>OZ024922.1:41862918-42475873 GCA_964017225.1 Netelia inedita
AGTAAGAGTTTTTTGTTCTGAGATTCGTGCGTCTCGTACGAGTTTGTGCACAGGCTGGCGTACATTATACTCCGTGTCTTATCGTCTCGAGTGAGCTACGTGTTTTCTCGAGGCTCTCCTTTATCAGCTACTGCAAGCGTACAAACGCCTCGGTCTCTTCGCTACCGTAAGTGTTCCGAGAGCCTCCGGAGAGAAACGAGAGATTGTGGGATCGTACCTTGCGGCTCTCGGCGCGAGAGAGACGTACGTTATGCATACGTATGTATATATACGTGTATAAAGTCATATAGCGTGATATACGTATATAAAAATGTATAGATATGTATATGTTGGTAGGTGAACGTGCGAGGGGCATCGCGGGAGGTATTGCAGATTTTGCAGGTGAGCTTGCATCTCTCGGGAGAGGCGAGAGAGAGAGAGAGAGAGAGAGAGAGAGAGAGAGAGAGAGAGTGAGAGAGAGAGAGCGAACGGTAGAGTTGGTACAGAGGGCAGTCCAACGCGCTCTGCCTCTTCGCTTCTCTGTTCGCCGTTGCCGAAGCAACATGCAACGCTCTTTATTAACAACAATTAACATTCATACATTGTTTATCCGTCGCTACTTTTCGCTATAATCGCGTAATTTTAATTAAAACGACGATCGAGATAAATGATTTTGTTTTGGATACGGTGGGTGAGGAAGAGAGAGGAAGGGAGAAAGAAAAAGTTTGCGCTCTCCAGTCGGTCGAAATTTGGACAAACGCGTGGCCAGATTTATGAGGCACGAGGATTCGTACGGAACTCGGGGAACTTCATCAGGAAATCATATAAACACCGTGGGTATATTCGTGAGAGTGCGAGGTGGCTACTACTCTCTAGGCTACCGTCCCGCTGCAACCGGAGGATCGACCTCGTGCTGCAGGTTTCCGCGTGTATTCTTCATATATATATATATGTTCCGGCCAGATACCTTAGTCATATATATATATATATATACATATGGCTAAGGTATCCGACCGGGAGAACTCGCTCTACGCGCAAACTCCACCGAGCAATTGTATCTATTCGAGGTATATATTATATTCAAAGGCCTTCGCGTTTATACATATATAAAATGAGACACGACAGTGGCAATGGAGAACAGGAATACAGCAGGGTGAAATATCAACCGCAGGGACTTTCGATGAATATAATAAAAGCTGCGAGAGTATTTGCATGGTAAAGGGAGGACAACCCCTTTGCACTGACTTAGAAAATTTGTTAATTCGAGATTCTTTATATTTGTTTTCTTTATGAGAAGTCAAAGTTATCGTGGAAATAGTTCGTAAGGACGATTGCACGATCGCGATTGGAAAAAGGAAATTTTCAAGGGGTCGGTGGTTGGAAAATAATTTCTAAATTTATGAGTCTTTAAATGAAATAGTTATCGAGACAATTACGAATACCAGGTAAAAAATAATCATTTTCATAGTTTATAAAAATTGATGAAAAATGGGAAAATGTTCTTGAACGAGTTTAAATTTTTAATATCGTACAGTTTAAAAAGCGTACACGTCGCAGAGTGAATAAAAAAAATTGAAATGTAAGCACGAGTCGCGAGAAAAAAATTCTCATAAATCACGAGGTAAGGCAGTTTTATTTTTCGTCACGAGCGACGAATGCATTCCTCGCGTGTGCCGACTCGTCTCTCGGTTACGTGTATCATCGCCCCTTGGCCTCGATGTAGGACAAATTCATATACACATTCGGGCCTGGCAAGAGCTGTTGCCAACTCGCGCCACGATCTTCGTGCGCGGTGTGCGACGCGTGTTTAAAAGAGAGCAAGCACGATGTGCCACAAACGGCCGGCCGTTGGCGTACGCCATGATCCGGAGAACAGAAGACAGGTGGCGTAACGCCAACGATCGTTTTCAGTGTCGTCTTTGCGCGGGAAACACGCAAGACCGTAGGCGTCCTCATGGCACCGGCCGACGGTGACGACGGTGGGGAGAGAACGGGCAAACAGCTCGTACACCAACGAGAGCGTTTAGATACGAATTTCATTCGTGAGATTCTCGAGATATTTGACTACCAGCTGGTTACTTCTGTTATCCTGTCCCAAAGATTTACCAGTCTCCGGTTATGTTTGATGCACCATTGTGCCTTTGATTACGGTAGGTTAGTTGCATCGCGAGCGTCACGACCTGAAACGTCGTCGATGCCATTCGTCGACGTAATCGAGATCGAGAAATACGTCACGAGTCGCGATTAGAGAGAGACAAAAGTTTTGCCTTCTCGACTGGTTTGAGAAGTTTCGAGGCCTCGAGTCTCTCGCGTTCTCGGTCTTCTCCCACTTGGGTGAACGCTTTTTCGGAGATAAGGAAAGAAGGTCTCGGGCCAATTTGGCCTACTGGAGACGAGACGTCTTATTATTGTTATTATTGTGTTTTTTTATCGAACGATTTCGATAGAAACCGGTTATTGGTCTGTCTAACGTTTTCGTCCACGAAAAGACATCGGAGATTTTTTTTGTTTTTCTTGGGTCTTTGATTTTGCATCGTTGCTCGTTTCTCCGGTGTTCTCGGGTCATTCGCGTATTGGGCGAATAACGCGCGACCCGGCGAGCGAGAGAGGCACGCTAGATAAACCGGTTGGAGCGAAAGATAGTGGATAAAGTCGAGAACGAGGATACTTTTGTATCAGAGACGCAGAATTGGTCAAGAGGCGTAAGCTCGTTTCGCATTGCCATTGTCGAGCAGCTCGTGGTGGGCGGTCGATGCGAATCGCTCACGTTGGGTCGAACATCAATGTATTTTTTTTTCATTCTTTCTTTCATATTTATACACATTTATTTACAGAATTTATGAATTAACATCGTTGTACATCGAATCTAGGACGGAGAGTTGTTGACAAAAATCTTGAAACAAATTGGGCATCGATACGATGTCCCAATTTCTCTTGGATAATTTTTTTTTTTTCAAATTTAGTAACGATTAATCATAGATCTCATTATCTCTTCTCACGAACGGCAGTGATGGACAATTATCATTCTTATATTCTTGGATGTATTACAAAAAATCTCATTAGACGATACACAGTCGCTTATACTTTGTTACATCTCGGCGTACAAAAAAATTCAAAAATTAATTGAGCTATGTGACATTGAGCTAGAAAAAGATTCTTTTATATATATAACAGGAAACTGGGACGAGAGAGATTGATATTTTCTACGAAATATTTAAGACGGAGGTGTTGTACTATCCGATCGAAGCTGCGAGGGTGCAGCTTCGCTGTACGCAATGTCGAAAACGCTTTTCTTTTCCAAAAGTTGGCCGTGACGAAGTTTGTTGGTTCCTTGAGGTTGTTGATGAACGATACCGGGCTCGTAGCGCTCCAGGGGACGTCCGGAGTCCGTGGGAAGGCTCGAGTCTTGCTCGGGTATCAACTCCTCGTAGGGATGGGGCGATATTTGGGGCGAGGTGTGGGGTACCGGTGGGGGATGAAGATAGAATGGCGTTGGTGGCATTTTCTCGTATTTGTATTCCGAGTGTTGAACGAGATGGTGATGATGATGATATCGCGAACTGGTTGAGGTCGAGGCTAATGGCGTTGGTGGTTTTTCGGGTGCGAAAATTTGTATCTGCGGCTCGTCGGATTCCTCGCCCTGAGCTTTTCTTAGTTTTCGACCTTGACGAACTATCGCCTTCAGTTGTTCCGATTCGACGTTCACCAGAGGCTTGATTTTTCTTCTCTTCGAGGGTGTCAGTTCCGCCATCTTGGGATCGAAGATCTTCCTGTCGTCCGGGCCACCCTTGAACCATCTCTGTCTCGTGCTCTTCCGTAGCCATTTTGGTCTTTCCTCTTCCCCGTCGACGTCTCTTCGTTCTTGTCTCTTCCGCTCCATCTCTTCGCGCTTTAATTTGTACCATTCCATGTAACGCGATTGACTCTCTATCACCGGTGTCTCCGTTTCCTTTCGGTGCTTTCCAACTTTTCGAGGACTCGGAGTTTTGTCGGTTGTTATTGGAATTGTTGAAAATTGATCTTCGTGCGAGTCTGTCGTCGTTTCATCGTCTTCCAATTTCTCAACTATTCGGTCTTCAGGCTGAAGATCCACTTCTTTCGAATCTTTGTCGTCATTCGCGACGTCGACAAGCTCCATGGGTGTTTTACTTATATCACTCGAGCCAGGCTCTTCGGATAACTTAGTAGGCTTAACAATATCCACCGGTTCTATTTTGTCTTCTGCCAATCCAGAGGTTTGCTCCACTGTTTCCTCGGAAACTGGTTCTGCCTTTTCTGTATCCACAGCTTGTTCCACGAGACTTGGAGGCTCTAGACTCTTTTCAACAGGCACTTCCGGTTTTTCTTCCAAATCTTTTTTATCATCTTCGTCTTCCTTTTCAGTCCTCGAAACTGGACTTGAAGCTCTCGATTCTACTGTCTCAATGATAGATGGCTCTTTCGAGCCATCCATTTGCTCTTTCGAGCCATCAACAATTTTTTCATCGTCCTTCGTTTCATCACCCCCCGAATCCTTAAGTGTTTCTTGCTCATCGATTGCTTCCTCTTTCTCAACTCTTTCCACTGTATGTACCGGAATAATTTTCTTACTTTCGATCTTTCCTCTTTTCTCCTGAATCTTCTTTACACGAGAGTCCTTGAGTTTTTCTCGTTTGGCACGAGTCTCGATAGGCCGTTTACTGACTGATTTTTCATCCCCCTCATTAGATAAAATCTTTTTCGGGCTGTCCAGTTTTGCTTTTTCCTCCGATTGCACATCTTTTTCTGGACGATCCGTTTTCCTCCACGTTCGCCTAACTCGATCGGTTCGCGACAATGGCTCAGCCACTTCTTCAATCTTAAGACGTGCGGGACGTTGTTGTTGCTTAGAATCTCGAGAACGCGTCAACTGTCCGACAACGGTCGTTTGTTTCATAACCTTTGAAGACTCTTCCTTCATTGTTTTCACTTTTCGCTCTTTTTTGGGCGATATCTTCATTGCCACGGTATGCGTTTTTTTAACGCTTCTGCTCGCATCTTCCTTCGAGGTATCTTTTTTTCTGATAACTCCCTTCGTTTTTGCTCTAGGGTCCGGTCTTTTAATGGCATCAGTGGGCTCTTTTTTTAATTCCACAGGCAACTTCATTTCTACCCCTGTAGATGGCACAGCAATTGCTCCAGTTTCTGGTTCATCTAGAAAATGGTCTCCTTCAGCTTGTTCCGTTATTTCCATTTCTTTGGACAATTCGGTGGAGTCCTCTACAAATTTTACGGGTGTATCCGTTTCTGGAAGGGAAGCGAAGCCATCAGCATCAGCGGGTAATGTTTCTTGGCGAATTTGATAAAGCTGTTGTACCTTTTCCGTTGTAGCTTCCTTCTCGTCTTCTTCCTGTGTCGGACTTTCCAGTTTCTTAATGTCTTCTTCAAGGTCTTGCTTGGGAATTTCTGTGTCTTTTGCCGTTGTTTTAGTTAATGCAGGCACATCCAAGACGTCGGGACTTGGCTCACTCTTTTCCGGAGCTTCCGTAGAAATGGAACCAGAAGGACTTGGTATGACATCCTCTTTTTCCGCTGTGGTATCCTTATCAGGAATTAGATTAGGTGTACTTATTGCTGTGTCATCTTCAATTTCTGGAGTCTTTGGTTGAATTCTGTCGACCGATTCATCAGGCAGTTCTACTATTTCTACTTTATCCGGACTTTGGATCGTTACAACAGGCTGTTCTGCAACTGGAGAAACTTCGGGAGGCAGTTCTTTCGGTTCAACACGTTCGATCGTCTCCAAATCAACGAATTTGTCTTCAACCACCTTAGGAGATTTTATATCTTCAGATCCTGAGACAGGTCGATGTCGGGGTGTTCCGTAAGGTCTTGCAGTTAACATTGTTTTGTTGGAAGCCTCGCTGGAGTCGCTATCCTCCGCATCCTCCAACATTGTTCGGGATAATTCCATGAGATTTATCGTCGGGACGTCCAAGTTCATTCTTGGTTCTTCACTTTTCTCTACTTGAGGCATATCTACGTACGATTCATCCACCATTTTGTTTGGGCTCGATGGCACTGTCAATAATTTGGCATCGACAAAAAGTGAATCTGCGATGCCATATTCCTGCTGGGAAGGCTTTTCGATTATGATTTCTTCCTGGTTTGGTGATGTCAGCCCTGGAGATTTTGTTTCAGGTACCGATTCTTCAGTTGGAATGATCTTTTCATCGGAAATTTTGTTATCCGCCGATGGCAGAATGGGGGACGGGTCAATGTGAGATTCAACTGATTTTAAATGACCCTCGACTGATGATAAACGAGCTTCAACTGATTCTAAATGATCTTCAATTGTTTCTAAATGGTCTTCCGCCGAGTGTAAAATAACTTCTGATTTTAAATGACTTTCTATGAATTTTGACTGATCGTCCACGGATTTTAAATGCACTGGTTCGGTTTTTGGAGATTCTGTGGGGTCTACGGTGTCTTGTGAAATATCGATCGTCTCTTCTACTTTAACTACCGTCTCTAATTTTATTTCCGGTTCATGACCGGAATCCTTTGGCATAATTTCTGATTTTATTTCCATGTGCATGGGAATAGGTGATTCATGGAGAACAGGCGTCGAAGGATCAGCCTTTCTTGGAGAATGATCGGACGGTTCATCAGTTTTTATAGAAATATGTTCGATCGTAGGAAATTCTTCAGAATCTGGTATTTCCTCTAACTTCACGATTTGAGAACCTTCCGACATTTCTATAGGCTGTTTAATGGTTTCAATTTTTTCAACGGTTTCAGTATCGTCTTCTTTATAAATTATTTGATCGCCCGGCACTTGTTCTTCGGACGATTCCGATTGCAGAGTCTCGTATGAAATCTGATCTTTCGGACCTTGCATATCACCAGAGCCCTTCAAATCTGCAATGGAAAAGCTATCGAAATTGTCTGAAAACATTTCACCCTCTTCCGACTGCTGATCAACTTTTGTTTCTTCCACAATCATTTGCATTTTTTCATCCTCATCCCTCTTAATATCGTCCCGCTCTTTAAAATACTCGGGACTTTGACTCTTAATGCCCTCAGATATTTGTTTATCCTTCGAAATACTTGGATCTTCTTCGCTCTCTTTCTCTATCGCAATTGAACTAAGCACGATGTCCTTAATTTTTTCGGCTTCTTCGCTGATCGAATGATAATGAACTTGTAAAGATTGCATACTGTCTTTCGTTTCATGAGCTAAAAAGTCGATCACTTCTTCTTTGGGGATCGTCAATACTTCCTGCTCAGTAGATTCAGATAATTCTCTTTGTATCGAGTCATCAGATTTTTTTCCTGTAATTTCTTCGAACCGCTTTTCCTCGTGTTTTTCAAAGCTCTCACTTTTCGGTATTTCTATAGTTTCAGGCACGGTTTTCATTAATAATTCCGGAATTTCTGGAATTTTTCTCTCAATTTCCGTCACTTTTGCTTCAACCAAACTTTTCTCATTGGATTTAATCTGTGAGGTTTTTGCCATTTCATCCTGTGACGGTTCTCGAGACGTTTCATTTACTTTTACAAAACTTTTTCCTACTTTCGATGTTTTATCCGAGTGCTCATTAGCCTCTCCATTGCTTTTTTCGATTTGCGATTTTTTATCTGACTTTTCACTAGTCTCTCCGCTACTTTTTCTTTCTTGCGACTTTTTATCGGATGTTTCACTGCTCGCTATAGCACTTTTTCTCTCCAGAACAGGCCTCTCTTTCCTCTGTCCTCTCTTTTCTTTCAAATTGTCAGAACTAGAACTTTCACCAGGCTGTATGCTTTTTCCTTCCATCGTTCCAGGACCGCACCTCTTCGTTCTCATCGAGTCCCTCTCGCTCTTCCACGATTTAATCGATCCTTTCGACGCACTGTCCGAGGTGTCCTTCCCCTCTGCCGACTCTTGCGGGAGGGCCAAATGTGCCATTTTAGAGAATTCCTTGTATTCTACCTTGCCCTGTCTCTTCAATTTCACATTGGGCGTTTTTACAAGTACTTGTCTTTGTTTTTCAACATGAGTACTTAGAGGACTTGGTTTTTTAATTCTTTCAACAATTTCCTCAAAATCCGAACTCCCGGTGCTTATCGTTTGGCTCTTTCGATACTTGGACGGCTGCCTAGTCTTGTCAACCAGTTCATCACGTATTTTTGGTTCTTTGGTCGAGGTGCTCTCCGTAAGGGTTGTTCGTGATGTAGATTTTGACCTTTTACCCTTCGCTACTTCCCCCGCTTTTCCAGATTTTTTACCCTCCATCGTTTCCATTTTCTTCTCAATTTTTTTACCACTCGTCATTGACCTCTTGACTCTATCTTGCGAGTCTGTTTCGCTTTCGTTGCTACCCAGCACCATCTTTTTCCCAGCTAATCTCGACAGTTTCTTGCTCAACGAGCTCATTTCTTTCTCTAGAATTCGAAAACTCGGCTCAATGACGCTCTCGTGCTTTCCCCTCTTTTCAGGAACGGTGCTCCTTCCATCTCGAAGCTCCATCGATGAAGAGTCTTCTGGATGTCCTTCCTCGCCGTTTCTCAACTCTTCCTTCGAATTGGAGTCGTCTGGATCATGTCGCCTCCTGGCCGTGACCGGAGGGTCGCCATTTTCATCCAAAGAATCCGATATTTCTCGCAGAACTTCCGGTTCCAGAGAGATCCTTCGATTGTCCTTAAAGTCGCGTATCTTCCTGCGCAAGAAATTCGTCCTTTTTTCTGATCCGTACTGCAGCTCCTCCTCCTTTATAGGCGATTTCATCCACAGTGTCCTAATCTTTCTTGGTTCCCCATCCGCATATCGCTTCTTCGATTTCTTCCTCCTCATTCTCGCGTCTTCCTCTGACTCGTCATTATCGCTTCGACTTTTGCTCGGCAACTCTGTTTGAGTTGCTGCAGTTCTGTCGGTTTGCGTCGCAATCGCGACTTGTCCAGGCAAGCTTTGTGTCTCGAGATAACTTGCCGAGTCGACCATCGCGCCGCCACCAACTTCCCTTCCATCTCGTTCCATCAGGAGCCTCGTTAGGAGGGCGTTCTGTCGAGCGAGCTCCAGATCATGAATGGAATAATGCTGAAGATTGACGCCCTGTCTCGAGGTCTGTTCCTTAGTCTTTTCTACCAATACCTTGCCGGGAATTCCGTGAACCAACAAAGTTGCGCCTTGAACGAGTTCCTGGCTGTCTTTGGCCTCGAACCTTCCTGATTTCTCGAAACTCCCGTGGTCTATTATCAGTCTCTGGACATCAGGCCCAAGTTCCTCGATGTGCTGACGATGATCGTCCTCCAATCTTTCCGGAATCAGTAAAATTTTCTGTTGTTGTTGTTGTTGTTGTTGTTGTTGTTGCTGCTGCTGCTGCTGCTGCTGCTGCTGTTGGGCTTGAAGGTTGACGGCTTCCTTCTGCCGTTGATGGGACTCCATGCTACGATGTTCGATGTCCTGGAAACTGTCGTTCAAATCTTGGCCACCGGAAGCGTGGCGGATCTTTTGATCTTCGATGAATCTCTGCAGCAAAATGTCCTTGCCGTCGGCCCTGTAACCCGCCGGTTGCTCTTGATCGATCACCAGAGTTTGGGGTCTTTGGTGGTGAATAGCCCCTTCCTCTATCTGTCCACGAGTCACCAGACGCAATACTTCGGCATTTCCATCACGATAAAAATGTTGCTCCCGAACAAACTTCGATTGATCGTGAGGACGTTCCTCCTGACCGACGTAAATTTGTCGAGGCATTTCCAGGCCTCGCTCCATCTCGTGCTGTCTAAGCGTTTCTACGTCCACGTAGCCCCGGCCTCGCATACCTTCGACGTCCTCGATATAAATTCTCTCCTCGTTCGGTCTTCTCACGTGTTCCGTCGAGTACATTGTCAGTTGGCCGTCCCGCAAACGAAGCGATCCAGGTTTTTCTAGGACCTCGTGCTCACGATCGATCACGTGCACATCGCCTGGCAGCGACGCTAGGCCACAAGCTTTTTGGTTTCTTCGATTGAATTGCCAATTGCGACGCGTTGGGTCAGCGCTCCATGCTTGCTTCTTTCCTGGCCAGGACCCTGAGAATTTGTTTGCAACTCTCCTCCAATAAAGCATTCGCTTAGAAAAAAAAACAATGTTGACAAATAAATAAATTACCTTCTAACAATCTGGTGGGTTTGCGATGAAGATGCCTCTTTGGTCTTCCATCGGAACGTGCTATCAGCGTTTCCGAAGAATGCACCCTTCTCTTTCGTGGGGCCATGTAAAATGGACAACCCGGACATATGCAGCAAATTATTAGAGCTATTAGTGCCAGCAACATTAGAAGTCCGAGTACTATCAGTAACCAGAAGAGCAATCTATTTTCTGCCTTGTATACCGTCTGAAAAAAATGTAACTTGGAGTATTAATCTCTCTGTGAAATTAGACCACTTAAAGGGATTCGATTGGATCGATTTAATGGAATTCGCACTCACTACTTCTTCGCTTTGAACACTCGTTATACTGATATTCGTATTGGTACTATGACTCGTTGACCCGCTATCGGTCGTTTTAGCTTCACTTCCGGTTTCCATATTCGACATCCCACCACCGATCACCCCAACTCCGTTGGCTGCCAACGCAGCTCGTATTCTCTCGATGTCAACCAGGGACGATCCACCGTCGTTTGGTTCGACGCGTGCCACTACTATGCTTCTGCGATTTATCAAATGTTTATTTACATACTTTTCTTTATTCAAGTGAAGAATTCGGATCTTTTTTGTCAACGATAAACAAAATCGTGACTCACTTTTTTCCACCCTCTAGACTGGGCACGTTTGCCCCAGATCCTTTCGGTACGTCCTTAATCGTGTACGGACGAATTTCCTGCACGCTTATGCGTCCCCCAGTTATCGCGGCCAGAGTTTCGGCCGTTTTGGTGGGATTTGGATTCTCTCCCGGTACGACGAAGCTAACGATCCGAGCACCTGCCACAGGTCCTTTTATTACCTTGAGCTGAGTCACTCCTGACAGATGAGGAACGCCTGAAAACAAGGTTCTTCCCTTCAATGAATTTTGCCAGATAAATAAATAAAAATGAATAACGATAAATTATACGATGATTGATTGATAAAATTTTAATTAAATAAAATTTTATCCCCATAATAGGAACCTCGCCGTAAGGGGAAAATATATATTTTTAAATATTACCGAGATCGTAAGCTCTGGCTGTCAGTGTAAAAATGGCATCGTCGTTTTCTCGTTTTTTTCTAATCGTCAAAGTCTCTCCTTTTTCGTCCGACGTTGCGTTCTCCATTTTAAATTCGCCGGTAAAGTTCTCGGAGGACTGCGTCACTTCTGGTGCTCCGGTCACTTCCGGTGACGAAGTCGACGGTGGAAACATGTTCTCGAAAGTCTTTTGAACTTTGATAAAACCATTCCTAAATTTTGTCGCAAAATTCTGATAAGGATTGTGCCTGGTACGCCGGACCTTGTTGATCGGTTCGCGCAAAAAAAGCTCCCCCGTTATTTCGTTCAGGTAAAATTTATTCTCGTAATTTCCGTGAATGAGCTCGTAGCGAACTACATTGTTCGGGGGCTCGGCATCGGCGTCAATGGCCTGCAACGATCGATCGGTCATTTTCTCAATTGAAAAAAAATGCAAAATATTTCATTGAGAAATTTAATTTATTCAGGAAAAATGCCGAAGATGTAATTGACCTTTATTATTGCTGGCATGGTAAAATTGGTCGAATCCTCGTTCAGAGTAAATTCGTAATTATCTTTTTCGAAGATCGGGGCATTGTCGTTAACGTCCAAAAGATTGACGATTAGTGGAACCGTTCCTCGAAGTCCCTTGCCATCCTCGTCTCTAGCCTCGACGGACAGTCGAAGACTCGGCGCCACTTCGCGATCGAGAATCGAATTTTCCATCGACACGGTGATTATTCCCGTGTCGGGATCGATCACGAATGCCTCGTTGCCCGTTCCAATTATTCGCGTGTATTGGATTCTGCCGAAAGATCCGGTGTCTTTGTCGGTAGCGTGAACCTAAACAAAAAAATATTACAAAAAAGTTACATTATCGGTCAATAATCTGAATAATGATAAGATTAATTTGTCACCGACGAGACATTGATAAAAATATTGTTTTCGTACTTGAATTATTCGTGTACCGGCAGTGGTATCTTCAGAAAGGGTGACCTCGTAAGAGGGTGCTTCGAATTCCGGTGGGTTGTCGTTGACGTCCCTAATAAAAATGGTAGCTGGCACGACGGCCGAAAGATTCGTCGCTGGACCGACCTCTTGAGCGATTATCTGCCAATAAAATATACATTAATTTTTCATCCTGGAATATTTGATTGAAAATAACGTTCAATTTGTTTTTACCCGAAATCTCAGACTCTTGTAGGTCTCGTAATCGATCAGGCTGTTATCACGAACGGTGATAATAAAATTAGCTGTTCGTTCAGCGACGGTTGGATTAATCTCGAAAGTGCCATTGTTATTGTCCAACTTGAGAGCAAAAACGCCAGCTTTTCCGATATCTTCGTCTCGCACTTTCGCCGAGTAATGCTCACTAAAAGTTATCACGCTTCCGGGTTCCGCGTTTTCGTTGATCCAGGCAACGTAACTACAGTCAAATTATAATTTCCATTAATTAAGAAAATATCGTTATATTCCCGGATTATTTAACGATTCGATTTTTATTCGACTATTATTCGACTCGTGAACCAACTTGTCATTTTCGAAGAAGGGTGGACTGTTGCCAGGCTCGCCGAGTAATAGTCCAACTTCGACAACGGTCGCCTGTGCGGGCGGCTCGCTCGTCGATCTCCTTATTTCTTCGGCAACGACGGTAAGGACAACGGGCGCCCCGACGTGAGTTATTTGCGTCAATTCATCGAGCGGACGTGCCAATATTATTTCACCTATAAAAATGATAATAACGAAAAAAATAAAAATAATATTCGCAAAAAAATCCTCTTATCGTAATAATCAATTTTCATCGCAATAAAAATGATAATAATATTATCCCTATAATGAAGAAAATTAGAAAAGAGAAATAGCCAAGCGAGTCGATTATTTTCCCGTTATAATTTTCCCCTCATCATCCCTGCTATTTTCGCACGATGAATAAAGCATGAAACAAGAGGATAATGGGGAAGTATTTTTATTCGTGTGATTACGAGAGGAATGCATAATACAATTGGTGTTTTCGAGCCAGAGCGTAACGTAGGTTAGTGCTAGCACACGCTCGAGGATCTTGGCGTACTGCGAGAACATATTTTACATATGGCACGTGGTTGAGTAAGAGAGAGAAAGAGAGAGAGAGAGAGAGAGGAGAGACATAAGGTCGAAGCAGCTTGGATATATTCGCAGGACTTGGACCGTTGAGAAGTTGTTAGATCGCGTATAGGGAAGAAGGAGGGTGTTGGAACGAGCCGGTGAGTCGTAGAGTACAACGAAGTAGGGACAGGATCGCATGCGTCTTGCACCCTCCGTCGGGGGCGATAAGAATCGCGGTCTAAAGGTCCGAAAGCCCCGAGAGACTGCTTGACCGCAGGTCCGCGCTAATATACGGATATACAAAGCGAGCCTATAGAATTCGGATCGATACTCCTCGTGTCCGACAACACCGTGTCTGACCCCAAAGTCCTTCGAGCTATTTTCTTCCTTCTTCGTTTCTCCTTCCACCTTCGTTCTTTCTCGGGCGTTTTCTTTATTTTTATTATTCTTTTCTTCTTTCTATTTTTTTTTATTTGAACAGGGACCAACTCTTTCACAGCTTTGACGTGAGTCACTTTCTCCCAGTCGGCGTCTTGTCGATAGGGCGAAAAACACCCCTTTTCGCAAAGCCAAGAACTCTCGATGTCTCCGTTCAGGTGAACAGCCCCGTGGCGAAGATCCGACTCGCGATAAGAAATGAAGCGTTGACCGTTAGGTCGCGCCATAACGCTCCCCAACTCACCCCCGGAGGAACGACGATGGGGAATATCGTTTTTTTTTCTCTCTTTCAGTCTGTTGTTCACAGTGAAATCTTGGCGCGTCGACGATAAGGAGTCACAGAAAGGACACACGCGATCGTACGGGTGTTAACTTTAGGGGTTGAAATGATTTCAGGTTCGAACAGATTTCGGTAGAATTTGATAAATTTTATTCAACTCTGAACAAAGTTTCGAGAATTGAAGAAATTTTATTCGAGTCGAAGAAAAATTATTGAATTCGTATAAAATTGACATTAATTGATTAAAACGGAATTGAAATGATGGACTTACCGGTTGTTTCCGAAATGTTGAAGAAAGGAGTGAAGGGGTTTCCCTCGGATACGAGGCCGTAGGTGACCTCTCGGGGCACCCCTTTGTCACCGTCTTCGGCATGAACCCTCAATATCACGTCACCCTGGATAAGACAAATTATAAAATTATTCCCCATACGTTCAGTTAATTAAGAAAATAAAAACATGGTCCCTTCTTACCGGTTGAACGGTATTATTAATTTTTGTCAATGGCGGGGCTAGGGTAAAAATCGGGGGTACGTCTTGAACATCCTGAACTATGACGACCAGATGCAAACCGGCGATGTTACGAGTGTCCTTTTTCGGCTCGGTGTAGGGATCCTGTTTATTCAAATTTTATCTTCATTCGCAAGATTGAAAAATAATTTATGAAATTTTGCCTCACCGTTGCATACATCGTGAGGGTGTACATCGACTGAGTTTCGAAATCCAATTCTCCTATCAGCGTTATCACTCCCCGTGTCTCGGCCGGTGTCTGTCGTTGTCTTATCGTAAATAATTCTTTAGGTTGCTGAAAACAAAAAAAAATATTTTGAAAAAATTCAAATTTTCGTTACATTTATCGATCGAGCGATTTTCTAAAAATACCGACGCACCCACAGTTCAATATAGACCGGCTTTCCACTCCACTGATTCGATCTGACCAGTATGTAATCCAACTCTTTGCCGGGTTTTGTGTCCTGAGTGTTACCGAGTCCAAAAATAAAATAAAAAATTCAGAAATAATTAATTTTAATTAAAACTTTTCAATTAATTTTCTCCCAACTACAAATAATGAATTATTATTGATACCTCGGGAACCATAATTATCGCTGGTATGTGTGGAAATATTTTGTCTCTCTGCGTAGTTGCATTCGTGACGGAAATCGTAGCTTGCATCGAGTTCGAATCGCCCTTAGAGTCTTTAACGCGTACGGCAAAATCGTGTAGACGACCGGGTATCAGTCGTCTCGTCAGAATTACGTTCGCCTGACAAACCTTGTTGTATAAAGTGCATGGAAGATTTTCTATCCTCACGACCGGCGTCACGGTCGCTAAAAATAAATAAATTGTTCACATAACGTAAAAAATCACGAATTAAAATTTTAACGCGGACGATAACTCGATTTATTCGAATTTATGATTTTTTTATTTAAATTTAACGAAAAATAAGATTTTCGTTGGGTTAGTGTAAAAATAGGAACAAATGATAATAATAATTTAGCTTTTACCAGTAATGTCGAAAACGAGAGGAAAATCGGCATCCTGATCGGTAGCTCGTAATCGAAAGATGACGGAATCGATTTCGGCGTCTGCCGGGACGAGAACGAGTCCCATGTCCGTGGACGTGTCGAATCGAGGCCGAGCTGTCCCGGCTGGATTCGGTGGAGCAACGAGACAGCCGAGTAGTACGTACATCCATAATTTCGAGCATTCCTCCAAGGGCATTCTGCGAAAACGAAACGATAATGTATCGTTTTCTGTTGCGGCCGAATCGCGAAATCGTTTTCGGTTCAATCGCGTCGAGGAGTTCGATAATTATTTATACGTCTCGTGAAGGAACGATTTGCAGCACGGGGTAGAAGGAAGTTGTGGTCAGTCGCTCGCGGTTTGCGTGATAGGGCAAACAGAAATGCCTCGTAGCGAGACTCCTTCAACGGATCGTTTATTTATAGAACATCTCGAGAGTCTCGGATCGATTAAAATTTCTCCCTGTTTTTCTTTCTTTTTTCGCTTTTTATCGTTTTTTACAAAAATCTTCAAAAAACAAATTTCGTAAATAAAAACTAATTGGTATAATTGATCGATCGATTAATTAACGATATAAAAAATATGCTACAATTCTGATTAAATTTTGATTGGAACAAAAAATTCTTAATATTTTGTAATATTTTCTTTTTACTCCAGTTTCGAAGACTGTCATTAAAAAAAGTTCATGCTTTTCTTTTCTTTCGAGCTTCGATCGATTTTAACCCGTATTCGTGTTACCAGAAAGATTATAATCGTCAAGTTTATTTTCTTTTTTTTTTTTTACGAAACTTTACAGCGTCAATTTTTTTTACGATTATCTTGACGTAAATCATTAATGGCCCATATGTATTTGAGATTGAACGAGGGGTTTAACACGATTATCGAGGTCAGTGGACTCGCCATACGGACCGTTACAATTTTCCGCTTTGCGTTCGGCCGTGGGCACGAAAACGTAAGGACGAAATAAAATCGATTTTCTAATGTACGAATGTAGGTCCACTACAATGACCCTTTCGCAGGGGTGCGTGCGCTTTATAAAATATTAACGATCGTTGACTTAAATATATAGCCGTCTACACGTATATGTACTATATATATATATATCTTTATTTACATAACGACGAGTCACACGTACATTCTAGTTTTACATAGTTACACGAAATAATCGAAACGAATTTAAATACTAGAAAATAATAGATACATATCGCATAAAGAACGATAAAAATAAATAAATAGAAAACGCGAGAACAATCGTTGAAATATAACCGGTTATTTTGCACTGTCAGCGTCCGCCTGCGTGCGTCAGTGAGAAAATAAAAAGAAATATGGCTTCGAGAGAGATCTCGAGCATCGATAAACTTCTTAATATCGATTTTATAATCATGAAAACGAGGTCGTCTCTTTCATATATATAGCATTTTTGCTTATGGGCTCGTGTTTTGCCTCTTATCTATCCTACTCTGTCTCTGTCTCTCACTCTTTCTATAGTGGCGAGTCACGGGAAATTACTATGACCGATACTTTCGTTTTTAGCATTTGCACGAAGGGGTTTGCCTTCGAAGATGACCAGCGCAGCGATTCAATAAAAAATCAGTACTTAAAAAAATTGCAAAAAAAGACTTCGTTGAAAATCACTATACAAAAATTTGTTGCCATTCTACGCTTGATTTTTCAAATGATTTTATTAATTCGAAACGTTTTCATATTGCGAATATATTTCGATTTTACATTAGGAACTTTTGGCACGTCATTGGTTTAACCTTCAACGTTTAATTGAGACATTTAAATGACTCTCATTGAATTTTAATTAAACATTCATTCCGGGGGTGTTTATAGTCGAGCCGAGTTGGAAAGTCTGTTTTGCGAGCATGAAAACGCAAAAGGGGTGAGAGTCCTGGGTCTCGTTTCTGTGCAAGGTATTACATATATATATATATATATATACATAAATATATATATAGTAACTACTATAGTGCAGAGGTGACTGGTGCGTGACTAACTTGTGAGTACACCGAGATTCTCGAGAATAGGGTCAGATTGTTCTCTCATGTTGATCATTCCACTTATCGTGATCCCAATTTCGATCTGCACATTGCTAATTTTTTTTTTCGTCTAATTTTTGTCTCTTTTCATTCGATCGAAAAATCAAAATTTCATCCGGTCAAACAATAGGTTTGGCCAACTCGTTCGAGGACGGTTCAATCACTCTGAGAGCCTCGAATTAATGTTCTTCGTGACAAAAAATCGATACAGAGCCTCGGGAACTCTTCTGATATCCGTCAAGTGTGTGTGTGTGTGTAGTTAACATGAATTATTCAAAGCAATCACCGAATGGACATGGATTTTTTTTCGTGAACAAAGACGCTGCGTTATTCGCAATTCTTGTCACTAGATTAAAGTACGATCGAATTTTTATTTTAAAAAAAATTGATAAAAATAAATGTTTTAAAAAGTCGTTAACTCGCTCTTCGTGTCGACCGGCAAAGTTACAGATCCGGGGCGATCAAATATCCATGTGTGATAAACACGAGCCCTTTCATGGCACTCTCTAATTTTCCCTTTTTTTCTCCAGTCATTAATTAATGCCTTGGATAATTTTTATATTAAAAAAAAGAAAATTCTCGCATTAATTTTCAGAATAATCGAATATAACGATAAGCGAAAAAAATTAATTCCTCTCACCTGTTCGCTTTCATTTAATGAATTTGCTTCGAACGAGACATCACCCTCGCGATAGTATAAAAAAAAAGATCGTAGTTGCTTTACTTTTTACTTTGATTTTTCTATTTTATCACAGATTCACGAAACTGGATAGCTCCCCACCACGTGTGCGATAGTCGCGAAAACACAAAGAGAAACACGCTCGGCTCGTCATCCAACCTGCAGTGTCACAAACACTTTTCGATCGATCTAACGTCACGCGCGAGTTGGAGTTTGTAAAATTAGAAAATTGTATTAAATGCATACTGCGTCTTTCCGGTTTTCTCGTTGCGGCACGTCGAGACACTTCATTATCGTTTTTCGTTCTGTTTACCGATTATTTATCCGGCTCACTGTTTTCATACTTTTATTTTTACGATTTAGCACCTTTCTCCAATATTGTTTGACTTATAATTTATTTCAGGTTTTGTAAACGATGTTTTTAAAAAAATTAAATTAATTAATTTTATTTATTTATTCAATGATAAAGAAAAAAATAAGCATTTTTCGAAGCAGAAGCAAGGTGTTCTTGCTGTTGCACGTGGCCGTGAAGGACGCGCCGAGGCATGTGAAGGGGTTGTCGCAGTATTCTACTCGTTCACCCCTCCTGCTCGACGCCGACGCCGGCCTCCCCGTCACGTGGACGACGTAACGTCACGTCACGATATAGTACTTGCCACCACCATCACCACCAATTTTCCACCCTCATATCCGAGCAGAGAACACGGTTGGTTCTGTGTGTGGTTAACCACCCTTGGATCAACAACCCACGATCGTGAATCCTCCGTCTCTCTTCCTCCCTCTTTCCACCAAGTCTCCTTCGCTAATTGACAAAGATATAACGAAGGAAGATTGGAATGTTGGTCGATTTATCGAGAGAAATGTATTTAATTGAAACAATTGAATTAATCTTGTTAAAAACGAACCTCGTTTAATTACGATATTTATTAATAAATAAACTAATAAACTTTATTTTCCAATTCTGTTTCAAGTATACTCTTACGATTAAATCATTTTTTGAATTATTGGAGGGTAATTATCGTTTGGCCAGGTTAATAATTATGTTAACATTTTTATCAACCACCCTCGATTTATTCACTACGAGAAGTTTATCACTGCGTTAATAATATGCTGTTCGGTAGAAAATTCCGTTTTGTTGCGTTATGCACCATCAAGAAGGAATGTTTATTAACGGGACAACGATAAAAAAAAAGAAAAAAATTGGTCAGTCAAACATGCATTTCGTTAACCTCGTTTCGCATTGTTCACCCCCTAGCGATGTGGTCAAGCAACACACTTGCACACACACAAATGGTTTGTATAACTATGTGAAAAGTCAGAGTTAGTGATAGAGAGCGAGGGAGAAAGAGAGTCCCGTGGGGCTGACCCCGTGTGCAGGGATGTTTTATGGCTGCGGTTATCCAACCCTAGATCAACCTGCCTTTAGCCCGCATTTCAGATTGTAGAAATGACGGCCTCTCTCTCTCTCTACGAGAAAAAAAGTACTCTTTATCCCTGGCACTTGTAAAATTGCGCAATTAACGGTCGAGATTTTTTTTAAACGCCACGTCAATTGAATCTGGCGATATACATTGATTTTTATTTTTTTAACCTTCACAGTTTAGAGGTTGTTTCATTTCTTTTAGACGATAATCCGTCTGTTTCGTAAATGAGAAAAATTTTCCATTTCTTTTTATCAAAACCGACCACGATTATTTATTTTTCATTAGATTCGAAGGATTAGGGGTTAATCTTGTTTTTCTTCGGGCGATAGTTAGATAAGACTATGTAGGCTGCTTCTGAAAAAAAAAATTTAGCAACACGCCCCTTGACTCGGTTTATTTTCTGGAAATCGAGGATTGCGATTCTTATCGTCGGGTGATGTATTGCCTCGGAGCAGAAATTCTTCTTGCTGGGCAATATTCCTTGTCCTGTGGCCAGTTCTACTAACTATAATTGGTCCCACAGACCATGAGAATAGAAACATTTCTCAAATTGAGTCGATGAAAAATCGTTTTGTATCAATTATTCACATTTTTCAATTATCACTTTTTCATTAACAAATTTAAATTAAAAAAGAAAAAAAGAAAATAGATAAACCATTCGGTCGATAATTATCACAGTAAAACAATCTTTGTTTATACATTTTTTTATAGGAAAAACTTTGCCTTCGTTTCTATTCGCAGACATTTACTAAAAATTTCAACGGATCCAAAATCGATAGGGTGAAAATCGGTTTTAACGAGAATAATTTTTTTTCATCAGTTATGCATTTATCGATATAATACTCGAGGGGAATGGTAATTTGGTACCGATGACTCAGACAGGATAATTTGGCACGGGTCGCGATCGTGAGCTCGGTAGAGAACCCCTAATAGTCAGTAGGGGCTGTTTTCTCTTACGACAACGCAGGGGTCTCGCGTCTGATTTGTTTGTGAAGGAGCGCGTGGCTCCAATACGCGCGTTAAACCGTTCCATACTCGCGATAATAAAGATCGTAGTCTTTTGGCCTTCTGAGGGTCGGTCAAATCGTTTCGCACGAACTTTCGCCTACGTAGTTTCAATTTTCTTTTAACTTCCACCAAAACCCCGCAATTTTTATTCTAAAAAAAATTTTATTCCATTACATTCACAATAAAAATAATTTTTTATAATTTTCTTGCCATAATTAATAATTCCATTAATAAATTAATGAAAACCATAAATTTGCCTTACGTTTTGTGTATTGGAATAAAATTATTTTTCCAGTTGAAAATCGATCGTCGCACGAGCTTTTAGTCATTTCTCGTTACGATAAAAAATCGCTTCGTGAAACGTGCGTGAAATACGTGTACACCTCTTCGTTGCGAATAATAATAATACGATCGAGTCATGAAACCTGTGGAGGCGGTGTTTTACCATCGAATGTATTTGCGTCGTAGATCCGTTGGGTCAGTAGCCCGTAGGCCTGTATGTGTGTGTGTGTAGACGACTTGGGGGATGCCAAGTCCGCGGCTGACCAGTGGCTCGAAGTTCCCCCTGAATTACCATAAGGTAGCACGCGAGGCCAACGTCGTCTAGGAAGACGATAAGGGAATAAGGCAGTTAAGTTTCTTCGATCCCCCCTTTGCACACCTTCCCTGACCCTCATATACGTATACATACGTATATATCGTACACGAAAGTACCCTCGTGCGTATAAAGGTCTGGCACATCGATTCTGATTTATCTTTCGCTGATTTTATCGTCACCGACTTGTACAATTTCGTAGAAAATATTTTTTTCTCATTCCTTTACTAATATATCTGATAAGGAATTGGGCTAAACAAAAATTCGAATGAAGGAGGAGGAATTAAAAAAATCCATTGATCGAAAATTGAAGAAAAATAAAACATAAAAAGATGTTTCATTTTTAGAATTTGCTGCACTTGAGATTGTTAGGGATATTTTTCATTTTCTTCGAAAAGTTGGATCATTATTTTTGTACGTTGAGAACAATTAATGTTTCTCTTTTTCCTCGTCGTTGAAAAATATACTCAAGAAGGTTTCTAGAAATTTGGTCGGTTTAATTGAGAATTTGCGTGTCCGGGGAGCGTTAATATAGTTCAAAAAGATGTTCGTATTAAAGATTCGGATAAAATTCTCTCCGCTTCACCCTGGCAAAGTCCAGAATGAATATCTTGGTCTCTTTCTTACGTGTGACAGACCGTCGGGCGAGGCGAAAATTTACATTTAAACGTATAACAAGTATTTCATTTTTAATGTAAAAGCGATTGGTCCGAGTCAACGACCTCGAATTCGTGACTCCTGCCATAATAATTCTAATAATAAAATACTTTCGAAGGTGGTAAGACGATTTATCGACTAATTTGAATTTTTTTAATAAGTTTTTGTATTTTAACTATAAAATTCTTACAAAATAGTCGTAGAAATTGTTGTTTAAATCCAAATCGATTAAAATTGGCGAAATCATGGAAATTCACGACAAAAGTACATAATAAGCCTAGCATAAATATTCAATCAATCGTTAATTCGATAATAAATAATTATCATCTCGAATCGCCTGGCACGAATCGTTACGTTACTTCGAGTATAAATAAATATTACGTACAACATGTTGATAGCTATTTACAAAATAGATAGAAAGAGACAGAGATTATTAAATCTATGGACACGAGAGGTGGTATTATTGAGGGTGGAATATTATTAAATTACAAAAAATTCCACACTTCTTCCTTAATACTTTTGAACAATAATTTTCCAGTCTACAGCTCGGTCGTTTCGACCTTTTTTCCAAGTGGATTGTTAACGACCTGATTTTGTCCACGAGCGATCGGTGATTCGTGGCTAAAACCGTTCTGATCGTCCGTGACACTTCCCAAGCTAAAAAAAACGTGGTAAGAAATTTGTGATAAAAAAATCAACATATCGATAGAATTAATCAATACCTGGAAATTGAGGAGGGTCTCGGTCGCACGTAATAAGGATTCTCATCCGTATTTCTCTCATCGGTATTGGCATCGTTCATTATCTCCTCGTTGTTCAGAGCATTTTCATCCAGTGAGTCTCGTTCCGAGTTGTGACTAAATTTTTTCAAATAAGTAATTGAATAACCATAACAATAATAATAATATCAATAATTTATGTCTATAACAGTTGAATAAAAAATGATTAAATATTAAATATGATAATGCGCTTTTTTAAAACTGAAATTGTAAATTTTCTTTTACCTGTATGACTCGTCGCTCTTGAACCACTCGTTCTCATAAGCGTGCATCCATATGGGATTGGAACCCTCCATACTGTGTTTATTGGTATTTGGTACCCTCCCCGGACCTCGAATAAATTCCGAATCGGTGTTGCCAAAGGGCGAGGCATTGGCAGCTTTGAGCTGACGTCGAAAGGACGCTCTTTGCGACAAACAAAGTGCTACGCAGAGTACAAGAAGTGCTCCCAAGAAGAGAGTCAATGCGAGGAGCCAAAAAGTCGTGCCGGCTTGCTCGTACTGAACAATCGGCTGCGATTGAGCCGGTTGAGTATCGAGGACGTTAAAGTCTTTAAAAAGATTGTCGAGCCTCTCGATATTACGGTCGACGAGCTCGAGGACCTCGGACACTTCGAGTATCGAATTGTCTCGACGATTAACCAGATGAAGATACAAATCCGTTCTCGTACGATCGACCGAGCCATCGTGATTCTCGTGAACTTTGTACTCGTCGACGTTCACTATTGCACCGGTCACGTTACCCAGAATTCTACAATTAAAAACGTACGAGAATTTAATAAAGATTGCACTTTTTAAAAATTAATTTTTAATTAGAAATAAAAATTGAATTTCCATTTGATAATTACTCTCGAAAAGATTCGATCCTATTTCGCACTTCCGGTGGATGTTGACGCAAAACAAAGCGTACTCTCTGGTCCTCTCGTAAGAGATAGATGAAAACTCTGGCCGTGTCTTTCAGCCCTTCGGTATCGTTGGCAAGTACCATAAAGTCAAAGTAGCCTTTCATTCTTCGCTGCGGATCGAAGTTGAGACTCACCGCACCGGTCAGTCTGTCAACGAGGAACGGCTTTAACTTTATGTCATCGAGACCCTCCGACAGGGTCATTTGAATTTTGCCGATTTGATAATAGCTCACTGCCGCGTTATCGCCGACGTCGATGTCTATAGCCTATCGACGAAAACAATTTTTTTTTATTACTTATTCTTTATTTTTTGTCCAAATCGTGACATTTTAATTAGAACAAAAAAAAGCAAATTTGTTTTTCTCGTTTTAAAAATGAATTCTCACCTTGACGTGCATAAATTGCGTGCCAAAATCCGCCTCTGTAGTTACACCACCTGTGAAAATTCGACTAACGAATTTGGGTGGATTGTCATTAATATCGTTGACAGTGACGATAACTTTTAGCAGAGTGTCGTCAGCCTCGTCGAAGAAACTTTCGTTAGCCGGCACGGTATTGCAATCCTCGGTGGCTTTTATCAGCAACAAATGTTCCTCCTGTTGTTCTCTGTCCAAGGTTTTTGAAACCTGTAAAAAAAAACAATTTCCAGGATTACTCGATTAATTTAATGGAATTGAATTGATCGAACTTGTGCATTTTTTTCAATTTTGCTTACACTGAGTTCGTGCTTGAAAATGTCCAGAGCGAAAAATCCATCGTCGTTGCCACCCACGATGAAGTAACAGACCTGGGTCGGTGGATCGTCCAGATCATCGACTTCGTCACGGTCTACCGTTTCCGGCAGTAAAATCGTTTCCGTACCCGGCAGTTTTTCCTCTGTAAAACTCACTTGGAAAATATCGACGAGAAACTGAGGCTCGTAATCGTTGATATTTCTCACGTATATTATAAGATCGAGATCGGAGCTCAGTGGAGTTGGAGTGCCGAGGTCACGAGCTTCGACTCGAATCTAAAAAAAAATAAATATGAATTAAAGTTAAATATTAAAATTGAAAATCTTTGATAATTTTTCGAACGATTAAAATAATTTATAAAACACGAACTTCGTATAATCTTTGAGTTTCTCGATCCAGTGGAAGTTTTGTACTGATAACGCCAGTTTTATCGTCAATTTGAAAAGTTCTCCAGTGTCCAGCGAGATCTTGCTTGAGTCGATAATGAACGTCACCATTCAGTCCCGTATCGGCGTCTTCAGCTTCCACTTGAATTATCGAAGTTCCCACCGTAACATTCTGCGAGACGTAACAAATTTTTAATTCAATTAAAAAAATTGATTAAATTCATACAAGTCGAGAAATAAAATCACAATAAAAATTATCTTCAAATAATGAAGATGACAAACCTCCGGAACTCTGATGGTCGTATTGTGCTGTGGACTGATGAAAACCGGAGGATTGTCGTTGTAATCGGTAACGCAGATCCCCAATCGTTTGTTATCAATATTCACCGGTGAGCCAAGATCCCGAGCCTCGAGTTCGAGAGAATAATTGCCAAATTTTCCTCTCAGTGAACCAGCCGCTCTGATCTTGGCCGTCCAATAATCCGTTTGTTCGAGAATAAAGTAGCCCATCTCATTACCGGAAGTAACTCTGATCATGACTCGACCATTGGGCGTCATAGGATCGTCGATATCCTTTGCTCTCGCAACTGCTATGACGTCCTTCGTATCGTGAAATTCCGAGATCGTCACGCATTCTTGTGGTAATTCGAGAATGGGCGAATTGTCGTTTACGTCTTGGACTATCACTCTGAAAAAATAATCCAGTTTTTCATTAATTTATATAAAAAAATGATCGAAAAAATTTAATTTTGTTTACCGATCGTAAAACATTTTTTTGTCCAACGTACTCGATTTGTTTGAACGCATTTCTCGACTCTCCGGCGGTGTAGCCGAACTGATAATTGTCCCAAGCTTCGATAATGAGGACGTAACTACTCTTGATCTCCCAATCGAGAGTGTCGGCGACTGTGAGCGATCCAGTTTCAGGATGAATCGCAAATTTTCCCTGCGAGGACATTCGATCGAGCAAAAATGTTATTTTTCCAAAGTCACCGCTATCGGGATCCTTGGCTTCGATACGCGCGATTTCCGTCCCGATTTTTGAATTCTCGATCGCCGTCACGTTCGTTACGTCGGTCAGAAAATAAGGATTATTGTCATTTTCGTCAAGAACTTGAACGTACACTTCCGAAAGACTGGATCTTGAAATAAAAAAAATAGAAATTCTTATAAAAACAAGAAATAACGGGAAAACTTAAAATTTAAATTTTACAAGTTGACATTCGCGTTTCTACCTCGGTGGAATTCCGGAATCGGTAGCTCTGACGGTCAAATTGAGCCACGAGTATATTTCTCGATCAATTTTATTCGCCACTACCATTTCCCCGGTCTCCGAGTCGAGATGAACAAGATCGGTAATTTGTCTCGGACTTTCCATCGAGTACGTTATACTTCGATTTTTATCAGCATCGTCGGCCACGATGCTCGCGATATGAACTCCATTTTTACTATTTTCCGTCACCGAACGCCTGTAAAACGGTCTTCGAAATTTCGGATTGTTGTCGTTCTCGTCCTCGATAACGATGCTCAGAGTTGCTGTTGTGGAAATCAAAATTGTAGATAAATCGTGAAAGATCGTCTCTCGAATTATAATTTTCATCGGTTGAAAAAATCTAAACGTACCGGAAGCTGTCTGCAACCCTCTGACAGCGGCGAGATCTTCGACGACAAGACCGAGTCTTATCGTCTCGACTCTCTCTCTGTCCAACAAACGAATTACTCTGAGCAAACCGTCCACGGCGTTTAATTCAAGCGCCGCGAGATAATCATATTCTTGAAGGCGAATCAAGGTGCCTTCCTCGTTTCGAGCTTCGGATGAATTTGGATCGATTCGATAGCGCAAAGTTGGAGCAATATCTGGATCATTCGCGACGATACGATGCACGTAAGCTCCCACCTTGATCCCATTCGATAATTAATTAATCAATTCGATTAATCGATCAAAATCATCGACTGCCTTGATTTTAATTAAAAAAAGGACCTACTTGAGTATTTTCCCTGATAGCGACGGTTCCGGGATCGATAAAAACCGGTGGTTTATTATTTACGTCGACGATCGTTATATTAACGAGAACCTGTGCCGTTCTTTGAATCTCGGTGCCACTGTCGATAGCCACAACTTCCAAACTGTATCTCGTCGTTTTTGGTGACGTCAGATCTGGATCCAAGTTCGATCCTGGCGCGACTCGGATTATTCCCGTCTCGGGACTTATCACGAATTTGTCACCCGCGCCGCTCTGAATTCTGTAAACGATTTTGTTGTTCGGCGACGAGAGATCTTTGTCCCAAGCTTTGACCTTGGCGACAAAAAAATTTATAATTTAAATTGTGTGAATTTAATTGAGAAGAATATAATTTTCTAATTATTATCGACGTACTTGGAGAACGTTCGTTCCACCATCCAAATCTTCCGGGATACTTCTCTTGTACAGCGCTCTCTCGAATATCGGACCGTTATCGTTCAAATCTTTGAGATAAATAATCAGAGGTGCGTCCGAACTGAGACTCGGCATTCCCAGGTCTCTCGCCCTCACGGTCAATTTTAACGGACGAACGGATCCTTCCTTTTGTCCCTGACTTATCGGCAGAGCCTCGTAATCCATGGGATAAGCTGGTCTCACGAGACCGTTTTTCGGATCGATCGTAAAGTTGCTCGAGAATTCGGAGGACACCATGGAATAGACGATTTCACTATTTTTCGTGCCTGAGATTCGATCGAAAGATTTATCATTTTTATTCTCCGTTCGTTCGTATAAATAATTTATTTTATGCTTGATTACCGTTCAAATCGATGTCGAAAGCCTCGACGATCAATGGTGACTCGAATTCTTTCTTGTTCTCCCAAAGTACCGCCTCGTACTTGTTCTGTAGGAAAACCGGTGGATTATCGTTCACGTCTTTGATATTGACGATCAATTGAGCCGTGTTCCGATTTCCCTTGCCGAGATCGTCTCGTGCCTCGACCGTCAGGTAATGACGAGAGACGAGCTCGCGATCGAAACCCAACCCAGTTTCCTGCACGGTGATCATTCCGGTCGTTGAATTCAATTTTAATCTGAAAAAATAAAACATTACTTGAGAATTGAAAATAATTTTAAAAAGAAAGAGAAAAATACGAAAATTTCGTTTCGTTGAAAAATTATTCGGTAAAATTTAATTTGAACTTACGCGTGGGCTATACTTCCACCTAAATTCGTGTATCGGATTCCTCGACTGCCATAATTACCACTATCCTCGTCGATCGCCTGAGCCCAAGCTACGGTCGTTCCGATTTCACAATTTTCCAAAATATCGACCTCGTAAACGTCCTTCGTAAATTCCGGATAATTGTCGTTCTGATCTTTGATGAATACCGTCACCGGTACGGCACTGTATTTCGGCTGAAACGGTACCATTTCCCGAGCCACGAGTGTAAAATTTATCACTGCGAAAAAAAAGGCAAATTTTGTTAAAAATTTATTTTCTATCAATTGTCCAGTCGGATATTATCGATGAATGTTATTTATTTTTACCCGATCTTTGTTCAAAATCTAATTTCGTCGGATCTTTGACGCGAATTAAAAAAGGCGCCTCGTTTATTCCTCGTGACGGCGTCACGTCGAATATTCCACCGTCGCCGTCGATAAACATGCGAAAAGTTCCGTTCGTTCCCTTAAAAAACAAATTGAAAAAAAAAAAGATTTATTCGATTGTAATCATCAAGACGTCGTAAGATATACAGAAAAAAAGAATTAAAAAATGAAGATTTAACGGTTTACCAAATCGTGATCGTAAACCTCCGGCACGGAGTCGCCGATAAAATTGACCGGGGTATTGTGCGGTGCATTCTCGTTGATTTCAGCGAGATATCTACCGCTACGAAATCTTGGCGTCTCGTCGTTAACGTCCGTGAGAATAATCGTAACTTCGGTCGTGACCGAGGGCGGTGGAACGGTCTTCGATACTTCTTTCACGGTTATCTCGAGAATAAAAGTTCCGTCGCTATTCTCTTCCGCCTCTCGGTCCAACTGCCCTCGGGTAAAGACAACTCCCGATGTCGCGTCGATGTCGAAAAGATACTTTGGTCCCTCGGTTATGCTGTACGTAACTCTGTTGTTTATTCCTTTATCGCCATCTATCGCTCGCACTTGAAAAGAAAATTCAATTATCAATCGCGAAATAATTAATTCGATCATTTTTCAATTTCTCAAAATTCATTGAAGACAAAGAACATTTTTGTTGCTAAAACTTTCAAACGTAGGTATTTTTTTTAACACCCTAAATTCCAATTTGTTTATCTTCGATACAGCAATGTGTTCTGTGGCTATCAAATGTATGAGAAAGTCAAGCCCCTCCATTTTTTAAAATATTTTTAAAAAAGTGACAAAGTAACCACGAGTGTTGGGTTTTTTTTGACAAGGCATTAAAATGCAATTCATATCGAAGATCCAAAGGGTAGTGGTTACTTTTGACATCATTTTGCTAATAAATTTAATATTTTATTCATTCTACATAAAATTAAATAAAAAAACAACGTTTTTTTACAATCAAATTGTCATTTTTAGGAAATATTTTACATAAAAATATCAAGTACCTAGGGTACTATCATAGGCACGTAATCAGTCTTATTTAAGATCGCACACAAAACGAATATCAACATTATAATTTCGATATATCGTAATTTACATAAATATTAACTTTCTCGACCTTTTTACCGCCTCAAACACATTTGAACCATATTTTGGCGCTCTGTTAAAGTAGCCCTTAAAACTGTCAAAGTTACCTTTAATGTCAATACAACCCCCGTTTTACAGTACGTAAAATGTATCGAGAATTCCGCTAAATTGGTTCTTCGTAAATAATCGACAAACAGAGAATAGGCGGGTCTGTCGCTAAGAGCCAGGAACCGGCAAACGGTAAAACTCGGTAATTGCATGCTCGAACATTTTTTGCTCGATCTTTAAAATATCGTTAAGAAAAAGATCGAAATAAAAAAAAAAGAAAAAAAAAATTCTGTGACGAACCTTGAAGCACCGACGTTCCAATTCTGGCGTTCTCGCTGATTCTCGCGACCGGTGTCATGGCAATAAATTCCGGCGGTTGATCCTCGACGTCTTGTACTTTCACCAGAATCGCCGTTGTTCCAGTATTTAGCTTAAAAATTAATTAATATTTCGTCGAAATTCGTTGATATCATTATTAATTCCAATTATCAATCGAATCTCAAACCTTTTCGTCGATTGCTCGATCGACAGCAAGAATTCTCAACTGATACAAATATTTTCTCTCGTAATCGAGATCACCGACGAGCCTTATGACTCCCGTGCCGTTTATCGTCGATATCGAGAAAACTTCGTTATCACCGTCCAATTCCTGAAGATGATAGACCACTTGTCCATGAGCCCCTTCGTCGGCATCGGTCGCGACAACGGTCGTCAATATACCAGGACCGGAATCTTCGCGTACGGTCAGAGTCGTTGGATGTGGTCGAAAAATCGGCACATTGTCATTTATGTCCTCGACGAGCATTAGAAGACTCTGCGTTATGAAATTTCCTTCACCCAATTTTTCATCCGTTAACGTGAGCACCAAAGCATATTCGTCCCTCGTCTGTCGAACGAAATATTAACATTACCCAAAAGATTAAATTTTTAACAAATTAAAAAAAATATATTAAATTCATTTTTAACGATTTTACATTGTTTTTGTTTGTGTTTCTTGGTTTATCGAAATACATTAATCTTGGGAAAAATAAGCGACGATTTCTGAGATTACGCGATGCGTCTTGCCTCGTCAGCGAGCCAGGGGTTTTGCGAAAGAAAGATATATACGCGGAGTTTCACTTTAATGTACTGGACAATGTTATTATTAAGCGGTGCGTCGCGGAACCGATTCGATCCGCGGCGAGTACGTCGGCCGAGCGGAACGATGAGCGAAACGATGCATAGGAAGTCGAGGAAAAAAAAGAATCAACAACAACAACGTAATAAGAATGAGAGGAAGAAGAAGAAAGAGGTATCGGTTGGTAGGAAGTCGGGACGAGGAGGCAGATGGTCCCTTTTCCGCTACGGTAAACCCGTAGACGCGGAACTGTATTATAGTCTATAGAGATCTTTTGTGCTAATACCACTCGAGGCATGGGTGTAATTGGCATCACCGGTGGGTGATCGCCAATTCGCTCTTTTTTTCTTTTTCGTGACTCGGCAAAGAAAGATCGTCGTCTATCGACGATTTCGCGCTTGAGATGTCTTCTCGACGCAGTCGAGAAAATCATCGACATTTATCTTGTTATTTTTTATCCGAGGATTTTTGTTTGTTCGATATTTCAGTCGCTGGGAAAATTGGTTTATCGATGTTAAGACGATGTAAATAAAGAAAATTTTATGTATGAAGGAATTGTTTATAAAAAAATGATAGTAAGACTTGATAATACTCACTTCTCGATCCAGCAGTTTGTTCAAGTAAATATTAGCCTCGTTGTGACTGAAATTTTCGACTCTGATAACATCACTACCCGGTTGGTCTCTGACACCGAAAGTCAGCTTGTCACCGTCCGGATCTACACCTCTTAGCCTGTGAATTAACGTTCCTGAAAAAAAAAATGAGAAATATATTTAAAAAAAAAATAGATCAATTACGATTAAATGAAAAGAAAGGAGTTATTATTTTATTTATTAATTGTTATCCATTATTGATGTTATTATTACGATTGTCGTTGGACAATATTTATTCCACTCACCAACCGGTGTCCCTGGTCCCTCCTTGAGTCTGACCACAATTTCCGTCTGTCCGTCGATGAGAAACCGCGGCGGATGGTTTCTCGCGAAACAGGGCCGCATGAGGCAAAGGAGGAGGACGAAGATACTCGTATCCTTGAACCGTACCCGCCTCGACGACTCGAAGATTCTTCTCGTCGTTACCGACCTTGAATTTCTTTCTCCTTTCCTTTCGCCTTTCTTCGTCGCCATTTTTGTCCTCTCCTCGTCCACCATTTTCTCTCAAAAAATATTTCCTCTAATCGTCGACATTTTTTATACCCTCGTCTCTGTTACGATCGAACGATCGACGATCGTTCGTTCGATTCATAAAGACAAAAATTTTCCAACGACCTTCGAGTCTTACTTTTTATTTCACTCTTAATCGAATTTCACTTTCACGAGAAATTTGTCACCGTTACGTGACTCTCGTCGTGACAAAAATTCTCCCGTCGGGATCTCTCTCTCTCTCTTTGTTCGTTCTTACGATTGTTTTGCCAACGAATTCCGTATGGCTTTGAAGAGGGAAAAGGGGGAAGGTACCGAGTCGAGGAGAAATGTTGCTTTTGTTATTAATTATCCAGGCTTGTGGTGCGAACGTGCAGTCAATTAAACGAGTGAGACTCGTTCCGCGCTTCATTTCTTTCCCATGTCACAACAGATGCCATAATTACGTGGCTCGGCCGCTGCCCTGAAACGGAGAAAATACGTTCTCGATCTTAAGCTGTGCCACATTTTATTTATTTATTTATTTATTTTTTCCTTTTTCAACGAGAATTTAAGATTTTTCATATCCGTTCTTATTCTTCGCATGTTTTATTCAACTACTTAGCGCTCGTCTCACCTTTGAATTATTTTCTCATACTTTTACGTGACTTGAATCGTTTCAAGGAGATAACTCGATGCTGGTAAACGTTAAGATTCACCAATAGGTTTTCTTTTTACAATTATTAATGAACTAAATTTTTGTTCTAGCCATTATCTCGTTTGATATCATTTCATGCGTCACGACTCTATAATTGTCCATTTGTTTCCGGTTTGAATTCTCCAAAGAGGCGAAACTCTCGAATCTCATCGTGTCACAATTTTCGCATAAGCTCACCGTAAGCAATCGATCAAAGATTTCGTCCACTCGAAGAGTTACAATCGAGACCAATTACGAGTCTCGCTACAAATCAGCTTGAAACAATTTCGATATTTTTATTAACGACTTCAATCGAATATCGATTTTTCCATTCGATTACGAAATATCGATTCCGGCTCGAACGATTATCGAAACATAAAAAAATCCGACAATTAAAAAGTGAAATATTATAAAGTTTCATAAATTATACCGTAACGGTGTACCACCCGCGTCATAAAAGTAGAAAGTACTGTAAATTTTCGTCCGACGAATAAGGAAACGTAAAATGCTCGGCTAAGCGTGGCGGCGAAAATTTACGTTCCACTATAAAAAAAAACACGTGGAAATTATTTTTCCCGCGAAAAAAAATATATTCCATCTCGTAATTAATTAACATCGAAAACAGCTTATCGAAGCTCGCAAGGCCGTGCGTACGTACGGCAACGGTTCGCAGGGCGCACCGGTCGGACTCCAGAAAAAGAAAGATAGAAAGAAAATGAAAAAAAAAGAAAAAAAAAGAAAAAATATCATCAATTCGAACACTTAATTCGACCCTTAAACCGTGAAGCGTTATACCATTACACGGTGGTAATTGCAGTCTCGTTACCGTGCAATTAACACAGGCTTATTATATCATCTATGCGCGCACATTAATATACATATATAGTCTGCCGATTATCCCCCGCGAGCTACGCAGGGTTGCTCGACCAAATTTGCATAATATAATCCATGCGGTTTTGTTATTTTTATTTATTCTCCATCGGACCGACGATCTTTCGTCATAACGGTATCGAGTGGAAGATTCTTTTTTTATTCACCTTAAATGGATTAATACGTTCGGACTCGAACAATGCATTTTTCCATGCTCGAACAAATTTTATTTCGTTTATTAAATATTATTAAATTCCAACGAAATAACATTTCCGTTATTTTTCTTTCGATTAATTTCATATAAATATGATAATTATTGTGTTTATAAAAAATTTGTGTGTATAAAAAATTGTGTTTATGAATAAACAATTTTTTTTCGTGGTATCGACTGTGTTTAGGTTACGAAGAGACGAGTTTTTCTCGCGGGAGTGCGAGGATTCCGGCGCCGTGGTGTACACACCGACGCGCTAATTCACACATACGCACACACACACTCGCACGCACACACACACATGGCGATCAGTGGAGACAGTGCGTTCCGTTCTCTTCCGTCGCTCGGGATGATTGCCTGATACTTTGGCGCACGTGAGCGCCCCTAGCCTGCGCAACTCGACGTTCAAAAATCACTGCTGGTCGTGCCTCTTGTTGTGTGTACACAGCGGCCTAGACGGTTCGCGGTAAGCGCGGTTATTCGACGATTCGCGGTTTAATTCCGCGACTGTTAATCGTTGATCGTGGGCAAATAGGCAACTTTATATGATCGTCGAGCTAACGATGTTCTCAATTTTCTCGTTTACTTTTAATATTTTTTATATTTATTTAAACAATAATATTAAAAAGAATAATTTTTAATAGGCTTTTTTTTTCATTCGACAATTTTGATAAAAATGGACGTTAATGCCATTAGAATTTAATTAGACATAATGTCCAAAGGGGGATCTTGAACTTGAAAGGCTTTCTCCGTGCGTCCGAGCGAGTAAATAAAACTATCGTCGTTGCGACAATGTCAAGATCGTCTTTGGTCCATGATCTCGTGGCAGGGAGTAATTGCGGTCGGGTGAAAGCCAATGGCGATGAGAGATGGAAAGAAAACAAGAATTATCGCTGGAGAGGAATTCGGCTTGTATGGATGAGCGAGAACATAAACTTTTACGTTTCCGATGAAAATGCAAGCGAAGATTAATTATCAGCGTAAACAAAGGGACAGGAAGAAACGTGCAACGAGAATTCCGTAAGGCGAAAAAAATAATGACAATCTTTCTTTCTTTTGCGTCTCGACGATTAAATGCCTCTCTCGTTATTATTTTTTGTTCGATCGTAATTGGCGAACGATGAAGAGTGAGAAATAATGTTTTTCTTTTTGTCACGGATCATAAAGAAAATTGACGAAAGAACTTTCCAATCGTTTTTTTTAAGTCCTTTTTTTCTCTCTTTTTTTTTATATAGAAACGAATCAGAAACAGTCGAGATGATCGCGAGCTTCCGACTTGTTTCCGTTCGGGGTATTTCTCATCACGGTCTAGATTTCCCCTCGATGCCATTACGAGGCGAGAGTCTCTCCGCGGCACAAGCTCATCGATCTTTCCAAGGCGTTTCGAGACGTTGTAAAAAAACTTCTTTCGAACTGCATAGCACGAGAGAGAGAGAGAGTATTATAACTAACGCGAAAAGAGAGCTGAGATTGATCGACCGAACGATCTTTCGTCTGGGACGAGAAACAATGACTGACATTTCTATCGGTCGAATAATTTCGAAGAGAATGAAAAGAAAAAAGCATCTTTCTTCCCGAAAGAAGCCAATACGTTTTATGAGAAAACGATTAATTCATCTGAACATTGTTTATTTTTTATTTAATTACAGATTAAAATTTATTGTCGTGATTTTTTTTATTACCAATATTTTTAAAATGCTTGAAATCCTCGGTAAATAATTAAAATAATACGTAGCAATAATGAGGTGGATTGAATATTTCTTTATTCAATTATAGTCAAGGACAATGTCAATTACTACAATTATGAAGAAACTCTATAATAAATAAAAAACCGTTATTTTAAAATTTGCCTCGACTTTCAGATATTTTGGTAGTAGAAAGGCTGAAAGGAGAGGGAAGATTTCGGTCTTTTGTCCAGGGAGTCAAGTGGCATGACGAGAGAAGGCCAGTGGCCGTGTAAGCTAATTTTAGTGAGTTTAAGTCCTCGCGGTTCTTGAACCATCATCTGCTACATCGAAAGAATCACATGTATATAAGTTATTCTTAACAATAACGTATATTTATATACACGCGTGTGTTGCGCCCCCGGCAGGTGCTGCCACCGCGCGGCCGGCGTCGTTACTAACTTCGAATATTCGCCGCCGTGGCGCTGCAGCGGTGTCGAAAAAAAATACCAGCCAGATGCGTCTCGACGAATTTATTTTTAACATATTTCAAGACGCGTATTGTTTACAAATACGTTGAAAATTTGATTTTTATAAATGTATTCAACCTATCCATACTAATTTTCTATACCCTTACCATTTGTGTGAAATTTACGGTTTAAATAGACACCACGTGACATAACCTAATTTATTTGTACAAATGTGCATTCTCGCTACTTTACATCGTTCGATTAAAGCGTCGATCGATTCATCATGCTTTTAATTATATCAGTAACGAGTTACTAAAGTTTTTTTTCTGCACACGGTCGTTCGTGAATACTTATACATATTTATATATAATTTGCATGAAGTAGTATGAAAAATCCTAGAGTATCGCTCTTCTCCTTTCACATCGGTCGTTCCTTCGTCCTCCGCTAGGCGGAGAACGACGCCGAGCTCCCGGAGGGAGCACTTCCGTTCGTAGCATGCGCTGGTCAGTCATGGTGCACAGGGCCGATGCCCGGTAAGCAGATAACCGAGGGAGATTGCGAGCGCGAAAATAGAGACAGGATGAGGAGGGAAGATTAATTTATTCGCGAATAAGACGCGTGCGAATAATATGCATAAGGCAGGATTTATCAACGGGCTCATCTTCGGGCGAGATGATAATAAATCGCTTAACCACCAACGCCACTTGAAGCGCTCTTATCGTTTTAAGATATTTCTTTCTTTTTTTTAAATTCGATATCGGGGAATTCAGTTTGCATTAAAAAGAAATAAAATTTTTGTATTATTTGAAATATTTTATTTTATTAATTGACATAATTAATCGATCGGTTGATTTATTTGATAAAAGTGATTACGTGCTTTTTCACTTTGATCCAAATGTTCGAGATTAATTGACTTTTTAGTCGCGACGTAGATTGAATTATAGAGAATCGGGAGAGCTCGTATCGTTAAAAAAAACATCCTAAATGTGCGTTTTCACGATCCATATTTTTCAGAGGAACGAATAGCACAGTAAACTTGTATATACGCATCGCGCTTGTGTTCCTCTTACCAACGAAGTGTGGCCGCCACGCTGCGGCTATTTTTCTTACTCGCGTGTGTCTTTGCAGTTGAGATTCTAGCGGCAAATCATTTTTTTCGACTCGTTTTATTAGTGCTAATCATGAATTCTTTTTCCTTTTTTTTAACAATTTGTTTTTTATAAAAAAATTCGCTGATTACTGTCGTAAATAACGAGAAATCGATTTCCACGTGTCTCGCGCTTAGCTCGAACCTCGCGTGCAATACGAATAAACTCTGTCTTGCAAAAGCGCCCCCCCCCCTCTCCCTTACCGAGCGAGAAACTTTACCGATGCAACTTTAATAAAGCCGCTGTCGAATTTTCAACGCCGACTAATAATCACCCTCCGAGAAACCGGAAGCTCACCGCTTTTGCGATAAACTCCATGACGCTTGGGTTTACCCTTTTCCTTTCTCTTTCTCTCGCCATTTTTCTCTCACTTTAACATACACATATATATAAATAAATGATTTTTGGTTATATCAGTATTAGCTCGTAACGACGCCAAAACTTCCGGTTTTTTCGCGATCAATAATGCAATGGGCGATAATTCGTTCGGTACAAAAATATTGATCAAATTTGTATTCCAACAAATTTCTTTCTATTATTATTTTTCTATACAATTGTTTTTATCCAAATTTGAAAATTTTTGATAAAAATTTTTTTTTTATTACCATCGTAACGTGGTTAAGAATAAGTTGCGTGCGATATTGCCCCGCGGTACCAATTGTTCGTCCCTCTCGTTTTGTCGAACGTCAATTGACCGCTAAAAACAGTGAGAGCGAGTATTGAACTGATATCGAAGTTTCTGGGATTGGAGCGATGCACGAAGAGTCATCGGGTGCCAAACGCTCCTTTCTACGGGTTCCGGTAGATCGACTTTGTTAATTCTTATCGTTTATCTCTTCTCGGTATCGAACTTACGTGTCTCGTGTATAGATATATAGCGATCGTCTTTAAGGTATGTAGCTCAATCGCTCGAACGTGCCAATCTGTATCAAGAGTCGCCTCGATACTTCGACTCGAGTTACGAGGAAACTCGGCGGAGGACAATGAATATTTATGTAATAAACACGACCTATGCGACTATTGTGACTATTGTGACTATCGAGTTTCTCAGAGTCGCTGACACCCCAGTCATTTTCTCACGTTCCACTTTACGAAATTATCAATCCTATCGATATATAGAATAATTCTATTTTATTAATCGTTGGAAACAATTTCTACCAAATTAATCAAATTTCTGAAGAAATTATCGTTAAATCTTGTTACTCGAGTATTAAAATAATGATTTTCAATTAACTTTCAATTCTATAGTTATCCTGGAATAGCTTAATCTTAAAATTAATCGAGTATAAAAAAGAAAATGAAAAAAAAACGAAATATAGTTAGAAAACATTTTTTTTTGTTAAATCGTACGATAGACCAAGGTCGATGAGGATCGTTGAACAAGATCGAAAAAACGTGACTCCTTTTTTTTGTCTTTTTTTTTCGAGCATACCCTCCGCGCAGTGGATGTGACGTCACTTCCTACACCTGCGATGCGTGTTTCCGAATGATAGCTCGCGAGGACTACCTACATACGGGGTATGGTATTACCCCGGAGTTTGTGCCGGTGGCCCCTTCCGACGACTGACGCATCGGTCGCGAGCCATGCCGGCTGTCCTACCACATATACACGCACATATATATGTATATATATATATATATATATATATATATATAGCTACGCCCAAGAACACATTATTTGGTGTTGCACCAACGCGTGCATTAATATGTATGCCCGTTCACCCCATCGAAATTCTCACTGCGTGACGACCTCCCCAAAACTTTTCGTACAACAATGAAAACACACAGACAGGATCTCTGGTTGCTCACGTGCTTTTCGTCCATTCCCTTGGCCGATGTGCGCGATCATTAAAAAATTTGCGACAATTGCGATTTTAAAAAAAATTGCAGTTATTGAAAAAATTTAATCGCGATATTATTCAATTAATTAAAAAATATTTTTTGATTTTAATTAATTTTTATTAATATCGGTAATGCTACGTAGTTACGACGATTATCACATAATTTTTGCCCGACGATGCATTCGTTATGCAAAGTTGTATTACTCCTCGTAATATTAACCTGGAATGCAAAATTTTTGATTGCGCAAAGCCGCATATGATATTATCGTTCGTACCCCATTTTCATCGAGCGCGCACACGTATCCGCAAAGTTGGCATAAAAGTTTCGCGCGAATGCTCCGAAACGAGTGACGAGTTGTGTCGCTGAAACTAATTGCACGCCAGATTTCCGAGGTTTGTGAAATTTTATACATCCATACACACACACATATATGTAAGATTGTTTTTTTTTATGATTGACGTTTACGCCTCGATCGTTCTAATATTTTCTCAAAATTATAACGCTCGTTAATAAAATTCCCGTATCATTAAAAAAAATAAAAATAAAAATTACTCACCAAATTATTCGCCAATGACAATTTTCTTTAAATCCATGATAACCCGTGTCGTCGATAATCGATAGATTATTCCAGTCGTTCCGAAACTCGATATTTCCACATTCACATTTTTTTCATCAAATTTTGTCACCGTTTTCGAAACACCGAGAGGAAAAAAAAGCATCCGCTTCAACGTTAAACCTCTTTTGACGTTGACCTCTTTAAAATCCTTCGTAGGCATGAACTCAAAATGCACTCGTTGCAAAATTTCGAAATTGTTGATTTGCGCGAAGTGTGCCGCGCGCAACCCCGTGCCAAACAACGAGAGAGACGGAGAGAGAGTGAAAGAGTCGTTGAATCGCGAGTATCGAATCACGGGTTAATATACAGGTGATCGAGCGTAATGCGATGCACCTGTGCGCTCGGTCGAGCCGCGCGTAGTAAACTGAAAGTCGGTGGAGTCGGCGGTGGAAACAACGTGATGTATTTTCCCCCGTGACTACTACTTGGGCCACGCTGTCGCCTCGTCTCCTTTACTTCTGCTTTTGCCGCGATCGAGTAACTCGTATAGAGAGACGTTACGAGCACGGCAATGGTGAGCACTGACCGTGCCTCGGAAACATCACAAAATATACGGTTGTTCGAGTTGAATTCAGCCCGTCGTGTTTCACGAGGCGTGCAACACGCGCCTTATGCCACTTTGGTTCCCTACTCTCGGGCTCCCTTAGCTCTCTCTCTCTCTCTCACTCAGTGTACGGTTTGACTTACCTCCGGTGACCACTGGCCATGTTGAGGCTTGTTCAACCCCACGCATGAAAACCTCTCGTGTCAGCTGGATTTTTTGTCGATCGAGACTTAAAGCTACACAAAGAACTTTTTTCACTGACTTTTTTGGCCAACTTTCAAATTGGTCGAGTTCTTTTCTAGGAAATGGCGAAGAGGAAGTTGTCGATCGTTAATTTGGTTGTTAGTTTCGTTAATTTAACTCTATGAATAAAGAATGATTTTTATCTTAACAGATTTTTGTACTTTGGGCTAATTATGTTTCCCTCGTTGGAGTCTAAATTCTTTTGAATTTTTGGTCATTTTAAAAGATTCATTACAGATAATTTGTCTCGAGGTGAAGAAAAAATAGAGTTCGTCGAACTCCACCGGGCGTATCTCTAAATTGAATTCGTTGCTCCTTGCACTCGAGAGACTCGGTGTTTATCGAGGTGGTGTGTATTCACGGCTTACGTGACGTGTAATCGAGACTAACTCACGTAGCGAGTGAAAGAAGAGAGGCCCCCTCGGTTTTCACCGGTGCGCAAATCGATGAGACAGGTGCCTTCTCGTTGTATCCCTTCGAAATTCTGTGGTTTCTGTATGCGGGGGTCGACCGGCTTATCTAATTATATTCTACTCACGAGTATGCAGGCTGACACGTATCTTTCATTGTTTTGAAAAATCGTCACAGGAGACAATAGACCACCAGAAACACAGTGAAACCAAAAAAACATTTATTCAAATCCAATCCGTCTCAAGTATTCGTACATTTTCGCACAGATTCGATTAACACGGCTTCGATCTTTTTTCTTATTCTAGTCTGAGGCATTACTGAATCTCTCGTAAATATTCGAGAAACACTGCGTATGTAATTCGAATTGAAGCAGCGCGATAAAAAGCAGTATTTTTACATTACCGACTGACGATAATTTACCGGGCACCGGTTATCAACGGTCGGGCATTAACCCTCAGTCGGTAAAGTTGGATTTCTTCACGAACGACTCAAATGGTAACAAACCTCTTCAGCTGTCTTCTTTGCCGACCGGGCATTCGTCCGCAAAATTTCTCACGAGCGATATACAGTTTCATAGCTGCAGTCTCACGCATTCGAGGTCCCTCGTGACTTTTTCATCCAAGTCACAAGGGACCGGCGATAACTCTGCCAAGAAGTCGGCGCGCCGACGTGACCACAAGGCGGCTCCTCGCTCTAATAAAACAAAAGTACCATTTTTTTTATCTCAATCCTGAGAAAGTCATTTTATCCAAAGATCGACCAGAGTCCTCTAGTCGAACCGGTTCGCGTCAATTCCACTTTTCCTTATTCAGATTTTTTGTATCTTTCTTAATTCCGGAACGACACCGAGGCAACAAAGAAACGACGACCTCTCGAGGGTTACGAGGGTTCGTTTGCCTCGAGCACGCACGAGCGATTCATAGAAGTATTCATTCAAAGTATTTCTCGGTACGGCGGGCGAGAGTCGAGAGAGCGGTCCGATTAATAATTTGATTGAGGTAGATTATGAGAGACAGCCGAGGCATCATCATCATTACGGTAGCATGAGAAACGGTTATGCGTTGCGGCTAAAGCACTCGCATGTTCGGATGATTATCGATTCCGTGCCATGACGACGGACACTGATCGATTTTCCACCGGACAATTTTCTTCGTCTCGCGTCTCTACCAACACGATTAAACAAAAAGTAGAAAAATCCATGTGAAAAAAATATAATAAAAAAACAAACTAAGTATTATCCCCTCGACCACTCTTCTGCTTCAAGTCAATGTTCGCGATATCATACAAGGTCATTATCGATTCGAGCATGAAGACCATGATCCATGCGTTCCCGAAGTTGATTTCGCCCTTTACATCCAAGAAATTCTAAGTGAAACTAGCTTATTGTCTAATGACTCATTTCCTCCCACCATGATCCACCAAGAGTTCCATGTCCTCCGCCCAATCTTGGCTTCCTGTCGGAAGATGCCGTGTCGCTCATCAACGATCATCGGTTCACCCACTAAGACGATGATCGCGAAAAGCCCGACGACTAATTCGCGATCCAAAATGACGTTGCCCCATGGAGTACGTATAACGAAGACTATAAACCACAGGGGTAAAAAAGAGGTCCGGTCTCGTTCCATCGGGAAGTATAAGGCGAGCGAGCGAAAGGACTTGGGTCTTACCGCGCCAGAATTCTACCTCGTCCCTTCTTCATCTTCTTCTTTCTTTCCACGTTCTGGCATCGTTCGAGCATTAACGCGGACGTCCAGAAAGATCTTTCTCGCTTCTCTGTTCGACTCTAACTCCCTCCTCTTTCGCGACGCCCCTCCGCCCGCACCACCACTCACCACCCGTCCTCTTAAATCCAACGTACATGCACACATACCTTCATTTTATTTCCCTCCCTTCCCCCTTCCCACCTCTTATTTCTCGTCGGCAACTGACGCCGCTACCGCTGGTTGCAAAAGCTCTTGCTGCTGCTCCTGCTGCTGCTGCTGCTGCTGCCGCGGTACCGCGCCGGGTACACTCTTTTAGGGACCCCGAAGGTTCGCGGTCCGTGCGACGCGAAAGTACATAACCGGTTCGCAGCTGCGGACGCAGCCAGACTGGAGACTCTCCGTGCGCTCGACGGCGAATCGGGCTTTTGCCTGTGTGTGTGTGTGTATGTGTTTGTGAAACGAGAGGAGAACACACGCCACGAGAGATTCCTGGTGTATCGCGCGAGCACGACGAGACTTTTCGATGAAGCTGACCCAACCACCGAGGCACGACCGATTCGTCGTTTAGAGGGCAACGATCAGCTTCATGGTAAAAATGTATCCTCGCACCCGAGATAGTACGTATATCGTGTCCCTGGGTACATAATATACTCGAGACCGTGCCTCTCGCGAAGCTCGCGGCTCGCGCTAAAACGTGATCGGAAAGGTATAAGACGCGCGGAGGTTCTTCTTCTTCTTCGATCGTTCAGCCGAATGGTTCGCTGAGGTCACTAACACTCCGTGACACATGTGTACACCTCGAGGGTCTCGTAACTCATTTTTTTCATTATATACCAGCGAAATTATGAATAGCGTAAAAAAAAACTTGAAAATATCAATTCCAAACCATTATGAAACATTTAACGACAACCCTCATCCTCCCGCATCGACGCTCTCCACAAAAACCGTAACAATTTTCTCACCCTCGAGAAAGAAAAGAAACAAAACAAAAAATACTATTTTTCATAATTCACGTATTCGACTACGAAACTGGGACACCTCGTTAGTCGAATCCAGAACGACTGCCGGAGCCCTTCTCGCGAATCCCTCCCCGTTCTGCCCTGTACCACTGTCACGAGTCCGTCGTGAACACGTTGGAGCGTGACGCGAGTAGTCTCGTGGATTCATAGCATGTGGGACACTCTGGGACGGTTCCTATCTCCCCTCCTCCTCGAGTACACCGAGCAGACAAGTTTCGGCTGGCTGACGCCCCCCCCCCACCCCACCCCACCCCTCCTCCCTTACTCCCTTCCTGCATCTCGATGCACCCGAGTGACTGTGGTATTACACACAGTGCCGAGAGCCCAGAAAGAGAACACGAGGGAGTGGAAAAGATATAACGAACTATATATCTATCTACAGTTATACACACGTGTATATATATACACGTATACGACTATACACGTCTATATCTACACGGACTCTTAGCGCACGCCACTCTACCCGGTGTCACGCGGCTCTTACGAATACAGCCGCGACTTCGAGTCCGCGCAACACCCACATGTTCACATGTAACGTAGGTACACACAGACTCGTGTGGGATCACCCCACTCGCAATAACGCACACGCATTTAACTTTCTTCCTTGTATGAATAGCATACCCACACACACGTAAATACACTACGTATACATATGGTTCGTTATGTGTTGTACCCACTACTAAATCAGCGCGACAGAAAGTGCTGGTTGGGGGTCTTGATGCTGCTTGGGCATACACATTCGGCGTTGCACACTCTGTGAGTCAGCCACCAGAGAAAGAGAGATGGAGGAGAGAGATGCAGAAAGAGAGAGAGAGAGAGAGATTGTGAGAGGACGAGCGGGAGAGAGAGTGGAGTACTCGTGGGATGCTGTTGCACACACGACGTCAGCATCAGGCTACGACATAAGGGTAGGCCTCAAAGCCAGCCAGCCTGTTCACTATACATATAGATATATATATAAATGTGTGTATATATATGTATTTATATGGATGTAGATATATAGATATATAGAGGGCATTGGCAGAGAGACTGCCGTGGTGGCTGCTGCTGCTGCTGCTGGTGCACGGAGAGGAAAGCGACGAACGTGGAGAGGTGAGGATCAGACCAGTGTCGCCCAGGTGCCCGACCGGCATCCTCTCTTTCTCTCTGCCCAGCACATCCCGAGGCCCCTTTCTTGGCCCTCTTTTGCGAAAAGAAAAAAAAAGAAAGAACAAAAAAAACAAGCAACAAAAACAACAACAAAAATCAGAAAATAAAAGGAATAAAGAACCGCATTTCGCGATTCTACCTCGTTCGTGGAGACGCTCGAGAAGCTGACCAGTTGGAAATCGGTAGTAGCTCGAGCAGCTCCTCTTTAGAGAGTTTCTTCCTTTTAACTAATTCTTGGGCCGTTCGCGACGTCGCACGTGCGCTATATTCGATCGTTGGTTTGGCTTGCTCGTTTGCGAAACGAGTGAGAGGGAAGTCATGTATAGTACGTGGTGGTTCGGTATTGTGCGTGGTGATTTTGGTACGATTGGACACGTTTTGTCGTGCGGTTGATTGAGCGAGAGAGAGCAAGGGAGTGAGAGAAAGAAAGAAGTTTAGCAGTGCGAATCGTCGAGGAATAGAGAAAAGACGAAAAATCGGTTCAAAGTCGTCGCGAGTGATCGGATTTCGTTCGGATTTGTGTCGGTGGATAAGATTTTTTTGACGCTTTTCAGACCCAAGTCTGAAAATGATCGAAGATCGTGATAATCAGATTATTAAATATCGCAGTTTGATCGAAGATCGATGATCAATATTGATTCGAATTTGATGAAATATCGATTCGAAAAATCGATCGTAATTTGACGAAACAACGATTTGAATTTGGAGAAATATCGATTTCAATATGCGGATGAGCTACACCATCCCTCGCACCGCTACAGCTTTTCGGCTATAAATTAATCCCGAGAGACGCTTAATGGTCCAGGACACGTGATAAATCTAGAAAAAGAGTGAAACTGGAGAAGTACCTGGCATTTCCTCATCGAAATATCGTCTATGACGAGGATGGGAGAGGTCTTGATCCTTTCGTCCGTGTAATGGACCAGGAAATATTTATCGTCACGAGGATAATTATCGAACGACTGAAATTACAGTGTCCATAAAAAGGACAAGTGGATAACGCCGATGGTGTTTGTAGGACTCGTCGTAATCTCGCGAGAGGGTACGCTATTATAATCGTTGGTAATATACGACGGTCATAACAGCTTGACCCCTACGTGTCACGTGGATTATTTTATAACGGTAGAAACTTCCTTGTCGTCGGCGTCGTTGTCGTGCTCGAGAGTTAATGCCGTGCGGGTCTTCCCACCTCTCTCTTTCTTTCTTTCTATCTTTCTTCCTCTCTCTCTCGCAAAGTCCCTCGATTCCATGAAGAGGAATATAGACCCCGAGAGAGCCCAAGATTACGCGCACCTCGCTGCGTCTACGTCACGCGAAGGCCGTCTGGACGTTTTCTGTGTACTCCCCTCCCTCCCACGAAAGTCAAAGAAGAAGAATTCTTTTGGGACGTCTAGCTAGAACGCTTTGTCTAAATAACCTTCGAAAAACTTCCCGTCGATAAATATCGATAACATTCATATTAAATAAATCGATTAATCGATTAATCCAATTGAATCAAAATTTTAGAATTTAATCAATTAATTCGACAAACATTCGATAATTGTTCGATAATTATTTATTTAATGCGGACGAGCGTCACGAAGGACGAATAGTCGAATCGCGTGAGTGGCTTGTGGAGTGCTTTTATGGTGAAACGAGACCAGTGATAGGAAAGAAACAATATATATATTTACACATATATATATACATATATATATTGGTTTGCAGGAAAGGGAGTGCGGGAAGTGATGTCTACCTATTATGGCAGCAGAACCTGCTCTGTCAAAGAGATACGTTACGGCTAAGGTAAGAACCTCGATTATCCTTATCGCTTACATTATATGCGACTCGTCGTAATTCTCGTCTTACTTCGTGTCCCGAATTATACAAGATATTCTCCGAATTACGAGAACTCCCGATAACCGTTATCTTTTTTAATTTTTGTAAAAATTACTTTATTTTACATTAATTTATCCGACGAAGAGCGAGCCCCAATGACACTCGCGAAAAAGTGAACGCGAGAAATAATAGTTTTACGATCTAGGCGAGTCGATAAGGCGTAAGATCGGGGAAGGTAATTCGTTCGTCGAGTTTACAATTTTTTGGAAAATTCGGAGACCTCAGGCGCGCCGTCCGGCCGATCGTTTTGGAGATCTCTGGGACGAAAGTTTAGTGTCTTGTCTCCCGAAGGAGAATCTCGTTGGCAAGAGAGAAGGCACAAGGTCGGGTGATTTTTTTTTTCGTCTTTCGTTACTTCGTTGGTTATTATTATTTTATTTATTCTTTGCCTTCGTTTTTACTTGTCTTTTTCACTGTCGTACTCGAGAATAAAATATAACGTTGCGCATATCGCGGCTAATTTTGTTCGCCATGCGCACACGTACGTTCGACGTGATTCTTTTTTTTTTTTTCGTCATCGAGAAGTCCTCGGGCACCGTTAGGTTTGCGACACAATCGGGGGAGTGCGGGCAGGGTAGAAGGCCAAGGATCTTCTTTCGCAGATTTTATACGCGCTCGGGATATCGAGTTTCAATTGAAATTCATTCGTGCTAATTATAATAAAGTTGGTTATTGGTGGGGACGAGAAAACAGCGTTTCGTGGGGCTGAGGAGAGGCGAGTTTTTTTTCGCGCAGATTTCAGGCTGATAAGATCTCGCGCTCGTGAAATATTCGTAGTGTGTGTTTTTTTTTTTTTTTTTTTTTTTTTTAATATTCAAGACACACGTTCCCTTCGTTTAGAATTTTCAAAATTTTGTCACGATGGGGGCTTCGATTCGAGCCGAGATAAAAAATGAATAAAATATTTTTCGAACGAAATAAATTTCACGACGTAAATATAATCGACGTCTCGATTAATAAAAAGACATTCTTACGCCTTCGAAGCAATAACGAATAAATAAATAAATAAATGAATAATTGAATAAAATTTCATAACGAGAATTTATCGAATTTGTCGCGACGCGATGCGAAATCGATGAATCTTAGGTGTGTAACGTTGTCGGAACGTTAGCACCTTTCGATGAGATTACTGCATCTCGTATTGCGTCCAAGCCTGTTATATTAACTCGTCATTCGAGTCGAGTCGAGAAATAAGCGTATATAGCGCTCGGAGCGTTTATAGATGAGTGTCAGAGAGTAAAAAGTGATCGTTCTTTTCGGTCTCCTTTCTCTCTCGCTCCCTCCGTAATCTCTCTCGCACGTCCCGTATGAGCCACAGTAACGAGAGTCGCACACCTCCGTTCATGCAGGGAGCTTCTTCTACCTACCGATTAATTTCTTGCACTGGAGGCTCGGGCGGCAGGAACGGCAGCAACCAACGACAGCACCGCCACCACTGGTACCAACGGTCACAAGTATAACTAACCAGGGGCGGCAATCTAGCATGCAAACGTGCAACATGAATAACGTAAATGTTTCCTTGGCGCGCTCACGCTGAGCCCGTAACGGACCCAGCGGCGAGAAACCTCGAGACTATATTACATATATACATATATATAGTATACATAGTATATATAGTATATATAGTATATAATATAAGAAAGTACGTACTAAAGGAGTGAATTAAAGATGTAACGAAGAGCTCGGGTAGAGGATCGAAGAAAATAATTTTCTCCCGTGTCCCGGCCAAACACGCACGCCTCGAATATACCGGTATATACAAACGTAGCACCGTATTACGGGACAATTTATTCCAAATACTTTTCTCGACGCTCGTACGTGGTGCGTCTAATAAACTCCCATTCCGGTTTCTTCTTTTTTTCCTTTTTTTTTCGCCGTTTTTGTAAATAAGAAATAAAAACGAGAATAAAAATCTTGTCGAGCTAATTACGACATTATGCCGGGCGCACCCACGCGACAAATTCTACGATCTTTCGTGCTCGTTGGAAATATTTCGACGCCCGGTGACGCAATCGTCGAGAATGTTTGACAAATTTTTGACCAAGGTCGAAATTCTTTCAGTCTCGAACGGAAAATTTGTTTTCGATGATTTTTTCGTAATTATTCCAATCGAACGAACGTGATTAATCATTTTTATAAATATTATTACAAAGAATCAAAAAGATCGAACGAAAACGCAGTTGTCTCATTTTTTTTTCGATTATTCTAATTGCAAAAAAGCTCATTTCAACCTCCTGGAGTTCGGTTAAGCTTCTCGACGTCGTTCGCATTCGCGCAAAACGAATGAAGCGAAAAACAAAAATATCGTCTCCGCACATAACGCTGACACGAATAACGTGCAAGTCGTTTCGCGAAATGTCGCGTTCGCATCGGTTCGTTGCTTTTCGCATCTCGCGATTAACTTTTATTCTCCGGCGTGACGCGATAATCCCCCATACACGCGGGAATCTCGACGTCTCTCGGACTCTCTTCGTTCTCTCTCCGTTCGACGTTACTCACCGCGTATTCTCGCAGCTTCCACTTTTTTCCATCATCTATATCGTCGACAATTTTTTTTTCTCGTCTTCGTCTCTCTCTCTCTCTCTCTCTCTTTGTTTGTTTTTTCTCCCGCACACTCTTTTTGCACACTGTGTGTGTGTGTGTGTGTGTGTGTATACGTGTGTGTAGGTATAACTAAATGCAGCTCGCGCACGCGAAAAGAAAGTGGAAAAAGAGCGAGATGGATCGGGCCCGCGGTTGAAACTCCTCGGCGATCCCGCTTAAACGCTTCGGCATATTTGCATATGCAAATCCGCGATTTTCAAAGCTCACGCGCCTCCGGCATCGCACGCGCGTCATCGCTCTATCTCTCTTTCTCACACCTCGCTTTAATACACACACACACGCATGCGCGAGTGTGTCTATATACACACGTGTTATCCATATACCCGATTCACTCTTTTTTTTTTTCATTCCCTCGCACTTTTCATTCTCAATTTTTCCTTTTTCTTCTTCTTCAATCCCTCTCTCTCTTTTTATCTCTCTTCGTCACTCGTTCTCTTCTTCTTCCTTTATTTCTTTATTTCTTTCATTCGTTCGTGTGAGTTAATGGACGTCGATCATTACCCAGGTAACGTGAGTAAGAGAGAGAAAGAGAGGGAGAGAGAGAGAGAGAGAGAGAGAGACGCTAATAGCACGTTGGGTGTCTCGCGATACATAACGTCCTGTATATATATTTATATTCATATAGATATATAGTATAGGTACTTACTGGTACCGAAATAACCGATGTGTCGAACATTCCACGCGACCTCCATTATAACCATCGATATTCGAATTGATTTTCGGGATTATTGAGGTTCGCGCTCGTCGGGGCTTTTATCCCTACCGCACTATACTCTCGTAGCTATTACCGCCTTTGCTCTCATCTCTCGCGGCTTGTTTACTCTTCAACGATCCAGGTGAGTGAGAGAGCAAAAGAGAGAGAGAGAGAGAGAGAGAGAGAGAGAGAGCATTCAGTCACGCGATACCGATTCACGGCTCACTCTCGATTTATCATAAAATCCCGTGATTCATACGTTACGTTTCGAAGTACTAACCACAATTTTCGAGTACGGAAAAGCCCTTGTTAATTTTTTTTATTTTTATTTCATTCTTTATATTCTTGATATAAAATTAATCATCGAAGGAATTAAATATTCTCATTATTTCCTGGTTCATCCCACGCGTGTATATGGGAAATAAATTTACGTTAATCTCTATTTTTACAACTACTTTTAATAAGATCGAAAAATTGTGAAAATTTCTTGAATATCGTCCAATTAAATAAAGTCGCGATAAACTCGTACAAACGCGATATCTCCATTCTCGTCTCGTGTGTCCTCGAGTAGTACGAGCCTACTCGAAGAGAGCGACCTTGCGCTGCAGGGACGAGAGAGTGCGCTGCCGAGTATACGTCGATGCAGCGGAGGCAACGAGCGAGTAAAAGAGAGAGAGAGAGAGAAAGAATATGAGAAAAAGAGGGAGGTATCACACTCACACACACGCACACATGGAAAAACGCGTGGGGACCAATCCCCACCCCCGCAACCAAGTTGGAACGCCGCGCGTTGCTCTCGAGTCCCAATGGGCCTCACGAGACTCTCTCCCCTACCTCTTCCACTTTTGTAATGCCCCACACCGGCTGTTGGTAGCAGGTAGCGGGCGAGCTAAAGCAGCAGGAGAACAGCCAGTGAGCCGAGCGATCCGCAGGATCGCCCTCAGTGGCTTATTACGTACGCACACGGTACTTCTTATACTTCTCTTACTTACACACTTCTTCCTCCATCGTTTGTGTGTATACATTTCTCTCCCCGTGGTTGACGCTCCATCGTCTCCTTCGTCGTCTCCTTCGTCTTCTTCGTCGTAGTTGTGGCGATGATGATGATGATGGTGGTGGTGGTGGGCGAAGAAACCGCAGTGGGTGCATCGAGATGCGTGTAATACGAGTCTCGCGGGCACGCGAGAGACGCGAGTCTCGGTAGTTCGTCGTCTCCTCTCTATGAAAGTTCTTTTCGCGAAGTTTGCGATAACGCGCCCTCGTGATAACGACGGGAAACACGAGACCGGAAATTACGGGATATCGTTCCAGGAATATTGATATTTAAATATTATCGCATCTCTGTGTACGTGTGTGTTTGTGTATTTCGATAAAACGTTCAAGTGTCTTCGTGCGCGATGGTGACACTTTGTGTCAAGGGGTTGATGAGATAGAGTGAAAAATATTTCGAGGTGTATTTATTATCGTGTCTCTCGACGGACGAATGCACGCGTTCGTCTATTAGAAAACAAAAAAAGCAATTATTTATTGGCCAGCCTGATAATCATGTAAATAAATAAATATGTATTTATATAAATGTATGTGCGAATTGGTGTCGTTGCTCAAGCGGAGGTAAAAGTGAAAGGTGTCGAAGTACGGTGGTAAATAGTTGCGCGGTTGATTAGACACTGGAAAATGCGCCGGCGCATACCTATTAGAGCGGATATCTCGGTAATTGACCGCGCGTATCCACGAATTGCCGAATGTCCCAATTTTTAATTATTTCAGAAACTTTCGTCTCGTTTTCGTTCAGTCGATCAAAAAGAAGATTGCCATTGCGTTAATGTTTGCAACAATACTAATTGGTATTGGACATTGTTATTAAATGCCGAAATAGTTCTAGCCGATATGATTTTTTTAATCGTAATTGATATCATTCGTGATTCCGAAATTAATTTAATTTATGAAAAATAAGATATTTTTTTATATTAAAAAAATTGTTGATTTTTGTCTGTCTCTAAAATTTGCATCATCGACGGATACAATCTTTAAAAATATCAATGACGAAAGCTTCACGGCCCCCCTCGGTGATTCGGATTCTTCTTTCGAGACAGACGTGTGATTTAGAGAGTCGGAAGGCCTCGAGCCTTCCCACATGTAGGTATATATGCCCCCTCGCCACCTGTGTGCGAAGGAACGCGAGCGAAGATTCAGATAGGAGGCAAAAGCCGCGAGACAAGCTTCTCCGAGTTGTCCTTATCTCGTTGCAATTCCTCGAGCAAAGCAGATATATAAGTATATATATATATATTTATATATCCCACCCCTCTCTCTCTCTCTCTCTCTCACACACACACCTCTCTTTCTTGTTATAATATAGTTTGCTAATTAACTCGTTAGCTCGTACGTCACGCCTCGTCGATTATAAGCCACTGTGTAATCCGCGCAAGCCGCGAATAATTCCATCCACGCGCTGTTTCGATAATTATCTTTCGCCGAATTTCTCTCTATGAAAAATAAGAAAAAACAAAAAGAAACAAGCCAGGCCGAAAAAACCTGTTGCATTAATATATTCCTCGGTATGCGGGCAATAATTTCTCCATATCTTTCGTTTTCGAATTTCTCACCAGATTTCGTCCTCGAAATTAAATATCAGCCGCGATTAAAATATATAGAGAAGAAGAAAGAAAGAAAGAAAGAAAAAAAGAAAAAAAAAACAACAACAACAATTTTATATAAATGTCGTCAAGGACTTTGCGGTTAACGCTATGTCGCGAATGCATCTTGAAAACCGCATCGCATGTTCGTTTTACGGGCGGTATTTGAATGTAGATACTCTCGCGTCACGGACAACTGCGTGAGTCTCCAAAAGCCCCCTTCTCTCGCGCTCGCGCCTTATTCCCCCTGGTGGCGGTTTTCTGTACGACGTTGGTGAAACGGAGCTGCGGTGAAGAGGTTTCGCATTCGCAAAGTCGTTCTCGGACCTCGCTCGTATTCGATCGAGATCTCGGGTATTGTGCACTTGCATTTCTTATCTCTCGGTGCGGTAAAAGGAAACAACAACAAAAAAAAACACGCGGATATGTGTGTACGTTCGTAAATGTAATATTTCATTATGCAGTGACTCGGTGCTCTACTCAGTTACATTGTGGTCTCTTTCTCCCTCTCTCTCTCTCTCGTTCTCTTCTGGAATCTCCTCCCCCTCTCCCAAATGCATTTCTGAGATACTGAGAGTAAACTAACGCTATAAAAGTGAAAGGTTGTTGCTGAAAACTCGTTGCCCGTGACTCGATCGTGATCGAGAGAGGAGCCAGGGAGAGATCGTGCATCAATTTCGTTGTCGATGCATCGATGCGTATACGTTCGTTGTATATATATACGTTATACGTTACGTTATTTATACGTATACGTCGAAGCAACGTTTTGATATCGCGATCGTTTTCTCGATAGCGCACATACGAGTGCAGTGAGAATCGTGAAATAATACGTACGACCACGATGTAAAAGGGCATTCGAGATATTCGATCGATTACGTGTGATTTTTTGTAATTCGATACGTAACAAACACACAAAATTAATGTCTTTCCAATTATAATTTAATGGTGGCGATAAATATGAAGTTTCCTTGAAACGTTTGGTCGACCAACGTTCTACCAATTGTCTCGAAACACACGTTACGAATTCTCCCGTAATAAAACTACTTTAATTATTTACGAGACGATAAAACAGATAAATGTATTCGGTTTTAAAATAGATATCGTTCCATCGAGTTTTATTTTATTTTCGTCGCATCCAGTTTTTCTCGATACGACGATACAAGACGTATAAAAAAAAATGCTGAATCGCCTCGCGACGTTCTGAAAATAGCTGAACGGACGAAATTTAGAACTTATGCTCGATATCGAGTAAAAATGTGTCGAGTTGTGTATCTCGTTTCGTGGATAAAACGATGTCAATTTTCGAATCGCCAAGGAAAGAACCATTTTCATATTTGTCATGAAATTTGTATGAATACGATTCCGGCATTTAGGCCGTTTGTATCGATCCATCATCACTCTTGGTTGTATCACGATTGCTCAACTTATTTCTTTCATCTCGTAAGGTCAAAGTGAAAGGCAATTGATGAGTCTCACGTGGCACCGAGCACGCTTCGTGCCGTAACGTCGCAATTATTCCCGGCAATTATGCACCTGTGTGTGACGTTCTGCCGTAGAAATTCGCCATGGACCTTTGGGGTACGTCGGGTTGGGAGAAATCCTAAACGCGTTTTCATGCATTTCTCTCTCACTCTCTCTCTCCCTCTCTCTTCTTGCATTAAAACCAGTCTCCGTGGTCATAGACCTCGCACTGGCTGCGGTTCAATTTCTCCTGCTTTCCTGCGGATTCGCCAACTCGAGTCGGGCTAATAATAGTTGATATAATAACTTCCTCGGTCCCGTCGAGAGGTACGACCTATATTCGCCAAAACTATTTATTCGCCTTAAATTTTCCATTAACAAAAATCATTCGTTTTATTTTCTATGAGAAAAGTAGAACAGACGCAAAGTTTTAATTGCAATTTTCAACTGCATTTTTTTTACATAAGTTAATAATGAAAATAATGAAAATAAAATTATCATTAATTTTATAATCTCTTACAATTTTTCAAATTTCATTTTGTTTATCAATCTTTTTAATTACTTTGATTCGACGAGACTCGATCCATATAATTTTGCGTATTTACATTATTTTAAATAATTTTCGTTATTTCGTAAATCGAGATTAAAAATAAGGGTAGGTTTTGGGGCACGTATCGTGCCCGTAGAAAGCCGTACATTCATATTCATCAAGTTCACTAACGCTCCTGTCTACCATACGCGCTGTCGTTTACACAGCGATTGTTAGTGCGCCGGGAGCTATTCAGTTGTCGGTTTCGGAAAATAATACTGCTCTCGTGTCGCAGGTGTCGGCCGATAACAATCTACACGTACTTCGTATCTGCATAAACGGCTGTATTCGTATAATTCAGTGACTGACAGAAACAGAGCGGTAGTTCGACACGCGGTGTTACATTGAATACGCCCTACGAATCTCTTGTCCCATACACTCCACCCATTTACACGACGTCAAACTCCTCGAGCACGCGCACGCCGATTTGGCTCGTTGCTCGATTTAATGCCACGGTAAGCCGAGTTGTACAGTCATTGGCACCCTGCTCGTTCCTTCGACAATTGGCTCGATTTTACGACGACGATAACGGACTTGAATATTTAAAAAAAAAGCAAAAAAAAATTGTTTTTTAAAGCAAAACGTGCAAGAAAATTAAAGAAAAAACTTTGTACGATAAATTCTTCAAAGTAATGAATTTTTTTTTAAACTAAATTAATCGATATATCGATGTATCGATTAGGCAAATTGATTTAGTTAAATTCTTTTATTTTTTATTAATTAAATAAAAAATGCTTCGTGTCACAGTGACCTTAGTCGTTGTATCGTTGTCAAAAAATGGTTCCTCGCGTGTCTGAGTTGTCACTGGTCGTAACTACTTGTTTCGATCGGCGTTCGACGGCTCTGGTACGCTTCGTGGCCATTTCTCTCTCTCTCTCTATCTTTATCTCTCGCTTTTTATTGGCTCGCAACACACTTTGCTGAGGTTACACGACACAACGCTATGTGTCAGAGCTCAGAGCGCGCGGGGGCTTACCAGCGTGACTAAGCTGTCCCATCGTTCCTCCTCGCGTCTCTATAGTGTTCTACCCTTTACGTATATATATTTATATACGTTAAGGGTACATCACTATATATACGTAGAGGGCACAGGTACAACTATATATATATATATATATATATATATATATATATATATATATATATATATATATATATATATATATATATATATATATATTGGCAGTGCTATATAGATCTCCGCGATGGCAGAACGAGCGGCTCTCTCGGTGGAGCGCGTGGCACCGCACACTCTTACGTACGACGAGGTGTAGAGAGGTCGACCAAGCGCGAGTTATTACGAGGGAAAAGAGGAGACCTCGACGTGAGTGCCGCTTGCACTCTCGCTGCATACGTGCCGTCTACGAGAGCTGAATCGCGTTGCGTACCTCGATATATACGTATATATATATATATACAGAGACGTGCGTGTATTGAAAATTACAGGTGCGCGAACGTAAAAGCGCCATCGCGCGGAGAACGCGTGAATCGGGCGAAAGTGACCCTTAGGAAGAAAAAATAAATAAACGGGAATTAATTAATAATCATAAATGTATTTTTGGTGAATTGAATAAAAAATAGAAAAGGACGATAAATTGGGACGATATTAATTAATGATAAAACGTGATTTTATCGATAATAATTTAATCGTTTGATCGATTAAATTTATAAATCTTCCTTTTTTTTTGTTTTCTTAATTAATTATTCGAGAAAATAATTGGATAATCATTTGATTGTTTTTGTTCAAACGAGATTGGTGAACCGTGAAGTGATTCGTTGATCGATTTATTTTTCCAATTAAATCGAGCACAGGACGGTTGGGTGTATCGACGATTTTTCTTCGAGTGACGAATTTATCGTGAACAATGCCTTTTCGGTCGAATGGTTTTCTCGGGAAATTGTGTTTAGTCGTTTATAAGCGGTGGGAAACAAAAATGTGAAATCTCGATATCGTCAGGTTATTTCTCGTTCGATATCGACGAATTAAAAGATAAAAAATAAAAATAAAAATTAATAAAAAATCTAAATAAAAATCAACCGAGAGAGCACAATAACGGATTATAAACACAAAGTGCTTTGAGACACAATGCCAGAGGCTAGTAGCCTGAGGATATTCAACGGCGTTCAGGTCGGTGCAGTAACATTTTGTTTTTCTCCCCAACAATCTAGGTAATAAAATAATTCTTTTTAAATAAATTCCAGATACAAAAACAGATCGCGATCGTTTAAAATCGTTTTAATTGGAATTACATTTTTTATCTCTTCTTTCTGTTATACATAAAATTTGTTTTTCACAATTATTTTCGTGTCCCTCTTTCGCATTGTTCGTTCCTTCTCGTTTTCATCCTTTCTTTCGCCTTCGATGTCCATGTTCGGGGAAATTGCAATTCCCCAAGGATACGAGAGAGCCCAAGAGTTTCAAGTTTACGACACTCGTTTGCTACACACGAGGCTTTACACTGTAACATATTTGTGTGTGTGTGTTTGTGTGTCTTAAACTCTGTAGATTCCACACACACACACACACTCACTCACTCACAGACACAGATACACCAATGCAAAAATACTCTCGTAATATAACATGGAAATGCGCTCGGACCTCTCCGGATCGTTCCAAACAAGTTTTGCCCTTGTTACAAAATACATTCGCAAGAGAAAAGAACCGAGTGAAAAAAACGCCTTTTTTCCTTTCATACACCGTAAATATTTCCCCCCACAGTAAAAAAATATTCTAAAATCGTATCGACAAGAATTAATTCCACAAATCTCGTGTCATTTGAATAAATCATTCGAATATTATTTTTTATTGACGATAATTATTTTAATTATTCTCATTTTTATTAGTGAACAAGTCTGAATACGAACGAGTGACGATAATATCGTCACGAACGATCTTAATCCCGTACCTACTCTCGTTTCTCTCAATCGTAACGCGCAATGGGAAAAGAGGTATCGTCGCGAAGAACGAAACAAACGGGCTTTACTCTCGGGAAAGTACTCTCGTAATGTATAAAAGACGATGCGCGAGGTATTAATGTAGCTACTCGTTGGACTCCCGAAGGTGTAAGAAGCGATGCGAATACGTTCGTCGTCTTCGTCGTTATACTTGAAGCCGATTATACGAGATACGGGAACAAGTCGGGGAAGAGGAGTTTGAGAAATATAACGATCGATTAAATTTGCAATTCGGAGACGCGCCGACTTTCTTCTTTCATTCTTTATAATAACCATTAGGGTCCCATCCCTCTCTCTCTCTTTCTCTCTCCTTTCGTTTTACTCTCATCGCGCCTTCTCTTTCTCTCTCTTTCTCTCACACTCTTTTTTCCCTCTCTCTCGCACTCTTTCTTTCTGTCCGTGGCCGAAATGCAAATTACATATACGCGCGAGCTGCGATGATCATTAGGCGGATGCGCACACCGGCGGAGAGAAACAAATGAGGCAAAAACTTGTTCTGCATTGCCAAGAGCTGCGAGAGCACACCCGTAATATAACGAGAGGAATTCGAGAAGAACGATGCGCGCACACTTACGCGAACGCGTGTGTTCGATCATATCATATTTCTCATTTTTCTCTCGTATCTTATTATAAAGATCGGTCGATTTGTTCACCGATGCACGAGTCAACGGACAATGAGGGGTTGGACTTGGGAAAAAAATATTTCGATGCCGAATTTCGTTGATTTTTTTTTTCGATCAACTTTTGGATTAAATTTTGCGCCTTGCAATTTCCCTCGACACGCATTAATATAATATGTAAATAATGATAATTAACGTAAGGAAATTAAACAATCGTTAATAAATTATATATTTTTTATTTATCGCTGAAAATAAAATTAAATAACGAGTTTAAAAATTAATATCGAATAAAAAATAGTGATAAAATTTGATATTCGAGTTTTATGAAGTTTGATCGAAATGAGTTGATCGATGCCAAGTTTTGCAACTACGAGAAATAAATTGTCCCACCTGTCGTCGTGCTCGATTAATTTAATTCGACTGTAACGGCACGCGCAACGGCTGCGAGCCGTTAACGCGCATTTCTTATTATCGACGATGTTTTCTCGTCGTCTGATTTATCGTTTACCGCGTTTTACATTCTTTCCCGATTCGCGACGAACGATGAGAATTGCGAGAAGCTCGTTCCGGCGTGACGAATATTTTTCACATTGTATAAGAGACCGAAAGTACTTCGAAGGAACGCGATAATTCTACGAGCGTCACGTAGTTGTACGAGCAAAAAGGATTAGGACGAGAGGTTTTTCATTACGTTGAGCACAAGGGTTTACGATTTGCGACCTAATCGTGTTGGTCAATATTTTCTTCGCAAAAACAATCGAGGAAATTTTCGGTCGTAATTTACCTGATCACTTGGGTAAACGATTACCTACCTGAAAATATAAGTGAAGAGGTATAAAACGGTACGGTATTCCCTGTGATGTTGAGAAACTTTCACGAGTTTGGTTTATAATTTGTAGCCCAATTATTTAATAATTAAATTTTTTTTATCGATAAAAATATTATTTCAGTCTCATTAATTTTGTATTCTTTTCTTCGAATTGAAAACTCGATGTTTAAAAATTGCAATAATTTCCGATAGCTCGCTAATTTTCTCGTCGATGATTTATCCTTATTCGATGAAGAAATTATCGGGGGGAAAAAATGATTGTAATTTTCTCGAGGGTCGTGCTAGTCCCGACGAGGGTAATTATTTATCTGCAATTCAATAGAAATCACGTATGAATCATCGTACCCACGACGTATAATAAAATAAATAGGACAAATATATATATAGGTAGTTAATCGGCTCATTGTTCTTTCGAAAGGTTCTCGAGTTATCGTTCCTTTTGAGTTATCGTTCCTTGTCTAAGAAAACATAATTGCGTTAGGGTTATTTACTGCTCAGTTTTTCCTTTTTCTTCACCACGGTATCGCACCCCTCGCGTCCTTTTCTCGAGGTTATTTATCTCGAGTTTACCAGCCGAAGGGATGTCATTTTTATCGCCCATATAATCGCTCGGCGTTTCGCCAAGTGTACACACGTATAGTGACAGTCGTACTTGCCCCGGGGAAAATGGGAGAAAAACGACCGCGCGATACCGGAGACGAAAAAGTATCGAAAATGTCCTTAGAAACTTCGCTCCAACTCGCCACATTTTTCCTCCAATTTTTATTCAATCGATTAAATTTTTCTTTTTATTAATTCAATATATATATTTATTTTTTAATTTTTTTAATCCGTCAAACTAAATTCTATTTTCATTTTAAAAATAGTCCGACAACATTGTGTCGAATTATTTCAGTATCGATTCTCCGATAATTGAATTATTTGTTGAAACGTTCGATCGTGACGATGATGTCTCTCGTTTCTTCTTCGCAACGAGTGATCGTGTCTCGCCTGTTCTTCAAAGCACGAAGAAATCTATCGTGCCAAATTGACTATCGGAATAGGAAAATAGGTCTCGTACCGTTGGCTCTGTCGCGAGCGGGAAACGCAAAGTCTCGGTGGGCAAAAGAGCGAGCGAGAGATAAGAAGAGAGAGAGAGAGAGAGAGAGAGAGAGAGAGAAGCAAAAGTAGGAGAGCATCGAGAACATCCCTGGGAGCCGAAGCGAGAAAGGGAAATGAAATTCTTGTCGTAGGCTAGACTCCCTTTATTGTGCGCCCCGGTAGACGAGACGGCTCCTTTCCGCCCATAGTTACGTATGCCTATAACGTCTTCTTCCTTATGAAATGAAAGCCTCGAGGCCTCCTCGTACCAAATATAGACTTCCATCACTATTACCTGCGACTCGAGGATCGATATGGCGACAAAATATCCAAGACCCTCTTTTTTTTCCAACCCTTGTCAACATTAACGACAGATAATTTTATTTCTTCTTTTAATTTCATGATTTTGAAAAATACGATTTTAATTAATTAACGAGCATGAATAAATATCATTTTTTATCAAGACTCGAACCAAATTTTCTATGTTTTATCGAATAAACAAATGATATAAAAAGAATTAATTTAAAAAAAGATCTTTACAAATTAGAAAATTATTTTTGTGTTTTTTTTTGCTTCGTTTAATCAGAATTATTTTAGAGTTGGAAAGAGAATAATTAAAGAACTCGCGGACGTTGAACGAGAGATTAGGCGAGATAGGCTTAATGGTTTCGATGATTTATTGTTCTCGACTAAAACCCATGGGTAGAAAAAAGAAATGATTATTGGATCGATATAATGGAGAATCGATAACGAACTGATGCGAAAGGTCGTTATAGAGTACGCGTACCACGAGATTTTTCAATATATTAATATATATTGGCAATTTTTTAAATTCATCCATATAACGGTTCGCGGGACGAGCGAACGAGGACGAAATTAATTACGATGGAACTTGAGACGCTATTAATAGATGCAATCAGTTCATGGAAATGTTGTACACGTCGTCGACTGGGTACATGCCATTAAAATGTCTAAGCGCGAGTACGAAGACGCGCACGTTTAATACACATGGTATCCCGGGGTTGAGAGGCCAAGATACACATAGAGCTCTTTGCGTTCATCTCCCCTCGTCCCTCATCAACGTGTTTAATGTATGTGTACAAACAGCTCACAAAGAGGATACCAAAATATACGTATATAGAACAAATGTCGGGAAATATGGACCAGCCTGTTAAAATAAAACCATCAATTTTTACATTCGACTGTTTCGCGTTGTTTCCGAGGATCTCGAACATTTCTACGTTATTCGAACGTTCTATCGCAATAGACGAAAATAATTTTTTTTTAATTGACCACTAAAAAACATGTGCAAAAAAATGTTTAAAAATATTTTGTACTCGCGAATTTGCTGATTATGAATTGTTCAAAGAATTACGTAGTCGCGAATGTTGTTCGAATCGTAAGAGTGAATGTAATGAGAAAAGAATAATAATTGGGTGGTCCATATTCACCCTCATTATTCTATATATGAGTACACCTGATATATCGTTGTGCGGGGTGGTAGTATCGTGGAAATTTATTATAATTAAATAACCTCGGCGTACTCACGTAACCCGCGAGCACATAACCGCGTAACCAGTTTTGTTACTCGACACACGTAAACCCCACGGATATTTCGCTTCGTTGAATTATTTATGGAATTTCGATAGAAAGATGCGTGTCTATATGTGCATATGTATTACACGCGGGGCCAGGGATATGATATATCGCGACGAGATTATTTCCGACCCAAACTCAAACCTGACCACCGCGAGCTTTTTGGAAAACGGAAATTTCCAGTGAAATTCCACGTTTAAAGGATTCGCATTTTCCCCGGGCAATGAATAATAATATCATTTTCCACCAGATACCTACGAGTCACCAAAACTCCTTGAAATTCTCTCGTCTCGTGGAAAATCTGATCGTTAATTGACGATGATGTAAATGTTCGTATTATTAGAGCTTTTATCGTCGAACTATATATGTATATATATATATCTAGGTATCTATATATAAATCTTAAGCACCCAAGGCTCCTTGAGAAATAGAGAGGGGGTGGGGGGAATTAATTGAGAATCGGTATTGGGACCAATCGAGTATTTATTCAATCATCTGTACCCCAATATAACGAGTGCGAGAGAGAAAGAGAGGGATATGTATGGAATATAGAGGGGGGTGGTACAGGAAGGTATCGATGCAGAAATACTCGAGTAGGTGCATCTCGCCTATCGGATGAAACATTTATCGGTTATTCGAGTGCGATACTACGCCAGCAGGATTTTTATGCACGCGTTTTTTCTTCCTCTTGCTTTAAATGTTGCTATGGAACACGTAGCGAAGCGAATATAGAACTCGACTCTATCGGAGAAGCAACTTTATGAAAACAATATTCAATAGACGATGAACGAGAATCGTGCAATTTATACGTTTCGAAAGAAATGCGAATAAAAAACATTAATTAAAAAAAATAAAATAATACATAATCGACGATGGAGTGTACGAGGACTTTGGACATTGAATTGTTGAAATATTTATTTATAGTCGTGAATTTATATCGGAATATAAATATTCGAGGAATCACTCGTCTGGACTTGAAAGATTAGATCTTTCGAATTCAATTCATTTCGAGTCTTATCGTAATGTAGATTATACGTTATCTGTTATGGCAGAGGTCACGGTGTGTCCAATTACTCATCGTATCGATGTCAACGTGCCCGCAAACGAAAAAAAAATAATTGATTCGATTTTCAGAACAATTATATCGATTAAAAATTAATCGTTTGTTTTATTATTAGGTAAATATTGTTATGAAAAGAAATAAAAGTCGAAGGCGTGACAAAGTCATGAATTCCGAAGGCCACCCAGTAAATTCTCGACGAATCGAGTCGCGAGCGTTGATCATTTTTGCGTGTCGTGCCTTCTTCTCCCCTTTCGCGAATTTCTCCGCCAACTTCTCTCGTCGAAAGATCGATCGGCGAATTATCCATCGAGCCCATAAATTCTCCTTTCAATGAGTCCATAAAGCCTCTCCCGCTGTTTCTCTCATTTTCTTTTTCTCTCTTTTCCTTTTTTTCTCTTCTTTCTTTCATTTCTCTTTCCACTCAAGCGAAGGAGCCGTGGATCATACTGTGTAATAATAAATGATCGAATAAAAAACAACGCGTACAAAAATACAAATTTATTTATTTTCGACGGTAAAGTTAATTAGGGTTTCAAATTTATTTTTGTTTTCTTTCTTCTCATCTTGTTCCAGTACATGGGTTCGTTTCCAGTGGCGAGTCCAGACATTGCAAGCCGTGCCGACTCGGTGCGTTCGCAGCTCGAGACTCTCAGGGTGAGTGTTAATCAATTCTTACTTTTTCAACCTCATTATCATTTAAATCATCGACCGGTTTATCAATTAAGTCGGATTAAAAGAACTATTTATTGAAATTACGATCGAAAATTTTATTCATTACTAATTAATTCATTAAATATGTTTTAATTGAAAAACCTTATTTTATTTTTAATCATACTTTGAAGGATATTAATGCGACCTATCAATATATTTTATTTCACCCAAGATATTCGTTGGAATATTTACAAACAAAAAAATTTTCTCGCATAAATTACGAATTTTAACAATTTATATGTATGGGCTATTCCATTCGAAATATCAAAAGATATTTTTTGTGTATACAATTTTGCATCAAATTAATAATTTTAATTTCACCCTCAAAAATTTCGTTACAGACAGCACTAAATATATTTACGTATACATTGTTGTCAGACACTTTTCAAGAGCGAAACTATACGTTCGTGGCAGGAGACAGATTATTCTGGTACGCCTCTACGCATAATAAGAATCAATAAGATCCCATCAGGGATAATGGTCTGACATACCCCTCTCACCCCTCTCACCCTTCTCACATCGCTCACCCCTTCTATCTCTCTTTCTCTTCCACACTTTTTTCCATCGTTCTGTTTGTTTTCCACTTCCGCATGCATGATGAATTTTCTATGCATCCCTCTCTCGCTTCACAAGCTCCTTCTTACACCCCGATTTTTCATGTATTTAAATTCACGAACGAGAATCCGATTTGGTGGAAGAGTGATTTTTTTTGTTCCCAGTTCATTCTCACCCCTCGTCATAGTTTCACTCACTGTTCATTTAATAAAATCTATTGTAGTTCCACTTTATTATTTTTATTCCCAGGGTTTATAAATTCAGAGCAATATTGAAATAACAAAAATTATTTGAATTAAATCGTGTAACGTTTTTAAGATTCCATATGTTTATTATTATTATTATTATTATTATTATTAATATTATTATTATTATTATTATACCTTTTGATTCAAAGGAAGTAATATATTTGATGGAAAATAATTGATAGCGAGTATGGTTTAATCCACCGTCGAGATTTTTTTTTTAACTTTTCGGTGGATTCCGAGGATAATTTTGGCCCCGCTGGTGCGTCTGTATAATCAGTCTGCGTGTGTTCGCGTGTTCGCGTTAGCTCATGCCCCAAAGCTCGGGTCCCATAGCACGGTAATACGAGTCTACCCCCATTCCCTTCATACCTATTAATTTTAATTCGAAGCGCACACGTTGCGTCGGTGCTATGAGTCCGATAATGAGCCAGGGAAAGAGCGAGAGAGAAAGAGAGAGGGAGAGAGAGAGAGAGAGAAAGACGAAGCCCGAAGGGATCAGCAGAATCCCAAACTGAAGTTTCAGCAGAGTGAATATTTGCCCGTGAGGCAAAGGGTGCGGCGAGAGTGACAGAGAGAGAAAGGGATATGTATATATAGAAAAAGAGAGTGAGAGAGTGCCATAGTGGTAGGAAAAGCGACCACAAAAGTGTACGGGCCTCTTCTCTTTTTTTTCACCTCAACTATAGGTATGTATGGGACGTTTCATGCCAACTGTAATCATTAAATTAAAGTTGACAAACTTCAGTATTTTATTATATATTTAAAATATATTTCTAATTAATTTACAAACCTCTCGGCTATGAATTGAAAAAATAGTTTATTTATTATCGTAGATAAAAGATTCATAAAAGATTAGAATTATTAAAAAATTCAATTTTTTTAATTTCGCATTTGCATGGAATTCTCCATATAACTTACTTATAATGCTGCAGGTCTTGCTGCTTGCCTGTTACTTCTCACGAGAGACACGAGACGCGAGAATTACGAGAGTAGGAATTTTATGAAGGTATTAAAGAATATCTCTCGCGAAGTTTGTCGAGATCTTTTGTATACTCGGTACGTCTTCGTCTCTCTTTCACAGTGGCACTCCATTAGGAGTAGAGAGGCCTCGCACAGATTTACGGTTTCATCCCTCTCGTCTATTCGTCTCTCCCCCTTCCAAAAATCAACGGGAGAAAACTCTCAACGGTCTCACCTTCGACCACGAAGCTGCAGCAGGCCTTGGACGAGGCTCTTACCTTCCTCCTTCCTCCCCTTACCCTCGTAAGCACCCTCGAGCTAGTAACTCGTGTAATGGGTTTTAATAGAGTCTTCATTTTACGTCCACTATAATGTTAATTAGCGAGCTTGTTTTTCCTTCGTTAATAATCTAAATAGGCTTGTTAGGGCTTTATTTCGTCTACGTTTTATTATCGGCACGTTATTAATTGCTAATCAAATTACGACCAATTTTACATTCGATTCGAACAAAAAATTTTATTATTAAAAAAAAAAGCTCTTGCCTCGACTCAATAAAATAGATAGACGTATTTTGTTTTTAATATAAAAATTTAATACCGTTTAAGCGAACAAAATGGAGTTATCAGTACATTTTATATTAAGTTACCAATTTTTTTCACCCTCTCTTCTCTATCGTTGATATACACGAAGATGTAAAAACGTCGACGGAATACGTAGCGAGCTCACCGACGGCCGGTTTTTGTCCCTACTATTTTTCTTCTTTCGTCACGTTTCCGGTTATACGATTTTTTTAAAAAGCCATGTTTACATAATGGACATAGACGGGAGGGATTTTCGTGGTGGTTGGAAATATTATAGTCAGGGCGAACGTAATGAGGCGAGAATTACGCTCCGGTGGCTCCGCGCCGTGACGGCGGCAACAGAGTAGCTTTTATCCACGCGCGCGCGCCCCCATCCCCATACACCCCCCGCCTCTCGACACACATAAACATCTACATACATAGAGAAAAGGGGTTGAGATCGGCTCTACCTCCTCGTCGTGGTCTTCTTTCTCTTCCTTCTACCCCCGCCACCCCCAACCCCTTGCGTTTTCTTACCGCAAAAAATCCCTCGTGTACACTTATCGAGCACAGCAATGCGAATAAATAATAAGCGAAAATACCGAGGCGATACAACGCGAATGAAAAAAAAAATGAAAAAATGACAAATAACATCGTGAAACATCATCCTTCATTATTTCATATATTCGATATGTCTATGTAGCGAGCTTAACGCCCTCTTGTAAATCTCGACGAGCTCGATGAATTCTCAGCTATATCGGAGCTTTGCGTGCGTTCCATGGAAGTTTTTCAATCTGTAATCAGAAGTCAGTCGGGAAACGATCCACAGGAATTGCTACGAGTGAAAGAGAGAGGGAGAGAAACGAGAAAGAAAAATCGCGAGGAATCCGCGTGGCAATTCTGCTTGTAGGAGATATATATGTATATATGGAACACGCGTCTCAGGTCCTTCTGGCATTTTAAATAAAATCGAAGCCCCGGGTCGACATCGGATAGGAATTCAATTTCGATCGGACGAAGGAGAAAGAAAATATATATCCAATAACTACATTCTTCGAGTCGCGGTGACTATCGCGCTGAATATATCTCCATAATACTGGAATATAAACCAGAACCTTTCTTTTTTCTTCTTCCTTATGCTCGACCTTCGACAGACGATACGCAAAATTCCGACGTCGAGATTCTCCCAATTTTTTCATATTATTTTTAAGTCGATTTTTTGAATTTATTGCCAATTTTTTAAATTTGAATCAATTTTTAGATTTTTTCTAAATTTGATCAAAAATTTGTGCCAATAAGTGAGTTTTTTCCTCGGTTCTATTATATTTTATTTTTCAGCCAATACGAATTTTCTCACAGATCTACGAGGGCTTAACGATGATCTTTTTTTTTCATAAATAACGAGCGTGTCCTAGATAAAGGGATCGACCATTAAGAGCGCGTTTTATTACCGACGATGTTAGACCTCGAAAGATAAAACGTGACGGAATCTGCACGTTCCAGGTTATCGATTTTCCTTCTTATTTTCCTCGTTTTGTGTTCTTTTTTCTTTTTTTTTCGACAAAAATTTCTCCCACCGCGGCTGCTTCGATTCTTCGGCGAACGGACTATTCGTTATTCCTTATCGTTCCAAATAGAGGAGGGGAGGGGGTGCGATTTCGTGGGTATACACGTATATAGACGATCTCACGTTCCCTCGTCGAACCTATCGTCCTCTTGTAAGATGCCGGCGCACGATTCTCCCTGCGGTAGAAATTCCTCGGGTTTCAGTATCCACTTATATATATATATGTGTACATACATACACATCCACAAATACATACACGCATATCCTCTTCTCAACTCCCTCTCCACCCCATCGCGAGATTAGGACAGCATTTCCGATATAGGGGATCGAGCAAACAATAAAACCTTTCGTAAACGAGACCGTGAACGATCTCCCTCATCGTTTTGCACCGTTCACGAGAATCTATTTTTTTTCTTACCTACGTACTCGTTTATACACATCGAGACGTTATTTGCAAGAAAAATATAAAAATCGATATGTACGAGAATAAAAATAAAAAAAATGCAAAGGTTAATGTGAGTTAATGAATATTTTGTATTATTTAAAAAAATTTCGAAAGATTTTTTTTGGTTTTTTTCATGGATTTGGTATTATTTATAATTTACGGTTTTATGATATGGGTGGAACGTGGCTATTAGAAAATGTGTAGAATTTCCATAGCGGGATGTACGAATATTCAATTCCAAAACGTTCCCATGTGTCCCGCCGGCTCAAAGTGAGTCAAAGTAAAAGGGACAGGGAATATCACAGAGCGGGAGTTACTACTCGATTCGTGGTGAGACTACTCGATTGACGAGGACGACGAGTCGCTATATTTTTTCGCCAGCACGGCGCGGAGTTAGGAAAATCATGGGAGGAATCGCGAGAGGGTTGGTGGATGAAACCTTTCGTTTCTGATGCACGGCTTTTCTTTTTCTTTCTTTTTTTTGTTCCTATACACGTAGGGTAGTCCCCACAACCCCTCCGACTCTCTTTTGCACAATCGACCGGCCAACCTCTCTCTTTGTCGACACTTTTATTGCGGCGGAAGCGACAGAGATAGCAGATTTTCTCTTTTATTTTCTATGTTTTTTTTCTTTTTCTTTTTTTTTTCTTTTTAATCCTCGGGCCGTTCCCTCTCATTCCCGCGGACGCGCTCGATCCGTCGGAGTTGAAATTTTTCACAAATTATCACCGTCGTCGACTGTCGCATATCGCGGACGGAGAGTTCGCGCGCCCAAATATCGAAGACGAGCTCAACGAGCGAGAGGAGAAAATCCCACCCTCGCGTATTTCTCATCCCTTCGCTATCTCCCCCGTGTTCTTCATTTTCTTCCTTTTCACCTTGACATACCCGCCTCGGTTTTCCTTTTTAATGCCATTACACGTTTCCACCGCCGCGAACTCAGCTCTTTGCTGGCACTGCAGAGATTCTTTTATTTTTTATTTTTGTGCAAATAACACCCCGAGAATTGTACGCGATACCGAGGAAATATCCATTTACGGAAATAGTTACGAGATGAGATTTCACGGTGAAATTTCATAGACGGCATAAATTACGAAGATAAGTTAATTAAAAATGAAATCGATTTATCGTACCGGAATAATGAGATTGGGAACGCAAAAGCTATTTTTATTTATATCAAAAATTTCGTTAAAACAAATCGTAAAATACAGGAATATCAAATAATCATGATTTTCGAGTCGGTTGGTGAAATGAATTTTCATTTTATTTATAATTTCGTCATAAAAAAGATTGAGATATTTTCGAAAGAGAAAAAAGTAAACGTGGGGGGTAGGTGTTCTTCGGTTTTCCAATTTAGAGTGAATATTTTAAGAATAGGGGTGAAGGAACGGAAAATCTCGTAGAGGGTGCAACGACGATGTTTTTCGCGTTTTCATCCCTCCACCTATCCCCCCACCATCCCACGTCGTTGAATTTTACTTCCCGCCCGTTCTTGTGGTTGTCGCGACATGTTTCACCCCGTTATAACTACTATCGACTTTCCACTCGACCTCATCGTCGCCCGCGACACAACGCAATTTTCTTCCGCGAGTATGCTCTCGACTATACATACCTAGAGCTCCCTTGTCTGCACCCCGCACGTGATATCTATGTACGTACAGTGTGTGTGTGTGTGTGTGTGTGCATATTCGACAATCTACATTTATCTATCGTGTCCCACACCGACCACCGAGCTATACACAAAACCGACAACAAGTTCATCGACGCTAACTTCCTCCCTTACAGTATCTTGTTGTGTCGAACGTTCGACTGGAAATATAAAACTTTATGCGCCGCCGATAGGTCAACATTCTTTAAAAAAAAAAAAAAAAAAAAAAAAAAAAAAAGAAACTAATTTGACGGATCGACTGTAAAAATGTCACAATAAAATCTCGTATTTTCCCAAAATGTATCTTTTTATTTATTTTTTTCATCGTAAAAATCAAATTCCACCCTGTGGATAGAAATTTAACTATAAATCACGTATAATTTGCCACTGTTTTTTTTATCCTTTGCTCCAATATAATTTGTTTTTCTTTATCGTATGTAAAAAGGCAATAAAAAAAAATTTGTTCGATCAATTCGGGCGAATATTTTAATCTGTAATTCAAGAAGTCTTCGGGACCGCCCACACGCGTGGCGTAACGTTCACCCCCCCCCCCCCCCCCCCCCCCCCCCGCGCGAATCATGCCGACCTCCCTCGTTCACTACACCACGCTAAACCACGTATCCACAAAATTCGAAGTTTACATTTACGAGATTCTTGGTTGACTCGCTTAAACAGGCTCACGCCCACCTACACACATGTATTATATATATATATATATATATATATATATATATATATATATATATATATATATATATATATATATATATATATATATATATATATATTTGCTCTTCGAGAATTCGATACTTTACCCTCGTGACGTAGTAGGTACATAGTTTGACTATACGGCCAACGTTACTAAGAATAAGTAGACGTAGAAGAAGAGAAGGAAGAAAACGATGGCAATGGACTAGTCTCGAGTTTCTCCCTTGGCATCCCTCGCCCTCCCTCTCACGGCGCTCCCTGCGCATCGAATTTCCATTGTTAACCCGAAGAGCGATGGGTCGCGTCCGAATAAATTGGAATTCAATCTGTTTTATAATTCGACACACATATATAGGCTATTCGATGTGAACTCGGTCAACGTGTCCCATTCTTTTCCACTCGAAAAATTAAACTAAAGCAATCTACCGATTTAGTAGATTTTTTTTGTTATTAAAAAAAATGAAACAATGTCGGTTAATAATGTTTCTCGACAATGATTATTAATTTTTATCGTGTCGACGCGAAGTTCCATGTATACATGAACTCCCCCCCCCCCCCCCCCCCCTCTCATATTCCCGGTTCGAATAGCGGCATGGCTTTTTTATTCCCATTCTTTTTTGTCCCTCATCACGGGACGAAATTAAATTCTTTAAAGTTGCACGACACTTTTAATTGCGTCCTCCCACCTCCCACCGGGAAGCAAAAGCCTCGCGCATTCTGTTGTGCGCGAGTTTACCCGCGAGAATATAGGCCATAGATGTTCTTTCGCAGTGAATATAGCACGCGTTTATGATTCACGTGTGTAATAGTAGGAGTTGCGAATGATAGAGAGAAAGAGAGAGAGAGAGAAAGAGAGAGATTGATTGATTGATTGATTGATTGATTGATATTTATTATGCCCTAGCACGCTATGGGGCAACAATACGATTTACAAGAACATAAGTATAAGTTTGTAAATACTTAAACTAATTATTCATAGTACAAGAAAAAGGCAAGACAAAACCAGTTGACAACGAGAATTTTGCTCAGTCTCAGTCTCAAAAGAATAAGAATACATGAACGAATGCTATAATGAGAGTAACTGCTATAATGTTCAGTGCGGTTTCGATAAGGTATTGCGAAAGAGAGTGCATGTGTGCGCAAGATATCGCCAGATATTTCCATCAATGGATCAATGGAATTGCAATCAGATCATCAACGCTAAATCTTCAGCCGTACGCAGTGTGATTAATGGCTGCCCATTGTCCTTCCTCGCAAATACCGAGAGAGAGAGAGAGAGAGAGAGAGAAGCGAGCGAGGCCTCGTTAAACACTTCTCAGCTCCTGGTTCAATGAGTGACGAGAGATTGCGACACTCGGATACCTTTTACCCACATTCGCGTAACGCGGATGTGGGAAAAACGTATACATATACCTACGTATACGTGTCATACGTAGAACGGAAAAGCTTTATGTACGTATCTGTCGCGTACTTTAACAGCTGGTGGATGAACTTCTTCCCAGTTTCCATTGTTACCCAGGACTTTTTTTATCCCCCCCCGAGAGTCTGCTTCAGAGTTCCATTCAAATCCACGGAGGTGCCTGAATCGAGGACATAATTGTACTTTATCGTGCCAAACGTCTACTACGGGGGTTTGGTGTCGAGAATTCACGAGCGTCGATAAAAATCCGAGCAATGCGTATTTTTTTCGCACTCTTTTGGTGCACGAGGTGAACAAAAATGCTTCGCGTCATTTTTTCTCGTCTAATGGGAATGTACTCGAAAGCGTTCGTGCAGCAACGAAACACGCGTTATCAAGATTGTACGAAGAGATAAGAATTTTAAAAAAATTGCGATGATGATAACGCGAATTACAACAACTGATAAGATTTAACGACAATTGTTTCGTCGATTGTTTATTTTTTGTTTTTTTATTTTTTTGTAATTCGTTAACCTCAAGGTGGCTAATAATTGCGAGGCCAATGACTATACTTTGGAACAAAAACACTTGCGCGTCCCTCGAGCCACCCCGCGACATCTGCAGCTACCTCGTCACTTCTCGTCGTCGTCGTCGTCACTGCAAGTACCTTTCGTTCTCTCTCTCTTTCTCTCTCTTATTCTCTTTCGCGCTCCAGAGGTCTCTGAAACCTTAAAACGCAACGAATACCGGCGAGTGTGTCCTCTATATCCACCGAGGGAAGAGTGCACATACCCAAAGGGTCGTCGAACCCTACTGCACCACCAAACTGCCAAAGTGTACGTGTTACCTATATATACTGCCACGGTCTTCTCTCCTGCCCCATCTCTCTCTCTCTCTCTCTCCCTCTCTCTCTCTCTCTCTTGATTCTCAACGACTTTGCGCGAACGTCGAGATGAGTACGAATGTGGCCATGTGAAACTCGAGTATTTCGACGCTTTGCTCTCACTCTCTCTCTTTCTCTTACTGTGCTGCAAATTATTATTTGCAGTTGTATAGAGCGTCCATTATCGTGCAGAGAAGGTCGACCATTAAAGTATCTGAAAAGCTGCAACTGATCTTCTCAACGAACAAAAATACGTTATATTACAATGACTTGGAAAAACTCTCGCACTACGAAGACTCAACAATGGTGAGACTAGTGAAAATCAGAAGATGTGCAATTTAAACTGTTATCAATACTGGAGGGTCGATACCATTAAACGGGTCTATTTTTTTGTTTTTGGGCCAAATTTTGTTTACCTCCAAAAACGCTTCGATCGAAGGTCATGGAATTGAACATTTCTCTTTTAAAGCAACCCCAAAAACTAACAAAGTTACCCGTAATGTCAATGTAACTCTTTTTTACGATAACCTTCGACTATCATTACTACCCTTGGTACACACACGTTACATATGTACATTGGGTATATCTCACGTGCTTTTTTTTGTTTTTGGGCCAAATTTTGTTTTTCTCCAAAAAGGCTTCGATCGAAGGTCACGGAATTGAACATTTCTCTTTTAAAGCAACCCCAATAACTAACAAAGTTACCCGTAATGTCAATGTAACCCTTTTTTACGATAACCTTCGACTATCATTACTACCCTTGGTACATACACGTTACATATGTACATTGGGTATATCTCACGTGTGTATATACATATATGTACGTATATGTACCGATGATAAAGCAAAGTATACATACGTCATACGCTCTATAGTGAAACGTACATGCGAAGTAGAATAGACGAGAGTTCTGGTGCGGTGAACGCTCCGACATTCCTCGTAGTTTCTCCTAGGCCTAGACCGATACAATAGGTCGTGAATTACGACGAGAAGGGGGTTAAAAGTATATTCTCGGGTTTGTAAAGCTCTTCGTGCTCTTCGTCTCTGTCATTATTCTCCCTCTTGACGTTCAATTGAAAAAACTATTTTTGTTTTACACTATTTATTTCAACAATATTCGAGTCGAGTGAATTTTACCAATAACGTTATTTAATTAATCTTGTTCGATTTTTATGGACAATGTATTTTAAGAAAAAAACTTTGTTCTTTCGTATTCGTTTTTTTAAAAAAGAAAATATCGTTTTACTACGTTTCTTAAAAAAGTTACTGTTTTTGTAAATTAGAAAAAAAAATTCTAAGTAAGTATCCTTTATTTTTCATTGTCCGTCGCATGATTGTTCGGTATGTATTTTATATTATCAAACGCGTACGCCGTAATATCGAGAAACGTAGATATATAATATCCATCGTGTATGTACTATGTCGACAGCGAATTTCGAAGATCACAAAACGCTCGAGATGGACGTCGATCGAAGCGCAATTCGTAAGACCATTTTCTACGCGTATCTCGTGGCTGTCGTATATTTACCTTCTACACGCTTTTTACTACCCCCGCTGGTTCAATTTTATGAGGGATCGAGAACCTCTCCCCCCTCTCTCTCTCTCTCTCTCTATATATATATATATATATATGTATAACATATAAAAAAATATATATATATATATATATTATTCTCTATTCACCGTCAATCCTTCGTGTCTCCCTGATTCGCAATTGCCAATAAACCGTCTTCTGAAATAGTACGAGCTTTTTTCTTTTTTCGTCAATTTTTTTTTCTTCTTTTTTTAATATCAAGAGACGCGCGCGACACGAAAGCCCACCCGTCGGGAGAGATCACTGCCAGTAGATTTTCTTCTCCGTGTGACGAGAGCGGAGAAAGAAGAGAGAGAGAGAGAGAGAGAGAGAGAGAGAGAGAGAGAGAGAGAGAGAGAGAGAGAGAGAGACTAGGATCAATGAAAAGCCCGAGAATTCTCTCTTTCTTTTATACCGACGGCGCCAAGTCCATATCAAAGGCAAAAGCGTCTCCCTCCCGCCCCTGTTCCATTCGCCCGTAGTATTACTTGTACGTATATAGAGTAAGCCATTTTATACATTTTATATACACACACATATTATACATATAGATTTTCGTAGCTCAAAGCTTCAAACACGTCTTTCACAGTTCCAAGGAGGCGAAACTCGCGGAAAGGTACAAAAGGGCTTCCTTGACGATCGTACCAAGATATTTTTGCGAATTATCAAAGAAATATGTACATACGGTCGAGAAAACTTTTAGTTACTTACAAAAGTAATTTCTTTTAAAAAATCTTTCTTTTCTTTTCGTTCGTTTCGCCGGATCGTGATTACCACGTTTTTTCAAATTGAAATGAGCTAAATTCGTCCGGTAATCATAGAAATTTAATATGGAAAGTTTGTAGAAAAAATAATTTTTTTTTTTCGAGTTCTGAAATCCTCTCGCCGTTGAAGGATCTTCGAAAGATATGCTGATCGTCAGGAAAAACGAGCGAGCAAGAAAAATTAGTTCCAAGCATTAAAAATATATCTAAATTCCAATTGGCCTCTCGTGAGTCATCGAGTATAAAAAAATCCCGAAGAATGCAAATTGTTTCTCTCTCTCTCTGTCTCTCTCTGTGAAATAACCGAACTAGGTTGAAAGGCACACGTACTTTGCCCTCTTTACCTGTAAACTCGTTCGATTCTCAAAACTCTTGTGGGAAATGCTTTCGCGTAAAAGAGAGATAGATAAAGAGGGTGGGAGAGGGAGGGAGAGAGAGAGAGAGAGAAGTTACAGGAATTCTCGTATACCACATTCCCGTATATATGCGGTCGTATACACAGAGGACGTTTCAAACGAGTTCACACGTTACAGCACTCCTGAGGAATATATATATATATACTATATAAACGTAGGTTCATTTTCAACCTATATTGTAACGAGAACTACGTTCTATGGGAGGTGAATAGGGAGAGACTTTTACTTACCCGAGCGAGAACGTATTTCTTCCTCGTTTCAACATTGCGAAGAAAAAGAAATACACTTCTCTCGTTGAAACGACTATACATTGGCCGTGAGACTACCGTTTCTTACTAGCGTCTCGCATCGTTCTCGCTTTGAGTGAGAACGATGCCGATTTAAAGAGACTCCGACCGATGTATATATTTTTTTGTTTTCAAATCGAATTAATAAAAATTATATGATTAAAGATTGATTTTCTCGTATCAAGCGATGTATTAGTTTCTGAAAATATAAACTCGATTAAAATAATATCTCGGACAATTAATTAGAATTTTTTCATTATAAATCTTCGCATTTGGATTAATTTGTCTGTCGAGTAAATGTTCTCATTTCATAATCCTCGCTCATCCTTCGTAAACCACACGTAAAATGTTTTGGTCGTAAAAAAATGGTAATACCGATACATATGCGAGGATACGAGTAGGGACATGTGTGTAGGGATGATTTTAAGGGTCGAGTGATTTTCAGCCCTTCGTATACACGAAATTCCTTCGGGCTAGTGAAAAGCGCGTGCACAAGGCATATAATAGCAGCCACGAATATATATATGTGGGTCTGTATATATGTATATATCTAGGCTCGAATCGCCGATGAGCAAAGCAAGCATTCAGAGCCGGGCAAGCAAGCAAGCGAGCAACCAAGTGCGCTCTGCCCCCGAGTCGGCCGTAGGAGCGGAAGAGAACGAGAGTAAAGTCCGCGAAGCGTGACCTAAGGTAATCAAATTACCCCGCGAGAGAGTTGCGGAGAGGAAGGCTGACGTGGAATAAAATTGATGAGCGTGTTTAACGAGATGTGGAATTATATGCGAAGAGGATTAAGAAAAATCGTCGGTATATCTACCGCCCATTCCGGAAGTAAAAATTCAGATGGAACGAGAAAAATATGGCTCGGAAACGATAATTATCAGAATCACCTACGTATCTATGTATATATAGATATAAATATACGTTAATAACGAACTCTGCAATCAAAATGCTCGATTGTACTTTTTTTTCTATTTCAAGTTTATTTCAATGAAACAAGTGCCTAAATTTAATTGATTTTCCATTCTGCTTTTATCGAGGTTCAATAATTTTGGGATAAGTCCGGCTCGTGAACTCGTGGCTCGATGTGTTGATAATAAAAATTCGATGGAATAATTCTATCGTTCGATCATCAACCTGTTACACTCGTTTGCATATATAATAGACACAGATTGTGTCCGTCATTGAGTTTCGATGATGCGTTCATCGACCTCGTTGATCGAACCTATCGATTATAAACGGACGTTGCGGGGACCATTTTGGTGCCTTTGCGAATGGAATGAGAAAGAGAGGGATAGAGATAGCTCTTCATCAATTTTTGTTAAAACGTTAATTCAATCAACCGGATAATGGACTAATTTAATCATGTCCTGTGATCCCTCGAAATATAACGTATAGTTATATACAAGCGTTAGTGCAGTACGACAATATCGTACAAGCACAGGAATCAAGGGTGTGATATTCGACAAAAATCTCCACAAAATATTTCATTATTTCGCGATAAAGTTACGTCTATAGTTATACACTTACATTTTCGTCCTCTTTTTCCGCTCTCACACTCCTCAGCGCCTGCCTGTCTTGTTGGCGATTATTAACAATCAGGTTAATAAAGTTGACTAATTAAAAAGTATATTCGTGAGAATATTCGCTCGACTATGGGCGTCGATGCTTATTACGTCGAGTTGGAATACAATTTTTACGACAAAAATCCACATAAACAACTTTATCATTTGTTATAAGAGTAAGTTGATCTAATAATAATTTTCGTTTAAAATATACGAAATTTTATGGCTTTTGGGTTATAATTTTTTAATATTTCTCTCGTGAGGGATCGCGCACGGTCTTTGTATGAACTCTGGTATAAAGAATGGCTGGGGGAATATCGCTCGTCATTGAAATTCATAAATTCTTCCAACGGTGGCGGCGAGAGGAAAATTTTATGAGATTCTTAAATTCACACCCGCAGACTCTTAGGGTGATACTCGTCGCGTTTCTCCTACCCTGTGATAATGGTACAGCACTTATGTGTGTGTGTGTGTGTGTGTATGTTACCCGAATCCACGGGCATACCATGAAAATTGGGGGGGGGGGGGAACTATTTTAATTACGGTGTCGCTGGAGTGCATACTTCTCTCGCATCGTGGTCCTTGTCTGACTATACATACTCGTTACTACTAGAAAGACGCTTCCGTAACAGTTACAAAAACCAACGAAAATTTTCTCAAACTATCGCACCAATAAAACGATCGTTAAATCGATTAAATCGATAAAACGTCGAATTACGCTAAACATTTTTTCTAACTTTCATTAATTATCACGGGACTTGCTAAGAGTATTCTTTTTTTTTAATTTTCGTATGATATTTTTTCATTCCTTTTCGTGGATTCTCTAAATTTGATACGCGCTCGTATATACGCATATGTGAAGAACGGGGTGCCGAGCGGTTGATTGCTAGCTCTGTTGAGCTCTCTAGTTCCGTCCATCCGTCTGTCCATTCCCTCATCTCTCTTCCCCTGCTGCCCCCGTCCTACGGCTGTTCTCATTCGTTCCCGCAGCCTCATTCTCTCATTGTGAGTGAAAAGCATCAGCAGCCAGCACTTCACCGTGTAGCAAAGCGAGCGAGGAAAGTCTCGTTGCGGCTATAAAGTGCGAGGGAGCGAGATAACGGGAGAGGGATGAGGAGGGAAGAGGAGGGATGCTGGGATGCAACCCAGAGAGGTAGTAGCGCTCTCACGAGCACATGCACCGGATATTTACAGTCTGAGCAGTCTTCTGCTACAACGCTTCGGCTCCCTCTCTTGCACTCTCTCCATCTCTCTCTCTCTCTCTCTCTCTCGCTTTCGCTCTGCCCACTTTAATATCCTGTCATTGGCCTGGCTCCGAACAAACGTTAAAGGAACGAACGGTCCTTCTCGTCCCGGAACTGAACCGCGATCGTTCGAGTGACGCTACGAAAGAGAAGGCGAAGAGAAAATACGAGAAACACTCGGAATCCTTTATTTCTCCTCAGTTCTCTCCAAGACGATGATGATGATTGCCTCGAGGATCAGCGTTTGACGAGAACTCAAGATAGTCTATTACTCGATGTATGAAAAAATAAATCTCTTGAAAATAGAACAAAACGCAGTTCGTCATTTTGAATAATCTAATTATTCAATTATTTCATCAATGTTTTAATAAAATAGAGATTATTTTCAAAATATCGATTTATTGACGTCTGATCGTTATCAAAAACGAAATTTTATTATGAAATTTTCGTTATCAATTTTTGAAGTAATTACGATTGATATTTTTGTCAAACGTCGCGATAAGAAAAAAACGTTTTCCTTTTTAGACCGTTATGCAAATATCGACAAACACGTTCGGTCTTTCGATTTCCACGTCGGGATTTCTTTCAATGAGATTTTCTCACCCGTGCCGCATATCTCCTCGATCCGTTTGTTACTTGTCTTTCTCTCACTCGTGTGCTTCCTTATCATTTGCCGTTATTCGCGAACAGTACTCTCGCCCGTACGTGGCCGGAAGCCTTTCTATTCGAGTCTCGGGAGTGCGAGACCCGCACAAATACACGAAGGAGACGAACAGATATCGGCGAGGATCTCTCTTAGTTCGCGAATCTCTCTTCCTCGGCATGTACGAATGCCCTGCCCTCCCGCAATAGAGAACTTGTGTGGCTGTATTCAACGCGGAAAGGCAAAGTGCAGCACACCCCTATCGTCCGTTCACGTGTTCACGGGTCTAACGGTCTCACTGTGTGCTGTGTACATTCCTGTAAATAAACCTATATCTATAGACATAAAGAATATAGCGTAGCAAATTTACAGGTCGTTACAAAACTTGCCAACGAACAATTGATCCATCACTATCATACGACTACGAACGAGCATTTTCAAGATTTAATATTGAAAAATATTATTCTCTATTTTAAAATACTTACTTAAAACTAATTTCGAATTATTTTTTAGCTTGTATAAAAATTCAAATGTTCCGATAATTTATTAAGCCTCGATCAAAATTGAAATTCTATAAAAATCTGTCGAAAATTATCTTCTAATTTTCATCATTTTGACAGTTTTCAAACAGAATCGAATTTAATATTCAATTTCTGTCCACAAATTTTGAAACATCCTGTATCGTACATTTACACGTACGCTGTCCTGTATGCGGGTGTACATAAACGTCCAACATACGGGACGCGTGAGCTTTCCTCCTTCTGTCTCTCTCGTGGAATGACAGAGTCAGCACGATAATAGTGGAGGAGAGGGGCGGGGGGAGAGGATGGAGAGATAGAAAGCTGGAACGGTCCAGCGACGTTCTGGTCACACAGAATAGAGATCGGAGCGAGATGTCTGTGTTACTTTTATGCTGGACACGAGCCCATCGTTTCAAAGTATTTCAAAGTGTCTATATATATAATATACATATATATAGACAGTTTGAAATATATATATATATATAGTAACGAACATATCCCGAATATTTCTTTCGTCTCTTCGTGATGGCCCTTCCGTTGATGCTGCCTGGAAAAATACTTGGACTTTTCTCTCGCATACGACGATGTTTGCAACTCACCTACCCTTGCCTATTTCTCTCACTCCTCCCTTTCCCCTTCCCTCACTAAGTCATATAAATATATATAGTACATTATCCAATGCAGCATACGACATTTCTCTCTGTACACGTTCCATCGATATCGCTCAAGTTCTTTTTTCTCTCTCGAATATTTAAGCCCCAAAGACGTTTACTCGGACGAGAAATATTTTATTTCGTACATCTCGTATCGTATCGAACGAAATATGTCGGTTGTAAAATATTTATTAAAAACGAAATAGAGGAAGACGGTTGGACGAAAATGCTGAAAAATTCATGAAGGGTTCGTTGAATTTTGGGTCACGAATCGTCTGACCAAAGATCTACGTCGGTAGTTTCGGGTTTAATGAGATCGAACTATCGCTTAATCGAGAGAATTCACGTGCCAACTTCTCCTGGACCTCTCGCTCGATGCTCATTGTCGTCTATTTTGCGTCGTAATGCTCTGGTGAATAGGATACTAATTGTGCCAGTGATTTTGGTTGATAATACCTTAGATCGAGGAAAAGCCATTACCGCAATTTAGATTAAATACGATTAATAAAATTCCTCATTAATCTGAATTTAACATCACAAAAAAATCAACGCTGTTAAAAAAGCAAAGTAGCATCACGAACAAAATTTTATATTAAAAAATAAATATTTTCAATTTTTCTAAACGATATAAAATTCAAGTCATTCCGATGAGAATAATTTTTTTAATACGATTGGAAGAAAAAAATTTAAAAAACAGCAACGAGCAAGAAAAAAAATTAAATAAAATTCTTTTTTTCTTTGCTGACAATTTAAACATAGAAAGTCCCGTATATATGCACATAATATTATAGTAGACGAAACGTCGAATATACGAGACGGGAGGAGCGTCTCGTCTCCGGAGACGCATAAGTTTGATATCGTCCGCGCCTTCGTCGGGTCTTTGGGCATCGCGGAAAACCAATATATCCTACCTCGTCTCCGTTCCTTGGTCTCCCATTCGCGTTTGCGATAAGCCTCGTATTCATGTGTAAATACCTCCTTCCACTGTCCGCCGCACGCGGAAACGTTGCGGAGGGATTGAGAAGGAAATCCTAAACTCTCGCGTTTGTATACATATATATTGCGTCGTATCGAAACCATCGGAGAAAAGCTCTTTCTCTCTCTCTCTCTCTCTCTCTTGAGAGAGAGAAAGAGAGAAGCGACATCTATATACACTAACGCTACCTCCCCTTAGTTTCAGTCGAACGAAAATTTTCCGTAAGTCCGTCTCCCACATTATCGCAAGCGTCCAAGAAAGTTTAGCAAACTCCGAAGTCGGTCTCGATCGCTGTATAGAACAAATGGACTTTCAATGGTCCGCAGGAGAGAAGACAGATAATGCAGTTTACCAGATCGAAATCCGTGTATATTCGCAACACGTTATATATATATATATAACGACACGTCATATATATATAACGTGTACATCGTAGAAGCTCTCTCTCCTGCGTTTCTCTCGAGAGTATTTGCCACGAGAGAATCGTCACAGTCGTCTGTGAACAGCGGAAATTGTACTGTTGCGGTTGGCGAGCAAAGTGGACGTCATATATATATTTCGGTAGTTCTCGTTGGAGACAAAAGCTCATCAGGACACGAAAACGTGTATCGAGTCGCGGGAATTTTTGATATCTCGATGTAATAAAAAATAATGAGAAATCTATAAATTTGATTCCTCGCGAATAAAAATATAAAATTGAAAGAAAAAAAAACATGTAACCACGCGATACCGATTTCTTTTTCTTTCGATGAAAAGTAACAGATTTCACGTAAAAATATTCATAAATATAATAATAATAAAATTAAAGTATCGACTCGGACCTTTTGCTTAGCAAAAAATTTTCTATCCTGAATATATTTCATTCGATTTATTTCGTTCTCTCGATGTCGAAACGGTCGAGACACCAGAGAGAGAGAAAGAGAGAGAGAGAAAGAGAGACAGAAACAGAGAGAGAGAGAGAGAGAGAACGAAAGAGAAATGGCGGATCATTGAACTCGGTGGTTCTTGCTAAGCTTTTGAGTTTTGTCCAGCGGTCTCTCCGCGCCGTTCTCGTCGTTCTCGCGCGAGAAAGGAATACAAAGTGCCAGTATAGTTTTGCGCCCACCCGCGCCTTTTCCCATCCCTCGTCTCTTCCACATCACTCACTCTTCACTTCTTCTCGTTCACGATGACCTTCTTTCACGGATTCTCTTTGCCTCCCCCCCGCCCCTCCATCCCTCCCTCCCGCACCGTTCACCCCACCGTGCGACAGTGCGCGATGTCTGCACTCGCGGACTCTCCCGCACGATTTACGATGCAGATGGCGCAACTCGCGCGTATCTTGAATTTATGTCTCGAGGTGATCTCTCCCTCCCCTCTCGCACGAGCAAAAAGTCTATAGGACCTTTCCTCCTTTTATTCGTATTCATAAAAAAAATGTACATCGCTGTACAAGCGTTTTCCTTTTCGTCGATAACGATTTTTATTTTACCGTCTTACACGTTCAAACTTTTTTGTTTGCTCTCGTCCGAAACTTGAAATCAATATTGTGTTTAACGTTTATTTAAAACTATTAACGAGTAATTTTCGAAAGTTGCCGAACGCTCGGTTACTTTTTTCTTGATTCAATTACAAAATGAATTTATGTTCAAAAAGCGTGAAGCGTCGGAAACTGACCGGTGATTCGCTGGGAAAACACCTGCCCGTAGTTTCGTTATAAGGAACTAAAATAGCCGTTGAAATGTGTATAGGTACTTCGAAAAGTATAGGAGCTCACACTGTGCAAATATGATGGTAGCCGGGTTCTCTCTTGTTCCTCCCATGTTCTCTCGCTGTTTTTCTTCCACCCTTCGTCTCTCTCTCTCTCTCTCTCTCTCTGTCCCTCCCTCTCTCGTTCGCCCTCTGTATACCTATATATATATATAAGCATACGAGTCTTCTTTTCATGCTGGAAACGCGCGCACAGCGGCAGCCAATTTAATTTATTCCGGATGCAACGTATACGTTCGGTATGAGCTCGGTACACACTCTTTTATTACTATTTAGGCGCTCGCGTCTCGTTCTCGGGGGCGATGACGATGGGCGGAGAGACGCGAGACCAGGAGAGAAGCGACGAAGAAGGGAAGTTGGAGAGAAAAAGAAAATGCACATATACAAATACGAGCGTGTGCGAGCAACGAAGAAAAAAAGTAAAATAAATATAAATAAATAAATATATATATATATATATATATACATGTATTAAAGTAAGTGCGCTCCCCCAGCGTATTTGGCGCATGTTCAACGTTCCTAATGCGGCGTTACACCCGAGAGGGGTTTTCGACGACGACGAGTGAAAGTATTATACGACGGTAGGTATATACACCACCGCGAGACCGGGAGGATATTCACCTAACTCGAGCTCCATATAAACGCCCGGAAAGAGAATTTTCCCTCCTCCGCGTTTACATCCCCTTTCGCGTTCAATTCTGGACCGTGCACTTCTTCCTTCGCTCGCTACATTTTTCTTCCGATCCCTACGCAACTTTGTTTTTTTTTGGAGTACGAAATTGTTCGAGACTACGTGACTGACGTATACTATTGAAAAAAAAAAATATTCAAGAATTTTGTATTTATTCGTGTTCGCAGATATTTTGCAAAATGATTTCTACTTGGGAAGAGTGCCTTGAAATTATCGTCGTCGAGAGTTTCCTCCCTTGCGTACAATTCTGGATTGTTTTCCATTTTTTTTTCGTTCTGTTACCTCGCCTCGTTCCTTGGAAACGTTTTTATACACGGGATGTCTCGTGACTAGTCGGCCAACGCTTTTCTCCAATTTTATCCCTTTTTTTTAATTTTGTGCGATAATAAATTAATATTTATCAAATAAGTTAAAAAAATGTACTTATTATTAGAAAAATGCGGTAATTATTTGAAAAAAAGTATTGACCAGTTTGTCGGAATTTAAGGTCGAACATTGGTCAAGTTGAGACGGAACGCACCATGGGCGTAACATAGAAAATGCTTTTCCACACTATCGCTATATTCTACAGCCTCCGTCCGGCACGATTGTATACTCGTGTGTGCGTCAGAGTCTAATAAATTTTCGTAGATTCGAGTGGATCGTATGGTCATCCGTACACACATTTATACATTTTTCCCCTTGGCTCGTTCTACGCTACGTTCTCGGACAAGAAATAGGGAGCCGGACCCCCGTTGAATTGTCTCCGGCGGCACGGTCTCGCGCGCTCGACTCTGCCAACGCAATGCGTAACACAACCACGGACGGACACACGTACACGCGCGATATCTCGAGAATTATTTTTATAGCCACTGGCTAGAGAATGAGTGGACGGGATATGGCCTTCGACCGCTAATAAAGTAATTCTCGTGTGGTTCTTTGTTCTACAAGATTTATCTCGGTATAGGATGATAAAAATCAATGAGCTTAATCAATCGGCAACGAAAGCACGATCGGTGCTGAATTTGCTCGATCTTCTTATCTACCGAAAAAAAAACTTCCTTTTTTGGGAAAATTAGTTAAATCGAGGCAGAACAATCTTGCTATGGAAGAAACGAATATTTTAATATAAAATTTATAGCGTATCATTAATATTAAACTGACAAATTTTGAGATTTTCATCAATTAAATTTGATCATGTTCAAGGAAGTTGTAGAATATTTTTTCCGCTTCCCACACCAATGAAAGTTTGAATAGAATCGTGATTTCAACTAAACATAAGGGTGACCGTAGCAAACTTCCGGTAGACCGAAATTTCACAGATTGCGTTAGAATTGGCAGAAGGAAAAAAAAGGAAAACGTAAAAATCTCGTCGAGGTTTTCGGTTACGACAGCGGAAAAGCCAAGGGGCATTTCTCACTGGTCTCATATCGTGGATGGAAGTCAGAAATGGGAAAAACAAACGCGGAGAGAGGCCAAGATGGCTATCGCGACGAGTCACTCGTATAATAACGTAGCGAGGATTGTAATATTCTTCCGTTAGCTCTCCTCTCTCTCTCTCTCTCGTACTCTTCTCGTAATAGTCCGGAACGAATAACGAGGATCTCCTACACGACGTGAACTATCTCCATACCACACGCGTTCATTTTTATTCCTTTAAACGACACTGAGCTCTGCTCGTTCGTGCACACAACCCGTCGAGAGAGGCCATAGGCCAAACACATAAAGCACGGAAAGTGGCACTCACATTTCTTTTTTTTCCGGTCCCACAGTTTTTTTTGCCCCTCACCCTCGAGGAGATAACCGGACTATCATCCTTACGTGAGAGGGGGGAGGGGAGGAGAGGATAGGAGTTACGAAGTTAGGATCGAGGGCCATCAATTTTTCAATATTATCGACCTCCTCCTGTATTCCATGTGTTATTATGTGTAACCTCGCTTACGTATTTGATAGCCTCGTGAAGGAAGTCTTAAATCATTTTTTATTTCGTTGAACATGTCTTTTTTGAACGTGGACTTTTTTTAAAATGCGATCTATACTTGTATCTCTAGAACGTGTAAAAAAAAGTCACGAGTAACTTAATGCTCGTCGTTCGAATGAAATTAAAGGAAGAAATTTTTATTGCTTTTTTGTTACAAGTCTCCGTTATATTAAATTTCAAAAATAACGGGAAATATGTTCCTTTTGATAAAGTTCTTAGTGTCAGTCTTGCATGAAGAGTGGATCCTGTTCTCATTGGCTGGTCTCGCCACCAATACCCACCAGTAGTTCCAGCATCTCATAATTCCCACTGGAAAGGAATTAGTTCTCGAGAATAGTCTCCCTCGAGGATATATATATGTATATAGGAAGAGAAGGGGAGAGAGGAAGAGAGAGTCTCTTTGCAAAATGCGTAGTTATATGCCACTGACCGTTTGGTAAACTACTTGAGACTCGAGTGACGGAGAGAAATAGACCAGAGAGAATAGGAACGTATATACATATATATATATGATACTTATATATCTACAGTAAGTAAAGGGGAGGGAGTCTCGCGAAATGCCAAAAGAGAATACCAGATAGAACCGAAACTACGATCGTTCCAAAGCATTGGGCCCTGTTCGTAGTTTCCCCAACGCTTCTGTTGAATCGCCTGGATGTTCGTGAAGAAGTACGTCCTAGCAGCCGGTTAGCCCCTTTATTCTCTAACTTCGTGAATATCAGATCGTTTTAGGGGTGGGAAAAGGACGCGGAGTTATGGAGAGAGAAAGAGACGAAGATCACCAGGAAGGTAGTGGGGGTAACATGGACCACCGAAATATCGTCAGCTTCACCACGTAAAATCAAATTAAAAATTTTATTTTGTAGTTTTCTAGTCTCCGGACCCGAAGGCATTTCTTTTTTTTCTAATATTTATGATTTTTAGACTTTTCTTTCTTAATAGTTATTCAGTAACTGTCAGTGGTGCGAAAAACCTTGGGTCCATTTTAACAACCTGTGCCATTTTGCCCCATCTCGCCGTATAGTCTTTTACCAAGCTATATAAGAGAAGGGAGATGGCAAACCGTAGAAAGTCCGTGAAATCGTAGCCATTCACCACCAAGAGGTGGTGTGCGGTAAGAGAGTAACTGCACTTGCCCAAGTCTTTGCTCGAGGTCGGAGATAAGAGTGATGGGAAACGGTGAGCAAGAGAGGGCGCTGCGAGCAAGCCCGTTCACGGTCCAACAGGACCGGTCGACGTCTTTGTCGTTGTCGTCGATGAACGATACATTCTCGGTGCTACAAAAAAGAAAACGCCTCGAGAATAAGAGAAGGGGGGGGGGAAGAGGGAATACCACACGCTCCTTTAGCTTTCTCCCTCTTTTTCCGGATTTTCAGTTTTCCATCTTCGGCGAACCGGAAGTACGGCCGATAAAACAGAAAACGTCGAAATCAGCCAAGGGATGTGGGGGATATTTTTTTCTTTCATACCGTGGTTGCACTCCTGGAGTCTCTCGCGTATTTTTTTCACCCTGCGCTCGTTTATTATACGTCTCTTCCGTTGCGAAGATTTTCCCATTGGGAGAACGTCTCGTTCGTTCACACTTTTATCGAACGAGCTGTTTTGCCCGGAAGTTACGCTCGGGTAAATATCGCAGATGGTGCAGAAAATCAACATAATTTTCTTGAATATTTCTGGTAGACGAACTTTTGACAATAACTTTGTGATTCTTTATATTAAATTATAATATAATATTATAACGGTCTAGCATTAATTTTTCAACAGGGTGAAAAGTATAATGGCAAAAAATCGAAAAAGTGTACAAATAGTTTTTCGTACAACGAAAATAATTCAAGCGAGAAGAAAAGGAGCGTATTCTTTTTTTTTTGTAGAAAATGGCTCCACGGCACTCGGAATTTTTTAGGGTCGTCCAACCACACCTCGAATAGCTACATGTATGTATTCTTGCATGATGGCGTTGAGCTACTTCCGGTGGTATATCCCGTGACGAGAGTTACGCTCTTAGCAGGTGCTTCGAGAGAGAGAGAGCGGAGGGCGTGCTCCTCCGAGCCGTAAGAGCCGTATAAGGGGTGTGCATGTAACCTCAACCCTATCTACGTACCACCCTTCCCGAGTGAGAGCACCGAGAAAAATATATAGTACCTTTTAACCGTTTGGAAATGGTGAAAAAGCTCGAGCAGTTTAAGACGACTGTGCCCGGAGTTGGGGGAAGCTTTGCGGCTTCGAGAGGGCAGTACCATCGTTCTTTTTCCCTCCACCCTCTTTCACCCTCGCATCGACAAAGCGACCCTCTCGCTTCTCTCCTTCGTTTCTTTTTCCACTTTCTGTTCCTTCATTTTTCGTTTTGCCTCTCTCGTGGCGAACTCGATCCTTTTGTTTTTGCCCACGGTTGGCGAACTTCCCAAACAATGAGTCGGGGGATAGTCGGGCTAAAAACCCGATTTGTATTCGATAAACGCGATGATCTTTACCATGTTATTCGACATTTTCGTTACGTCGATTGCAAATCTAATGCCATTTAATGCATTTGGATCATTTTTATCAATTATTTTGTTTATAAATATTTTATACGTTTAAAAACATTGCCAAAATTACGAATTAACGGATATGACTAATTTCGTCCTTGAAGATGTAAAAAAATGATTATTATTAATTTTATTTTTTCGTATATTTCGCGAATATCAAATTTTCTCGGGACTCTGGGAACTTTTAGCAGCTGGTGCGCCGACGATGTCGAGCTCTTCGGGCTTTTGATATCGACACGTGTACGCGAGTACGAATCCCGTGAGTACCTTTTAAGCCCCGCTGAAAAACGTCAGTTAGCGAGAAAGCTTCGTCGGTTTTATTCGAAGCTTCTCGTCGTCGTGGACGAGAGGGACATCGGGCGAGGGATGAACGGGGGTAGCGAGGAAAGGAATATGAGAGAACGGGAAGCGGTAACAAGCTGCGAAAACTCTCGAAGGCTCTTCTTCTTCTCCCAACTCTTGGCACCATTCCCGAAAAAACTAGGAACCGATTCTCTTCCGTTACAATTCTGTATCCACACTGGGAAAAATTGATTTATCTCTTTTTCCTCCTTTCTCTCTCTCTCTCTCTCCCTTTCTCTCTCTCTCTCAGCACACGACATCCCCTCGTTTCGCTCACGTTCCTCTCCGTGCTCAGGCAGATTTATCAAACTGTTATTTTCCCACTTTTTTTCTTCTTTTTCCCTCGCGATTCGCGAAAATCTCGGTATGATAAATGAAACGGAAAATATTAGCAGCGAATATCTCAATCTTCGACGATGATTCCCTCTCGCGATATAACATATCTAGTTCGAAAAATTATTTCGCACGAGAATTTTCTCGGGTCTCTCGACTTATTTACCCTCAAAGGGGGTTACTTTGAACAGATTTTAAAAGATTTTTGTAGATAACTTTTTTTTAACATCCTAAAATCCAATTTTTTTTGCTCCAATAGGACAATGCGTTCTTTGGCTGATAAATGTATAAGAAAGTCAAGGCCCCTGAAGCCCTAAAGTCCCGAAAATAAATTATGAATTTCGACTAACGGCACCTGCCGAGTGTCCACATGTTTTTTCATCCAAAAAAGCTTCAATTGGAGGTTACGGAATCGCAAATCTCCCGCGCAACAAAAATATCACCATTATAATCTTGATATATTTAAATTTACGGAAATATTCACTTTTTTTAACTTTTCACCGCTGCGAACACATTTAAACGGTATTTTGGCATTCCGTTAAAGTCCATTAAAGCCCAGAAAACTGTCAAAATTATTCGTACTGTCAATGTAATCCCGTTTTAAGGTACGCAGATCAAATGAACATTAAATAAATAAGTAAATTCCAAGCGCGTAGATTGACTTTAATTAAAAAATTAAAAAATTAGATTTAAAAAATCGAAATTTTCGGCTAAAAATTTATTTTTCTCTCACCGTGGTCGCGGTTTTCTCTAGTTTTTCGAATTCCGCACTCACGAAATCGGCTTATCCTGTTATGTACATGTTTTATCATCCACACAAATCCCGGGTGTCTCCCATACTTTTATTCCATTGAAAAAACTCCCCAAGCAGTTTTTGCCCTCTGGATCACTCAAGTACGTTCATATTAATCCCCCATATGCAACGGGTCAGAGCTCATAATTCGAGTCTCGTTCGGACTACGCCAACTCTCGCGCGTTTTTTATTTTTTTGTTTTTATTTTTCACTGTCGCTATAGAGTCTCGCGGTGGGATGAATTTAACTCTTCGCCCGGAACGGAATTTCACCGCGAGTTGGTCGTATACACGTTTTCTCTACCTCTTGGGATTTACCTCCCGTAGCAGCTGCCGCTGGGTTCCTGGCAAACCGGAGAATAACGAGAGATCGAAATACGCGCTCGACGAGGCGAACGCGCGCGTAACGTTCTCTCGGTTGGCAAGATCACAAAACGCGATGATGAATCATCCGCTACGTCATTCTACCTTATCGACCCAAGTATAAAATCATTGCACTAATTTTTTATCAAAAATTCTCCCCAGTTTGACAATTTTCCGAGATAATTATTGAATTTCTTAATTGCATATTTTATCATCGTTAATTCTTTCTTTTTTTTTGCATCTAGGATATTTTCACAGTATCGAGTTTAAAAAAAATACAATTTACATTTTCCATACCTGCTAATTCAGTACGAGTCTGGTGTAAGCTTCGTGTTATACTTTACCGTTGATCACAATTTAACGTCATTAAGACGCAGCTCTGACGTTTCGACGTTCTCGACGTAACTTCGGGAGTTGTCCATTCAAACATGAGAAATCTTCAAAACCGGCATTATAGATTTTCCAAGTTCTCAAAGTGCACTTCGGAACATATATATATATATATACACTTTTCCATACAAAAGCTACGTAGTACCTACATACCTACATATAATATACATATCTTCTCCGCACGGTTCTTTGGTCGCTAAATCATGCAAATACTAATAATGGCACGGCGAAGCGTCGGATAATTGGAATGTAAACATCGAATGGGGTTGCCTCTCTCTCGACAGAGTTCTGTGGCATGAGGGAAGGGGTGGCGGGGTTTGGTTGAGAAGCTTCGAGCTTTCTCTTCTCTCACGTTCATGCTCTGCACCCTTTGCAATTATATATATATATTTATATGTGTGTAGCTGTATAGAGTCCAGAGTGGTTCTTGGTACGTCGAAGGAAAGGCTGATGGAGAGGGATGGGGTTGGGGGAGCGGGTGAAAGGGTACAGCCATTGGGGACTTGGGGGTTGCTCGGGGTCGCTTCACCAAGTAAAGCGCGGTTGGAGCTTGGCAGTCTGTTAATTTCGGTTTGGCGGAAGCGTCAGTCGAATTCGGAGCTCGAGAGAGAACGGAAGAGGGTGAGGCAGAGGGTGAGGGCGAGCGAGAGAGATGGAGAGAGAGAGAGAAGATAAAGCTTCGAACGACTACGTGTGTCAAGGAGCCTTGCGCGAATTCTGTTCTGGCATTGTGGCATTACTCTCTCTCTCTCTCTCTCTCTCTCTCTCTCCCTCTCTCTTTCCCTCTCGTGTCTTTACCTAAAACGTTTCGGTATAACGCTGTGTGTACGTCTGACAGGACGAGTGTACTTCCCCTTTGCTCTCGTCTCCCGTTCGGCGTACATTCATAGAGAGTAATGAGACTCCTTGAGGGATGCGTCTTTGTCACCCCACCCTTCCTCATCCCTCCCGGTTCACTCGCCGTCTTGGCTCACATGCGTTCATTGCTTCCCGAGCACCAAGAGTCATAGCCATTCGCAGGAGATGAGGATATATCGCTACTGAAAATACCTTGACGCAAATTCAGCCACTGTTGAAACGTATTATTCGTAACAAATACGTATAGAAAACTTAACGATGAAATAAATGATTTAATTTCATTACTTCAATAGGTACATATATCAATATTTTAGTATCGAATTGTTTCGAGCGAATGCACGAAAACCAATTCAAGTACGATCCGATAATCGTCATCGTGTGCGGTATAAAAAATTTGATTTTAATCGAACGATGATTTTTAGCTTTTGTAACGATTTAAATTATTCAATTTTATTCATGCCAATGGCCGAGGGCTTAATTAGTTACACGCAATCGTGGCCGGATTTGTGTACTTTTATTTTATTTTTCGTAAATAATTCATACTGCCCTTTTATTATTCACCTCGAAAAATCTTACCCCGTGGTAATTCGTTTTTTTCCCTCTTGCGATCGGACAAATTACGTTCAATCAGGTTCTTGGTAAGTCCCTCTCACTCTTTCTCTGTCTTGTTGAGAACGAATCTGTTTATCCCCCCTCCTATGATCGCTGAAATCATTCGTGCCTCGGGCGAAGACCACCCCCGCGGATCCGAGATAAGCTTCCCTATCTTTCTCTCTCGGTCGTCTTCTTCGGCTCGTAGCTACCGTGCTCGTCCGTTGTGGTAGAAGCGCGACGACGTCGTACCGACCCTCGAGGCTATCTCGACGAGAAAATCCTCGATAGGTCGTACGGACCGTGCCGTATAACCAACTGCTACTACCCTCTCTCCCTACCCCTCACGACTATTATATAGCCCACCCGGAACAACTTCCAGTCTAGACCGTGTCTTTTGTACGGGTCACTACGCTCTCGTTCTATCCAAGAATTGCTCGGATGATGACTCGAAAACACAAGTTGCAAAAGAGAACAAAATGTTAATGCAGCAAAATATTTTATTCTTTCTCGATAAAATAACGAATTATTCGAAATAAAATAACCAAGATAATAATTATTTTACAATATTTGAATCTCGAATAATTTTTGTATTTCATCAAAAACTGATATAAAAATTTGATTTAAATGATAAATGTTAAACGTTTCATTTTGTTTATTAATCATTTTTAATAAATCGTTTTGTTCGAACGACACTCGCCACGCGGGGTTGGATATGAAATACTTTGCGAAAAAAATTGGAAATAAAAGGAACGAAACAAATTTTGGAGTTCGCATCGATAATTAAAGAAGAGACAAGTATATAAGAGGAACGTCGGTCCATTATTCGGCTTTCTCATTTGTTCCCGCGTTTTTCTTCTACCCACCACCCCCTTTCTTTTCTCCCTCCGGCTGGTTGACAAGGAATCAGGCTACAATATCGAGCGTAACTTGCAAAAAAGGGAGAAAAGAAGCGAAAGAATTCGTCGTCCCCGATGGGGTTGTTCGATCGTGACGTTGAGCCGGATGGGTTACAACGTGATAAAAGGGGACATTGAAGAGAAAAAGAGAGACCGAGAGAGAGAGAGAGAAAGAAAGAAAGAGAGTCCAACGCAGCGAGCAAAATACCGACGCTCCTGCGAGGATCGTTCATATTTGCTTCATTCTCGAAACTTCTTTTCCCTTCCTCTGAAACAAAAGCAGCCCTAATTAACACGCTTGAGACAGTGTTGCCTTCTCCTTTTCTTTTTTTTTCTTCCGCTCCCGTTTCTTCCCTCTCGTCCTCGCTTCTTCTTTTTTTTTTGAAATTTTATTTCATTTCTTTTTCTTATTTCCTTCCCTCTCGCGGTTTGACTGAATGCCGACCCTGGGCCACTGTGTGCGATTCATAATATACATAGACACACGGAATTTAGCGCCCAAGGTATATGCTTCGTAGCGGTAAAAGAACTCGGGGGTACGGAACGTGACGAGGTGCGGAGAGGAGCGAGAGAGAGGGAGAACAAAAAGAAGCCTCGTTGAAAAGCGATGGCCAGTTCTCTCCTTCTCCCTTCTTCCTCGCAGCGTTCCTCGCAGAACAAGCCCTCGTAATTAGCGGCTTCCTGGACGGAAACGCACCCGGGAACGTTGTGAAATTTCTTCCCTTCCATCCCCAACTCCCGGCCATCCTCCCTCGATCTCACAACTGAGAAGACAGGCAGTCTTGTTTCCCATGAGCGACGAAAAAATGGCAGCACCGACGCTCGACAGTTACGAAAAGAGGACTCTTGGAAATCCTTGCGTTGTTCTTGGTCCTGTACATTCACAAAAAGGATTTCATTCTTATTTTATTCTTATCATTCTTATCATTACCATTATTTAAACGAGCTGCTAATTAAACCAGTGCCGGATAAAATTATCAAGGAGTTAATTTTTATTGGTCAAACTTCCAACGTATCTATGATAAGATCCCTTCGTATACGAAGGGATTCTTCCTTCTTATCATAGACATCTAATCTATACCAATTTAGTTCATCCCGTGAATTAATAATCGTGATATATGACTCATTAAACTCTTGGCTATAACGCGATAAGTCAAGAAACCAAAACACGATATCCGGTGTATTCACTGCGGGCTGAGTCTCATTGATGCAAACTATCCGTTTATGACAGATATTGTAGAAACGTAGGAATTCCCTTAGTGCAATATTACACCACTGCGCGCCATTCAACCGAGCAAATCGTCGTTATAAATTCATAAACGGTGTTGAGCAAATGTGCCCGAACTCATGAGCAAATTGAATTCCTGGGAGAATGGGACGCAGACTGACGTCTATATACATATACGAGATATAGACGCATAGGACGCGTATAGGAAAATCGACGAAGTAAATCTGGCTCCGGTACTCGCCGCACCCCTCGTCGAAAAGTCAAGTGAATCTTTCGTTTTCCTACGGTTTACAATCGTCCGACTTTTCAATTTTATTTGACATTTGATGTAGTTCTTTCTTTGTCGCTCTCGTCTCGTTTCTTTATGGAGAAATGAAATAAATTCGTCGAGTCTCTCGTTTTTGTCCCTATTTTCCACAGTTCTGTTCTTTTCCATTCTCGTGGCTCATCCCTTCATCGTCCCTCCCACCCCGACGTACTCTCGAAATATCCCATGGAATTTGAGAATATATTATGAAAAATATTTATACACTTAATTCCTCCAGCTTTATTTTTCATGTCTTTTTTTCATCTCTCTCTCTCTCTCTCTTTTATAATTAGAGAAAATTCAAAGGTTTTTTCAGTCAACTCATTGACGACAAATTTGCGAACCAAAATATGAAACAAGAACGGTGCGTGTATCCCCCGGGGTGGAATTGAATGCGCGGTGAGAACGAGCGTGTCCCGTTACCCGCAACCCTTTTAACAAAATGAATATTTTTCCCTCCCCCCTCGGTTGTCCATATATACATTTTTTTATTTTTTCGTTCTTTTTCGTTATATCGGGACCATCGTCTGTTTATTCAGCGTTCATAACCGTCTATCGCACACAACAAACGTTAAAAACATTTCCAGGGGTTTGGGGGTTGGAGAGTAGTGACAGGGAAAAAATAAAATTAAAATCTTGCCAAGTGAACGAAAAATTTGGAAAATAACTTGATCGTGAACGTGCAAATATTGGGATAGAAACAAAAATATTAGTTTTACGATTCGATGAAAAAAGTGAATTGAACATCGCACGGGGGTAGGAGGTTATTTATTTTCCATCTCCAGACGAAAAATCATAGTAGAATTGTTTTTTCTCGATCATCGTTACCGTACGTTTGTTTACAGAGACGTTTTATAAATAATAATCGTTCATTCTCGTCATCAATATTTCGATCGTTCGTACGTCGTGCACGAAATGTTGGACCATTTCCTCTCCAACGATGAATCGATTAATCGACACAACGAGAGCGTTATTGCCGTTAATATTTTGCTCATGCGGCACGTTGCGCTCTAGAGAGAGAGAGAGAGAGAGAGAGAGAGAGAGAGCAAAACGCATCGAAGAACGAAGCGCCGTTAGTAGAACATTCTGGCGTGCCGAATAGAGCCGGAGCAAAGTATAGTTGCCCTTCCTGCGCTCGCTTCGGTAGAAATAGCTGCGAGATTAACGTCGTGATTGCGGCGAAAATCCTGGTTAACCTCCTTGGCACGTTTCTACCGCTCTCCTTACTTATACCACATGCGATTATATATATATATATATATATACGTACATAATTCTAAATCTTATCGTTATCGCGTGCCGGTGAAACATTTCGAATCAAACACAGGGCTACGGTTCACTGTGTGAAAATCGATTAAATTTTCAAAGTCAAAAGGTTCAAAATTAATCACCGAAATCTTTTTATTCTCTGAATCGCTATTTTTTCTATCGACGTTGATTCGATAAAAGAAATGAAAAAAATTTGATTGTTTTTGCCAGGAAAATCAAATATTTGTTGCCCATTTTTATTCTCCCCCTTTCTACTTCCGTTCTTCTCTCTCTCTCTCCACGTGTCACTTCCGGCAATTTCCGGAATTCATATATATATTTTTTTCTCCATCGTGTAACGCGGCATAGTGTCACGGCGCGTAGAGAAGCACTATAGAGGCGTGGTGACATTGTGAGCGCGCCAAAGCGGCAGAAAGGGAGAGGGCGAGGCAAAAGCGAGCGAGCGCATAGAATACGATCTCGCTACGGTTTCCTATAGCGCGATGTTTTCAATGGTTGAACGCATCGAAATAGCTCGAACGCCCTATGGTCTCTCAGTAGTTTACAACGAGGGTTGGAATGCTACGTGCAGTCGTAATATATAACGGCAACCGATCACGGTGGTGCACCGCACTAATTAAGCGGACCCGCACCCGTTCCGGCTTACCGGAAGAATAAAAGTCGCAAGGTCCACCGAAGCTTCTACCTTCTCGTATATATATATATATATATATACACGAGATGTATATAGTATATGTATAGATAGATAGGTAGTAGAAATCCCCTCTCTCTTTCAACCGCCCCACAGCGCATCTCCACCGCGCATGTTCGCATCGCTCTCGCTGCGTGCTAACTCTCGTCTCCCTAACAGTATATACATATATACACCCCGTTATACGTGGTCCACCCCCCCACCCTCCCCACCCACGCGCAGATGTCTCTCTCGCTGGCGGCTCGGGGTGGCTCGTACCCACGTGGCGCAACACCGTGCTATCAGTCGCGTCCGGCGAGTCACTCGCTTCGCGCGCACCCCGAGAATTTCTATCGTTCAATCGTGTACACGCGATAATTCGATTTTCAACGAGTCGTAAACGTCGTATTTGATTCATTCGTACCTGCACGCCTCGGTCGACTGATTTCATTTGTTTTCAATCCGTTATCAGTGATTTTGTTGGCTTTTTGTTTCTTGGTCGACTCGACGATTCGAGTTCGTGTTTTGAATTTGTTATTTTACGTTTTTCTTTGGGAATGCAGTTTTAGTGTGTTGAACGAGGTGAAGATTCTGAGCCGTTTTTGCGGGTCATCGGTGAGTGTGATTACAACAATTTTTTAAACATTTTATTATGTTAAAAAAAAGAAAGTCAAAGTCTTTTTTTTTAGATGAATTATTCGAAAAATTATTTTTTTCTTATTAAAATACAAAATTGAAACGTTAGTATTATAATTGGATTGTTTTCTTGCGGGGTGCAGTCCCGATGTGTTCGATGACGTGAAGATACTGAGCTCTCTGCGGACATCGGTGAGTCCGATTAGTTTATTTTAAAACATTCAAATTTTTCTCGATGGTAATTTTCTTTTATCTCAATTATTGTTGTTTATTTGATATTACATTCGATCGTGTAACAATTGGGTCTCGCTATGTCAGCTATATTCAAAAATAGTTTGATAATTTTATTTTTTTATCTAAATTTTCATCAAACAATTAAATCCGAATTTTTGGCATAAATAATAATGTTATCTTCTTGCAACGAGAACATAAATCTGTCATAATAAAATTCGATAACTTTAATGAAATACTTAAAACTTTAATAACCTTGATTATCACAATTTTTTAATAACTTCGATAAACCAGCTGATTCGAGTTCAAAAGTAACCCTCGTACTCCGTCACCGATGAAAAGTCACTTTATAGTTTTTCGGTTAAGATTCTTTCTCCAGGTGTCATCGAGATGAACGACCGGTACTAACTTCCGATCTTTAATTTAATTCGTATTTTTTTTTCCTTTCGAGAAGACGTCTCGTAGGTAACGAGAATTGAGTTTGAACGTCGCGAGACGCGAAGGTTCATCAATATACATGCTTTATAGTTAAGACTTTGGCTTCACGAGCTTCGTAAAGCTCGCGATATCGGACGCGTCTGCGGATGCAGTTTACATTCGTAATGAATCCGCGCGATACGACCGAGAGAGTGAATTAAAAGTGCTTCGACACGCTTGTCCCGTCCTTCACCGGTCGCTCACTCGCACACGTACCAGATCCGCCGTCCGGATTGTATTAAATTAACTCTGACCCAACGCGTACTCTTAATAATGAATTCATCGATTCCCGATCAAACAGGCGTACGTTTCGAAAGGTCCTAAAAATCTAGAGTACATTAGGTGATTGGTTCGCAGCCGTATCGGATGACCAATGTTCGTTCCACAGTGGCCAATTTCCAGTTTTATTGCATCGATTTAAAATTGGATTCTTTTTATTATTCCAAATCGAATTTTCCTCCAAAAAAGACTGACCACCTGTTCGAACAAAATTAATCGACGCGAGGGACAAAAAAAGAAGAAAATTACATATTTATTAATATATATTCGTGTTCCTTTTTTTCAAACTTCTTTTTTATCCGAATCATTTCGACATCGTTGATTGAAATTCATAAAAACTTGAAAAAAAAAATAAAACTAAAAGATTGTTATATTTAATTTTACGTAAAGTTTTATGACGATTTTGTTCAATCCTTTGAAATAACGTATCATTCTTAATCGGGTTGTTCGTTCGAAAGCGATCAATAATATTTACAACGTCAGTCAAACAAAGCACAAAATCGTTATTTCGAATCACGGTGATAAATTCTTTGCGCAAGGCATACACAGAGATCCCATTAGACGCGGACGAAAACCCGAATAACAAAAGGCATAAAGTGCGGTTGGTCACTGTCACGAGTTTGTAATATACGTCAGCGGATTTTAGTCGAGTCATCGATCAATTACGCGTAGCTCTCGCTACCCCGGTGAAATCCACGTTTTATTATGATCCACGCGAAAGCGTTTCGTTAGGTCGATCTTTCTCGATGTGGACTACGGAGAATTTTCGTTCGAGCCCATATACCAAATTTCATTCTCTTAGGCGCTTTTTTTCGTTACGGGGTTTTAAACACCCCAAGGACACTTCCCTTGTATTTTACGAACTCTGTCATTTATATCACCTCCTCCCTTCTCTTGCCCCATATATATGCAACGAATCACGGGATTTTCACGAGCCACGGCTATACAAGGAGTTGCGAAGCAACACTTGAACCCCCCGTGACATCCAACGACAAGATTTCAGGAATTCATTTTATTAAGCTCATCCATCTTCTCGCGCTCGGTACCAAAAGACGTCTCAAGCTCCTCTCGCGAATTCCCTAGTCAACCTCCTTTTCCCTTGTCTTTCTGGCCCAATATAGAGGTCTCATCGTACAAATACGGGGGAATTATTTAAATAGCTCCAACAGGAATTTCATCCTGATATCTCCGGGGTATTGTGACAAATTTAATTCTTACGTTGCGAAATACAATGTTTTCCGAATTAATTTATTTTGAAAATATATTTTCGATATCATTTTAATAGTAATTTTTTATATAAAATTATTTTTCTAGAAAGAGTTAGAAGAAAGTATGATTTATAATTTGACGTTAATTTAAAATATTTTTCTACATGCTAGTTTCTTGTTTTCAATTCTTTTTTTATCGACGGATATTTTCAATTTTGATATAAATCGACGGACAATGCGACGATTAATACCATCAGAAATCCGAAGTTATACGAGAGAGAAGGGTGAAAATAAAAAGTACTCGTTCGTTGTTCACAATGGGTCTCCCGCGATCAAGGAACGATCGCACGATATTTCCGGCAGTCGCGGGAGGGCGAGGCTTTTCATCCTTCATATATCCCTCTATGAAACGATAAGGGCGAAAGTCCATCCACCCAGTCTGTTGAATAGAAATACGCACAGCTTTCTCTCTCTTTGTATATATATATATATATATATGTATATCGAACCTTGGCAAAGTTTAACGTCAGAAGGGTGAGGAGGCGACGTATATGCATCGTACATATCTCCTACCCCCTTTTCGTTCCACCTCTTCCCCTTCAAGCTTGGTTCTAACTATAAACAAACGCTTCCCAGTATGCGAAATGAATGAAGCGTTATGCGAGGGGCTTTTGCCTTTCCCCGTCGGTCTCTGTTTTTGATACCACGTCGTCTGCTCCTGACGTTTCGATAAACAGCGACTGTATAGTAGCAACGTTGTTCCTCTCTGTTCTCTCTCTCTCTCTCTCTCTCTCTCTCTCTCTCTCTCTCTCTCTCTCTCTCTCTCTCTCTCTCTCTCTCTCTCTGTGATCCTAAAATGTTCCTGCTTCGTTCAGCTATCGCGATACGTTTTTTTCCCTCATTTTCTTTCCTCAGTATTCAAAAAGGCTGGCAACATGTTTGCAAAATGCGTTAACAATTTTGTACGTTGTAGCTGGAAAGGTCTTCGATTTATTGGTTAGTTGAATAAGGTTTGCGTTGTAACAAAGACATTTTTTTCAACATGACTCGCAGTCTCATGCAAACTAAGCTCGTTGACAGTGAACAAAAATTCGATAATTGAATATACTTGCCCGAGGGGCGTCGTTGTTAGATGAGCGAACGAGTGCAGTCAAAACAAAAATTGCAAATGAATTTGAAAAAAAAAAAAAAAAAAAAAAAAAAAAAAAAAAAAAAAATACAATTATTTAATTACATTTTAGGTTTTTTTTTCTTTCAATTCCGCCGATATCGACGGAGACTATTTCCATCATTGATGCAGGTACCTCATTTCAATTTTATTTTTCCGAGAGACGAACAAAAAATCCAATTGAAGTTCGCCCATAGGGCGAGAGTTGAGAGACACGGAATAAAAATACAGTAAATCTGTCGTATTGTTCATTTTTTTTCACGTGGAATAAAATAGTCGTAAATTTCCAACGCTTTCGTACAACAAAATAAAAAAATAATAAATAAAAAAAATTCCATGTAAATGAAAAATGTTTGTTGCGAAATCGAAATGTAGAACACGCTTTTTTATGATTTTTTCACGCAACAAAAATGTTGTAGAACGCCGTTTGTTTCAAATGGAAACTGCTATTCTTTTATCGTCGCGAAGTAAAAAATGCAAATGCGTTTCTCTTTTCGCACGGTTGGAACGAGAATAGATCCAAAAGTTTGATTTTTCCGAACATAAAAGGGTACTAAAAATTTCATTTTTTTTAACAGAAAAATAGAATTTTATCGTCGTTATGTAAAAATACAGGCCAAAAGGAATTTTTTAACGTTTTGAATTCATACCGACTAGTTTCTCCGAACAAAAATCTGGCATGGCTGTTCATAAATCGAATTAGAACTGGCAAATACCGGGTAATTATAACGAGAGAGACAGAGAGAGAGAGAGAAAGAGAGATTTTTCGATTATCGAACGATCAGCATTCAGCCAGACAGGCTCGTCTGTCAGCATACGGGTATTTTCTACTACCAGAACGATGATCCGGAAGTTTGGTTCGAATCGTTATTATTCGCTTTCCGCCCTTCCCACTCGTACAAACATACCCAAGCACACACGGTGTAATACGTGAAAGAATGTAGCGAGCGGATATGATCGTTGCCCCCCCCCCCCGCCCTTACACCTTACGGCGATTTGGCAAACTTTTGTTTGCCCGTTGTATTAATCAACAAGTTAATTGACGCACCAATCCAAATATCATTATAAACGATAGAGTTCGACGTGGTTCTGCTTCTCTTTCCGAGGTTTTATCGACTTTGTATCATGCCCACCCATCTCCACTAACCCCAATTTCCTCCCCTCACGAGTTGGTCCTCGTGCAAATATTATACCTCTTTGCAGATCCAATTATTGGCAAACTGCGAGAGAGCTAACTAGTTATAGCTAGCGAAGCTTCGGCGTCAACGCCATTCGTTATTTATTAGTAGATTTTTGTTTCTTCTTTTCATCGACTCGATAATGCATCGCCGGAGAGAAAACGGATTTTTTTTAGATTTATTTTTTTATTTTTTTTTATTTCAAATTACCTCTACCTAATGTTTTTTTTGGTGCCAATTATTTTGGACGAAATTGGATCTGCACCGGTAACTTGCACTCTCTGCATTTATATATATATGTATATGTATATTTATTTATATGTTTCATTATCGAGGGGTTTTCGAAACTCTGGCGACATTTTTTTTTTCAACCTGAATAAAAAGTTTGCTCGCTTTATTCCGAGTGTATGGAAATTCTCCCATGAGAAATTTATATTTTAACGAGAGAGTCCGGATGCGAGAGGGCAAAATACAAATTTTCGCTGGGGGGAGATAAATTTGGGGGATGGGCCAGTGGAAAATCGCAGGCGAACCATACATTGACGTTGTAATTGCAATCGCGAATACTCGTTTACTCGGTGTTTCAATATTATGACTCGAAAACGTGTTCGTTATTATGAGTTTGCGAACGATATGCCGGACGCGCGTAGTTGATGAACATAATTATTCCGGATTTCAAACATGAATCATTAACGATCTTGGTAATGTCCGGATCATGATGCCGATTTATATTTCTGGTTGGGCGCAATTATTTTCTCTATTTATTCGCAACGGTATATTATTGTCCTTCGTTACAAAAGCAAATAATATTTTGTCTCTTTTACGCTTACACTGCGTACGAACGAACGGTCGAGTCCGAGCTTTTTGTGTAAAAAAATATAAAATTTATCGTTTCGCGACAAATTATTTATTATAAAACGAAAAATAAATAACGAGTAAACAAGAAATCACAGCGATAATTTAGCTCAGCGAAAATTGCAACTACAGCAATTATCCAAATTGACAATTATTCGCTTTTTTTTTAAATAACGAATAAAATACTCGAATAACTTTAATTTAATTAAACCAATCAAATGATCCGGGTGAAAATGTTACAAAAAAAAACAATTTCCTGGCAATAAAAGAAATAAATTCGATCGGTTATTCGTTGAAAACTCGCCTTTTAGACAAATTTGCCAATTCACACTGACGTTTACCCCCACATCCCCGCCTCGTACCTATAACGGAGCGAAACCGATGTCTCTCTCCTTGAAACGAATTTCGCGTTGCAATCCAATTTTCCGACACTGTCGAGGACCAGGATGGGTAAGGGGTGAAGTCGTTGAGAGAGAGATAGAGAGAGCACAATGGACATTAACGTGTCCGTAGAGTTATCCACGCGTGCCCAGGCGCTCGTTCACTCGTGCGGACTTGGCTAATCACCTCTACAGAATTTAAGCATTCCCCAGCGTTCGTTGCAAGCTCGTGTGCGTCTGTGTGCTGCTACTCGTCGCGAGTATGTTAGATTCCGACCTCCTCTCTGTGAGAACGATGGAGAGAGGGAGAAAGAGAGACAGAGAGAAAGAGAGAAAGGGCGAAAGGGAAGAGTAGGGAGGATTTGACAATTTCAGTCGTTAGTTACTTAAAGCCAGACGGCTAACAACGCTAGTGGCCTCTGCACTAATTCCGGTTAGGTCGCAGGAAACTATCCAATCGGAAACTCGTTGCACTTTCCACCTCCGTAGTTAAATTCATCTGCCCCTCTCCGTACACCCGATCGTTCTTTCTCTTTTGGTATAACGGTGGCATCGAAAACTTGCCACTACCGCGAACATGTACGTTCGTATAAAACAGAAATTCGCTGGTAATAATACGAAGAGCACTTCGAATCCCACGTTACCGCATAAAGTACAATCGTACTTTCCTCCGTTAAAATTATGTCCGATTAGCTGAGAAATTTGGCGAACGCCTCGTATAAAGTTTCGAATAAAATTATAACTTTTTCAAATTGGCACTTTCGATATGAATCATGTCCCAGTGCGATCGTCGGAGAAACGTGCGATCGAACTTACGTTCGACAGTAACGCTCGTTTATTCCCCGAGCAATATAAAAATCTTGGATTTCACACGCATGGGACGTTCCATGTCAAATGGACCAAGTCGTTAGATTTTAATTAATCTTGCGGTTTTATCGACGTGATTACTTTTTTACGATCGTTTTAGGGGGAATATAATTATTTTATTATTTTGAAACTATTTAAATTCATAATTTTATTAATTTTTTAAATATTGATGATTCAACTGATAGCGACAGGTTTTTGGATATTTATCATAATGAATAGAGGAATAGTAAAAAATATTATTTTCGATCGACGATCGATTAAAATATATAAAAATATTTTTCAAAATTAAGTTTGTTACCGATCGCCACGAAACGCCCCATATACTTAATACTATATATGTATATGTGTGTGTTATCGCAGAGGGATTTCTGATGCGCTCGCAAGCTCACGGTCTACCCCGCGACACTTTATATCTTTCCAATCAACGGTAGCTTTCGATCCATCTCAAACCTGGATACAAGTCTCTCTTTCTCTCTCTCTCTATCGCGCTTCTCCTTTTCCCGCTGCTCCTCTCGGCTTTTTCCGATATTTTTCATCGTGGACAAGACACGGTCGCTCTGCCTCTCGAGTAAATTCTATCGAGAGAGGATGAAATTAAGACGGTTCGGGAACGGGAATGAAAGAGGGTTGTCGAACCCCCTTAAGAGTGGTTTTCATTTCTTATACCCTCACCCCCTCTTGCCGTCTCTTCGGTCATCGGAGACGAGATACTTATTTCCTTTCTACTCAGATCTCTTTTCCAACGATGATATACGTCGATGTGAAATCTTCGGGAATATTTGACGAGGAAAAGAAACGAAATCTTTCGGTCACGTTTTTGATCTCATTGCCATAACCTGAGATTTGTTTTCCTTTTTTTTTCATCGAAGATTCTTCACCCTCGTCTTGAGAAAATTCTCGTGACAGCGATGATCCTTTCGGGGGGTCTCTTATCACTCGAGATTGTATCTGTTCCGGGGAGATATTTTCTCGGGTAGACCGAAATTAAGACATCCCCTAAGACATCCCTTGGGTGCGGGATCTTCGCTCGCTTGGTAGACGTTAATATTTCGGGGTTGCGGATAATCCAATCGAGGCATTGAACGATAGATAATAAAAATTGAAATATCTTTATGATATTTCAGTGTAGAGAACAAAAACGATTAATTTAATTGCGATAATTTGAAAGATATCCACGAATTAAATAGTCCATTCGTTATTTATGGCGTAAAAGTTAATCTTTAAATTATTGCTTAAAAATAACATTAATTAATTAACAAACTAAAAATCGTTTTTCGTTAAAAAAACGCCTTTTGCTCGATTTCTCACCCCTTACCAGCCAATTGATCACGAAGATATCTCTCGGAGCTCCGGTCCCTCTAATCTCTTCACAGTCCGCGCAATCTTTTTTTATCCATCCAGACGTTTCGTGTCCCGAGCGAATTCGCTCGCAATGAAATTAAGACCAGGGTCGGCAGTGGGACGGTATTTATTTGCGGTGATTCTCGCGCGGGTGTCCGTCCAAGGGTAGGCAATCAAATCTGGCCGCGGGCTACGGAAGGGAGGGAAGGTGAGTCGGTATATATGGCTATAGAGAGAGGGAAAACCTCGATCTCCTCCTCCTCCTCCTCCTCCTCCTCCTTTCTCTCATCCTCGAGAATGAAATCCCCGAACGTATATATGCCTCGTCGATCACTCACTCAATCATCCCTAGTACTCGGGATTTTTGTCCTCCGCTCTCGTCGGTGACACGCCGATCTTCTTTTCTTATTTTTTTTGTTTTTTTTTTTCACCTTCTGCGACCGAAGGGCAAACGGATACTTTGCCTCGCGTCCCTCTACTTTTACTCCTCCGATTTCTTCCCACCCTCCCCCCTCAACCTACGAGCATCCCTCGTAAAAAGGTCTCGTCCTTGATTAACACCATCCCCACAGCGTTCTATTCCGTGTGTGCCGTTTCGAGGTTGCGAGAACGGAGAGAGAAAAAGCACATCCGCAAAATGTGAACGAAGAAGGGTGTAAAAGCTCTTCGCGCGGTCGACACTCTCTTCGGCGAGGATCGCGCTCGCCAAGATTGCCGAGCGTAGCTGATGGCTCGACCATAGTGAGACGTGTCACCCTCGTCCTTCCGTTCTTATTTTTTTTTTGCGTTTCTCTTTTTTTTTCTCGCACGTCACTGTCTCATGACACCCTGGCCCATTTCTTTCCTCCTGTATATACACGCCGGATGATTTCGAGCGACGCCACGAGGGGTTTCCACTCTTTGGCAATCGAACCTCGATCCGTGCTCGGAGAGGGTCGTAAGCCTCGATTGCTCTCGATATTTATGGCCTCGTTTCGCTCTTCCTACTCTTGGCTGTCCCGGTCACGAGCGATAATTAAAATCTATCGTGAAAGGATCTCGCGATTGGCAATTTAATCAACCCCGTTTTTCTCTATTATCGTACAATTTGGAATTTTTTTCATTTTTCGATAAAATTGCAAATTTTGTTTGAAATATTTTCGTTTTCTTGTTCTTTATCGTGACATTTTCGAGTCGTATCGTACTTTTTCATAGTTTTATCAATATTTTGACGGGGTAGTTACGAAGGAGCGTGATATACAGGATCGAGAATAATCAGAGTGGTATTACAGAGTGACGTGGTAATGTCAGATGTAATACGAGAGGGAGTCATAGGGATAGGCGATGATCTGGTTCAACTGCTACGCCGACGAGGTGTCCGTTGAGGGTACACGAACGAGGAAGAGGAATTGAGTAGCCCACGGGAGCACTCTCGTGTCGACCGAATTGAGAACAGGCCAGAGATTATCCGAGATAGAGTCAGCGAGTGAGTTAGATAATAGAACGGTTCTCATCTCGTTTACGTGGGATATACCTTTCTCTCTCTCTCTCTCTCTCTCTCTCTCTCTCTCTCTCTCCTCATCCCCCACTCGTGTCGCTCCATCTGAAAATCCACGATGTAATCGCTTGGAAGTGAACCGATTTACAACCCCATTTATGTTATAAGTATACGTTGTCATAAATCGAATAAAAAATCATTTGCAAGGGCAAAAAGTATCATTCTTCTATATTCGAATAATTATTCGTAAATTAATATTTTACGATTATTTTTTAATTTATAAACTCAAAGATCGATAAACAAAGATACGGAAGAACCTTCGGTGTATAATTGATGAATGAGCGAGCATTGCTTACTTTTCCTCCGTCATTGCTTCATCCCTTATTCTTGGCGCGAAGCGCAATATTTTTTTTTGCCATTCTTGGCGATCATGACACCGTGATGGATTGCTCGCTCAGTGACAGGATCGTCGATCAAGTCTCTTTTTTACAAAACACACATAGCGTAGAAATGAAAACGGGGATGGAAAAATAAACAGAAGCAGCGTTATTCTCTAGGAATTCCGCTATTTTTGTTTTTCATACGCGAGGACTTTTTCACAAGCAACGACAAATATTTCGTCCTGTCGTCCTTCGGAGTGGATAAACGACTCTGTACGCTCCGGGAGTGCGAGCAAGGTCCATAAATAGTAAAAAAAAATGAACGCGTCGTTTCTGCCCCCAGAAAGCACCGAACAAGCGTTCCTCGTCTTGTTCGGTCAGAGCTCTTCCCGACCATTGGTCCTTTAATCGCATTTCGGTAAGGATCATAAATCTGAACGCCCTGGATCGCGTATATGAACCGAGAAACTCTTCGTACTGCGTTCTTCGCACATTTCTCTCTTCTTCTTTTTCGCACTCCCACCCTCTCTCTTTCTCTCTTTCACTTCTCCTCTCACTTTGTTGTGAGACGCCGCACGAGAAAGAACATCGTGAAAGGATGAGAAGAGCTCTCTCAGCTGGCTAATGTACCGGAGGGATTTAGTGCCTGTGGTATTTAATACGAAGTTCGATCTTTCTCTCTCGCTCCTTCCCTCGTATTTCCGCGATGGGGTGTGTAGTAATATCCCTGAGTATATATACGCTGAATCAACGAGAAAGAAGAGAGCGAAGGAATGAAGGAGATGGATGACGCCATCCTTGGCATCCTGTCGCATTAATCTTAAGAAATCATGTGGCAAATACAAAAAAGGCTTTCAAAAAAATCACATTTTTTCTCACCCTAATCGAAATTTCTCAACCTCGGGGTTTTTAAGAAATCAAAAAAATCATTTCATTCAAATGTCCTCGGCAGCACGAACGTAAAAATTACACAAATTTTTCTCGACGAACAACATCGATATTGAAAGTCTCCACTCCTCTCACCCCTTCTTCCTTACGGTAATCGACGATCGAGACGTAAACATCTAGAAAAAACATCGAACACGCATCGTCAATGAACGTGTTTATCGTACCAATGAGTCGCCCTTGGGTAACTTGAGTACTTTGTGGGAGGAGGGTGCAAAAAGGAAGAAAAAAAATCAGCACTATAATACGTCGCTGATGAAACGCGAAACGCCCGAAGCCATAGCAGCCATCACAATCGTCGGTGTATACCCGAGTTCTCGGTTGGATTGTATTGCACGTTGTTTTCCTCCAATTTTACCCAAACAAACAGTCTGTTATAGATTTGCTCGTTCTACCGCCATACCCCACTACCCCTTACCAGTACGACCTCGTCAATTTATAATGGTGGTGCTTTTGTGTCCCCGGGAATGTGGCTTGCGTGCAGGTTTTTCGAACCACACACACACAGAACCATTCGCGCAGTACGCTCGTAAAAGAACGAGACATTTCTATGTCGCCCTGTGGCGAAAAAAAACACGGGATTTACTCGCGAATTGTCTGCTCTGGGGTGTACGAAAATTTCCATGCAATACCATGGGAAAAAAGCAACAAGCATCCCTTCCTTCCCAAACGAAGCAACATTCGTCAGGAATATCAAGAGGCCATTATCGTCCGGGGGCGAGAATTGGAAAAGAAAATTCTCTCTCTCTCTCTACCGTACTTTTTTTTACCGTTATTATTACCATTTGCTCGATGATGGTTGGGTCGATGGTCGATTCTCTGGTCCTTTGTCCATTCTCCTTATTTTTTTCGTTCTCTCGCTTTCAACTCTTCTCTTCCATCCTACCAATCGCACGTACAAACGAGCCTCTCTCGCTGCAACCGGAGAAAATTGATAGGGGAACGTCGAGAGCTTGAGCGCTGGCACTGTTTCTCTCACTGGTTTCGCGGGACATTGTGCAGGAAGCGCAAAGCCGTTACGCCTGTCCGCGTACCGTTCCATCTCTTCCCTTCTAATGGTCGCGCAGAGGCGTTGTGTTTCGTACGAGGAGGAATTATCACGATTGCTTGCAATCTTGACGATTGCCGAATGTTCCTGTGGGAATTTGTTACTCTTCCCGAGTCGTATATCTTTGACAATGGAAACAAAGAGCCGTCATAAAAAATCGTTGACAATAACATAATACTCATTTCCTAAATTATCGCATAATCGTCGTAACAATATTCGTTATTTTTACAAATAATATTTATTATTACTAATAATAATAATAATAATAATTAGAATAATAGTATGATACGTTTATTAATGTTTGAAATTTTTTATTTTTTATTGTTTGCTATTGTTTTTTTCCGGTTTTTTCATCGTTCAAAAATATTGTTGATAACGAAAAATGATCTTCCATCCATGAATGCATTTTTCCTATTGTCATCGTAGCGATTCCAGTCGGACAAAAACATGTTCTATCCGAACGAGCATGGTGTACCATTCCCTCGATCCTCACCGAGGGCCCCTCGTTCGTCCGGAGTAATTGATAGGGGCGATGTATGCTCGTCGCCCGCAACTATACAGACGGACTTGAGTGGATGACATTGTGCAGCCGCTCGTTAATTCTTTCTTCCACCCTGTATTCCCTCTGTCTTTTATGACGACACACGTATCATTTACAAGACCTTTTCCAGGCTCGATTCTTTTCACTTCCCCGTCACGAATACAACTGAATATCTTCGATGAAAAATCACCGAATCAAAAAATTCTATAAATTTGGATTTTTATTCAATTAGACAAAATCAAATTAAAAATTGAATGACGTTCGTCGATTATTTTTTCCCTCTAATTAATTACGCCATATTTCTTCGAACGAAATTGAATTGATAAAAATAATAATAAGAACAACATTGATAATTTCTTCCATTCCATTTCATCATTGATTCCCCTAAGCCTCTTGCGAGATGGTGGGCCACGAATCCTCTCTTCGTTCTTATTCTCTTTCTCTCCTTCTTCCCCAATATCTCGCAATATTTATATCTATATATACATTTCCGAGCAGCTCCCACTCTGAATGGGCTAACAGCGAAACGTTTCGCGGCAAAGCGCATTACCTCGTCATCCCTTTAATTGACTATAAGCGTTAGTTTTATTTCATCGCGGAGCAAAACGCGTGCTCTTTAGCAAAACGTCGGTAGACGTCGTAACTACGAGTGGGCGATCTCCATCTCGCTCCCTTCTTCCCTAATGCCTCAAGGATAGAGGATGAAAGCTGCGAGAACTGGCAAAAGAAAAAGGGAAGAAATAAATAGTATAAGGTATATATATTTTTAAAAAAATGAAATAAAAATGAACGATGAAAAGCGGTACTGTAGGTTTTTCCGGGGATAACGAGTGTAACTTGCGTCTCTTCTGTGCTTTGACGTTTTTTTCTTCTTCTCCCTCCTCTTCTCATCCTTCTCGACGACTTGCGCGCAGACCCGCGATAACTTATATAAAGCTCTGCTGGGTCAGCTCATTTTCTCTACTATTATGAATATATTCTTTTTTTCTCTTTGGTCATCGACGAAAATCTCCTCGTTCTATTATCGAGCTCTTTTCACGAGTATCGAGGGATGAAATATGAAGAATCACCATAATCGAATTATTAACGTTAAAATATGAATTTTTACAATTTTTTAATCGTATATTTTCTCTTATCGTATTATCAAACAATTATCGAAGATTCAACTATCTTTTTACACTCGTATTTATTTTATTTTCACAATTTTTTTGTGAATTCTCGTTTTTCGTCGAAACAATCTTCTTCAAAAATTTTGTTTCATCGAATCGAGAGTTACTTCGAGAATCACTCGTCATGCAGAAATGAATAATTGAAAGAGTGGAATAAATTGAATTCAATTTGCGAGGTAAAGAATTTTAATCTCGTGCCTGCTCAAGACGGTGGGAGACCTCGAGCAAAAACAAATTGTGTGTTTATAATTGAAGATGGCGGGATAAAAAAAACAACAACAACAACCGAGGAAGAAAATAAATGAGAATTCGTTCTTTCTTAAAAGGCCGAGGTAATTTTCTTTTCTTCGCCGACAACGGCGCTACCTCACTGAGGATGTACAACTTTCTCTGTATCTTGGCTCGCGTCTCTCACAATTATGCGCATCTCGTAATTTCTCGAGTCGACGTAAGACGCTTTATTTTCCAATGAAGAGTGGGAAAGTAGTGGTACTCTACTGATATATAACGCAATCGAGAGATCGAGAGAGCGAGAGAGAGAGAGAGAGAGAGAGAGAGACAGAAAGGCGAGAAGGGCGATGCCTCGAGGGTTAGACGGATTACGTTGTCAACAAGTCGACCACGGTCTCGGGAATGATCCATCAAAGAAAAACCTGTTATCTCGCGTTGCCTCGGAAAAAAAAATCAAAAAACAAATTCTGATATTTACATCTTTTTTTCATTCGCATCAATAATATTTTAAAAAAATCCATTCAAAATTTGAACCCAACGATCGGTCGCTCGAGAAAGTTGACGATCGATACGTAAACGCGGTATATGGAAAAAAATCGATGGATCAATGAATACGAACGGTTGTCAGGCGTCAACGAATTTTCGTTGATCCAACTTGCACCAAGAAACAAGATATAAGATGATAAAATGGCAAACTTCAGAATGGAACATAGCCGGTAATGCGAAAAGCATCCTCCGACCCTTGAGCCAAAGCGTTGCGGAGGTGCAAAGAGCAAAGAGAAGATTCGAAGCCGCGACCCTCGAGGAGTGAGGAAAAAAGGACAGGGGGGAGGGGTTTGGCGAGAAAGGCGAAGAGAGCGTTAAGAGAGACGTCTCGCTTGGATTTTATTTAGTCGTATACGCCGGGAAGAGAAAGAGGAAGAAGAAGAAGAAGAAGAAGAAATAAGGAGGGGGTTGGCGGATGAGTGGGGAAGGGGGTGAAACAAGCTCGCCTGGGAATATTGCTATCGGACAGGCGAAGGAGAGACAGGAAGTCGAGGCAAGCCGGAAGGCAGGAAATACACATACAGAGACCCTGAGCTCTTCCAATTTCCACGGGCGGGGTTTGAACGCACACAGTCTCGACGGTCTGCGAGTGGATGACACGACAAAACGATATACCGATGGCCATCCGAGAAACAGAGAGACAGAGATAGGGAGATAGGATAGAGACAACGACGACGACTAAGACGACGACAACGACGTAGACGACGAAGAACGTCGAGAGGGCGAACAGTTGAGCGCGCCGTCGAGCGCATTATTAAAGGAATCCGTCTGTCTGAGTATTTCCGCGACACAATTAAGCGCTTGACGATGACCGTGAGCGAGATAGAGGAATTGGAGTAAGGGGGTGGAGGTGGGCGTCGAAAAGCTCAGGGAGAGAACGGAGAGAACAAGATGATAGTGAATGGTTGAGATGACGTTACCTTCGTTGCCTTTTCGTTTTGTTCTCATTTTGACGACAGCTGCCCATGTTCCATTGACGAACAGATTTGATAGACATCGGGGGGGGGGGGGGGGGGCGAGCATGTACTGTAGATGCAATGGATAGCTACAGGTAGAGAGAGCCAGAGAGCGAGAGAGAGAGAGAGAAAGAGTGTATGTTTCCTGCGTGCGAAGGCAAAATGCGATTAGATAATTAATTTATTGATAATGAATCAAAATTGATAAAAACAAATTTTCGGTCTTACATGAGGTTTTTTTCTATACTATCAGATTATTTTCAGGGACAGCGTAAAATGTAGGAACCTTCAATGTCCATGCATGCGAAGTAAGAATAATGAAGGTTTCAGGAAGGATTCTTAAATGCTCTTGAAGTTAAGAGCCCAAGATCCTCCTCCTCTACTAATTCTCGCGTTTTCTCTCGGTCTTCATCTCGGTTGTCGAGAGCCGCTGTCTGCAGACTGGTCTGCGGATATTAGCCCGGAGTCGAGAATGGGAGGGGCAAAATGGGAAATAAGACAAGGGGAATTCACTGAAGCAAACGGAAAGGACGAGCGTGAGAAAGAAAGAGAGAGAGAGAGAGAGAGAGAGAGAGAAGGAGAGGGTGAGGGAGGAGGCGAGCCTGGAGTAGAATCGTATAATCGAATAACTAAACGATTGTGTTTGCAGTTGGGCTATAGCTATAATGAGTAGATTCCTTCCCCCATCAACCCCTTATTTTCACCCCTACCTCTTGTTTTTCCCACTCAGGGAAGAAGACTATCGGAAGCCTGCGAAATACCTCCTCAGGTAATTGTATCCAAAAAAGCTGAGAGGTTGAAGAGTTAGACGCCTCTGCCTCGCAATCTTTTCCAGTTTTATATAAGGGCTTTTTGCTCCCGAGCTAAAACACGAATCTTGTTTTGGACAGTCGTACGACCGGACTCGAGGGTTTCTCATTTTTACAATTGAAAATACTACGAGAGTGTCGTGAATAAGACGAACATAAATTAATTTTCGAAAAGCCTCGAATGTAATTACCTTGGCTGTGTTCTTTGGTGAAGCCAAGTCTTACCCACATGAAACCACGTCAGACACGTAATACGCGTGCTCTCTATTTGCTCGGTACAAAGTACACACATTGCGCTTTTGTCTTGTTCACTTGCACGGTGTTTACGTTAAACGAGAATGTCGAGCCCCCATCCCCTTCGTTCTCATTCTCACTATGACCGTGCAACAAGCAGCATCTCTCGCGTTGTCTCTCGCACACGTAAGCATTACGAATTTCTGGTCTCGTCGCCAAGCTGTTTGGATTTCTAGATCTTACCCCCATTCCCGACTCCTGATTCCTGGGCAAATAACCCTAAAACCCTCGGTTACCAGAATGTATGGGTCGTTTAATGAAAAGTGAACCAACCCGAGAAACACGTTCGTGATTAAAAAATACAATTTTAATCAACCCCTGTTTTTCATACCATTTGCTACTGAGATTAAATTTAATAAAATTTACTCTTCAATTTTGTTCATAGGACAGAATTTTTAGTACGAATCTGAAGCAAGTTTTAGGAAAAATCAGCGAAATGAATTATTTGCCACAAAAAAGAAAATCAAAGAAAATCACCGTTGTGTCAGAGGTAAAAAGCGAAGAAAGGAAAGAAAGGAAGGCGTCGCGGACCGGTTTGGCACGGAACGGACCATATACTTGTGGAGATGTGGCCACACACATTACACTGTGGCGCGCGGTCCCGGAGACTTTGTGGCATCATTGTATGGCGGTAGCATCAACGTAATTGGATGCCGAGAGATCCCACATCGTGTGTTGCTCTTCTCTCTGTATATGCGTTTTGTTCAACATCAGCAGCTTCTCTTCTCTTCCTTATACGTATATACGCACGCTTATATATAAACATACCTCCGATGCTTCTCCATTTACTAATTACTCTAATGACGTTCGTAGTTGAGAATTATTCATGGGAAGGATCGTCCTAAGGCACGGACTCTTGTCCGTTGCTTCTTTCAAGTTCCACGCATTCATTTGCCATTCCATTCTATATCTTTCTCTCACATGTCACGGCTACTTCTCTGTATCGTTGACGTCTCGTAGCCTGTTCCATTAACCGTGACGTTCGTGACGTTCGACCTTGAGAATCATTTTTCTTTTATCTCCGCGACGTTCGACCATTTAGCGAAATTCTTTGCTGATTTTTTTTTCTACTTCATCTGCCAAGGACTTGTAGAATTCCCTACCATTATACCGTCTTATGTGGCTGTCTGATTCATTCAAATGCAATCAATTTCGTCATTTTGGTTTACATATTAATTTTTTTTTAAATACAAAGTTTTTTTTGAAGAATGTGTGACGTTTTTTTATGTAACGAAGGCCATAGGCGATGCTGAGGGCACGGAGTGAGAAAAAGGGGATGGATCAAATGGTGTGCTTGAGAGAGCGAGAAAGAGGAGAGGCGAATGAGAGTCGAAGACCAGAAGAGACACAGAGGGAGAGAGAGAGAGAGTGCGAGTGAGGGAAAGTACCCAGCAGGATAAGGGGGAGAGTCGAGTGGCCTCGTAATAACATGACGGTAATTGGATGAGAGCGGCCCACATCCTAATTAGCCGGAATGATGACGTTAAAAGACCACTGTTATTATCAATTAGCCCCGATGATCGATACGCGAACGCTCTCTCGCGGTGATCGAAGCTGCGGTCACTCTCGATAGACTACTTTTTTTTCCTTCTCCCGATTTATCTCTATCACGGTCTAATCAAACTTTTGACACCCCAACCATCCGCAAAAGTTCGATAATACTTTTCTTTTTTCACGAATTACGTTCGCACCAACGAATTACGACAACGAATTTCTTCTCGAAATTTCCGGCTAATTAAAAAAAATCCCAGTAATGAATAACGAACAAAACAAAAATTCCCATTCCAGATTACTGATCGACATGGGTAATGATCACACTCGTATCTCAGTATCTCATATTTCCGACCTGACTTTGAAGATCGAAGAAGACCAATCATTTTCCATCCAGTGGTCAGTCTCGTTCATGGATTAGCTTCTCTGTGCAGCGTCGATATTTCATCTTTGTCCAAAATTTGATGTACGATAATTGTCCCGGCTGTGGATATTCCCCAGGGCGGTGGGTATATATTTATCTTGGAGGGGGGAACAGAAAAAAAAGAAAATAAAACGAAACAAACAAAAAATATCGGATTCGAGCCGGATATCGGAAATACATGTACAGTGTGTATAATCGCTGGTATATATGCCTACGTACATATATCAACACGGGTACTTGTAACGTGCTGCCACCGCCTAGCGGATATCGGCATGGAATCCAATGGCCACGATTGATTTTCACGAGGTTTAAAAAAAGAACCCCAAAAAATACTATTCACGCGGGCCTATCGATATATATATGGGGCGTTCCATGCTAACTTGATCATAGTCCGATTATTTCGTGTGCAAATTCTGTTTTTCGATCCCACTTGACTCGTGAAAACTTCATGAAATCAAAAACATTAATGAGTTTTAAAAATCAACCAAGAATTCTTCGGTTGATAAATTAAATATTCTAACGAACATTAATCGAAGAATTGAAATACTGTTAAGTCAAATCCTCGGATTAATAATGATAATAATCCGATAACGTTGAGAATACGAATTATTATGTACTATGAATCATTCGATAAATATTGAAAATGCACTTTTGCATGCAGCGTCCCATATATAGCGGGTTTACATCGTCGAGCGTGTGTGCGTTTTAGTACACGTACCCTGGACATCTGGGAATAAAAGCTCGCGCCGGGGTTTTCCCTATCAAACACAAATCCAAGGTCCATTGAACGGGGGCCAGCATGAGCTCGGCATGCCAGGGGCTACGTTTTCATAGAGAGAGAAAAAGAGAGGGAGAAGAGAGAGATAGAGAGGCCGAGAGAAAGAAAGAGAGAGAAAGAAAGAGGCTCTGAAGGCCCCTGTGATAGGAGAGAGCGTTGCACAACCCGCGCGCCCGGCCATTAAACGAGATCCGATGCTCTGCTCTGCTGGTACTCCGCTCGTACCCGTCAGCTCGAATGGGGAGGTTTTTGGAGGATCGTTCGGAAAGAATTGGGAACGGATAATCGAGCCGTACATCGAAGCCCCACGATCCCTCTCTCGCACCCCCGTTGCACTATCTCGCTCTCTCCACCAGAGGCGTCAACATAGCCTACCCTATACAACGACGGCTATAGTACCGGCCGACGATTTTCAAACCTTTCGACATGGTCGAGACGTGTCGGACGTTTTACGGTTTCGTGAAAGACTCCAGCGACAACTGTTTTTCATTCTATTTCAAACGCTGGGAACAATCCTCGAGTAGATAAAGACCGAACGTTGTCCGAGGATGAGGGGTGGCTTATTATTTATAATATCATGGAGTTCGTAATGGACGAAAGAATATTTAATTGTCAAAAGAAATATCTATTTTTTTATATTTTTTCTTATCTAGATATTTTATCTAGATGTACCTTTGTACGATCGAATAAAAAAATTATATTACAAAAGGTAATAAACAAGAGAATCCAACGTATCTACGTGTTATCGGGAGATTCGCGTCTTGAATTCTCATCGCGCGTTTGAAAAGAAAAAAACGCGAGTATCTCGTTGTCGTATCGCGCACGGGGGGGGGGGGGGGGGGTACGAGTCCAAGTAATAATTCGCAGCTGGTGGACAACGGGCGAGACCATGAGCGGAGACCGGGCTCGTTCTCCGTGCAAACCTCGAAATTAATATTCGCGGTGGACCACGATGTGGTCAACCACTAAATACTCGTGCTACGCGAAAGCCGAGATAAATAGACGCAATTAAATTCAGCCGGAAATGCTAAACGGATGAGGCGGAGAGAGAGCGAGAGAGACAGAGAGAGAGAGAGAACGAGAATGGGAGAAAGGAAAAAAAGGGTGTCGCCAGATAAGCGGGAGGGTTGTCGTGTCCCCGCTGTGGCAACGCGATGCTGTTCATCCCGAGCTCGCATAGCTTTCTCTCTCTCTCTCTCTCTCCCTCTTGCGCCCTCGTTACACCTCCGACCTCCAGCACATACCGACAAATATTTATGGGCGCACGTTGAGATAACACCCTTGGTAACCCTTCCAGCCCTCGTGTGAAATTAGCTACTCTCGTATGCCCTCGCCATACCTATAGGTATCCCAGGAATATTCCATCTCCTCGCCATTGCCGAATCCGGTTGAACACCAGGAAATGACGCAAGATTGTCCAATTTGTGATTATATTAAATAATATTTCTACTCTTGTCGGTGATATCGAATTTATATGTATTAGATAATTAAAGGCGAAGAATATTACATGTTATTCATTATTTTCGTCAATATTAAAAATATTAGATAATAATATTTTTTTAAATATATCTTTGCGTATTTTTTGTATCATCTAATTATAGATTGTGATTTTATTTAAACACCGATTATACGATAATAATAATACTAGAATCGTATACTTATATCGTTGGAATTCCATGGTAAAAAAAAGCTGCAAAGTCGGGTAGATGGAAACGAGTGTTTAACGAGTTTCTCAGGGTACTTTCGTCACTGCTTCCATTCTCCCCCGACGCTCGGAAGCGCGTTGCCAAGAAGCCAAAAAGCCTCTGTGCGAGGCTTTAGCCATCGTTCGCCTCGTGTGCTCACTGTGTACACTGACTCGCCATTAGCGCGAGTGGTGAATTTCGCGTGAGTGTGCGCTCAAGCTTGGCGCTGAAAGCTCCGCGTAAAGGTCCCCTTTGCCCTGAAAGTACGACCTGGAACACCTCGCCGAACACTGGTTTGCGCCCAACGAGGAAAGCTTTTTTTCTACTTTCGTACTCAAAGACTCGAGCGAAAGTGGAAAAACATCGAGTGTGTAAGCTCCTCGAGTCTGAATCGTCCACGAGACCGAGTCACCAAGTTTATCACGCATGCCTGGTCTTTTAACACCATTTTTCTCAATAATCTTCGAATAATTTCAGTCCTTAGAGAAAAAAAATGGAAAATTCTTCAACTTAGGGGAAAAAACGACTAGCGTCAAGTTGTTAAAACCGCAATCTCCGTAAACTACACGTAGAGCTTTCATATTTCTTACGTTCAAGCATCCCCATAAACGCATAACCTCCGCCGTTATAATAAATACAGAGGCTATAACGTCGTTATGAAAATAGCGAGTGTATCGAACTGACAGGTAATCGATACTCCACCGATAGATACAGGGCAGGATTTCCATTCCCTTATACCAAAGATACACACGGCGACCGTACGGAGTTGCCCCGTAGACTATACGCTGTGTGCATACTTCCGGTATGCCGTCACCGGGGGAGGTTTGGGGCCACTTCGCGGTGGAGAAATAGCCTCGAGCGTTTCGTCGTACCCGCGAGAACTTGGCCTAAGCTATCGAGGCCAGTGGACCCCAACACACACCTTCGTACACACGTACCTACGCGCGACCAAAATGGTAAAGGAGACTATACGAAGCATGTGAACGGGTTCGAGCAGCGGTTTCAGTCCCTATATACGGTACACGTATATACCGAGTATAGAGACGGCTCGATGCCGTAAATATTTACCTGAGCCCCGACCGAATGGCCGATGAATAAATTTCTTACCTGAATTGCTCGACATCTTTCTCTCTCTTACCTTTCCACCAACTCCAGAAGCTTCTCTCGTATGCATATATGTATATCCATACACGAGGGAGTAGTTTAGGGCATAAGAGAACGAGACTCAACGCCCAAGAAGTTAGGGGTTGAAAAGAGTGGAAGGAGGAAGGAGGGAGGGAGAGAGAGAGAGAGAGAGAGAGAGAGAGAGAGAGTGTTCTTCGAGGCACACCGAGAGCGGTTTAGACTTTACCACGCCTCTTCCGCGTCTTCCTTGGCGTACCTTCTCATTCCCTCGCACCCATCCCCTTCTCGTTCACCACACCGATGTGGTTTCGCGAAAGGGGTGGCTTTCCGTAAACAGACCAAAAGTCGCTTCGGCGGGCTTCTGGCACATCTCTCCTTTCTCTCTTCGTTTGTTCGGGATTTCCAAGCAAATCTACATGTATATATGTATATATATATATATACATAAAATGGATATATATCGTTTAGGGGCTATGTATGTAAGCGAGTCCGAAGTCGCGGCGTGCTTTTCTCGCTTCGAAACGATTCTCTCTCTCTCTCGTTCGTTCTTCTCGTCGAGCTTGCTCCAGGGAGCGAAGAGGTGAGCAGGTGACTGAAAAGGAACGAATATAGGGGCGAGAGAAAATCGTCGTCATCCCTCCTGTACAATTGTACCATTGAGAGGGTAAGAGTTTGTGTGTGTGTATGTGAGAGAGAGAGCGAGGGTGTCCTCCCCGAGCTACCCTAACTACTTGACGTGTTAATGCTTCGACGAGTACGCGAGGAGCGCTCGGAGAAAGAAATAGGAAGGTGGAATGAACGTTAAAGGGGTGGAAAAGGAATCGGAGTACATGGCCAGGGGAAAGGTCTTTAGACGGTGCCGACGCGACGCCAGAAAACTAACCCCTCTTGCCAGTGAGGGGGATGCTTCAACGATTGTGTTTCCCACTACGAGGAAATCTACACCAGCTCCAAGTTTATATCTTCTACCTTTCCGCACCCTCTCTTTCTCTCACTCACTCTTTCTCCCACTTCCCTTCTTCTGCTCGCTGTCTTTGCTTCTCTCTGTCGTTGTAACGATGCTGAGAGTGCTTTTTGGGGGACTATACGCGATGCTCGAAAGTTCTCCCTCACCCTCACTCGTACCATCAATCACATTTCCTTTGCTCTCACGCTCCAGCGCACACCTTAAACCGTGCCCCGTCTACTTCGTTTTCCAGCGGTTCTAGACGAGTTTAATATGTACTCCGTCTATTTTTCAGGTGAAAGTAGACGAGAAAATTCGTCCGAGACGTTCGAGGGATGGGTTATCTTGACATTTCGCCATTAATGCACAAATTTTAATAAATACATCATTCTTCATTTCAGACACGATATACTTGCAGATTTTTTCAAATTGTATTAAAAATGGGATTATCGGTTCAAGAGCGAATACATGTTTTTGACATTTATTTTTACTCTAAATTAACTTAAAATCAGATTAAGTCTGTTAAATGACAATGGAAAAAAAAATTCCGAATGGCCGTTGTCCTTGTCAGGGGAAGCTTTCTATTAAATCCGTTGGATAAACTTGAACGTTTAACCGCCAGATTGCTGGGTTGACTCTATCGCTTTCTCACTCTACCGCTCGTGATTCCCATTAAGAATGACTGTTTCACTTAATTAAACTGTCTGACGGGCTTTGCGAAGAGATTATTATTATCGCGACCGCGTGGCTAGAAAGAGAGGGGTAGATAGAGATAGAGAGAGAGAGAGAGAAGGCAAGAGGAAGCGGATGCCTCTGTTGGTCGATCCAGCAAAGCGCTGAGCTCCTGGTCGCTAATTAGCGAACGCCCCGGATTAGATCGTTCGGAATTGGTATTACGATCATCTGGCTGGATGGTACGCGTGTGTTGCCTCTCTCGGGTTTTGCCACGAATACACCGCGTTATAACGACCCCACTGATATAACGTATAGTTTAACGTATATATTAATATTAACCGCCCTGTAGAATAAAGTTGGGGAATATGGACCACCAAGATAGAGTACTGCCTGAGATATCTACGACTTACGTACGAATCACACTTCAAAGATGTTAAGCTTTTTCAAAAAAGTCATTTTCTTCTGACCTTGAGACTTGAAATATCTTCAGCTATTTTGTAAACATTTGTTTCATTTTTATTTTATTTTAAAAGAACGTTGTATAATATTTATTGGAATTTCATTTTAAATGTCCGTTGATGCATCTTGGCATCCTTTTCTGATATTTTTCGACATCGTCAAAAGACTCAAAAGGTGTCATTTCTTTTGAAATATAAAATTGCTGTAATCGAGTCTTTTTGATGGTCCATCTTAGCAGATCGGGTCGTATTTCCCGACTTTGCACCACATAATGTAATGTACGAGCATGTGTACTACGGAGTAGTGTGTGATGGAGTGCCTGTAATTTCGCGAAACCCGCGGGATAACAACCCTCCCTTCGTTGCTACCGGATTAATCATGATAGGGTGCTTCGCACAAGCCGACTATGTCGTTCCCATCGTCATCATCGCGTTAGAAACACTTTCTGTACGATACACATCCGTTCCTTTGCTTTACTTTTGCAAATTTTCTACCGAGCTATTCTCTATAACCCATTTTTTTTCACTTTTTCTTTGTATTTTCTATCGTCGGATCTCGTCCCTCGAGGCAAAGGGTATTTGTTGTCTCGTAACTTCATTAATGTCTGATCGTAACAGTGTGTTGGCTTCTACCACCACCACTATCGGCTACTACCGGCGTTTATAACCACTAACGTCCGGGCTTCCGGTACGGCAATGCTTTTGCCAGCTTCGCTTCGTCCCCAATTGCCAATTACCATATTAAACAGATTGTGCACTATCGCGACTATGTTCCAGGGAAAATTGTTCCTGGAGTAGAAAAAAAACTTCTTTTTATTTAGATTTTTTTAATCGAAATTTTGAGGCCTATGGGGAAATAACGTTGCATCGCGATCAGCAGGGAAAACATTAGGAAATCTCCTGTGAAAACATACAGATGAACATTTACCTTTTTTCGATTTATTACAATAATTCTTTATATATATTTAATCAGAAATAAAAAAGCAAAAAAAATGTGATATTTTTAGCTCGCGTGAACTTTTTCTTCTCGTTATAAATTTACATATAGTTTGAATTCACGAAGTAAACTTTCCCTTTAATATCCGAAGATTATGCTTCGTAGTTAGAATATCGCTCCTCCTCCTTCCGGTCGGTTTTTGCACCTAACGATCCGGAATCACGTCTAGCTGTAGGAGCGCGTATATCTATACGATTGGTCGAACGAGGGAAGTGGATAGGTCGTATGGAATTTAGTTTGATCGTCAATGTTCGTGCTGTAACCGCTAATGATGCTGGTTGCATCGGCTCTCGAACTGCCCATAACCTGATCAATGTCTGACCACAGCCATGCCGTAACCACTAAAAGCCTCTGTACGAAGCGCCGATGTATTCGCGACTGTCTCGTCCCTCCCATCGATTGGCAATTACCTCGTCAAGCACCGAGACTATTAGAACTCTTTATCCGAAAGATACCTAATTATACCACCGGATTTTTCCATTAACGCTAACAGAGAAAATGGTGCAGCAAGTTTTCATTAAATTGTCATTTCGAAGGAAAATATTTTACTAATTTCTTTTCGTTTCAGAATATTTATGATCTTTTTGAAATCGATTCGTCATTACGAACATTAAAGAGTACCTACGCGCGAGAGTCAAGTTGATGATTAATTAAAATTGGGCAAATATACAGATTTAATCGATTTTCGTATACAACGGTTAAAAACACGAGTGTAACGGGGAAACAATAATCATCCTCGTTCGAGTGGTACGCACGATTTTCAATTAAATGGTAGCAAGTGCCCGGGCTAAACGAGACAAAGCTCGCTCGAATCCAATATAACGTTGAGCCTGTTCATCCGGAACTACGTAACCAACCACTTTTCATTTTCTTTTTCCTCTCTACCGTGTGTGTGTATGTGTGTGTGTATGTGGGGGGGGGGGGGGGTGTTTTTTTTCGTCGTAACGCGCTCCCGTTCGGTCCGGGAAAGAATCGAAATGATTAATTGCCATTGAATCCAATGCCCGGACAAACGAGAATTCCTAAACCTGATGTACACGCAATTGCATACTGTTGGGCTTACGAGTTACATCCCTTGGGTGTGGATTTAAAGTGGGTTGATTCTTTTTTATTTTGATATTTTTTTTAATTTTCAATAAACGTTTGACGGATTGTGTTCCACTCGAATTCGTCGGAACATTCGCGTGATTACCGAGCGAAGCTGCCCACGTTAATTAAAAAGTCCGATGGACCAGCCAGCGCACGGACGATATCACGCACGTGTACATGTGTCACGAGGGTATTCAAAATGGAATCTAGTCCAGGATTGGCGAGCGTCAAAAGCTTTTACCATGACAGACGCAGGTACTTATGACAATTCGGGCTTTGGTACGCGCGTTTGGAAAATTGATGCACGACCGTGAAACGAAGCTTTTTTATTAAATGACCGCTTCGTTAAAATCCGACGACAAATAATTTTATCGCATCCTTCATAGACGAGAACTATATTTTGCAAAAAAAAACATATTCATCGCTCCATTTACTTCCTTCACTTCGTCACGAAACGATTTACCTTTTTTTGTTACGCTACGTCAAAAATTCAAAGCGAAGCACATTTTATTTGAATTTCCTCCCTCCTGCCGCCAGCAGGGAGACAATACTCTATTCTCGGAGTGAAAATTGGCTGAAAGAGACATGCGACTATGAAAGGACGAAAAGTTCAAAGTACGGAGTGAATCTTGTACGGGACGGACACGACAAAGGGAGAGCGAGCTAGGAAGACACGCGGAAGAGCAAGGGTGGCGAAGAGGGAGTTGAGAGAAGTGCGCGTCGAGGAAACGACCGAGAACGAGGTGGACGAAAGGTCCGGCGACGTCCGGCCAAGCAGCATTTTCTACCCAGGCAATGCATACGTTAGAGCGTCGAGGCGTCTCACACTCGATTGTGGATTCAATTTCAGCGAGAGGAGCCAGCTCGGTTCTCGTTGCCAGTTATGCAACCCATCCTCCCGCAACCCCGGTGTCCGTTCTCTCTGATTTCCTCTTTCTCGTTCCGTACGAAAGAGACGAACCAACGTCCGAAGATTGCGACGCCACGGGTCGCTGAATATGAAATATGCACCGCTGATTGTCCGAGGATTTTCTCGTCTAGGTTATATAGAAAACCTCCCCCACACCCCTCCTTTCCTCTTTTCACCCTGTCTCCGGTCTTTCTTTTCTTCTTGAATTTCAGTCGATATTATCCACCCTCGAAACTGAATACTTCATATTTTCGAATCACAGTAGGGATACGAAATCGATATGACACGAACACAAAACATTTATTTTTGTCGAGTCTCCTATTAGGGGCGAATATTTTCGTAACGAAATAACAATTGATAAAATTGGCTAATAATGTTACGACCCTTTACTCAAGCACGGAAGTCTCGCCGTAATATTACTACAAGATAGGTTTGGAGGGGGTTTCTACTAGAACATAGTTTTCGACTTTGTTCGATGGTCAATTTCGACTTATGCGAAAGATTATACGAGGGTATGTTCGACTCACTCTTTCGCTAGTCATATGTGTTGCCGAAGTTCTGATGAAGCTCGATGCGATGCGACGGTGGTTCTCGAAGACTCGGTGAGGGGTGAGAAGAGTATGTTCGACACAAGTTCGTTTACAGATCTTTATTCTTGCAAAACAATCTACTGACTCTAAGAATACTTTTACAATATACAAGTTTGGTCTCCATAAGTTTACAATTTTGTATTCAGATGAATGACGTGCAAGAATGCTCCGCAGATTCTCTTGCGCAAGGTGGTCGCGTTGCTGGTCCCCGTTGAAATTGTAACCCCTTTGGTAAGCGCATGCTGGCCTTTTTTACTGTTTCTTCTACATTGTTCTAACGGAGATTGTTCGCGGGGATGTAGAGATGAGTCGAGTTTGACAGCTCGCAGAGTTATTTACGATCGTGGTGACCCGAACTTAGAGAAGGTCATTGGAAATGGCCATTTCCGAGTACGTTATCTTGAGAATGGGTGATATAAGCTTCCGGTGAGTCTCGGTTGCTTTGTCGCGTGCCGTCTTGGGTTTATTGCTCTAGTTCTAGTGGCACGTGCGCTTCTTGGCGTTCGTTAGTTCAGGGGGTTATAGGGTAGGAGCTTAGCTATATGTGTATTGTCGGACGTGTCTTCTTAGAAAAAGAATCTGGCCGGTTATGGAATATTGAACCTTAAGAATTCGCAGGGTGGGGGTAAGGTGATAAAAAGCGTGGTACAGAAGCGTTAGAGATAGTTGAGTGGGTGCTGTGCTGTGAGGTAAGTCCACAGACTGTAACAAATAATATCTACAATTTGATCAAATTTTAAACATCGACCGTTTGATTTATTAAGTTTAATATAAATATGAACACGACGTTCTTGTCTGCACACGAAAGATTAATCAGTCATTATTCTCGCGCATACTTGTCCCAGATTTCTGCCAATACTTTAACTCTTGTTCTTCCATCCTCTCGTTCGTTCGAGAATCTCGGCATGGCGACGAAAACGTAGGGAAAATGGTCGAGGGACTCCGCCAGAGTGTTCCCATGCATACCGCACACCAAAGTGCCGTTCTTCAACTTTCTCAAGAGTGCATATATATACGTGTATATAAGGCGTATATATACCAGCTGACTATGCCAACGCGTAGAAACTTCGGTAATGAATCGTTAATTTCCCGCGAGTTTCTCGGCCGATAGGTTTTTAAAACTCCGAAGCTCCCCAAGGAAGCTTTTGTAGTCATTGGTGGCAAAGAGGGGGAAGAGGTGATGCAAGATGAAGAAAAAGTGAGACACGAAGTGTACGAGGGGTGGTAAATGGAGCAGGAGTGCCTTTTCACCATGGACCTGTTCCTGGTGTTCTAAAAATTCTTTCCTTCACGTTCCCAAGGGATCGCAGGATGACCTAAAAATAGTTTTGAAACTTTCAGATGTTTAAATCTTCCCTATATCTCACCCTCTCGTTAACCTTATATATGGATATATACAAGACAAAAATCATTTCATTTACTTCGAACGAGTTTCCTCGAACGACGTAACAATAAAACATTCTTAATTACATGAAATTACTGGATTTGAAAATTGTTCCAAACGCGATAATAATTGATAAATCACTGGATAATTGAAAAATTTGGTTTCCTTATTTATTCATCCCTTCTTTTCATTTTTTTTATGGTTGCCAGAAATCGAGAGGGGAGTGGTGAGTGAAAAAGCTTAGCCAGTAGGGTGGAGAGTGCCACGAGTATCGCGAAAGAGCGTTGTAATTAATTCACCCCCCGCAGTCTATATATTCTTTTTCTTCGGAGGTTTCCGAACGTCTACTTGTTACGGCTTAATTAATCGCAATAATTAAAAGGAAGGCGTGTATACATTATACGAACGTGCCCGGGAGGCGAAGTCTGCGTTCGCGCCCTCTCCCTTTCACCCCGTTGGCATCGTCCTCATCGTCCTCTCCTACCTTTTATCATAACTATACGGTTATCCTTTCTCTCTCACGCACGCCACGTTTGAATATGCAAACTCCTTGGGTCGGCGTACGCTCGGTTAGCAGGAGAGCTGGCAGCTTGTGGCGCGTTATAGCCAGGAATACACGTCAGGAGAGGAAAGAGAGAGGAAGAGAGAGATTGGTAGTGGAAAAGGAAAACGTCTCGTGTGCCAGAAGGGGTTAAAGAGCACCTTTTCCCGAGAATTGTGCTCCGTGCTCTTGGCTTTTGCAGGTGTTGCTAGCTTCAAAATTACCGTATACCGGCTCTTCGTATACCTGCATATATATATATATTTATATTTATGTGTAAAACAGGGGTTTTTGGTGGAAACAATCAGGGAGGATAGAGGGAAGGGTGAAATATTATTGCTTTTAGGGGTAAACGCAGACCTTGTTACAGAAACACGCGATACGCATGCATAATGCATTATTAATTATTGCTCTCTAAACTTATTGAATAATAATCCATATTCATAAACACGATATATTAATTTTTCAAATAAAAATTAACCCTCCGGTATGAAATATTCTAATACGTAATTCCCACTATTTTAGAATTTTTTTTTGATCCACTGATTCTCTCGTTATTTATTACAATAGTCCTAGTTAAATTTTCCCTCGGATCAACACAAAAAACATTGACCCCATAAACTCCCGCGATTCACAATTCAATAAAGGCAAATAGTAAATTCTTGCGAAAGTTTACAATTCCCTATTACCGGATAGGCTATTTACGTATTCTCGTTGCGCGAGCTCGTTTCCTATTTACCTTGTGGATAAGTTACACCGTATCTAGCCGGAATATATCGAGGAACAAGAGTCTGGGCAACAAGAGGCAAGGGGTTCGTGTGTAACAAAGGGGGTTGAGGAGAGTGAACGAGGGCTGCCAGTAGGTTAGTTGGCTATGAAGTACGAGAGCTTCGGGAGAACACGCTCGGCGAGGCAGGAAGACGAAAGCCTCGTAGAAACACGGGATGGGACGATGGGTTTAGGGGTGCAAGAAAGAAAGAATTTGATCGTGGCAGGGGTAGTTCGAGCTTGGCGAAGAAAACGTGCAGACTCGCAAGGGGTACGTTACCGCGTTGCAAACATGGAATAACAAAACCTACCCTCCCCCCTACCCCCGATGCGCAAGTTCCGCATCAACCCTCTCCGCTTTCCCCTCCCTCGTGGTTCTACTATCACTACCCTCCGCAGTACCCCCCCCCCCTCTCTCTCTCTCTCTTTCCGAAGCAGAAAGAGTTTTCCGAGACCCTCGCAGCCACAGTCTACCCCGAGCCTGCAACTCTAACCCTCCCTCGGGCTAGCTACGCTTCCACCTTTTTTTCCTTTCTTTCAACCCCTTCCGAGCTTTTGCCCACAGGCTGCTTTCTCCTCCTCATCGTTCCGGGCTCGCATACCAATCGCCACTAAATCGTTTTGCGTAGCGCCAGAGAGGATATTCTCCTTCTCCTTTCTCTCTCCCTCTCTCTCTCTCTCTCTCTCTCTCTCTCTCTCTCTCTCTCTTTCTCTCGATGCTATCCAAGCATTTACATTTGCTCCGGCGGTGTTGGCTCGGTGGGCTCCAAACTGGCCGAATAAACCCCCGGGCATGCGAAGAAATTCAATACGTGTATATGGGGTATGCATTTCTAATCCATACGTGCCCCCTGCGGATAAGCAAAATATGAATTATTGTACGATAAATCAATATTATTTGGTTCGGAGCATAATCGGTGAAATTTCTTGATGCAATATTGTCTTGGTCCTAATAACTCTATAGAGATTCGAAATCATTGTACTAAAACGAACCTGATTTTTGCATTTCAAATTTCGAAGAATAACTCAGATTCCATTTTATACAAAATTATACAAATATTAAAAAAATATATATATATATTTTGTTATCTGCAATTTCGAATAATTGATCGAGTAACGTAAGAATAATCGTGTAAAAAATTCGTATACTTATTTGATCCATGAATAAATCCTGTTAAATGCGTATCGTGATTAAGTGTGTCGTTTGAATGAAAAGAATTTAACAGTCGTCGCCATCGATGGATCCTTAATAATACGTTATCACTGCTCGTCTCTCCATTTCATTGAATAATTTAGATATTATCGTGATACTTGCAATATCCGTTTTCTCTGTCTTCGCTCTCTCTCTCTCTCTCGCTCCTTCGAAATGACTTTTGTATGGAACGAGTTAAAATTATATCCGACCGGGATACGCGTTTCAATACCCTCGATTCAAGTTACATTCTGCGATTTCTCACCGACAGTCTGAAATGCTCGAGGACAAGAGAGACAGAGAGAGAGAGAGAGAGAGAAAAGAGAAGGAGAAATATTTTCGAACATACATAATGGGTTTGTAAATTCATGATTATATACTCTCTGCTATTATTGTAAATTCTCTCGTGCGCCTCTCGAGATGAGAGCCTTGCCTGTCCCTCTCTCTCTCTCTCTCCTCACCTTTTACTCGCCCTTTCCACTCGATGCCAATCTTTCAATAACGACGACGACTAAGACTCCTCAAAGTCCCTCGGAGAATTAAATTTAATGCGTTCCACTCTTTTCGAGTATTCTCTCTCTCTCTCTCTCTCTCTCTCGCCGTTCCGATTTAATGGTACTCCAAGAAATAATTATCCGTCGAGCAATACAATAATTTTTCGGCGTCTCTCGCAATGTCCTCACATAAACTAGTCGTTATATTACTTCGATTCATCGGAGAGCGAACAAGTTTTCTCTTTAAAAAAACTTCATTTTTCTTGATACGTTTTTCTTTTTTTATCAAGAATTGTTTTGTTTTCTTGAAAGTCACTCGTTGCTCGTAAATTGCACTCGAAGGACGATAAAAAAGTTTGTTTTTCTCTCTCTCTCTCTCTCTCTCTCTCTCTCTCTCTCTCTCCTTCATTCTCCGTCGGTGTGGTGGATAACAATTAGAAAACGTAGTAGTATGGTCAGGAGAGAAATGAACTACGACATGTCCGTTTGCAACGCTTGCGCGTTCCCCATCTGCGTCCGGAGACACAAGATGTATAGAGAGTCTTTCCCTTATCCTCTCTCTGTTCCATCTCTCCGTTGTTCGTTCCCGCTGTCTTTCTCATCTCGAGAGAGGGACCATTAGCCGCTAATGATTCACGCAAATCGTTGCTCGGTCGCGTCCTTCGTGAATTTACAACTCTCGGTGATGTATATAACACACTCGTCTGTTCTTCTCTTCGTTCTCTCTACTCTCGTCCAACAGGAACTTCAACGATTACGAAACAACGAAGCAATTATTCTGTATTACACGCGCATACAACCGAGAGAGAGAGAGAGAGAGAGAAAGAGTTGAACGAGTTTACCTCTCGGTTTTGGGAGAAAAAAATGGACGCGAGCGACGTATCGAATAAAATAATAACGAGACAAAAGTTTTAAAAAGCAATTGAACATTTTAATAATTATGCGCTTGTCGAGAATTTGAGAATCAAACCGAATATAAAAATGTTCGTTTTGATAAATATTTTAATGCATCGTAAGAGGCACATCTCGTCTCCCGAATAAACGAGGTTATACCTCTCGGCGAAAACTTTCTTTTTTCTTCGTCGTACCGAGAGACTCGTTCACGGAGCATCGGTCTCGACAATTGTACGAAAAAGCTGGCCGCCTAAGAATAAAGTTTCAAAATCTTCTTAGCTCTAGACTTTTGCCGCTCTCGGTGATATCATTGTCAGCCCGAGTTCCCAAGATTCTCATTCTCTCCGCCATCAGCGGAGTGCGCACACCCGCATATATTCCCGTGACCCTGTTCTCAAGCCCCAATATCATCCCCCATAGCTTCTGGGCTTTTCGTATCCTGTCTTGCTCCGCTTTTCCCCTCTCGAGAATTTTCCGGACAAGAGCTCCTCGGCATTCGCGTACCTCGTTTTCTTGGCTCTCACCCGTTTAATATCGGTTATGACCTCGCCCACAGACAGATCTAAATATTCCCGGGAAACTTCGTTCGCGCAGCTTCGAAAAAGACGTAATAACGAGAACGAGGATGAGAATGAAGAAAGGAAGAAAGCGATGGCAACAAAAAAATGACAAACAATCACGACGCGTAAAGAAACCTGGAATAAAAGAGAAAACCTTAATTAAATAATAATAATAATAATAATAATAACGACAATGACAATTATCTATAAAACCATGGACAATTATTATCAAGAAGCGATAGATTATAATATATTACGAATAATTCGTAATAATATATTTTTTTCAATGTTCTTTTTTCTCGCACGACTTTATATTTAGAAAATGTTGTTCGTGTTGCCTCCGTACATATTACGCTTTTTCCAATTGCATTTTCTTTCTCGTTTTTTCTCGTCTTGTATTATTTTTTCTATCTCGTGGACCGGCGTATATAACTGCAGCGTGATATCATTCTCGCTGATGTTCGAGGTTGTCTTGTTTATAAATATACATAAATATATAACTACCGTGAGGGTGTACATGTAAAGAGAGGTTTCGCTCGGTGTTATCGCGAAAACGCGGAGAGAGCGTAACAGGGGTCACCCGAGGAAAGGATAATTAATTTTAATTATAACTACCATTACGCTGACCTTCCGCCCACGAGAGAGATAGAAGAATGTATATATAGTACGTGTCGCGTATATAGAGGCGAAAAGGTGGATACGATGAAGGCAAGATGAGTATCCGTATCCAGTTACGCCCACGAAGTATCCCCGTACATTTTTCGTCGAACTACGAGCAGCGACCAACGGTGGCTTCTCTCCTACACTTCGCGCTGATTTATCGCGCCGTAGAAGCTCTTAACATGTACACGGCGTATTCCATTTACCGTGGGCTGATTTTCAACCGATTGAATTTTTTTCAACCCTTCGCTTCCATAAATAAATAAATAAATATATAATCATTATTATTTATTTATTTATTCATTTATTGGATACTTTATATGATTTATAACGAAATAAACTAGTAAGGAATGTCACCACGTTCCATATCGTCCCATTTCCCTCATGCGTGAAGACGAATATTAATAATAATAATAATAATAAAGTTCGGTCGGTTTGCGTTTGCGTAAGGTCGAATCTTCTCAGCCATACGCTCTAACGTCGTTCCGCTCTTATACGCGATGAAACATATTGGCACGTTATTAAATTCTTGTCTAATACGCCGGAATAATGGTGACGGAGCACCGACCAACGCGCGGGCGACGCTCCTCTCTATAACCCTTCGAAGTGAGTAACTACTGGAAGAGATAGCCCTCGTGCTATATGCATATTACTGGGCACGTTGGGACGACTGGCACCCGCTTCGTTTCACGCAAAATCGATCAAATGCGATATTAAAATTTACGCCGGTGATGCGACCTGATTTTCCATTTTTTTTTCCCTCTCCTATCAAAATTTATCGCTCGACCGTCGCATCGAATCTTTTACGTTACGGAACAAAATTATTCTCGAAATTATGATTTGCCAGAATATTAAATACTCTTAAAAAATTACATTTATTTAAAAAAATTTCTCAATTTAATTATTCAAGAGATTGCGATTTATAAATGTGTTTGTTTATATTATATAATTTGTAACGTACGAGCCAAGTTCAATAACCAGCATACTTGGCATCGGCTCGCGCCCCTGAATCTCATCTCTTAGCGAATTTCCTGAGGAAATCCGGCCGTTTATCACGCAGCATGAGATAGTACGGACGACTTTTACCACCCTCTGCTTCCACGCTGTCACTTTTTGTTTCCTTTTCCTTTCTCCGGGCGCTATAAACCACGCGAACACCCATCGATGATAGATTGATTGATGAATCGTGGGCGTGGCGAAGCTTTACCGTCAAAAGGTCATCGTCCGAATTCGAGCTGTATCTATATAGTGCACATGGGGGTGAGTGGGGCGCGGATTCGAATGACAGCTAGGCATGCACATGCCGCGCTCACAATCGTTAAAGTATCCAAGAGGTTTAACGACTGACTAATGGCTACGAGTAACGAGAACATGGTCGACGTTCGTCGTCGATCGTTCGAACACATCGACGCGGGACTTTCGCGCGTCTCGTTTCCCATATATATATATATATATATATATATATATATATATATATATATAGACGTATACATATATATATTTCTATTTTTTTGTTCCTGTCGCGGAAATTGTGGCACACGCATTCGGACTACCGGAAAGGGGCAGTGACTCTGCTGTCCGACACACCGGAGCCCTTCCATCAATTCGTCTCTCGCTCTCATTTTTCTTTCTTGTGTTTCTTTTTTTTTACTTTCTTTTTTCTCCTTTTTTTCCAACGACCGCATTACACGTACACGTGCCACGAAACGAGCGTGTTTCCCAAATGGCTCACGCGATTCCGAATGGCGAGTGGTACGCGTAACGAATGACTCATTCTTCGATTATGTGGCGAATTCGAACTCTCGTTCTCATTTTTATTTTTCTTCGTCGGTATTGTTACGCTTATGACGCGACGATAATAAAATTTTATGACGTTCGGTCGAATACGATCGTGGATGTGTGCCTGGTGTATTTCGTCCGGAGTGCTGAATACCTTTCGCGAGATATTTTTTTCAAAATATCGAGATAACCGTAAACTCGTTGATAATTCGAATTTATGAAATATCGGTGAAAACGAGAGGCTTTGTTAATGATCGCCGGAAAATGAATTTTCTAATGGCTCGATAAATCGGTATTATCGAATCATCCTCTCGTTCGCGAGAATTTACGATTTGCATAAACGGATTATTTTCATTCGCGAGCGATTTACGTCTCGTTGCCCCCTCTTCGCCGCATTATCCCTCATGATTCGATAATGATTCGCCAAAATTTATGGACTCCCGCGGAAATTAGGTGGGCCTTTTCTTTATTTTTCGCGAATTCCTCCCGACCACCTCATTATTATCATCGTAAAAAAAGTTGACACGTTGAAATGAAAAAATTCATAAAATAATTCAAATAAAATAAAGAAATAACGATTCATGAATTATTGTTCAGAAAATATAATAATTATAATATCTGTCTGCAGTCGAATTCGATACGATATTTTATTCACCGTGCACGGTCGAACGAGGCTTGATAGACGACCAAGCTATACTTTACCATGAAAATCGAGGTATATCATTTTCACTCGGTAAAATCATTCCGAATGATATTCGTATTTTGTATAAATGAATTCACATATATTACCGTGGAATTTCGCATAACCAACAATTTCATTGTCCACGGACAATTTCACTACTTTATACCCGCGACACAACCGATGCAAATCCCCGTAGCGTATCGCTATTTCAAACAGGCACATACGGAATAGCGTGTGCACTAAAAACCTGTCGATCGAGTCGGACTCATCCTGTTCCGAATTAACGAAGCGTGTGTACGCCGCCGTTATTGAACTAAAAATAGAAACATTTCGTTTCAAACAGTATAGCTCTCTCTTATTCACTTCGTCCTGTTCGAGGGTTGAACGCTAAAAAATATAAATAAAAAAACGGTCGTTAGAGCGAGCGAGAAAAACTATTTGATTGACGGGAAAGCATAACGTCCGTATCAAGCGAGGTCTTCGTTTTCGATACTTTTTTTTACTGTACAAACGCAACGAGAATTTTTCAGCATTGCGTGCGATTGTGTGCATGCATTTACTGATAGACGGATGGACGTACCAGACAGCCTTTCTCGCTTTCTCTCGTTCGCGATCGAGTTCAATCGGAAATTTCGTCTCGCAGCACCACAAAACGAAGCTTTTATACACGGCGTTACCGTTAAAATTCCCCCCTCCTCCCACTCCTCTTTCTCCTCTCTCTTTCTCTCTCTCTCTCTCTCACTCACTCTCCCTTCTTGCGTGTCAATCAGCTGATGACTGTTCCGTTACGCGCCCTATTACGTTGGTAAATAGCCATCCCCCATCCTTCCACGAGGATTGAACGTTTCTGCACTTTAGGGGCGAGAGAGTGGGGTGCCCATCCCTGAAATCCATGACTCGTGATCGCGGTAGTAGGTTCGAGCTGCTGGTTCTCGATGCCAACGTGTGAGGGTCATCGGACAGGGGTGGTGATAGTGGTGGTCAAAATGCTGTCGGTGCGAATGAACGTGTTACCGATCGATTTGTATAACCATTTGTTTTGGCTTGCCTCGACTGCCAACGTATACAGCATATATATATATATATATCTACACGTATAGCGTGTACTATATAAACACTATATATTTCTCTCATCCCTATTACAAACGTGAGATTCATTCACACACACACGCAAATATATACGGACATACACATAGAGTTGGAAATATGGACCGCGCGGATAATAATTTTAGACAACTTTTCAAGCTGATACATAGAGGAAAGGAGATGAGGTTCGTGCACTCTCGTCATGGAAGTTATGACAGCTTGGCTCGAACTGCAGCTGTCCGTCTATTCGCGTGTGTATGCACTCTGGCAAGAACTCACGGGTCTCGGTTAGAGAAGTCAGTCAATATGCGGAGTAAGTGGAGCAGCTGGAGACTCATTCACATTTCCACTCGTGGCATATGCGTATTTAATGTATATGTATAATATATACGTCTATGTCGTGTATACCTTGCCAAGCGACTCGGGAAAACTAGCTGGTTTCAAGATGTTGAGAAATTCATACGTTTAACTGTCTTGTCAACGCCCGCTGCACTCCCCTCCGTATTAATAACGCACATTATTTATAGAATACCTGGGTAGAATTAATCTTGGAGAAAGAATTTTTTTTTCAAGATGTTTCGTTGGTGCACGTGGGCGTCGTAAAACGAGCGAAACATGTTGATGCTTTTATGTACGTATTATGTAACTCATCGGGGCTGGAGAGATTCGTCTCCATTAGAGACAGATCTCCTCTCTTTCTCTCTCGCGTCTGGCTTATATCCATGGCAACCCACCCTGCGCGTGTGGGATACTCACGGCAGCGAGACCGATGCTGCTTATCCTGGCGCACGTGCGCCTACATGGCATTTTATACACTATGCGTACAGGTACGTTGCCTTTATATTAGATTGCCAAAAAAGTTATTGCGTTTTTTAGTGTGTCCATTTATTAGGACGATACGCGAACGAGTCTCGGTAAAAGTAAATTTTTTGTTTGATTTTTAAATGTATCCATTACATTTTTGCAAATTCAGTCATTCTTTTGGACTTCTCGTAAATTACGAGGCTGTCATGATTTATGAATTTTTTTTATCGAACGATCAGTTATCGCGGTTGGGAGGCGCCATTCATTTTACCTTTCGGAAATGTGCGATGTACAGTGTTCGACGATATTTTAACGGTGCGCATCCACCGAACCCTTTTATTATTATTATTATTTCAACGAGGGACTTAGATTCATTGAAACATTTGCAAAACGATGACTACAACGAACGTAAAATCATCCAGTGAAAACGATTTTAAAAAAATCTCTTTTTTACTTCTTTATATCGTCGCGATATTAAACTGTTATCTGTGCGATAATAAAAGAATGCGATTAACGGAAAATGCCGGAATGTTCATAAATGTATGATTTTCATGCGCTTATTTGTTTGTACGAACGTGAGATCGGTATGGTTACTCGATGCACCGCGAGAGAAGCACCGAGATTCCGATGCAGAAAAGCTGTCGAAATTCGTAGGGAAGCGAGAAACGAGACGCTTCTATGGCACAGCTACGGGTTCGCTCACACTCCATATTTCTCTTCCTCTCACTCGCGAATCGGTTTAATTTCCGTCCGTCATTTCCGATACCTGTCCGTTGCCGTCAGACGCCAGTACATTTCATAATGGCGGATTAAAACGAGAGACGGTGAGTGCCGGTGATGTGTATGGGAGAGAGGATGAGAAGCTGGTCTGTTGTGAGAACGAGAGCAGGAGAGAGAGAGGGCGGGAGAGGGAGAGAAGGAATTGTATACGTGCATTGGCTTCGAGAGGCTTTCGTTGTACACCAGGACGAATCGGGGCTGCCCCTCTGGCCTCTCTCGTTACAACGTTTTGCTTTTATTTAGCAAACGTACCGCCCGGGAAATAGCTCTTTTTCGGTGTGGTTTTATTTTATCCCAATCCTCTCTTTCGTGTGCATGTCTGTGTTTCTATATACGTATATATTTATTGTATATATCCATCGGCCCATGTCTGTATATTTTTAATCGTATCTTTTTATAAATATCCATCGTCGATTCCATTTCTCCTCCTTTTTCATGTGTTTGTTTTCTCATCAAACGAACTATCGATTTAACGATTTCTTGTTTGGCCTTCACCCCCCCCCCCCCCCTCATCGGTGCCCCATTCATGTTGTTTTTTATATTCAATTTGGGCGCGTACGTCTGTATTCGATTTTATTACTAGTTCTAAAGATACGTATATTTTCTTAATTAATTATTATAGTGTCAATAATTTATCAGTATTCATTATTAGCTATAATATTCGATTGTTGCGCGAAGCGTAATAATATAAGTGATAAAATAAAAATGGGCGATGGGGTGTATACGTTTATGAGTTTGCTCTATTGAATTGCATTGCGTTCTGCGATAAAATTCCCCCACCGTCACTAACAAGAGGGTTATTGGATTCCGTAACTTTTGGCTCAGTTTCCCTTTGGTTCGGATATCATGGGCTCATTCGATGCTCGCCCACTAAAATATATATATACTCGATCGCGATATCAATTTCATACGTATTTTTGCGAATGAAAAGATTTTTCCATTCCGCGGAACATTTTTTCACGCACTGATTGATTTTTTCGCGGTAACGAATGTTTCATCGACGATTTTGTTTCTATGGGAAACGAACATTTTCTTTATTCGTGCGCACACATTATTTGCCAATTAGCGTTGAACCGTAAGTGGCAAGCTGGCGAAAGGATTTGATGCACATCCCTTATCACGAGGTAGCACACGAGCTCCGCGGGGTATTTAGAATTCTCCGACCATACAGCTCGAGGATGCTGTACCAGAGAAAGCCCAGTGAGCTTTATGTATCAGACTCTGTAGGATCCCACAGCTTGCAGAGAACACCTACACACACACACTCGCGTATCCTTTCTCAATGCAGTCGAGGGAGACTGAAAGGAGGGAGAAGGGGTGAGAAGGAGCTTTAGATCGGAGAATTAGTAGACGCAACGTTGAATAGGTGGCGAACATTCGATACACCAAAGAGCACCACCGTCTCTATCCACATCGCGAGATTGTATGCGTGAAAATCGAAACACGAATAGTGTCATAGTGAATTAACCGAGAGCACGAATTCAACTGAATGACGGGAATTCTGATGAATCACGGCGAATAATCAATTCCGCGGTGCAAAGGACATGGAAATCACCGGGTAAGGGTGTCACGTCGGATCGTAGCCAATCACTCGATGAAAGCCACAAACGGTTCACACGCCTTCTAATGCTCGATCCCACGTGCCCGCGAACGCAATTCCATTGCGCACACATCTCTTTGAATGCAAAGGGAATTTTCGATAGATTAGTTATTGTTTTTAAATGGCATAAAATTATTTGTTTCGACCGAAAAACACCTACTGTGAAATAAAAGAAATTGAACAATTTCATTTTTGTTTATAACGATATTTTAGATGAAAATTTTAGATTGACTATATATTATGTTATATCGGTGCAGCTTGAGTCGAAATCCAGCTTTTCCGCACTGTGGGCTTCGCCGTATGTGCTAAAATGTCTCTTTCCCTCGTTTCTCTACGGTCCAAAGCTCTCTTCGAACTCTCGCTATACGGTACGGAGCTTACCAGAGTTTGTATTCAGTTTCGAAACGCGCCTCGAAAGCCCCGCGTCGCTGCTTCTGCCGCGATAGAGCTTCGATTTTCTCGAGCTTATACTGTACCTGAGACTGGGAGGCTCGGATTACTAATTATGGTACGCGGATGAATATTATAGAATTTTGATAAGTTTCACGTCGGCGAATTTGCCCAAAGTGCCCCAACGAAAGAATTCGTCTGATTCGAGAAAAACATCTCGTTGGAATTTAGTGAATTTGTTTCCATTCGACTGATGGAACGTTTTTACCAACAGAGAAAATTAACTTTTTCAATTACAATAAAAATGACTTTCAGAGGGAATTTCTCTAGGGTAAGTCCGGGGGGGATTGATTGATTGATTGATTGATAGCGTTTTATTATACCCTAGCATAGCTATGGGGTAATAATCGAGAAATTCATGCATCATTACAAGCATATCAAGAATACCGAAAAGATGTACATCTATAATACATTGTATTAATACAAAATAAAGTAGGGATAGTTAGATATGCATCTTTTGAACATAATAACAATAAAAAATAAAGTAAGGATTATACATTAAAATAATACAAAATGGAATAAGGAAATAATAATACAATAATACAACTAACTAAGATAAACTAAGAGGAGAAATAGAAATGCAGCTACGACAAAGCAATCCAGAGATGGCCGTACGGGACAGATGGCCACTCGATAGAGATGGCCAGCTCGCCAGTCGTAACTTTCTTTGTTTGTTTAATAAGTCTAAGTTTTGTTGATTTTGAGACTGATTATAATTAACATTGCATAAGAAATATATTAAAAGTTATATTTCCGATTAGAGTTATTGTTTTATTTATCAGAGTTTCTCCACAATAAATTCTCAAAGTTAATAGGGCCATCTCCCCCGGACTTACCCTATTGCCAAAAAGGGTCTTTTTGTCGCTTTTTAACAAAATACCTTTCAATACCTTCGAAACTCGCGAGGTTTGCGAACGTCCGTTGCACAGGATATTACAGCGAAATGAAGATCGACGTTGTACATAACTATCCTTTTATCCTAATTGCTACTTCTTTTGATGGTCACACGGCATCAAGAGCTTTTCACATGTCCCATTAGTCTAAAGTACCTATCCGCACTCATAACGAAATAGTGAAAACGAGAAATCCACCTCACGAATTCTCGAAGTAATTTGAAGAAATTTCATATCGGTGCGGTGATAAAATGATAAACAGTCTACAAATCTCGCGAAGTTGGAGTGACAACTGGTGGACACAAGCGGGATACGTGGGGTAGTGATTTTAATGTTTCATCCCTGGGGCGAAGTGCTTTGCGTTGTTTAACCCTGCATCGCCGATGCCTTCTGTACAAAGTCACTAGGATCGGTGACATTGAACGTCCCAACTTCTGTACAAGAGCCACTCCTACTCACAGAAAATTGGCCCTTATTTATCATGCACCCTTGACACGCGTGCGAGAGGCCGGCAGTCATTTGCAAAAACGATACTCCGAATAAATTCATAAATTCGTCGCTCGTTTCGTCGCTCGCTCACGCTCTTTCCCGAGCCATACCACGTGGAAGAACGTTGCAAGTCTTGTATCAGACAGGAAATCGCGCACCCTCCGTTTCCCTGTAATGGACGATATCTGATTCACCCTAAAAACCCTCAAACTCTATTCCGCGAACGAGGACTGACGTGGAGAAAGGACGACACGAACGAGCCGGACCGATTTTCGAATGACAGCGATGACTCATTGAATGTTACCTATCGCTATAAGAGCTATTCGCAAGTGTCGTTAATAAACGATGGAATAACTATGTTTTCGGTGAAATCATAAAAACGATTGGAACGCATTGATAAATTGATTTTATTCAACCTGAATGCGCGTACAATGATTATTGGAAAGTTATGATGGCAAATAATTCGCTTAAAAAATTCCTCTTATACGCGGAATCCATTCATCGGTGATCGGCGAAAGCTTTTTTTCTTCGATTGTAATTGGAGCGTGAACGAATCTCCGTTTGATAGAGATGTAAAAAAACGTCCGGCGGAATCAATGGCTTCGGGTTCCTCCGCGTCTCTCTCTCTCTCTCTCGAGTTTTCTATATCTCCTCCTTTCTTCGGGCTTCTTCAACTGTGCAAAAAAAACTGGCGGGGGTTGTTCTCTCGTCGACGGTCACTGCGCTTCCCGATTCGTTTGGTTCGTACCACCGGCGGTGCCCCAACCCTCCCCACGTCCTCGCTCTTCCTTCCTTCAGTCTCTCTTTCTCTGTAACCGACAAACCAATTATCCTCGTTGGCATCTCGCGTCGACAGCAGCCACGATTCTCGATAGAAAAAAAAGAAAAAGTTTTTCTGGGTTTTGCGGGAGTTTGGTATCCCTGAGCATTGGCCCGATTGGCATTCATCGGCAACGTGGAAAAACGAGCAAACGAAAGGCTTTGCAGGCGTTTCGTATATCTGGGAAGTAATATAGGTGGGGTATAATATGAAAATGGGAGAGAAAAAAGTCGGTGCTGATACAGAAAGAGCGATTGACGCGATCGCATCGAGATATTCTAGTTTCGCGAGGCATGTGATTTTCCACCATTGACCGGATTTCTATCCTCAGCTTCGATAAACTGACACTTACGCAAAGCCCACCAGAGGATTTTCGGTGCAGTGAAAAAACATCCCTCCGCGGGAACGACCAGAAATCTGTAAGGATCAAAAGTTCTAAATTCATACCACAAAATGTACATACTAAATTTTTACGGCCGATCCGGGAGACTAAACGAATACTGAAATAAATGACACGATTACGAACGTTACGTATGAACGTATAAAGTAATTGGTAAGGAAAGGTTAGGGAAAGCTGGAACACATGGCCGAGAATGCGTCGAAAATGCGTTGAAACATGGAGTAAATGTAAGCCAAGAGTGTAAAAGGTTTCCATATGATCATACCAAGAGAGTGCATTCTCGTTTTGCTCTTGGCTGCACACCCAGGTACACTTAATGGTCGTGCACACTTTGGTGCGGATGCGCCACTAGCCGCAACGAGTTATCCCACGCTCGTTTCACTCTCTTCTTTTCCCATCTCCCGACGTTCTTTTTGCCAGTTGCGCGCGAGCTGTATGCTGCTGCCAGGGGCCCCCGTTGAATCTCACTCGGCAACTTTTTAATCACCCCCGGTTGTAACAAAGGTGCCGAGAGGCAATGGGTGTGTACCGAAAGGACACAAAACCCTCCCGAAGCACAACGGCGTGTCTCTTTACCAGAGCAAAGCTTGCCGCCCCTTTCGTCGGGGTTCTCTACTTTCTTTCTTTCTTGCGATCTTTTTGTACTTCGCCATCTGGTGTCATCCTCGAGCTCCTCGGCTCGTTTCATACATTCCACCCCCTGATCCCTTTTCTCGGTTATTGGAACGATCCAATTGTTTCGGCAAGACGCTTTGGCACATTTCCTCTATCAAAGGCATCGGGCCAACCTCGAAGCAACAAATACATCACAACGTTTCACACGCCGTACCAACGCGAACAAAAAAACATGACTGCCCGTTGTCTCGGGGACTTCATCAAAGTCAACGAAAGAGCCTCGGGGATTAAATCTCGCACCCCTTTTCTTGTAATAATCATCGCCCTCGTGCACGCGATATTCTTAATGAATTCTTCGCCTCCACTGTCCTGACGTTTTCCTCCTGTCCCATGACAAAAGTCGGTCGTCACCTAGCTTTCCCATCATTCCGCTTCGAGCATTATACCCTTGACACCACCCTTGTGCCTATGCCTTCCGACGACGCATATATTCATCATCATGATGAAAACTTTTAGTATGGAGCGAAACCACCGGATGAAGATATTAACCCAGGGGTGGTGGCACAAGCGTGAAACGAGAAGCCCCCGCAGGATCACACGAACATCGGTGATGAGCAAAAGCAACCAACCTTGCTTCGGGCAATATCTGCGTGCGTTTTGCTCATTGCGGGCATCGAGCAACATTCGTACGGTTATGGAACTTCGAGCAAAGAAGTCGCGTGGGGTTGCCTACTCCGACGCCAAACAGCAGCAGCCCCTCTCGACGTTACGATAATTACACCGACAATGATATCCCGAACGTTCAACGACCACGATGATGACAAGGGTTGGTCCGAACCCCCCGCGGTTTTAAGACAATGAGAAATTCCTCGTCTATCTTTTCCACGAGAGCCGTTTCCATCCTCCACCTTTCTCTCAAAAGTCATCCTTTTCTAGATGCCCATTCGCTATATCGTTTTTCTTTTCCAACCCTCCTTCGCTCGTCTCCCTTCTTTTTATTCATCGTTGTACTTTTAGTTCGCGGCTCTCTCGCTTTGCCAACTTTTCAATCCCAGGATTAGGCTACACCATTTGACGATACCCACCCCCGTACGTCGAGGCTACCCTCCCGAGATTGTCTACTTCTTTAGGTTTCTCTAGCCAAGGCGTCTACTCCTGTCGCACGAAAGAGTTTCACTGAAGGAGGGTGAGGGGGTGCAAAAATTTCTCCAACATCTGCTCGTCTTTCGTCCTGGCAGCTCTTGCAGGGACCAGCTATTGTTGCCTATCTTTTTCTTCTATCCCATAGTTCAAAGTGCCGGGAGCTTAATATCCTACTGATTAAGAATTGAGGGGTTGAAACTTTTCCATTATCGATGCGATAATTAATCTTGCGGTGATTTTTTTGTATGTTGCAGTACAGCGATCGATCCACGGCGGTTCTCTTGATCGTCTCTCTAGCGGGGATCAAAGTATGCAGCCCAGATGGAAAAGTGAGTGTTCTCTGTGATGTTGGTTATATAGAATACAAAACAACAAAAAAATACTCGTATCTCGCATAGGCGGTACACCACGAATTGTGGCCAAGCTTCAAACCGCGCCCGTTCTCTTTTCGGTCGAGGGCGTCGAAAAAAGCCGGTCAGATGGAAAGTAGTAATAAGAAAAGAGAGACCCCGAGAAAAAATAAAATAAGTCATACGGTATCCGGACAAGCTTTTTTTCTCCAGAAACACCAAGAAGTGTACCTCCCCCCGAGCAGCCTGCCTAAGCACCTATGTTGGGGCACAAAGAAACTCGGTCAAGCTGCAGCCTAGCGTCGAAATCGTGCAGCGGTCTGAGCGCTTGAGATGCAAAAGCTCTTTGCACCCGAGCTTCATGCTCTCGTGGGTTTTAGCCCGTTTCTCAGTTATATACGGTCGAAAAAAAAATTCGGCTAGACCTTTCAAGTCCCCTTTTGCGCGAATTTCTCGCCACTTCTATTTTTACAAAACGGATGGGATTCTGCGCTTAAAAAAACTAGGCTCGTGGCCCTTCGTAATCGCTTTTCGGAACAGGTGCGAGAGTCCTTTGAAAGGGGCGAGCGCGATAAATATTTCGATTTTTTTAAACCCGCGTCATTCCTTCCACGCGTCTTTCAGGACAGGTGCCAAAGTCGGTTTCGAGCGAGACGGCACAAAGACCATATACGTGTTCATCACTTACGATTTCGACAGCACACCACGATCTTGAACATCGGAATTCGAGCGTGAGAGATTGCTCCAGTCTCGTGAACTCCTTAAGTCCGCCTATCGACTCTCTTTGAGTGAAACGTTAGGGACTGGAGTTTCGAGGGTTTCTCTCTTTATCTCGGTTCATCCCCATGGGATTTTCCAGAGGTTCTCAGTGATTGGCAGTACGAAAAAATACGCGCTGAGGAAACTAATGCGACCCTTCTCTCTCACCATCCACTCTCATCGTATATTATTGTTACGTACCTATGTCCTGATTGATAACTCTCCTATTTTGTGTCTATATCCCTTTATCATTCGCTCCATCGGTGAGAAAACCTACGGAAGATTTACCCGTTGGAAGGAAAAGCGCGATGATTGCATGTTTATTGCGTCATGACTCATTTCTATACTTTCTTTTCGTATTTACCGAGCAAGTTGACTCGACCGAAAATGAAGTACGAGCGGAATTATTAGATATTGCGAGAGGCGTCTAGTTCCCAATGTTCGTTTCTCCATTGCGAGCACACACACACGCTGTTGCTCCGAGGGAGATTTATGATCTTCCCCCGTCATCCAGTCACGGTAGGGATTTGCGACTGCGACGAAACTCTCGTATCCGTGTTTCCAACCACTTGCAGCTACCCGTGAAAGAAATTAGTAGGGCAGCCCTGAAAACGATCGGGGCCCAAAAGGGTTTGAATATGGATTCCCTACTAGGGATTTTCACAACACAATCCGACTAGGCCCCGACAGGGAAATAACAGGGTTGCCTTATTTATTTAAAAAAGGTCGTAGCGAGGTAAATGATAAAGGGCCTAATCGGGATTCATCAGGGCAGTAGTTATTACAGAGCATACAATATTTGCAAAGTTATTTACACCAATGTCTAGTTTTTATACTTATTTTCCATAGATGTGATGTAGATATAAAGTTAATTTAAGCTTTTTAAGCGTTAATTTTACCTGCACGCATGAATATTATTAAAAAAAACTTTTTTTATATTGTGAAATTTATTTTCCAAATTTTCTTAATGTTTATAGAATAGAAATTTTACTATAGATAATTTGTATTCTATTATGAATATTATTATCTGTAGTAAAATTCTCAAATTATCTGTAGTAAAATTTGCATTCTATAAATATTTAGAATGTTTGGAAAATAAATTTCACAATATAAAAATAGTTTTTTTAAAAATAATATTCATGCGTGCAGGAATGACAGCACATATACCTACGTACAACACCGTTTGGTTGTTGTATGTGCTCACCGCGCGACGAGTATGTAGTTCCGCCAGCGGCCGATGGGCGGCGCATGGCCGAGCGCTTTCTCGCACGCGTAGTCGTCGCCCGCTGGCATTATAAAGCGGCAAGCTGACCGATAATTTAACTCGTTATCAATCTATGGATGTGTAACGAAAATTTAGATGCAAACATTGATTATAGAGGAATTCTATAAACAAAGGCACTAACTTTACATTTTTCACCATTTTTACTTATAAATTACACCCGGGCGAAGCCGGGCCGGGTGGATAGTAATAAATAACCCTTTACCCGAAGAAAATTGTTTTCATTATTGCAAAACATCTCGCTTGATATGTATCCACTATTATTATTATTATTTGGTAGTTTTATTTACACATCCTTGTCGCAAGGATTTTTACAAACTGATATGTATCCACTAATAAAGCTGGTAATTATAGGGCAGTAATAGGGTTGCTTCACGGCTTCGATTCGGTTCTGGCAGGGTTCTGTTGAGGCAACCAGCCGGGCCCTGATTTATAGGCCTCTTTAGGCCCTCACTGACAAAGTGTGACCGGCCACCAAGGGACCTAGTCAGGTGCCCTGTTAGGGCCTTTGTAAAGTGAGGGAAAAATAATCGGGACCTAGTCTAAGCCCTGGCAGAATTCTTACTTGGGTAGACAGACAGCGATGGAAATCCACTATAAGTGATTACTGGCGTTACCTAAGTCGGGAGGAACGTCGTTCACCCTCTAAATCATTCGGAGGTTCTCTCGCAATCTCCTGCTACTGTTTTCCTACCCTTCCCTGGTAGCGAGCAGGTACCTCAAGTATTCTTTCCAAATCTGTTACGATTCTCAAACGAACTCGGATGTTTGGAAGAAAACAAAATGCAACATTTATCGAAACACATTTTCGCCATTAATTTAATCGCTCGAACGAATGATAAAGAGTTCAACGACGAACGAGCGAAGCATAAATATCATCTCGTGAATGCAAGGGGAAAAATATGGCGAGTGGGAAAATACGGCATAAAATCGTGAAGAGCTATCCACACGGAACTCTTTCTGCTTTTGTCTGCTCGAGGGTATCAACTTTTTTATTGCAGCCTCGAGATTTATTAAGTTTCCGGTATGTATACCCGGGGCAACGCAAGTTTTATTGCCTCTGCTGACGAGAGTGAGAGCCCGAGAGAAAAAAAGCTCCGGCAAAAAGGGAAACAGACTCGAAGAAAGTCAGAGCGGCACGAGAGCAATGTTATCTTGTATATATACGTACACGTTGGGCGCATCTTCTCATCAAATTATCGGTTCGTAAATTTCGCTATCTCTTTACCCCCCCCCCCTCCCCTGTCTTCGCCGTTCCATCAAGCCGGATATTCCGAGAACAACTTTTCTAATATTTCCAAACGAAAGAGCTGTACACGCCCGCTTTTTTTCTCTTCTCGATCTTTCCGGATTTCCACGAAAGCTTCGAACCCCACTCGCGACGCTTATCTCGATGTTATTTTTTTTCTCCTGCTCGTCGGGACACTCGACGACACCCGGTTACGCAGTTTGTTTCGCGATGCGAAAAGTTTCCTTCCAGCAAGTTTCTATATGTAGGTATCTCTCTCTCTCTTTCTGTATCGAAGTAATTTCGCGACAAAGTAGAGAGAGATAAGGCTGTCACGTGATTCATTGGAACGGATCGATCGCGATACGTCGAGGACACGTGCGGTTAACTTATTCATCCCAATTTCGTAATATCCGGTGAATTTTTTCACTCTTTTCACTCTCGAGCTGGGACTGGGGAAACTTTTTTGTTCAATTGGTGAGAAGAAAAAGTTGAAGAGATAGTCCGCACTATGGTCTCGGCGGAGAGGCCACCGGGAGCGCCCAATTTGTCTCTAACGAGAGGGCGGGGAAGGCTACGGAGACTCTCAGTGGTTTTTCTTTTTCCCTTTTTCATCGTCGCATTCCGAGTAACTCGCGTACTCTAATTAAACAACTGTCTCGAGCTCGGCGCCACCCCCCGCCCCCTCTTTTTCACCCCTCACAATGAGAGTTATACAATTCTGGCATAACCAGGTGGTTTATAGTTGATTCAACTGCAATGACTTCACAAATACATGAGCTTCAAACATTTGGACCTTTCTTACTTATCGTAGCCCACTTTTCTCATCGATAAATGTTGAATCAACCCTACCTCCTAGAAAACCTATAAATAATGAAGTTTTCCAGTGAAAAGCTTCTTAGTTTTGGAGGTCTCTGCCCAAAGGACTTCTTAGGATTCATATTCTAGATCCTATTTTTACCAACTCTGCTATTCGCTTCTCAACGAGAAGTACAATTTTATACGACTCTAGTACGTAGGGTTCTCTCGCGCCAGCTACGACAACCTAAGGGGTTGTTTCGCGCTTCCGACCGTGAAACGTCGACCAGCAACACGAAGCGAGACCGAGAAAACGTGGGCCATATCGCAGGAACAACAACAACAACAATGCGTTTTGGCTGTGCTACGGTTACTCCCGATGCTCTTTGGTGTTGCGAACACATAAACCCGTGCCGGATTTCCCCCTTGAAGAAGCTCTCTCTCACTCGCGCTCTATTCTTTTCGTTCTCTCCGTACAGACTTTTTCACCCTCTCATGTCGACCCTTTCTCTCCCTTGTCTCGGTTTTCCGGAGGGCTGAAACTTTCGGGGGTTTGTTCCGGGTGCGTCGGCGAAGACGAGGCTTGCTACTTGCGCTTCGGGTTGCGCCAGAAGGCTGCCTGAGAGACCATACCACTTCCTCGGCCTACGCCGACGGGCTTTGGGGTGGGTCGTGACTGTGTAGTTCTCCTCCGTTGTCGGAGATATCCTGGCTGCTTCTGGAACTTCCTTTCTCTCTCTCTCTCTCTCTCACCCCTATTTTCCTCGGGCTTCCTTTTTCTTATACCAGGTTTTCGCGTCAGCGACGTAGACGATGGGAAACGAGACACGCCACTCACCTAATGGCCGCAAGTTTTGAGCAATGTCCGACTCGCTACAATCTCCCTCAAGCCAAAGAATTTCATCCGTTCGAACCCAACCCTTCCCTCAAGTTTATGTCTGCCTCTACCGTCCGCTCGTCGGGAATAGCCGTCGCCGAAACGTCTCAGTCTCTTGCTACCCCTTGCTGCACTTTCTTTGAATTTCAAACTTTTTAAAAGATTGTCTTGGCAAATATTGAAATCAGCTGGGGATGGTTTGGTCTTAGCTCGGGAAAAATGCGTTTCTGTCTCTGTGCAGCTAATAAGGTGACGTTAATGAATACACGATCAAAAGGAAATGTCAGAGTTCCGCAAAATTGAAGAGTGCAGCATTTTTTTAAATGCAGGTCAGCGAACTACTTTACTGACTGAATCGTGATTGAATATTTCAAATATTACGATAAATCGAACAACTGGGGAAAAAATCGGTGAACTATCAAAACTGTCATTCCACCGTGTCAACGGACGTTGTCAACACTCGGTCAGAGTGGCTTGATCTCGGAAACGCATTAAAAGCTCAGGACGGCCGGGAGGTAAGCTCCCGAGAGAGGTCACTGGAGAAGAGTGAAGCCCATTGAGTGCTGAAAAGGGGCTGGCTCCGCAGGGTTGCTTCGGACTATGTCGTATTGTCACAAATAGGATTATTATTATAATAGCAGACGCGGAATGGGAAGTACGAGAAGCCGCCTTCTCGTTTTCCGAGTGTTCGTCGGTGAAGGACCGTCGACGGTACCCGTTGGCACGGTTACGTTCCTTCGCCACATCGGATTGCTCGTGCATTCTTCCCTGGCACTTTCCTCGTTATTGACCCTATTCATTCTCGAAATATCGTTGAAGAAGAAACGACAAAAAAAGAATATACCAACCCCTAACCAAGATAATCCTAATTAGCTTTCGACGTGTAATTACGTACTAAAGTCAACAAAAATGTAGCTGCTGGAAAAAAATGAGATATTAGACATAACATCGGAAATTTTCATTTTTATCGACGAAAAAATAATTTTATATTCGTTACATAAAGAAAAGGATTCGTGAATGAAGTGCGAACGTAAAACGAACGGCAAAATACTTGTACTCGTGAAACGTAACGCGAATGTGCCGTTGATGAAGAGACGGAAAGAGAGAGAGAGAGAGAGACGAAAGCGCACATAGCATGAAAAAGAGGAAAACGTGGCTGTAGTAACTCCTCCACAGGCCAGCGCACCGACGAGTGCTTGCTTCTTGCACAGAGTGTAATTTTTTTCCACCCTCCCTCGCCGTTGTACCGCTCTTCGTCTCTTCATGAAATACATCAAGGTTACGAGGTCGTGAATGTTTCGAAACTCTTTTAATGAGAGCACTCGCTCTTCTCTCGCTCACAGCAGGGAGTCACAAGGGAATTTTCAGGCTATCCTACCAACCCCCATCCCTCCTCATCGTTCCAAGAGCAAAGATGAGTTCAACGCTCACACGAGTACGCGCAATTACTCGAGCAACAGACTAACGGGTTATCTCTGCGAAGCTTCAATTAATTGCGATTGAATCTATGGACCGAGCACGAACCGCGAAATATTTTAATAATGCATATTTTTGCATACGACTGCACACACCCTGAAAAGGCAATAGGTAGTACATGCGTTTCGAGAGCATTAATAGATGTCTGAGGAAAAGCTCGAAAAGGATTTAACGATCTCGCACGAAGTGTGATTTTTTAAACTCGATACGAATGCAAATAAACCTTTAACAAGTTGAGGAAGAATAAACTTATAAATAATTTGATTATTTTTTCGGTGGTTAAAATAATGACTCAATTTCTCGCCACCATTTGGCTTTTTTCCTAATATCGCAGACGGTCTTGCCCGACGAGGCCATACACGAGAGGGTAATAAGGGAACCGTGGATTAATAGGATGGGCCGTACAGAGGTGTCGCTCTCGCGTGTAAACTACCCGGCTCGAGGGTTGAAGGTTAAGGCCGACAGTGTGTTGCACTCGTGTGTGTGTTCGAATGTGTACAAGAGGGAAGTGAGAGAGAGATGTATAAGCGGCGGAGCAGACGCGCTTTAATCCTCGCGCCGGATTACCGTGAGGGGGTTAAAGTGTCCAGAATTCTACCGAAATATGTTTACCCGATGGTCTCGTATATACGAGAACGACGCCGGATACGAGCGCTCCTTTCACTGGCTGGCCGGCTTACACGATTAACCAGCTGTGGATTCGTGAGCACGTAAAGCTCGTCCGACGAATGTACATCGAGCGACAGCTATAATTTGGCAAGAGGTGTCTCTCGTGTATGCACAACGTCTACATTCCGAGGAAGTCTTTGATCGTCGATGTAAGACATTTTTTAATTTGTACGATTTTCTATCAATATTTAATAAATTAATTGGTTAAAACAAATAACAACAGGATGTTTCGACCCTTGAGTAGAGGTTAATTATTAATGTTAACATTTATTGAATCTCCAATTTGAAGTCATCAATCTCGTATATCTTCAATAATCTCTGACGTCCCATATATATCATTCTTCGTTTCAACTCCACCGCAACAAATTATTATTATTTCCCGTCGATTAATTTCAGTTTCCTCTCCCCGCCCACCCCTATTAATATTTTATCCTACGATGTTACTATCAGGGCTTCGTGTATAAAGAAACCAGGAAAGTTGATGGGAATAGAGTCGGAGGGGAAGTCATCGATAAGACAGGGGAAAATTTCCATAAATACGATTTCCATATCATATTCGTTTGTTTGCTCGAACGATATAGCTCACGGTAGAAAAGGTAGGCAATGGCTAGACAATGCCGGACGTTTGGGGCTACCGTCTCGCCGGCGTTACGCAAGACCGGTTACTCAACACCGGATGCTCGACGGGGAACTATTACACCGGCTGCACCGTTTTCTCTCGCCCCTTGTTGCCAGCCCCCCGTACCCAACACCGCCCGGAATTCGAAACTTCTATCTTGCAGCTTCTCCACATCCTCCCTCTCGCTCTCTCTTTCTCTCCATTCAACCCCTTGTATACTCGCTGCTACCAGCCACTGGCTGCTCAGCAAGAGGCGCGACGTATACAAATGCGAGGGTGAAACTCATTTGTCATTCGGGATTCAGCGGTCCCGTTTGCAAACGTGTGTTTAAGATTCGGTATTATGTAGATATGTATGAGAGCGGTGCGTTTATCTTTCAGGGGTTGTGACAAAGAGTCTCCTCGACTCTGGTAAGAGAGGAAGTGTTGTGAAGAATTAATGTTATTATGGCAGATAACAATAATATTTTTCATTTTCACCTGAATTAATTAAATAAATCGAACTCGTTTAGATGCTCCCGAGACGAGGGGCGGTTGGGGAGGAGGGGGGGGGGGGGGGAGGTTGCTGGCGCAGTCACAATTAGTTGGTACATCCTTCGTTGTTAAATCCTCGACAGCATAAATACCCAAAATATTTTAAAGAGATAGGTGGTAGAAAGAAATTTGCAAGATAATAAGCATCCCTCGTTAACCCTTATTCTTGTATATTCGTGTTGGTATACGAAGTTCTTTCGCTTCGGGCGGGGCTGTGACACCTCTCGAAGGCAATATCCACCAAAGCGAGGATACCATGCGAGTAGCGTCGGAGCGTTGAGAACGAGGACAAGATTGAAGAAGGCCAAAGCGCTTATTCACGACGTGGAGCAAGGACTCCGAGGGTAAAAAGGCAATATGCGCGAAGCACCCAGCCTCTCATCTCTCGACCGGTATACGAGGAAAACCTTGTTTGGCCTGCATCGTGCTTTTTTGTTGTTACGCCTCTCATATTTTTTGCCAACACGATATTATTACCTCAATCTTCCGGCGTAATTTCCTCCTGACTGGCGCACTCACGAGTCGAGATCAGCTTTTTTTTACTTGACGTGGAATCTCAGTCGTGATAACTAGTACTCGTTTTACTTTAAGCTGTATGGAAGGTTATTTTGACATTTATGTGGAATTCAAAAAACTTGATAAATCATCCCTTGCACGTATGAAATATTTCAAGACCGCTCAGCCCACTTGTTTCACAAGTGGGTCTTAGTTCGATTGCGAATAGTCGAGGCATTCCTGCAGCGCGACTTTTGCTCACTGTCGTGTACCCTTTGACTACTTCAGGTACAAATATACCTTGGAAAACTTGGTTGCCTCCGACAGAGTGAGACTGCAGGCGCTCGTTCGTGAAAGAGTCGGTGAAGTATGCATCGCGCAGGCATATCCGTACCTACTGGCACGGATGAGACTGGTTCAACCCCTTGGCATCACCCTTCGGCTCTGCGATACCACTTTCTACCAAACCCTCGCCCTATTCTCGCTCTCTCTCTCTTTTCGATCACCCTCTAATGCACACTCGAGCCGTCTCTCCTTCGCGTCTAATGCGTGTTCTTACCGCGTGGCTTGTTTCTCCTCCAAAGGCAAAGAGAAAGAGAGGGAGAGAGAGAGAGAGAGAAATGAAAATCCTCAGCTCGTCCGCTTGCAAATAGACGTGAAATGAATATTCTTCGTGCGCCGGAGCTTTTACGGCAATACTCGACATGATCGTTCGCTATCCTACGCTTCACGTACCGACGTACTTTATTTATTGTCAGCTGCTTTTATCTAGAGTACGCACAAGAACTTCTAACCTAAGAGCGTACAAAAAAATTACTTTGCATAAAAAAAATAACCTAAACTTCTGTCTTTGGGTAAAAATATGAAAATAAGGAGAGAAAAGAGGAGGGAAAAAAGAGAGCAGTTAGAGCAACGGAGATTACAAACCGACCGACTACGGGAATCCGTATCATCGTCGTTATCTGTCCCTCGAGCTATATACATAGAACCAGATCTCTTCTCTTTTTCCTCCAATTTCGTTTCAACGCTCGTTTACCCCGAATCTCGTGAAATCTTCTTGAGGCATGTATATACATATATCGTCATAGGATACATGGCAGACGTAGACGTACTGTAGAAAATGGGCGATCGTCTTCGTTTCTCGTGGTCTCATTCCGGCTCGAGTCGGTACGTACCAGTAGAAATGGGCACACTCCATAGGAATGTTCCGCTCGTTCGGATCTCTCTTCATCCCCACCCTCCTACAAGCTACTATGCTATAAATATATATCGTATAAATATATATAGATCTATGTCACGTGGTATTCGGGAGAGGATAACGAGTCGAGAGAGGGTTATGGGCGCAAGTTCTCTATCGGTTCGGTTTGCTTGAGTTCCTCGATGCGAGCTGCGAGCCATCACAGCTATCTAGCGTACGATAGAGAGCGAATAGAGGAGACACGGGTATGCTAGAAATTGGGGGTGCTAGCTAGAAATTGCGAGACGAGAAGATCGGCAATCGTGAGATCGAGCGAGATCCTATAAGAGCAGACGACAGAGAGGGAGAGAGAGAGCGCGCACGACGGACATATAGGGTGGGGTGAACGAGTCCTCCAGGGGGCGCGGCTAACCGACGCGACGGAATCCGAAAGCCCGCGGCTGAGCACTCACTTATAGCCTTACTACGATATCCGCTTGGGAGTCGTATCTTTGTCAATAGCCGTCCTCGGTGATATATCATCCGGTTTTATGGTGTCTTAAGTTCGCTGAAAACAGTCTTCCACGATCGTCGCGCTCTCTTTTCCTCGCTTAAGTCATTGTGATCACGTAACTTTTTCACCGGGCGTGTTAACGCACCTGTGCGTGCGTTCAGGGAGCGCCAAGGTATAAAACGTTTTAATTTACGACGTCGTATAACGCAGGAAAATTATGTAAATGCAACTTTTTTTTGCTACAAAAAGAACATCAAAATAGTATTGGATCCGGATAAAAAATATATCTCTCGGTATTGTTTAATACACTTTGTCCTAGCAGTTTGTTTATTAAGTTGCTATTTTATTTTAATACGGAAAATATTAAATTCTATTCCGATTTTCGTTCGATCTGGTTGACAAATAGACATTTATTGCGCCGGCTTTTCAAGTATAATCGCTCTAGGAAAAAAAGGAGGGGGTAAGCTTCTGGCGGAATACTGGGTAATTTCGATGCTGCTGAATCCTTGAATCGGAAGGAGCAAGGGGCAGAGGACTGAATTATTTGTCGACAGTGAGAGATTCTCCGTGCTTTCTTTTGGTGAGAGTGTAATCGAGCCTCCCCATAATCCCTGATACCTATATCATCCCCATCGTATTTTCAACGTGCATATATATATATAAAGTTTCACCAGTCCCGTTGCACATACCATTCGGTAATTTCCCATCGAAGCTTCTAACATTTGAAATCCTCCCTCACGCACTCTCAGGAACGCATCGATCCGTCGAATTAGAGAGCGATTTTTGCTTTAAGAGCTCCTCTTACCAGCAAAGAGCTTTTCTGTTAGACCCGATCCCCCCAATGGCACTTTCGCGTTTAATTTTCTACCTGAAAAATTTTCTCTCTTCGAGACTCATTCCAGTCTTTCGACTCCCTTGCTCTTATCGAACCTCTTTGGATATTCAGTGATCTTCACGAGTCCTACTGAGATTTCTCATGCTTTACAAAGCACGATACGTGTGTCTATGTAGGATATATATACACACCTAGATGAATTGAAAACATGGACGAGGGGTGGATAGGTATAAACTAAGGTATATACGTTTTTCTCCCTTGGCGCAGATTTCATGATTCTTATGAAACTTCAAAAGATATTCGAAACTCACTTCTTCTCCGACGAACTGTATTAAATCGACTATGTAATGAGAGCCCCTCTCGAGTTCCCTAAAAATAAAGTCCGCCAAGCAAATTAATTAGGAACATATTACATACATACCTACTACCTACATTGGACAAGGTGCCCGTGAAGTCTGTCGTAACTTATCTTGAAATAACTTTTAAACTAATTTGTATCGCAACACTATTTTTCTAAGCGCTCAATCCGCTATATTCGTCATCAATTTGTTACGAGCTGAAATCAATGGTTCATTAAACAAGTCATCAATTATTGTCCAGTAGTGCCAATTTGGGACATGCAAAATTTTCCATCGACACCATCGTGCAATAGTTGCGTGCCTCGACTTAATAAACTGTGCCATATTCCCCGAGCTCAGCATGTGCACATCGAGTGGCACACGTTTCGTGTCAGTGAGCGAAAGAGAGAGAGAGAGAGAGAGAGAGAAACCCGAATGGAAGCAAGTTGTATTCTCGCTGGAAAAGCTCTCGCGTCCTGTAACATAACGACGAATCGATTTATTCAAAGGCTGCCGCTGGAAACAATCCCGTCGAAAGCAGCCAGCGACAACAGCGCGTACAGTGTCGACTATATATACATATGTACGTACACCTCGTATAGTTCGAATGAAGGGATGGCTGTAGTACGCCCCCCCCTCACTTTCCTACCGAGTTGGGGGATGCTATCACGACACCTCCCTAGCCGTTTCACCCGTGTGCTTGCTGTGTGTCTCTCGTCTCTCGTGACGAGCCTCGTATACATCGTACCACGCGCTTCTCTCATTGTTATAACGCAGTCCCCGCACCACATCCGGGAATATAGTAACATGGAGTACGAGGGCGAGGGAGATAGACAGTCGCGTTGCGTGTAATATAAATTCAAATGCCTCATCGAGGTCCGCTGGTCGCTAGTTCTCGAACCTATCAACGGAGACCACGTTACATATATATAGTTATCCCCAATGGGACAAGCGTCTAATTTGCGAGGTCAATTTTCTCCTCCACCCCGCGCCATTCCTACCTCCTACGTTCCACATTTCTCCCTTTGGCTCGACACGATTGTGTATAAAAATTGTCCCCGACGATTGTTACCGCGCGATGTTATTTTTAAACTGTGAATTAATCAATGGTCGCGATACGCGCGTCGTATACGTCGACACCGTTGGACTTTCCGTCGATGATTCTCCGCCCTCGTCGCGCTCGTCGAATTTCGTCGCTGGAAAATTGCACGAGAGGGGGTCTTCGAAATTAATTTGTATTTTGCGCGTGCGACGGCAACAATCGCGCCCGCGGGATTACCGAGCCGTTGCTACTGAATGAGTGAGAGCGAGAGCGGGAAGGATACTCTATGGTGCTTTTGATGTACGTTGCATAGCTGGGACTTCGGTGGAGTGCTCGTCGGAGAACTGGTGCGGGTGTATTATATCCACCTACAGGATTGCATACAAGCGCGAGAAGGGGGCAGGGGGGGGGGGGGGGGGGTGAAGAGCGCTTTTGGAGGCTTTTGGATCTCCCTCTCTCTCTCTCTCTCGAACTGTCCCTTGCCATCGCGAAACGGTTTCTGTGTACGTGCGGTATTGCCTCCTATGTCCCCCTCCCCCCCTCCTCTGCCCGCCCCTATATACGCTACCCGTTCTCATCTACCGTAATATTGATATGCGTGAGTCGTATTTCATGCGCGAATGTATGGACAGATATCACGGATGGAATGTTGACTATAGAAACTCTATGCTCTGGGCCTGTACGCCCCTGCACATTGAATCACCGATCCTTACTCTCGATCCCCCCTCCTGCGCTCTATCTCTCTTTGTATCCGCTGTATACGTATACATCTACCGCGGGCGTAAATTCTACGTGTCACGTGACATCTCCTCTGCCCAATTACGCACAGCTCGCGATACCGGTGCTGACCTCTCGATTGAAAAAACTTCCATAGCTCGATTAATCCCGTGATAAACTAACTTTGATTAGATTATTGTCATTTTTTTCCAAAAATGTTTCACACCGAATTGATTTTTCATTTTTGTATTTAACAACGGAAAATAATCCGTGAAACCAATGCGTCCTGGGTTACTGTGACTACCGGTCAAAGTATTTGCGAATTTCACGTCCGCGTATATTTTTATACCCCCGACAGGATGGATTCGCCGCGAACACGTAATAAAAGGGTGCACCGCACGTCGCACCTCACGGAATTAGTGGCTCTTATTCTCCGTGATAGGTATACGCCACGGAGTTAAATCCCTGTATTCACGTGACATTTTTACGGGGTCTTTTTTATCCCACTGTCTCCGTTATTACGCATGAGGAAACCACGAGAGGCATATTTTTTCCCTGAATTAATTTTTTTCATCACGTTTCCCCTCGTAGCTTCGTACGGTTTAATATCCACAGACGTGAATATTAGAGAGAGCGTATCTCGTAGAAAATTGACGAAATAAATCGCGGATTTGATCGAGACGAGAAATTCCTAGACGCGCATCATATTCAAGACGCGTTCATTTTCTCGACGTAAAATACATTTTTCAGAAAGAATTTTTATGCCGTTTCACGCGACAATGCTACTCGCGGTGCCCACGTACCTTGTACACTCTTCCATCACGATGACAAAAAAAAGAAAGGATATAGGAGAAAAAGGAGAAATGCGCAAGGTACAAGGCCCTTGTTCTGTATTTCTCTTCCCATCGCCCAGCCGGTTCTCTCCTCGCTCTCTTTCGCTCTCCCTCCCGCGAGAGGATCGAGCCCCCGAGATACGTGTGTTAGGGGTACGTGTAGAGAATGCGGGGTTATTTACGATTCGTACGGGCGAACCAGTGATCGTAAAAGCGAACGGGAGAGTGAGCTTGACGCACTGCCTCTGTTATTTTGCCAAGCTGCGAGAGAAGTCGCACCCTCTCCGCCTCTGTACTCTCGGGGTATTATCGCTCTCGCGACCTCTATCGTATTTATCCGGATATATTTGTTATATACGTATGCAGATTTCATATTCAATACGAACCGACGAAAAGTCAAAAAATTTAATCCTCAGCTGTGTGCGATACGAGGCGAAGCATCAAGGAAGAAAGAAATAAATGGTCAATTATTATCCCTAATTCGGGAAGATTTCAACGTTTGTGCGACAGTAGTTGATCGAATTGACACGGAACGGCCCATACGCGCACGGTGGCTCTCCACATCCGAGAGAGAGGAGCAATTAATAGTAATTGCGGAAGATTATTGTGATTGTGATTTATACACCGAACGACCAAATTACCCTTCAATTACCATCAGCGCAATTTTGCACTCTCCCCATATATTCCTGGCTCTGTACCCCCTCTCTTTCCTACCGTGGTCTGCCTCTCCGTGCGACGATTTAATGCCCGATCGTGATTCGACCGTTATATACGAGAGCGAGAGACCGATTTACGGTGACAATGAACAACGATCGTATCGTGGATAGAGGGGGTCGAGGCGGAGAGGAAAAAGAAAACATTTTCTTTTCGAACACCAAGTACCAAGTATAGCTTTATGTTGGCGCGTATACCGAATAGAAATTGAAATTTCGTAATCGAGACAATTGTACGGATTAAAATAATTTCCACGCGGTATTATACCCTCGAAGTTTACAGGAAAATGATCACGCGCCGACGTGCAATCAACCGGAGGGAAAAATGTGCGGCAAGTTCGTAAACCTAAACCGTGAAAATTTTCAATGAAAATTAACGGCACTCTTGTACGATGAATTGGAGCGAAAAAATGCGTGCGAAATTCCGATAAACTGGCTGCGAGCAATTCAAGCGCGAGTTGCCGATAATCACGAAATCATTGAGCAAATATCGCGCGCGAGAGAGGGAGAAAATGGAAATAAATGATTCCGGTTGTCCGATAAAAAGAGGGTGCGCGCATTGTACATTGTCGGTAAAACCCACCGCTGGGTATACGCAATGGCGCTCGAACAACGCTCCGCATATCGACACGCGCCATGAGAGCCTGAATCATTTATTTTTTCAATCGCTCGCCAGAGTGTGAGGGAATTCGCTCAAAGCGCCCTGAACATTCCATCCGTAATTAGCGCCGACGAGCTCGGCTCGAAAATTCCCGAGGTCGGTCTCGCTGTATGAAAGTAAGTCTTTGCACCCATCGACCTCCGCCTAAACCAAACAACTTCCGCAAAACGCGAATTACTGGCATTTTAGCTGATCATACCAGCGATTTTTAATTTTCTATTTGAAATTAGATAAAAATTGGGGGTGTAAAATTAAAAAAAAAAAAGAGAAACGTGATTCACATCCTCAACGTCGATATCGTAATAAAAGTAACCCTCAATTTGAAAAATGCATCCTCAATCCCTGAATCGACTTCAATTGAACGACGACTGGTTGGAAATGTTTTGGTTCTAAGACAACGTACAAAGTTTCCCTCGAAACGAAATACCCATCGCCCGCATGTGCGTTCACCGCTAACGAGAACACGCGAGAAACATCAAAGAGTTTACCCGGTCCGCTTCAATATACGGCCCGACGATGGGAATCGAGATCTTCGTATTGCGCGAATGTTGCTCGAGTGCTCCGGAGACAGAGACTCCCCTTGCCTCTCTCTCTCTCTCTCTCCCACACACTTACTCTATGTAGCTCGCTCATTCTCTCTCTCAGTGTGTAGAGTCTAGCGAGCGAGCGGCTTTTGAGATGATACCGGCCGGGAGAGAAGGTCTGAAGGAAAAACTCGGAATGCAAACATCGCGCTCTAGAAGCCTTTTGAGCTCTTACGCATGTACCCAACTCTGCGTGTATGCATTAAAGCCTCTCGTGCGAATGGCGAAGCTCCAGGTACAGAGGAAGACCCCGTTGGTCCACCAGGGTCGCCCTCGACCTTTCCACCAACACTATAGACCGCGCACTTGTATTTTTGCCCTCCCCGACTCCGTCGCTCGCCGTTGGCTACACATTCATGCTTCGAGCTTAAACCGAGAGCAAAATCTCCGCGAGCTTCGACTATTTGCGCAACAGGACAAAACAAAAAAAGGGTACGGAGCGCGCGGTACGCGGAACGTACGACGTACTGCGTTTCGCTATACAGAGGTCGCCACGTGTGCCTACCCGATCCACTGTGGTGGCGCTACTCATGCATGCATTTGATACCGGGGGGAGGTTTGTTTGCTTCGTTCTACCTGCGGATTTACTCGTGCATACACGAAACAGCACTCTAGCTTGCTGACCGTATCTCTCTCCCTGTCGGCGAATCCGACGCACCAACCCCCTCGTCCTGCCGGGATCAGCTGCATCCTCGCTGTAGTCATCTTATTCGTGGGGGGGGGGGGGGGGGGGATAAAACGGACCGAATCTATAATATCGTTCAGGCAAAAATAAATAAACGAGTCTTCGTTGATTTTCCAAGGAATTAGAGTCGGTTATAATTCGCGGCGGAATCCCGAATTATTTCTAAAATAAGATTACGCCATTTTGTTCGCAGCGGTAAATTAGAGTAATCTAGAAATACAATTTTTTTCTAACATAAGAATGTCTGGATTAAGCGCGATCAAGCGATCATGAAATATTAATCGAGGTTCTGCGATGGAAAAGAATTGATGGAATCCACTCACAATACCAATTATTAGAGCAAGCAATCCACTTGATTATCTTCGAAGCAGTCCCATAAAAAGATATCATTTTATCGTTGAACTTCGCAATGTGAAGATGAAAAGAGATTCTCAGGATCGAGGCAGATGCGAAGTACCTACCAAGGGAGGATTCTTGATTATTATCAGAAAGAAAATCATCCCCTGATAACCTCATTCGCTACGTGTCTACGGATTTTGCGGTCGCTATACCGAAACAGATGAGAGAGGGATGCTTTTTTTCCCGCAGCGTTTCTCTTGGCATGCACAAAGAGAAGCACGAACAGATCAAGCCCCACAGTGTGCGAGATGGCTAAGCCTCCGTCCGACCAGTAATGGGTTTCGCCCCACGGTGCGGGTACTCGCTGTATGGTGGTGCTCTGCTCGTTCCACTTCCTTTTTTTTCCCTTCTTTTTCCATACATCGTCGAACGAGAGCTCACACATGGAAAAGGTATATGGGAAGTAGGGGTGGTAGGGAGGCTCCTCTTCGCCTTTCAAAAATTAATTAGGTCCTTCCATCAAAGTGGCCTTTCCCTCTCCATTCCCTCGCCAACTCTGCACGGTTCCTCTGCCCACCGAAAGCCTCCCTCGACTCAAAGCCCGCGCCTTTCGGCCAAAAGGCCTACCGGCCACGCGATATACAAAAAAATATATATTTCTTCGGGCGGATACACAAATATTTCGACTCATCAACCGAAAGATTAATCCAAGCGACACGTAAAACTTCGATGAGAAACTCGTCGCGTATTTCACGAAAAGAGAGAATAGTTTCACAGAGAAACCGAAGATAAATTTACGTAAAATGAGTTAATATTTCAACAAAATCTTCCTTCTCGCTTCTTTTATTTTTCTATATTACTTCGAAAAAAACTGTACGAATGAAAAAAATGTACGAAAAGTGGTTATATTATACCTTCCGAAGTTGGTCGTCCGTGAAAACGTTGTAAAACGTTGAAAGTTGCGACTTGGCGACAGAGTTTGGAGGAATCCCAACAGGCAGCCCGCGTTGGCTATATACAGTACGAGAGCGCTTTCTGTACGCGATATCGCTGCGAAGCAGCGGAAGCCCTTTTCAACCCTGTGGGATCATATAACCCAGGCGCGATTCGTTTCGTCGGCATGAACTTTTGCGGTAATCTCTTCGTCTCTCGCGTTTATATCAGGCGCACGCTAGCCCGCGTAATACTGTAACGTTGGGTTATACACGCGACGTACCTACTTACGGCAAAAACTACAGCTTCGTTGCAGTCTGCTACGGAGGTAGAGCGAACATAAATGTATGCAAACTTTCTGAAAGTTACCGAAATAAGGTTTTCTCCGTTACGTTAAATGCTTCGTGTATGAATGAAAATATGATATTTTACACGAACTATTATCCCTTTCAATGAAGTAAATGAAATGAAATGAAGTATTCGATTAGAAATATCAGAAAGCTTTACAATTGCATTTCATTAATAACTATCGACGGTAATAATTACTCTTAAAGAATAAACGTTGATTTAGACTATACGGCACGGAACGTCACGTAACAACAACGGCACGTACCAGCACCGGTACGGCAAAACTTTGAAGCATGGATTCCAATGATTTCGTTGCTGCCATACTAGGCATCAACGACCCGCACGTTCCGGCAACGTAGCGGAACGCAATCGTAAAATTGTAAAATTGTCGTGTCAGTGCCGGTAGGTGCCGTTGCCGTTACGTGACGGTCCGTGCCGTATAGTCCGAAGTAACCTTAATGCGATGAAGAAAATAACGAGTGAAAGTTTTTGTTTTCTATATTGGCTCGTGAAAAAGGGAACGTTTCGTAAAAAGAGTGTACTATTTTCTGGAATTGGCTCGAGTAAAGCGACGAGACTCCTTCGCGGATTGCGGAGGATTGCGAGCTCGGTAGTTGTTTATTCAACAAGTTTTGTCACCAATGATGTTTGAGTCTCTCTCGAGTCACGGTATGTTTTCCTCTTACCTCGATGCTCGTGAATTTTCCTGCTCTAGCGTAGGACGATGCGAATAGCTACCCTGCTTTTGCGGTTTCCCGTCTCTCCTCGGCGCGTCGTTCGTCGAGAGGAAAAGTCAAGAAGAGAGCGGATGCTCACCGGCAAACGGAAAAACACCCATTTCCTTTCATCCCAACCCTCAGACTCGACAACGACTGTCAACGCGGAGTTTTTCCAGTTAATGATTTATTTATATGCATTTCGTTAGCGCAACGCCGAACAAAGTTAACTCGTGCTCTCGGAAGTGTTTTTATCGCATTTATTTTTGTTACTCGACTCGATTTTCCAGCCCCTCTTATTCGCTGCTGCTGCTCCATTTTATTTTATTCTTCAAAAATTTATTTATAAACTTTCGCTGGTAAACCATTTATACAAGTGATTTTTCAAACATAATATTGTTCAATAATTTAAATTCAATTTGTTCATTTATTCTCGATTCCCTGTTTTCGTTGGCACAATACGCTCTATATTTACAGCAATTTCAGTCGCTTTGCCGACTCGCGTTCTCACAACGAAGTAATATATCAAGGGCAGACAGAAAATGTTAAAAAACAAAATAAAAAAATAAAAAGTTCAAGTACAGTGGTAGTGAGAAACATCCGCTGATATATTTGATGAAAGTATTTCTCTCGTACTATTTTCGTCTCGGCAAGCGAGAGACACAAGTGGGGTATCCTCTCGAGACACACTCTCTCGTTTCTGGTGGCCTTTGACCAGAGACTATCGTATTTTCCAGCGTGACAATAAGTCGAGTTTTCTCTTGTACTCGCTCTCGTTGACCCCCGGTCACTGTTGCTACTCGTTCTTTGGTCCCGGATATAGGATGAGCGAGTGAGTGAGAGAGACGGTGCAAATCCACTCGTGGCGTTCCCCACTTCACAGGGTAACTTCTAACGACGGAGAAAACATAACGAAGAAAAATTGCGACACACGTGTATAGCTATAGTTAACCGTTGTCTTTTGCAACTCATTCTATCTCCTCGCTCGCGTCATAACGCGGAACTGACGGGTAGAAAAAACTTTCTCTCCCGTCAGTCCTCGTTCCAAAAGCGCAGCAGTCAAGACTTTGAGAGTAAACTTCTATTCAACGAAGCTGTCTAAATGATATCATCCAACCCTTCAGTTTTGCGGGAACTTTTTGTCGTAAATGAAAAAAAAAAAAGAAATAATTCTAAGAACACGAGGATAGAAGCCGAAGGAAGCGAGAAGCTTTGAAATTTATTTAAATCAGGATGAATATTCGGGTCATCGTGGGAAGGCCGTTATCGTCTCTTCGGATCTTCGCGAGCAATTACTTTTAATAACACCCTCGGGAGGAGCGATAGAGAGGAGAGCGAGGGAAGAAAATGAGACGGAACGAGAAGAGGGATGAAAAATTTGCCAGAGCTACAATGAGACAAAAAACGAAACGAGAGAGAGAGAGAGAGAGAGAGAATATACGATAGGGATGTCGTGCAAGAGGTCGAACCTTTTTTTTCATCCAAAAGGAGAAAAGAAAGCACTGTGCGAACGTGTCGTACGATGACGAAGAACACCAAGGATCGCGAGAAAGGGAAGAAAGAGAGAAAGAGGGAGAGATTTTCCTACGCGTCTTGGCTTCTGGTTGAGCACGTGCTGAGAGACGGAAGATGGTGTATGGACGAAGTGCAACGAGAAAGAGGATATGGAGAGAGAGAGAGAGAGAGAGAATGGGATAAAAAGGGGAAAAAGATCTCTGGCACGTTATTGATGGTCTTCGTGTCGCAGCATCGTTTATATCTTTCTCACGTACTGCCGCCATCTCGACTGAATACACAGATCATGAGCCCTTCTTCTGTCTCTCTCTCTCGCTCTCACCCCTCCCTTTCTTCCATATAAAATAAACTCGGCCGAAGGATATGGAGATGATACCGTGAGGAAACAAATCCTTCGTAGCTCCCACTCTTCGTGCCAAGTCGGACACGACGGACAGGTGTACGTTATTTCCGGCACGTTTTCGTCTCGTCCTTTTTTTCCTTTCGAACAACGACGGAAAGGCTCGCGAGCCTCGGGAATTAAAATTAATCCTTTCGTCCGGATGTTCATATTTGTATTTCCTTTTTTTTCTAATAAAATGAATTTTCGTGTCTGATTTAAAATGCTTTACAATATTCATGCTACTATCGTCCCGGAATTACAGTCGCGACGATTTTTCTCACCCGTTTCAAATTCGACGCAGCAGGTGCATTCGAGAGATAGGAGAGGATAATACAATATGTATAAGTCTAAATGAAACGACGATACGTACCGAGCATCGCACCGAACGAACGTACGAAACACGAGCTATTTATATTTGCTCGACTCTTTCTCGTCCGAGATATTTGCTATTCATAAATTGTAGAAGGGCAAGAGAGAAGAGGGAAAAAGTCACGTCGCTTACACATCGATTTTTTTCATATTTTTATATTTTTTTTAATACCGAACATTAATCTTATTACAATATACGGGCAATGCCCGTGCTTCTCCGTATACGGAAGGCCAATTTGGAAAGAGCTCCCACATACATAATGGTCCAAGGGATGTTCCCCCCCCCCCCCATGCCAACGATCTCGTATGAACGAAATTTCATTATCCCCGGGACGTTTTGCGGGCTAAAAGAACTCTGTATCGTCGAGGCGAACGAACGATTTACCGGTTTTGCCCGTAGCAAGAAATTTAAACGGGTTCTCGATTACCGCACACCGGCACGGCCGCGTGTCTTTGGACGGCCAGGGAGATAATCACCCCCGATGCACCCTCGGGCCTATCATCTTGTGAATTATACTTTTATTTTTATTTTGTACTCCTCTGTGCTTATTAAAAAAACAAAAATGTCTTCGATCGTGCACATGGCGAAATAACGAGTAACATCGTATATATGGGTCGTTCCTTGCCAAATTGACCAAAGTCTAACTCGAAGGTTTCGAATTTCATGCGATATTTTATGTTTTACTTATTGCACCCTACGATTTTTCAATGCTAGACTGAAAATGATTTAATACATATGAAAATTAATGACGTTATAATTAATGAAACTAATGTTGTATGATCTAGCGCAACCTCGTGGATGTACATAGATACGTGGTATCCAAATATAACTGGGTCACAAGGACGTTATAAATACAAATCTGTAGCGAGGAAACTTCTCTCATCGTTCACCGTTCGAAACCTGCTTCCACGGAAACTGTTCCCTATTGAGAAGAATTATCTATGCCCCGAATAATTTATAGTTTTCGTCAATTTCCTTCGTTATACTTATCGCATGGTATAGTTACGAGAGTTTTATTAATACGGTAAATGCTGGAAGGGCCAACGTTATTGCCAGCCTCTTGAGCTAAGTAGGTGAGAGATACCGAGAGGAAAAGTGAGTGAGAGAGAGAGAGAGAGAGAGAGAGAGAGAGAGAACATACCTCCTCGAGAGAGTTCAGCTTTAGTTTAGTGTTAGAGAGGCAAAACTTTCTATCGAATTTTCGTGTTACCGCCTCGTAAAGGAGAGTTACCATAGCGTCATTAAAAAGTTAGCTTACAGATAAAATTCACGAAAGATAAATGTCAAAGAGAGGAAGAAAAAATGGAGATTAATTTCGAAAAAAAAGAGAATCACCGTCCGCTCTAACTGGTTGCATTTTTTGTCCTCTTTCAAGCCGACCGTAAATATCTCACATCTTCGTTAGCGAACTTTTCTTCGTCCCAGGTAGGAAAGAACGATCGGGCGAGGCTTGGACCTAGCTTGGGCCAATCGTCGCCACCCAGGTAGGAATTGCCAATGCTGACCATTGGCCAAAGCCTGGGCCAGTTGTCATTTACCAAGCCTCGACTAGTGACCGTTGGCCCAAGCCTGGGCCAAGGCTTGGCCCAATGGTTTGATATTTTTAAACCGAGCCTTGGCAAGTTACCACTGGGCCAAGTCTGGGCCAAGGCTTGGCCCAATAGTTTGATATTTTTTAACCGAGCCTTGGGAAGTTACCACTGGGCCAAGTCTGCGCCAAGGCTTGGCCCAATAGTTTGATATTTTTTAACCGAGCCTTGGGAAGTTACCACTGGGCCAAGTCTGGGCCCAAGCTTGGCCCAATAGTTTAATATTTTTAAACCGAGCCTTGGGGAGTTACCACTGGGCCAAGTCTCGTCCGAAGCTTATTGACTCAATGGTTTGATATTGTTTAAACTGAGCCTTGGGTATTCACCATTAAGCCAAGTCTGACCTCGATGATTGAATTTAGTTTGACTCGAAAAAAAAAAATTGAAAACTTCAAATGATTGACAAAATTTTTTTTGAAACTTTGTTCTTTTTGTTCATTTTAGAAATGTTTAATCATTATTAATTATTATAAATTTCATTGCACAACTTTATAATTGGAATTTTGCAAGATCAATTATTTAGGCAAACACCTGTGTGTGTGTGTACTTCACACACGTAGGAAGTGAACCCTTCTCTTTTGACCACTCTCATTTTGTTATATTATTATTTATCAAATACGAACGCTCACACAGAGCTTTTTTACATACAAAAGTACGTAAAAATATAACTTTATTGTTTAAACAGTCGATATTTTCGCGTTCGGCTTCCTGTCCTACGCGTCGTACGAAGCCTCGAACCCCTGCCCAAGCATGCGCCGGCGAAGGAGAGAGAGATACTCTCTGCCGCTCGCTCGCGCTCTCACTGTCTCACACATCAGTCTCCCGCTATCTTCTTCGGTAATCCATTCTCTTGTCCGGTTTAACTTAACTTCAGATATCAATTTTTATAGCAGTGAAAAAACTTTTGAAGAATTATTTTTATTTATTTCACTTATCATTTTATGATTATTTTTAGACTGATATTTTTTAAATATAAAATCGGTCAATTGACAATATTTTTTTAAAATCTATTATTTAAAAAAAATGAATTGATGCTATTGATATTTTAGTTTTTGATTTATATCAATTGTGAACACACCATTTGTTTAGTCAATTATTGCGATATTGTTGATCTTATATTTTATTTTCCTGTATACATACTAATATGTACAGTACGTGTAAGATATAACGTTAATGCGCTTATTTTTATGTGAATGTAGTACACATAACTTAAAAAATTATTGTAGTGCGAAATAAAGGATACGACCCCGAGATAAAGAGAGAGGGAGCGTGCGAGCGAGAGAGTGCGAGAGTAAGGGCAGAAAAAGGACAAAGGAGTGCACGCGTACGTCGGAAAATAAACAGTATCCGAACGCGAGAGAATAAAGAGTTCGTGCGATTGGCCAAGACGCTCGAACGTGTAGAAACGCGTTGCTGGCCAAGGGGGCACGACAAAAGATCAGTCAATCGACAGCCGTACAGCGAGTAAGACTATTACTTACTATTACTAGACAGGTATTACTATGTCTCAAAAACGTAAATTTTCTGATAACTCCTATTATAGAATTTAAAAAAAGCGTTTCATGGAAAAAAATACATCTGAATCAGAGTGTGAAGAGTCGGAGAATAGCGATTATTCAAGTGTGACGGATGCACTTGTCATTACGTGATAAAATGGTACAAGAGGAGATTGACAAACTACTGAATGAATCTTCGTCATTAAAAACCATCGGAAAATCATCGGGAAACCAATCAGCAAAAGGTATTTGATTTGAATTATTTGCTGTTTAATAGATTTATCAGTAATTTGTACATTATACTCTTTTTTTATAATTGATAAGAAATATTCATAATATCGAGAGCAAAGAAATTTCATAGTCAATTAGTGTTCTGCAAAATATTCATTCTTAGAAAAACTTTATTTTTTTGTTAATAATGAATCAACATTGATATTTAATAAATAATGATGTTAAACATTATCTCACTATTTTACAGTATCAACGAATCAGAAGGCTACTAATCATAGTGTTAATATTCCGATAGATACTGACTCATCATCCAATCGTACAGCTACAAATGGTATCTTTTTAAAATATTTTATTTAATTTAAAAATAAAAGTAAAATTGTGATAATTAATATAACTGAAATATTATTTTAATAGCGATACAAAGCACGAAATTAAGCGAAAAAACGAAACAAACGGGCCGAGCAGCGGTGGAAGAAAAACTAATGAAACTAAAAAATGGAATGACTTCTGAGCAGAGTAACTGTTGAATTTTAATCATATTTTAATAATATTCATTATATTTGTAACACCAATATATTTTCTTTCAGAGCTCCTCATCGAGTATATTGATTTAAAATTTGAATCAGTAGAAAGAAAAATTATCAACGCCAAGAGAAGCATTTTGTATGATATCAATAAAAAATTTAATCAGTCTCTATCCGAAAAAGTGCATAGTGAAAAGGAACCAGCGACACTACCGAATGATTCTTGGAGAAAACAGATTAGCGATGTGTCATTTCCAATGGAAGATTTTACCTTATTTAAATCATTTGATGAAGATTTAAAAATTGACGATGAAAAAAAAGAAGCTGTCGTAAATATTTATCTTTTGTTAGCATTTCAATAAATTTTGAATAAAATTTATATATATATATATATTATTTTCTTACAGAAAACAATGTTCCAAGTTTGGACGGAAGGAAGTCGTCTATACGAAAAAGACATTAAAATAATCATGTCAGAAATGCTTAGGAAAAAGGTACAGATACTGTACAGTGGAGTTGGTCGGGCAACAAAAAGTGTACGTAAAGAAAACTTTAGCTTTACCGCAACGTACCAGTTAATTAAAGGTAATCAATTTATGATTCAATTCTGGATAACTATATATACATTTTCTATTTTTAATATTATTATATTACACTTTATATTTTACGTTACAGAGTTCCTGGAAAATAAATATCAAAATGACAAGAGTAACATGAAAATCATTTCTATTGTGAGCACTTACCTTGCTGGAGCTGGAGATCGCAAGGGAGGGAGATTATCTCGCACATAAGTGCAGATATTTTATAGTTTTCTGTTTTTCATCAGAACTGTTTCATCAGAGCTATATATAATAACTTACAACAGTTCTTAATATCAGATCTCATAAATATATAAATTAATATATATAATAATATTAAAATGTGTTCTATTTCTTTATATTTTATAAAACATGTGAAGAAGTAATTTAAGTGTGGAAAAAAATTTTAAGTTTTGCTTTTTTAAGATATGTTTTGAAAATTTTAATTTGACTGAATAAATTTGTTCTACTTTCAAAAAAACTTTCAAAACACATTTTACAAATTATTAATATCACTATAATTCCAACTTGGGCCAACATTGGTTTTTTTGTTTCCCAAGGCTTGGGCGAACATTGGTATTTTGATTCCCAAGGCTTGGGCCAACATTGGTTTTTTTGTTTCCCAAAGCTTGGGCCAACATTGTTTTTTTTGTTTCCCAAGGCATGGGACATTGTTATCATCCAAGGCTTGGGCCAAGCCTTGCCCAATGCTCAGATAAGATAAATATTTATGACAGCTTCTTTTTTTTCATCGTCAATTTTTAAATCTTCATCAAATGATTTAAATAAGGTAAAATCTTCCATTGGAAATGACACATCGCTAATCTGTTTTCTCCAAGAATCATTCGGTAGTGTCGCTGGTTCCTTTTCACTATGCACTTTTTCGGATAGAGACTGATTAAATTTTTCATTGATATCATACAAAATGCTTCTCTTGGCGTTGATAATTTTTCTTTCTACTGATTCAAATTTTAAATCAATATACTCGATGAGGAGCTCTGAAAGAAAATATATTGGTGTTACAAATATAATGAATATTATTAAAATATGATTAAAATTCAACAGTTACTCTGCTCAGAAGTCATTCCATTTTTTAGTTTCATTAGTTTTTCTTCCACCGCTGCTCGGCCCGTTTGTTTCGGTTTTTCGCTTAATTTCGTGCTTTGTATCGCTATTAAAATAATATTTCAGTTATATTAATTATCACAATTTTACTTTTATTTTTAAATTAAATAAAATATTTTAAAAAGATACCATTTGTAGCTGTACGATTGGATGATGAGTCAGTATCTATCGGAATATTAACACTATGATTAGTAGCCTTCTGATTCGTTGATACTGTAAAATAGTGAGATAATGTTTAACATCATTATTTATTAAATATCAATGTTGATTCATTATTAACAAAAATATAAAGTTTTTCTAAGAATGAATATTTTGCAGAACACTAATTGACTATGAAATTTCTTTGCTCTCGATATTATGAATATTTCTTATCAATTATAAAAAAAGAGTATAATGTACAAATTACTGATAAATCTATTAAACAGCAAATAATTCAAATCAAATACCTTTTGCTGATTGGTTTCCCGATGATTTTCCGATGGTTTTTAATGACGAAGATTCATTCAGTAGTTTGTCAATCTCTTCTTGTACCATTTTATCACGTAATAACAAATGCATCCGTCACACTTGAATAATCGCTATTCTCCGACTCTTCACACTCTGATTCAGATGTATTTTTTTCCATGAAACGCTTTTTTTAAATTCTATAATAGGAGTTATCAGAAAATTTACGTTTTTGAGACATAGTAATACCTGTCTAGTAATAGTAAGTAATAGTCTTAATCGCTGTACGGCTGTCGATTGACTGATCTTTTGTCGTGCCCCCTTGGCCAGCAACGCGTTTCTACACGTTCGAGCGTCTTGGCCAATCGCACGAACTCTTTATTCTCTCGCGTTCGGATACTGTTTATTTTCCGACGTACGCGTGCACTCCTTTGTCCTTTTTCTGCCCTTACTCTCGCACTCTCTCGCTCGCACGCTCCCTCTCTCTTTATCTCGGGGTCGTATCCTTTATTTCGCACTACAATAATTTTTTAAGTTATGTGTACTACATTCACATAAAAATAAGCGCATTAACGTTATATCTTACACGTACTGTACATATTAGTATGTATACAGGAAAATAAAATATAAGATCAACAATATCGCAATAATTGACTAAACAAATGGTGTGTTCACAATTGATATAAATCAAAAACTAAAATATCAATAGCATCAATTCATTTTTTTTAAATAATAGATTTTAAAAAAATATTGTCAATTGATCGATTTTATATTTAAAAAATATCAGTCTAAGAATAATCATAAAATGATAAGTGAAATAAATAAAAATAATTCTTCAAAAGTTTTTTCACTGCTATAAAAATTGATATCTGAAGTTAAGTTAAACCGGACAAGAGAATGGATTACCGAAGAAGATAGCGGGAGACTGATGTGTGAGACAGTGAGAGCGCGAGCGAGCGGCAGAGAGTATCTCTCTCTCCTTCGCCGGCGCATGCTTGGGCAGGGGTTCGAGGCTTCGTACGACGCGTAGGACAGGAAGCCGAACGCGAAAATATCGACTGTTTAAACAATAAAGTTATATTTTTACGTACTTTTGTATGTAAAAAAGTTCTGTGTGAGCGTTCGTATTTGATAAATAATAATATAACAAAATGAGAGTGGTCAAAAGAGAAGGGTTCACTTCCTACGTGTGTGAAGTACACACACACACAGGTGTTTGCCTAAATAATTGATCTTGCAAAATTCCAATTATAAAGTTGTGCAATGAAATTTATAATAATTAATAATGATTAAACATTTCTAAAATGAACAAAAAGAATAAAGTTTCAAAAAAGATTTTGTCAATCATTTGAAGTTTTCAATTTTTTTTTTTTTGAGTCAAACTAAATTCAATCATCGAGGTCAGACTTGGCTTAATGGTGAATACCCAAGGCTCAGTTTAAACAATATCAAACCATTGAGTCAATAAGCTTCGGACGAGACTTGGCCCAGTGGTAACTCCCCAAGGCTCGGTTTAAAAATATTAAACTATTGGCCAAGCTTGGGTCCAGACTTGGCCCAGTGGTAACTTCCCAAGGCTCGGTTAAAAAATATCAAACTATTGGGCCAAGCCTTGGCGCAGACTTGGCCCAGTGTGGTAACTTCCCAAGGCTCGGTTAAAAAATATCAAACTATTGGGCCAAGCCTTGGCCCAGACTTGGCCCAGTGGTAACTTGCCAAGGCTCGGTTTAAAAATATCAAACCATTGGGCCAAGCCTTGGCCCAGGCTTGGGCCAACGGTCACTAGTCGAGGCTTGGTAAATGACAACTGGCCCAGGCTTTGGACAATGGTCAGCATTGGCAATTCCTACCTGGGGTTTAACGAACCTTACGTGGAAATATCGAACTCCCTCAGAATCGAACGCGACATTCGTATAAATAATATAGACGCAACTTTGGATATATTTATATATTTATCGTTCGAGTCTCCGATAATTTCAGTGCAAAGCTCGTCCGGTCTCTCCGAGGACTTGCCCCGTTCGAGAGTACCTCTCGATTCGCTTCGTCGCTCCCTCTCTCTCCTTTCCTCCGCATTTTATTCACAGCTTAAGGGCCTCATCCCACACTCGTCAGATCGGACTTACGGAAGATTTACGGCGCTTACTAACGAGCTGCCCGACATACACACTCGACGTGCACGCTGACGCGATCTGCGCGCATCGTCTGGCTATTCCATATATATATATATATACATATGTATGTATGTAATGTCGCGATGTACCAATACAATGTTACTCCCAACTTGCTCCTGATACGCAAGTGATATTTATGAGACGCAGCCTCTTAATGAGGATGCCCACTTTCTTGCTAAAGATTACTCTCTCGTGTTTGCACTTTCGTCCATCGTCAATTCGACGCTCGATTTATCGAACGAATTTAAAAAAACATGAAATTAGTTCGCGTACATCGAGTAACGAGTCAAAATGCTGCCACTTAAAAACTTCAATGGGAAGTAAAATTCTTTTTTCATAGATCGAATGAAAATGATCGTAATTAATCATACGTGAACATCGATTTTTCATAGAAATATTCGAGTTATAACGAACCTTTCAAAATATCGTTTAGTCGTTATATATTCGTAATATAATCGTCGCGTAATTTTTTATTTCAATAGTATTCGTATCAGTCAGACGACGATGAGAGTTTGTTTCAATCGGGAACGATGGTTTAAAAAAAATACGCTTTTCTTTCGACGTATAAAGCTCTTGGCTTAAATGCCCATTCCTCGGTGGCTTTAACGAGCGAAGAAGAGAAACGTCCGAGAAAAGCGAAGAATCACTGGCTCGAGTCCTTTTTTTTACATCGTTATATACCCACGTATCCGAGAGACGAGGAAAGTAAAAACTTACTGTTGTGTATATCTATATATCTAGCATATAGCAAAGTCTCCTTAATGGGACTTTGCTCGGACGACGAGTACGAAAAGTGCGCGGAACCTGCATCAAAAAATTCCTACGTACGTCATTCTCTCCTCAACTTACGACGCACTCGAAAACGAAGCGTTTCTATGCAATTTCTGTGAAATTTCGTCACCCTATGCATTTTCACGAAGGAATTTACAGTCAGGGAGCGGATTAGTTCGTCGTCCAAAAAAAAAACGTACGAACTAGACAGGCCGCGAAGTAAAGCGTAAGATTGGCGAAGAAAGAGACATACTACGCACGCGCGTCAACCCTCGGAGATATAACTCTAGATTACACGCCGAGATTTTCTACCGGACACCTACTGTACGCTCGCTGAACAGGAATGGTTGACGACGTCGTTTCTCCAGCCCCTTGCGAGTGTTCGTTTTTTTTCTTGTTTCCTTTTTTTTGCGTCACTCGCATACGTCGAGGAATAAATCTGCACAATCCCTCTAAATTAACGTCTCTGCGCGTACTTTCTTATTTGTTTGCTTCCTTTTCATAGGTAGAACGTCGGAGACTGGTATGTCCTCTTAGGCTTGGAATTGCCCAGACGTATAGTTCGAATTGTTATATTAATTAGATTTATCGAGATTCTCGAATTAAGAAAACAAAATTTCAGACACGAATCTTGTTTAATAATATTGTGAATTATTTTTAATTTAGAAAATTTATATGTCCGTGAAGTCGTTGTAAAATTGGGAATAAACGTATCTCATCACTTTCTCAAAGATTTCTTTCATACCGAACGAGTGTCATCATTTTTATTAAATCGAACGTAAAAATAAAATAAAACTTCCAAACTTGTCGAAAAACGATTTTTGACTCATGTTGCAATTTTACGTTGGCAATTTTTGTACATCGCGCAATGACTTCGTATATGGTTTCTAAGAAAGGTCCGATGATTAACAATGTATCTTTTTTTCGTTGTTTTACAGTGCGTGCAAATGGCGCACGCGTTAAGGCGCATCTCGTACGCAACCTGTGAGCCTCAGCACGCACAGTTCAGCTTCCTCGCGCGAGAACCAAGGGCCCACTTCACCATCCAATATTGCCACTCCTTCATCACCGAATCACCCGAACAGGTCAGTTTGACGCGTGGTGTGAGTACGCGGTAGCGACTTACACGCCACAGCTCGTATTTTTCCACGGATACGCCAATACGTATCCCGCCCTTCGGCTTTCTTTTTACGTCGTACGATAGCCGTCGAGCTCGAGTCCGGCCCAACATTTTGCGCCATTTATGCGCGACTACCGTTACGCAGAAAAATAAGGCCCATAGCTTATACGCCGCATAATGTCCGCGCGTCGAACCGAACGTGACGACGAGAAAGAAAGAGAGAAAGAGAGAAAAGCGTGGAGGCCGTTCCACTCGCACCGTGGCCTCGAGGCCCTCTTTGGCCCTCTCCTGGCCCTCCGGTATTATAAAGCGTAAAATGCCGCTGGGCGTAGCGCGGTTGCTAAAGTCTCAACGACGAAACGAGTTTGCAAAGGGAAAGAAACGAAACGAAAGAAAGACCGCGCGGCGAGGATGTAAAAAAATGTGCGGTATCGCGAAGAAATGGGGTGGTAGGGTGGGGCTGAAGGAGGAAGTGAGAAACGAGCGAAAGGGTGTGAGAGTAGGAAGTCGAGCGAGTTTCGCGATGTTCGACGAGTGCGCAGAAAGAACAACGAGCTCGCGATCTCTCGTAAAACATTTATGACTTTAGGGGTTTCGTGACGTCGCAGCCGTTTTTTATCCGTACGATGTATGGTTCTCGAAGTCAAAGGGTAGAAAGTTTAATATTACTGTATCGTCTCTATCTCTCTATATACGCATAAACGTACAACCGCCTGGCTTTTCTATATCCACGATCGGTCGGAGAAAAATCTGGAAGCTTCCCTCGCATCCGCTGCAAAACGATCCCCGAGGAATACGCGACGACGAGGGGCTTTCCGTTTCTTCCCAGGGGACAAACCCATTCCGTTCCTAAGTATCTCGTTAACAGGTTTATCGGTGAGAAACTCGAAACAAAGATACGCCGCGGAAACCAAAGTGCGATTAATCCTAAACTGGGTAGTCCACGGGTCGTAAGATCGGGCATAAAGATCAGAAGCCGTAAGGGAACGACGTTTCTAGTGTAAACACGAGTTCCGACGAGGAACTCTAGTTTCCGTGTCAAGTCCAATCAATGCTAAATTTCAGTAAACGCGCGGCTTACCGGGGAGAAATCACAAGGGAGTGGCTCGTTCTGGTGGCGATTCCTATCTTCGATGGCCAAATGGCTAAAGTCACGGAGTCAAATGTTTCTTGCGATTCTCGGTATTACTGCGTTACGTACCGTCCTTATTGAGACAACCGAGAGTTTCTCGAAGATCATTAACTTTTAGCAAGAAGACGGGGCAAAAGCCACGGCAAAATTTACACCAGAAGGTACGAATTTAGAATATTAGCAACAAACAACCCGTCACGAACCAGTATGCATGTTTATTCATGAAAATTAAAAACACTAGGTTTCTTGAAAATCTGGAAGCACGAGAAATAATTAATAAAGAAAGCATTTTGCAATCGAAGAATATAATGTCTAAACAGATCGTTAGAAGTATTCGTATTAAAGAAAGCTCGAGTTAAAGCTCCATCAAAAATTGGCTAGAAGAATGTCTGGAGTGGAAATATTTATGCAATTTCCTCATCGAGTGCTTTAGCAACGGGACGGGAATCTGTGCTACTGATGCTGGTTTTAGAGCCACGATGAAGTTCCAATTACCGGCGTTCACGGAACTTTAGCAAAACGACCGTAGGGGGGGGGGGGGGGGGGGGGGGGGGGGTGTTATAAATTTCCTTTCTACTCTGTACTACCAGCTATGCTGGCTGCATCCACCGATTGCTGTGTTTATACGAGAGCCACAAGTGCTTCGCCGTTAGTACTTGCTCCGACGAACTCACGCTGCGTGCTTATAATCGCCCAAGACTAAACGGTACACATCTGCACGATGTCATTTTACGACCGGATACGTTGCTTCGAGGAGAATGGGCAGGAATCCTGCTACGCGAACACACGCTTTATATCCATGATTATATCGATTTTGCCCTGCGGGCTACTACGTAGCCATGAAAATTCCATGCATTATAAGAGTTGCAATCTCTCCTCCAATGGCAGTTTAGTTTTTCATCCGTTTTGACAGATTCCTTAGTCATCCAGGGCACTTTCCTTGCAGGTTGGCAGAATGAAGTTCTTTCCCGATCTTTCTCGGGTCGTCCTTGTACGCGAATGGTTAATATTCGAATATTTGTACACGATAGTTTATAAACATAGCTCTATATTTGATTAAGTATTACATCCCAGGTAATAGTGTCGTGGATTTGCTGTATGGCGTATGGTTGTACAGGGAGAGATTGGTACGTTGTCACACTCGTCTAAATCTAGCGCGGCTCAAGATGAAGAAATATACGATACTGTCATGGCTGTCATGTTCAAGGAGAGCGAGAGACGTGTCGTAGAGACATACCCGGAAGTCACCCTTCGTCGTCACTGATTGCCGTTAGACACAGATGGGAGAATTGCGAGAGTTAAATGCACGCAAGGCGAGAGAGTTATGGAGAAACGTCACCTCCACGCTGCCTATAGAACATTGCTGACAACGTCGTCGTCTTCGTCCATGTCGCGGAGTATATTCTCTCAATCCTATGGTGATGGTGAATTCCAACACAAGTATTCACCACCCACAGACGGCTCGAACGAACCACCCACACTATCCACCCCTCTCCTAGCACCAGGCGGTACATGCATAAACGGCAATTATGCAAAATGAGAGAACGGCGTAGAGAGAGGAAGAGAGACAGAGAGGATATAGGCATAAATGTAACGCTCGGTTTAACTGGGTGACTATTATACCACGAGAATTACCATTCGGGAAACGGTCGAATGCGTATTATACACCGAGCTCCCTCTTTATCTCCCTTACTCTCACAATGTGTGCGCCCGTTGCGTTAGATTTGTCCCTCGAGGCCGCGATTGCCAGTGGGATATTTCCAAAGGGCGAAATAACGAGAGAGGGAGTGGAAAGAAGGAGCTTTTCACGATGACCCAATAAAGACCGACGTTAAAATCTTTAATTACGATTGTTAATGTCGCGACGGGAGAAGGAAGTTTGAAAATTGGCGAGAAAATGAGAATAATCGTTGATTATACATTCCTCGACCATGGCCTGCACTTCAGCAAAGTGTTATTATCGCTTCGTATCGAGAAAATTAACATGCCGCACGACTCCTTCTTACTTCATTACGCTTCATTAAATTTGTTTCCTATTTAAAGTTATTACAGTTATGTCTCGATAAATGCCCTTTGTATTTTCCCAGCTCGATTTTTAATCAATGATCCTCCCAGTTGTTTGTGTATCGCTGTGCGTACACAGAAGCGCAACCAATTGAGAGTCTACGGGAGACAACCGGAATATTATTGGACCTAATTAGCATCGTTATTGGTAGCGCGCACCTGCATTAATAGAAACGTTGGAGGCCTCTCGATTCTGGTTAGTTTCTGGGTATATCCAGCTCGAACGATACTCTCCCCCTGCTGTTCATTCGCACACCGCATCTCGTTCGCAGCAAACACGTATATATGTGTACCGATCAAAATTGATAATTGGCTGAGCACGCACTCGGCTCTCACGATATCGTGCTCACCACTCCCGATTCACGTATTTCGATTTTACCCTCGATTAAACATCCCTCGCGGTACATATTTAGTGGAAAATGATAAATAATTCACGTTTATCGTAATTAATTTAAACTGAAAGAACGGCGATCCTTCGCTCGTGTCAAGTTTGCCCAACGTTCTCACTGCGATTACACTTTCAAGTATATCGAGTTGTCTGCGATGTTATTCTTGTAGTTAAAATTTGACAAAAGTTGAAAAATTGCATTTACTCGCATCGATTGCTGATAGTGCCGGTCTCTTCTGTAAAGGACCTACCTACCAAAAACCATCCGAGAGTACCGGTGCTGCCCTCGCGGGACAATCGTCCTTCGCACAGCGGTTCGCGAGAGAAAGATCGGTCTGGGCTCTTCCTCATCGGTATACGGTTCTATTCTTTGGCAGAGTTGTTTCCGTACCTTTTCTTCGTCTCTCGTCGGTAGTGAGCGCAACGTAGATCGTGGAAAACGTTTTATATCGTATATAACATCTTCGTTTTACACGTGACTTTTAAATTCCCTTGGAGTTCACATTTTGACGCATTGCAGTAGACTTTTGAAGTCTATGGGTATATTAAGTATGCGTATCGATTGTCGCATCGAACACGTGCATCGTAAAAATATATAGGTGCAGTAGCTAAATTCTGACAAGTTTCGTTCCGATGCCAACACTTTTATTTTATTTCACTTTTATTTTATTTTAAATCGTATACGAAGGGCGTCGTGCTCGTCGCGACCGCAAGAACTATTGAGTTCGGATCAGGAAGGTGCCAGTGAACCTATGGAGAACGAAGCTCTCTCGAGAAGCATCGTTTTTTCTCGGAAAAGCTCAGTGTCGATGCTCGCGTCAAACGTCACAGAGGAGGCTGTCGCACGTCATTTTCTCGCTGTACCCTGTATTTTCCAGCATCGGATTCGTACCAGTCAAAGGAGGTTCCTTTGTCAAACGGAAAAAGGAGAAGGAACGCCTTGAAAGCGTACTCACGGTAAATTCTCGTCACAAAGATAAGAGATCGAAGTACTTTTATCACGGGAAAACCAAGCTGACAAATATTCGATATTACGAATAAAAATGTCGCGAAATTTTACTTTAGGCAGTAATTCCATCTGATCGGAAGTAAAGTTACTTCGTTCCCAATAATATTGATTCGAGGCAGAAAAATCATCGTCGTAGTTAAACAACGAGCGGAATAAAAATGGACTTGGTTGCCGATTTTGATCGTCGAAGAATCGATCCTACGGTCACTTTGACGAAGCGTCTATAGAAGTTCTTCGATGAAGGCGACGGATATCTCACCACTCTGTGGGGGTCAAAGGGCTTTGTGGCTCGGTTACGTATCCCTGGAATTTTGGGTAATTGAGCGTCTCTAATGGGTAGCCTAAAGTGGCGTGGCTTATTGCCGTGATCACGTTGATCTCTCTACGATCCAGTCGTGGACATCGTTCATCGGACGACCACGCGGTACGCGAAGATGTGTGTGTATGTGTGTGTGTGTGTGTGTGCGAGCGCACGTTCAAGATGAGTTTTTCGATCTACGAGCGTGTCGAACGCGCTTCGCGAGCCGTTACGAAACGGAGGAATTTCTCAATTGCGTCGTCTTTCATCTTTGCGTACATAGAAGAAGAAGATGAAATAATTTAATCACCCGGAGCGTAAATAAAATATGTAATGATCGTTGTATTTACTCGATAACGACGATGGTGGATGATGGTACATAGTAAAGCTAATCGATAAATGTAATTTAATTTACTTATCGATATATTTACGTTTTTCTATCACGCAATTTTTAAAAACATTTTTTATCATGGACCAACACGCGCGAGTTTCAACGTAACGCACGATTTACGATTCTCTCGTGTCTGATATGTTCGAGAGTGGAGAGCAAAAAAAAAGGAAGACTCGAGAGGAACAAGAGTAAAAGAGGTGCACGAGCTAATGCTTCTTGGCGAGGGACAAAGTCTCGACACCCCTTCCTTTAGAGCGTGCGAGGGGAGGCGAGGAGGAGGAGGAGGAGGAGGAGGAGAAGGAGTGCTCTTTCACCGACGTTGAGATATTTGCGAGGTTCTGCCGAAGACGCTAATGTGCAAAAAGGTCGAGGGAATACGCCCGTTCGCCGCAGTGGAAGAAGCGAAAGTCGGAGGGTGAGAGAGAGAGAGAGAGATCGAGAGAGAGAGGAGGACATACGTCGCGACTCGCCTCGTAATTTTCCTGAGGGGACTTTGCGAACGTTGCAACGACGTACTACCACCAATACCCGATCATACGTGTGACTCGTGTCGCCAGCTAAAAGGACCCCGCGATTTTGGCTCTTGATATTCGCGGCACTTACGCGAAATTCAAGCTTGCGTCGGGCGACGTACTAAAATTATAACAGTTCGATAGAAGAATCGATATTTTCAGCAACAATTAATATTATTACGATGATACGGTAATAAAAATGTTTCGATATAATGACAATATGATTATTGATATTATCACGAGCAATATATATCGCATCGAAATTAAAAGAGTAGCGAACTTTTCTCACGAAATTATTTCTAATCGTCGAATATTTCGATCTATCGTACCGTAGCCATAATTTTGTCGTAAGAGAAGTGCTAGAGCAGGACGTACTTGATATATAACGTAGACGTGTCGCAAGGGATTGCAATTGAGTGGCCGTTGAACGTGGGGCGGGTACTATGGTCGGTCGTTCGGTCAACTAATACTATCATACCTGCGTCGTGTTTTCCCATATGTACATATATATATGTAGCTCTAGCCCTGTAAGGTATACTGTACAATAGTATGTGAGTCGAGCCTCTCGCTACGCACGCCTTGCTGCGACTGGCATGAAACATTTCGGGGGTGCATTACCGACGATCCGGAAAATACGGTCGAGCTGTCGTCCATTGAGTTCGCAACGCGCCGAGAGAGGGAGAGATCGGGCCTCTCGTGTATCAATTATTCGGGCAAGCGTGCCTCTGAATTATTCATTCGCTGGGTGGGCGAAGGAGGGAGATCTCGAAACGGACCGCACTCGAGATGGGCGCGAATAGCGAGTCTTACGAGTATTCCTCTATACCTCCAGTCGCATATATATATGTATATATCATTTCTTGAATTGCAAGTGACGTTAACCCTTCTCTTAGTTTATCTCGGACAGAGCTCCGAGTTGAACTTATACAGGCTTACTTTTTGCATCCTTTTCGACATCCGGGGGAGAAATGTAATTGATTTACTAGAATTAAGACTAATTATATTTTTATCCATTTGCTTATTACGATGTGTCAAAATAAAATGATTTAAAAAAATACTAATTATTAATACTATTTGATATTAAATTTGTATCAAGTCTATAGTTAACTATACAAATATTGAAAATATATGTCTGAATGATCTTTCAAAGAAGCCATACGATTTTTACATACGTCATTTTCGCTATCCTTTCCATCGCAACTATTCGAGAAATATCGAACCAAGTGCAGGACTGCGAATTAAATTCATCTCACCTTTTGAGCCTTGCCCCCCACGATCGAGATTATCAGTCGAGACAGGCTCGAATGACGCCAAAAGAGATGAAAAGCGAGCGAGGGAGAAGAAAAGAAGCTAGCGTACAGTTTTTTTTTTCAAATACTTTCCTGTATCGTCGTAGTGTAACCGATATAAGAGAACTGACGTAAGAGTGGATACCGAGGGTTTACGGTCTCGGGGTGTATAAATGTATATACGCTCATGTACACGACGAAAGAGAGCACTAAACTTTGATCGCGCTCGCGACGAAAAGAGCGTAACGTCTGCTTTTCCTGGTTACGGTCGCAGTTTCGCCTCCAATATAGCGTTTCGCGTTATCGACATAGACACGATCCAACCGCACGAGACTTACGAATAAAGGACGAAAGATTTGATATTTTCCTAGGATGGTTATCATTCTTTATCACACCAACATAATTTCACGAAGTCTTCGTGATTTTCGAAAAGTTTCAAAGATTGTTAACCGAAAAAAACAATAATACTCGTAATATCGTCGGAATATAATTTTTTTAGGGAATTTCGAGTATCACTATAACGTCTTAATCCCTAGGATTATTTTTTTATTCCTGCCTCTCTGTGTTACAAATATAGAACGGAATAAAAAAAAAAGGTTTTTCCCTTAGCCTTTTATCTTCTCGATAGTTTTACGATACATGTCCCAGAACCTGAAAGCCTCTTCCTGTTGTCTCGTGGAAGGTCCATTCGTTGAATTCTATACGTAGATATACGTATATATTGCGGGAGGGTTGTATCGAGTGCGATTCTGAGAATCGCGAGAAGAGGCGAACTGCGAAAAGGAGCCGCGAGGCTTGGAAAGAAACGAAAGAAAATCAAAGTCGTGCAACGACAATGACGGAGAAGGGGGCAGGAAGAGAGAGAGAGAGAGAGAAATCCCCGCGGCACAACGTCTTGCCGAGAGAAGTAGACTTTGCACTTGGAACTTTACGCCCTCGCGAGTTCTCGATCCCCTGCAGTTTTTCCTTTTCCCTCTTTTTTTTATATCCTCGCTCTCATACCTTTTGCTCCTCGCTGCGCGCACGTTTAGTCAATCCTAATGGCACTTTTGCAGATTGAACTTTGAACACTTTTTGGCGCGAGAGAATCGAGTCGCCACGACCTTCTTTCTCGTCTGCTTACTGTGTTATACGAACAAAAGGGACAAAAACGTGAGGGAAAACTTTCGGTGTCTCTCTTTCTTGGGTCTTGGGTAGGGTTGCTTCGCGCTCGACACTCTCGTGGTGGTTTTTTTTTCACGAACGATTAAACGACCGTCACCCTAATAAGATTCTCGATCATTATCCACTTCTGCGAGCGCGAACGATCGCGAAAACGGCCATTGAGAAAGAGCAAATTCTTATATAGATGAATCGACGAACGTAAAATTAAATAAAAACGATAACGAAATTTACGGTTGATTGCGAAGAAATTCATTCGGTACAATCGAATGCTCTTTATGAACGGGATAATATCCTTTTTCACCCGTTTGGAAAAGTTGCGAACATTATCTCGCCTGAAATAAAAATCAATGGGACGAATGATACAAAAAGAAAGTAAATACGATAGGAAATTGTAAAAAATAATCGATTAAATTGAATTAATTGAATCGATACCAGAGAGATCCCCAAAATTTATCATAAATGAATAAATTAATTATAGCTTGGTTGATTAAATTAATTTTTTGTTTATCAACATATAAACAAAAATAAATAACAACATGATTAACTCGATAATAATCTCGAGTTTACAAAAAATTTGATCGCATCTTGTTGAATCAAGGAATTGCCTTTTTAATCTATTTTTCCGATACTAGAAGGTGGAAAATAGTGTAGAGAACGGATTCGTCGAAACAAAGGGCCGATTTTGCAATCCAACGTACTTCAGATCTTCTCACGGAGAAAAGATCTTCCGAGAAAGACAAGGTAGTAATATATATATGTCCTACTCTCTCTCTCTCTCTCTCTCTCTTTGTCTGTCTATCTGCCTGTCTCTCTCAGAACGAACGGAAATGAAAGTCTGTACTCTTCTGTGTACCGAAGGAATCCAAGGTATTTTCGCTTCGAACGTCCCCACTGTCACGGGGTTTGAACCATTAAGCCTTTTATTTACTTGCCAGCGAGAGAATGACCTCTCGTAAAAAGAGAGTAGAGAGAATGTTGGCTGGACCATTGGCGAAGATTAAAATGCCATTGACCATGAACACGGAGAAGAAACATTAATACACGTTATATTATCGATACAATTATTATTCATTCATATTAATTAATATTTAAGACACCAAATTAAAAATCATGAGAAACGAGTTAATTTAAAAAATTTGGACCAAATGCAATTATTTTGCAAAACGAGCTTCCCGTCAAAGTCTCAGGAAATGGTCCTACGAAACGTAGTATGGAAATAACTGGGAGGTTTTTAAAATTTATCTTAGGACGGTAAGAAAAATAGAAAAAAAAGCGAAAACTTTCGTATGGCGGTAGCGTGCGAGAGAACTGTACACGGGCATTTGGCCGCCAGATGACTCGTTCCAGACTCGGACCTTACTGCCGACAGACGGATCTAGTTACAACGGTGTTCGCGTTAACTACGGACAAGTGAACTATCGTTACGGTTGTTAACGTCGGATTGGACTTCCTTTTCACGGTGGTATTTTTGTTTGACACACGTTTTACAAGCTCGAATAACTCCGAAATACTCTCGGCGAAATTACGCGTGTTTGATATAAGTAAAAACCGAGTGAAATAAATCCAATTAAAAAAATATAATTAAAACTAAAAGTCAATCAATAATATATAATACGATCGTTGTATAATATTTAATTGAAATATCAAATCTAAATTATTCATGAACAAGAAAAAAATAATAATCGCCGAGTTTAAATACAAAAAATTAATTAACCGTGAGATTTAGTGATTAATGATCCTCCCTGTACAACGAAGATCCTCGAGCGAGCATAAATAAATTTTCATCCAGCGGATAAACCAACTTCCGAAAGAGGACTTTCCGTTAACGCTTATCCCTCGTGAGCGCTCTCTCGCACCACGTCGTTTGTAAAATCCGCGAGCAGTCTCGAAAAATGATGTCGTGTGCCGATATCCAATGGAGCGTGTGGCGTGGGTGTAGACAAAGATAAAAGGGGTGAAGAGCGAGGGGTTGCGGGGGTAAGAAGTAAAGACTGAGAAAACGAAGGCGAAGGATAGTCGGAGGACAAAATAGGAAAAGCCACGAGGCGTGTAGGCAATGTAGTCAGGTGGTTAGATATCCGACGCGCAAAGCGCCACTCTCATCCGTTAGAATCGTGGCATTAACATTCTACAGGAGCGGCAAACCGTAACCGGGCACTTCCATCTCTCTCTTGCTCTCGCCGTTCGTATCTTTACCGCCTAACCTACCCTCGTCACCCCGAGCCTCTTTCTCGATCGTTCTTTCCACTCGACTCGCATCCCTCTCTATCTACACTCTCTTCCGCCTCGATCCCACACGATTCCACCAGAGAGAGAGAGAGAGAGAGAGAGAGAGATACGTTGTTGCCTCTCGTCGCACGTGCGTGTGTACACAGGCTCTACGTTGTTGCAAATTTACCTTTAACCGCCTCATCGATCCGGAATCCCGAGGGAACGAGCCTCGAGTAGATATATCTATACATATATCTATAATCAATGTACACGAGTATCAATCTATGTATAGAAAAGGGAGAAGAAGTCTCGAAGAAAAAAAAACTTTTCGAAAGAAACATTTGCAACAAGATCGATTCGATCTTGAATTTGTCAGGATCTTTTCGCGATTGTCGCAAACAACTCGATACTCGAGCTATACGCTGAGCAAGCACGGACTGAAGTTTATATTAACGTGGATAAGACGAGCCGAATCATGTTTCTTGCGAAACGACCCTTCTACTCGTAATCCGGGTCACGATCAACGAACATCGAGCAGTTTATCAAGAGTAAGATATAGCCAACGACCATCAAACGAATTATTACCAACTGGTTCGAGCACAATTAATCCTCGGCTCTCTTTACCCCTCGAGGAGCAATTTCGGTTACAACGTATGTATACATAATGTAAGAAGAGTATATATAGCAAGGGATGGATTCACGTGTAGTCTAGGAATAAGCATTATACACGGTTGGGAAAGCACAAATTGCAAATAATGGATCTGAAAAAGGCATCGGTCGAAGCATCTCTCTCGATACACCGGGGAAAACCTCCAAGTGTTATTTCATCATTTTTCCACGTAATAAAAACGGCGCGAACGGTCAAGCCCCTAATCATCGGGCCATTACTACGACGAGGCTAAAGGAGCGTTTAGTAACGTTGCAATAGAGCCGACGGGCGTTTGTATAAAAGAAAAGAATCGGCGTCGACGCACACGACTCGTCGAGCTCCTCGATTTCTTCCACGGATAAATCTATGCTAAGGATAAATATCGATGTCTCGAGAACGGAAAAGGATCGGTCCTGATAGCTATCATTACGTGCTTTATCTTCGAACGTGAAGAAATCGTACTTTTCATTTATACAACGTGTTACCTATTCGTCGTGGTCGAACATTTTTTCTACATATTTTATTTTATTAATAAACAACCCGAATAAAATTTCAACAATTGAACGAATTGAATTTTTTAAAATTGTCGTTTTGAGCAAATGCGAGATAGTTCCTGGTCGATAGTTATGCAAAATGCAGCAAACTTCGGTTGGTTCGCGATACATTCCGTTAGTCGGTTGCGCGACAGTAGAGTCGATAGAGCTCCAGCTTCCTCTCGGTGTGCATCCCGCGAGGCCAGGGTAATTGCGACATAACGTTCGGACCGGATCGAGAGATGGTGGCACCCCCTCGCACACGGGCCCTCCGTCCTTCCTGTCTACCCCTCGCGCGTCCAAACGATCCGCATCGCGCTCCGCATTACGCGGGGACCTGCAATCGCGGCAAATTCACCGGCTGTACGAGAGCGAGCGCGGCGACGCGTCGTTCGCGAGCCATTGGCTCGCCGAACGAGCGTTGCGAACGCCGCGTTCCACGGGAATGCGCGTATACCCGATGCCCAGACTATGAACGCAACTCGCGCGAGAGAGAGTGAGAGGAGGAGGAGATAGAGAGGGATGAGGGGGGGGGGGGGGAGGTATCTCTTCGAGAGTCTTCGGAATGAGGCTGACCTTGGAATTCTCGTATATAGATAATAGCGAGTTCGCCACGAAGACCGAAGCGGATTGCGTTCGAGGCTTTTGCTCCATCCGTATCGCTACCCCGTCGAGAACTCGATCGTTCGGTTCTCTTGACCGATGTCATATCCGTGTTTCGCACGACTTTATAGAACTTTATAGGATGCTTTTGTGAAATAAGAAGATTCTTCGTAAAACGCGAATCTAATATCCCATGACAATGGTTTTTCGATTTAATCGTTCGAAAGATAGGAAAATTGCAGCTTAATTGTTTTTTCATCGGAAGATTGTTCGAAAAGCAGGAACGAGGGTATTATATTCGGGTTGTACGAGAAATTTCGATAGAAATGAATAAAGTTGTTATTTATTTTGAAAAAATGTTGCTACTCGAGGGATGCAATGACGAAAGATGTTCGGAGAGAATAGGGGGCGAGAGAGTTAAAGCAATACGCGAACTATTACGAAACGGGGTAGATGAGAAAAAAATGGCAGCAAAAGTTTGCCAGTACGAGGATGATCGAAAGAGAGGGAGAGAGAGAGAGAGAGAGAGAGAAAGGCGCGTGTGCGGATGAGAGTCGCGTGGAGGCGTGCGCTACTATGTTAGGTATGCAGCCTCGGGCTTTTTTTGTAACCTTATATTAGTCGCTCCGGTCCTTTGCCTCTCTTCGTCCTTTCTTCCTTCCTTTCACCCGTCTCTCGCGAGATCGTACACGAGTCAAAAAGGAATACTCGACAAAAACGATTCCTTAAGAATATTTTTCTTTTCCATTATTTTCTACTCTCTCGATCGTTTTCTCTACGTCTATGAGAAAGAATCGGCGATGAAAAAAAACATCCACCCACGCGTTAGACGCCTAGACTAATTGAAATAGCGAAGCTATTTACATTTTTTTAACTCTCCCACACGAGCGAGAAAAGAGCGAAGAGCGAGAAACGAGCTTTCTCGTTAAGCCTCGAACTGTAATTGCTCGCGTGCCTCGTCTCTATCATCGTACGGAAACTGTAAACGCCCCCGCGGTATTCCACGAGGAACGTTTTTCCATTATCGAAACCGGAAGAAGATTTTCCTGTCTATAAGAAACCTACTAATATTTTTAATTCCTATTCAAAAATGATTTATTTAATTTGCATTAAATTATTGATAACGAGAAGACTATTATAAAAATAATAAATAAAATTTATCATACGATGAAATTTATATATGTTTTAATAAACTTCGTGTACGTGAATCAAATGAATTCTATTCTAGATTTTTGTGCTCATAGGGTGTGATTTCAGATAGGTAATCGTCCCGTTTTCGTTCCAGGGCTTTGCCTTTCCGCCCGTCTCATTGAAATTTCAACATGCCAATCTGCATATCGGAGTACATACACGCGCTATTATCTCTTAATCCCAAAGGCCAATGACAATTTAATTAAGGGACGTTTGTACGTACCTATATATAAGATTGAGGTTGTCCGGAGTGGCGAAGGGTGAGAATGGCGGATAAGGACATGATGTTTGTTCTCATCCCTTGTCAAAGGATGCTTCGCTCTACGTCTTTCTGTTTTCACCGACGAAGCACGAGATGAACGAAGAAAACGGAGAACTGCGACAAGAGAGCACCGAGAAATTCAAGTACTCTCGCGATATAAAGCGATGGCGAGAGAGAGAGAGAGAGAGAGAGGGTGAGATCGGTAAAGGACTCGCTTCGGTATTAAAGAGAAAATAGAAGCTCTTTCGCGTACTTTGAAGACGACGGCGACGATGCTCGGCCAGAACAATTAACTCGGCATTATTTACGAGCAGCCACCAGTATCATCCCCAACAAATATAGATATATGTACGAGTTAATATACACGCGTGTGTGTGTATATGAAACCCTCTGTATTTTTCCTCTCGACACTCGGTCGCTTTACTACCCTCAGGAAAACTATATGCGTTAATTGAATTTCCTAGCGAGAGACCGCATCGTACGTTGCTCAAACGACAATTCGTACTGGTCATCGACGACCTCATTCACACACACACACACACACACACATACGTTTATATACAATCCCCTATTTCGATCATTTTCTCTATTTCTTCGTACCCGGATATCAACAATATTTTTCCTCTCGGACAAAAGCTAATTTGTCTGATCTATTTATTTATCACCAATAAATATTAGACGGCAGAATTTAATGTTACGTATATATTTGTGGGTCGATAAAAGAATCAATTTATTTAATTTTATTTTAAACTATCGTAATTATCGAAAATGATAAAATCCATTTTTTTTTTCAAGACAAAAAATAAGCACGAAAATTTACCTCGCGATACCGAGAACATAATATTTACTGTGGCTAATTATATAATGATGAGTCGCTTTCAGCCTTCGATCATTAATTATTTCTTGACAACAAATACAAACGAATGCCCATCAGCCAGCTCGTTAACGTTGATCGATGGACGCAACCCTTTTTTTATACTATGCTCTCCTTCCCCTTCCTTTTCTTGGTATGCACTGTCACCTCGCAATTTAATTCTCACTTCTCGATGCTTCGGTCTTTCATGGCTCTGGCTCTCTCTGTCTCTCATTCTCGAATAGGAAACACCGTATTTATTCTCGAAGGGATGAGCTCGCTGAAAAGCATGCGAGACTTTCAACAGCTCCGACTATGTATATTTATACACAGCGAATGCGTATGGTACACGTAACTGTTTAGCCATTCAAGAGCCAAGCTGGATGATTAAGAAATAGTCTCACGCCGCGAGAATGGTTTGCCCACACTCGCTTGCTTATATATACTCGAGTAAGAGAGAGAGAGAGACGAACAACGATGAGGAGGATGGTCCGCGGTGAGGAACTGAATACACGTTTATGTCCCTCTGTGGCAAACGGTTTTATATAAGTACAACAGAATACCAAGGAGAGAACCAACGAGACGCGTGGTCCGACCAATAATAATTTCTTTGGTCTTGGTCGGTCGTGCGATCGTCTTCGTCGTTGGCCAGACCGAAAGGGACAAAGACCTTGCCCAAACCAGCCGAATGTTACATTCGTTTACGTCACTGCAAACGTACAGTCGGACGTCACCTAACTCCTCGTCGACGACCGATCGAACGAACAATTTTATCAAAATATTAACGGCATAAAAAAATTATTTTAATTAATTGGAAATCCGAAGGAAATACAGAGATTAATTAATATCGAATTTATATATTTTCCTATTACTCCCATATATGTTTCGAATTATTTGTTTCGTCCATTGAAACGTTTATCGAGTTGGACGAGACTCGTTGCGTCGAAACGAAAACCGATGATCCTCGAGACGCGTCACGGTGAAGTGAATTTGCACACTGGGGGGCTTTTCTCTCGGCTCTCACGCGGCGTCTTCGAGGTACACCCGTGTACCTATTATTGCCTATTTTTTTGAACGAATCTTCTACATGACAGATGGTCCTCTCGTATGCGGGCGATTAATTCTCACTTTGTTGTCGATTAATTCAACCTCGCGTTTGGATTATGCTGGTTCGAACGATCATTAGACATGGCCGCGTGTGCGTTACGTTCATCGTGATCCCGATCGTAAATACAATATTAAGTATACGCGCGTACGTATTTACATCTGATCGTAAAGATCGTTTGGTCGATCGAGCCGACAAAATTAGTATCATTAATTACTCGGAACCAAAAAAATATCGGTCCTAAATTCGAGATATCGATCGTTGGAAAATATCGAGATTCGATCGATTCGAATCAGCTGCCTCTCCTCTATTATTTTTTTTTCGATCGTTTTCGTGAGAACCCTCGTGGGTATAAAAGTGTATCCGATTACACAACAACAGCTGATGGAGACTCTCGGTCGAAGCGATTGCGATCGAAAAAATATATCGATCGGTCGAACGCCCGCGCTTAAGGGGAAGTTTCTTCTTGATTCTTTCGGCGTCAAGCCACGTGGGATTCCTCGAGCCGAGAACGATATAGAATTACCGAGAGACAAAAGCTTCTTCCGCGAGTATTGCCAGCGACGTGAAATAAACGAATAGTCGCATTAACGACCCGTACGTAATGGCATACACGGAACATAACGGTATGAAATAATAGACTTGTCACAAGGTCCGACGATTTACGATACCGTAATTCTTCGAATTATTCGTCATTAGCGATAAGAAACAATTTATAATAATATAATTCTTTATTTACTCATCGTTATTCGATCATAAAAAAACCGTCGATCATTTTGATCGATTTACTCCAATCTCATTATCACTACATACTTTTTAACAGACTTTCGTATAAAAAAAATAATCCGTTAACATTGAAAAAAAATCTCGTTTTCGAAATAAAAATTTCAAACGACTTTCGAAGACCTCGAAGTGTCAATCGACGATACGATACGAGAAGAAGGAAGAGTAAAATAAATGAAAAGGGGTCAAAGAACGTACAAACTCGCGAATCTGAGATCGGAGGAGAGTTGGTACAAGATCGTGGTATCGAGACGTACCCCCTCGCACCTACGTGTAAGAAATATATATATATATGCGCTAGTGAGCGCACACGTGAACGATGAGGAACGTAGCAGCGGCAAGAGAGTGCAAGGCAAGCAGCAGCAGCAGCAGCAGCAGCAGCAGATCTCTCGCGAGCGTTCGTTGCGATTGCCGAGCGTGGTATTCGCCAGCTGCCGTTGAACGTGTTCAATGCCCGCTCGTGAGCCGCAAGAAAGCGGCCAGCGAGAGACTAAAAGAGAGACGGAGAGCGTGTACTAAAGGAAAAGCATCGCGGGGAAGAGAAGCCAGCCGTCCGGGACTTTCTGGCCTACCTGGCAATACCAAAAGACCTATAGAGCGACTATTACAGTTATTGGTCGGTTCTCAGTGATTGGCTATTAACCCTCTCCTTCCATAAACGGTAAATTAAAATCGAATCCCATTTGTAGAAATTTACAGTTTGTAAGGATTTTTCTGATAATATTTTATCGATTGTAAATATTACGTTATTTTTGCAATCATTCGTTAACAAAATTTATGAAATTTGACGATATGTTAAAAATATTGGTTTTGTTTTTTTAATACGATGTTTCTAGTTTCGATGAAAATCTTCAAATCTTGATAACATTTATAATCGTACAAAAATAAATAATAAAATTAACGATAAATTTTAGCGAATGAACAAGCGTCGTAAAATTTCACAAAGTTGTTTCGAATGTTGGTTTAGCTGGCCAATCGCTGTATCTTTTGACCGGTATATTTCAAACTACCACTACTGCTGCTACGGTACTCACGTATACGCAGGGAGGGGATGAAACCGTGTGGGCCGTTGGTCGTGTTGCACACACAGCGCTCTCCAGGCCTGCATGCGTTCACTCTTCAAGCTCTTTGCGACTTCAGTCGTTCACTAGTCTCTCGTCTCTCGCTACGTGTGACTAACGCCGCGTGGTCTCTTGGTGCGCCGTTGAAAGAAAATTCTGAATAAATAGCAGTACGCGACAACGTATAAAATAGAAATTGCGGTTCAAAAGTTCATCCCCTTAAAAGCACAATTTTCCCAAACAACAAAATAATCGTCAAAAAAAATAACAATAATTATTTATCAGATATAAAAAAAATCACACAATAATTTTCATGTAACGAAAACCGCAGTGTTTAAAATTTTTTTAAACGGACCCGAAGTTATAAATAATTTGTCATTTGATATAAATCTGAGTAAAAAAAATATGCCTTTATTCAGATCTCATTTTTTATCCACTCCTAGATGTTCCGTGTGAAACTATAAAATTCTCCTTACGATTTGTTCTTGGCAAATAGTACGAGTACATTTATATATCTATATCGGTGTTGTCAGAGCGATAGAACGTACAGTGCTTCGTTCCCTATCGCCGTCGAGACGGCGGTACCTCGACGCTCCTCTCTCTCCAGCTCGATCGCGTTGCCTGGTGAGGGTAAAAAGAAGAGAGAGAGAGAGAGAGAGAGAGAAAGATGGATAATCGTTAACCGGTTCTCGCGAAGAACGGGGCGAGAGAGCGATCGAGAAGGTCTCCTCCTTCCTCCTCTCGTTGCGGCCTGGCATGCAGAGCGTCCGCGATCGTCTCTCCGGAGTGAAGTGTCTCGCGTGCTCTCTCCGTGTGACCGCGAACGGACCACGAGGAGGATCCGTAGATCCTCCTAGCTTCGCGAGAGAAAAGATCTATCGCGCCCACGCACGAGGCCGAGAATCGATTTTTTCCTATCCCCCCCCCCTTCCCCCGAAGTGATTTCCGGGTTTATCGATTCGGACGAGAGTCGTACGAGGAATTGAAATTTCAGTGCGATCGATACATCGACAATCGATCGATAAAATCGTGAACGAATACAAATATCAATACATAACGTATGTATTGACTTTCTTTTTAGTGAACAAAAAGTGAAAATTATTGCAAAACTGGAAATGGGAGAATTATTAAATTCGAGACGTCCAGAGAACGCGCGATATATATGTGAGAAATAGGATTGGAAATCATATATATATATATACGTGGAACTGTCGAAGAAGAAGGAAAAAGAAATACCCGAGGCGATTTTTGTTTCGAGGTCGAGAAGAGAGAACGGTTGCGAGGTCTCCTTTAATCGCTACCAGGTCCAACGAAATAAGAGGGTTAGTTGCGCGAAGTACCGGTGGAATTTGTTACATTCCACAAAATCTACGTGTCTGATAAATAATAAAACGACTTTTTTTCCATCGATCGATTCTCCTTGACGTATGCAAGAGATAATTTTAGAAAGTGTTTTCTAACCGTGTCCTATCGCGTCTCGTAAACGCAATTTTTGATACACCCTTGATAACGAGTCTGAAAAATGCGTCACCGATAAAAATCAAAAATAATATTACCAAGTATAAAAAACGAATTTGAAAAATGAAGACGTATCGAAAAATAAAGAATCGACGAAAAAATCAACCAGCCGAATTAAACAATTGCGATACGATCAAATAATCGAGTAAATATTTTTAAAGACGAGAATAAAACAATAAAAAAATCTTGATTTTACCGGGTAAGAGGCTAACCAACGATACGATTAAAAAAATGAACGAAAAAATGACTAAAGAATTTTAGCTGTCGAAGAGTTAAAGCCGGATCGTTAACGAGGCTCCCGGGCTTACGACTATCTCTTTTGTGGATTATATTCTTCGATCTTACGCGTGTCTCTGTGCCCGTGTGTTTCTGTGTGTCTGTGTGTGCATATCCGTGTGTGTTATTCGCTGGTTGCCACCGGTTAAACGCCGGTACACAAAACGGCCCAGAGCTGAAAAGTCGTCGACTACATAACTCCGCGAATCCGAGGGCCGTCGCGAGTCGTGGCATGAGGAGGTTAGCACGCAGGCGAAAAAGCCTGGCAGCGTTCACCGGGATTATGGGCAGGCTCGGTAAGGCGGCACAGGGCCATCAGCATCAGCACACGACGACGAGCGGATGTACGAAACCGATATTTCGCGTACAGTATCGTAAACTCGTCGACGACAGCTCGTCGCCGCAACAGCAGCACCACCAGGAGCCACAGTTGAAATTTCTACCGGCACTGCCGGATTATATGTCGTATTGTTGCTGTCGTTGCGGTCACACGCAAAAATTTGAAGTAAGTCCCTTCCACGATATTCCTTTTTTTTTCTCTCTATCGATCCCGAAGCCTTGTTTTAAGATTTTATTAATTTTTTAGATCAATTTAAAATAAACGAGAATATAATTTACTTAAGTTTTTATTAATTGTAATGTTTAATTACGGTACGATATTAATTTCTTCATTTTTTCCCAACGTCGAATAAATTCAAATTTTACTCCATCGCGTAATGACTTAAGTAGCAAAAATTTTAGTATCGTCGCTCGGGGAAAAAAAATTGTGTTCGTTGGAGAGGTAATAAATTTCTCAAATTTTTTTCCACGCGACTGGATCGTTAAACGATTCGCGGTAAAACAGTTTCGCGAAGAAGGGCCTTAATTGGCTTCTTGACTACGACCAACGATATTTTTCCGAGGCGAAAGGGCCATTATAAAGATTAATACCGTTGATGATTCTTCGTTTCTTCCCCATAAATATAAAAGCAGCGAGAGCAAAGAGAAGATTCGACGACACGGTAGAAAGCTTGCGTTTTACTCTGTCACGCTAGAAACGTTCCCGCGGCATATCGAGGCTAACCAGTTTAGTTCTTAACTCGAAGCAATTATCGATATTGCAAAAAACAATGGATCTATAACGATGCGTGTATATACAGATAAAATTTACTGCGAATATACCAACTATCTCACTCGCACTCTATAAGAATGGAATAAAAGTTCTCAGCCGTTGCGCGTTCATGTGCGCAAAAGCTCGCGTGGACCGAGGATCTAATGCGCATGCGCATTATAACGCGCTCGTCACCAGCCCCAGCGCTCTAACCTCATGACTCTCTCTCTCCCTCCTTTTTCTCCTCGTCCATACGTCTGTCCTGTACTATGTACTCCCACAGTGTCGCATATATGGAATAAAGTTAGGAAATATGAACAACCAAATGTTTTCTTTTCCGACAGCACGTACGGACCCCGAATTTCTATTTTATTCTACTCGAGGGTTGAAATATTTTTAAATGACGTTCCATTTTCACGACGCACGTTTTACTTTGTTTTTTTTGCTTTGTTTATTATTTACTGGTGTATTTTCGAAGCTTCTGGGCTATATTTCTCGACATTAGTTTATACGTGTAGGTATTAGAAGGTACAGAGTAGAATAATCCCGGCGTGATTTCTCGCTGTACTACGCCGAGCGAAGAGTCGAGAGAGCCTCGAGAAGGAGGAATGAAGGAGGAGAAGAGGGGGAAAGCCGTGGGATCGGACGAGCGCATTCCTCAGGTCCTTACCGCGCGCTCTCTCGTGGCACACGGGATGCCTCCTCTTACTCCTCGTGTAGCGACCGGCCGATCCTCTTCTCTCTCACTCTCTCGCGCTCTCTCTAGGCTCGGTCGATCCTCCGGTACCCGGCGAACTCCTCGAGGAGAGCGCGGGAGGCGCGAGAAGACACCATCATCTTAGCCAAGAAACTGCTCAGGGCGCAACGAGAGGAGATCTCTCTCTCTCTCTCACTCTTTCTCTGTATCTTGTATTCTCGATAGATATATAGATATTTAAGTATGTGCCCTATACCGGTCGCACGTCCGAATATACCTCGGGTCATGAATTCCTCGAGACCCAAAGAAAATTTCAACGAGACAATCAGCCCGCGAAAAAATCCTCTCGCAACGACGAGCGAGATTATTTCAAAGCATTTTTCGAGCATCGACCGAAAGCTTCTCAAAAATATAAATAAAATTCGTTTATTTCTTTTTAATGACACTGTTGTATCTTTTTTCTGATCTCGATATAAATTTAACGATTCGAATTTTTGTTATAGGCCTGATAAAAAAGTTTTATTACCCTCGAGTTCGTGTCGAGATTAATTCCAGAGACCTCGAAAGAAGGCGCATGAGGACATACATTGTCGATATTTTCCAGGACATTTTTCGAATGTTTCGAGCGCTGCCGGCCTCTCAATTCTTATCTGCGAGGGTATAGCATCGAAAAATCTTTCAAATATTCAACATATTTCGTCTCGAATCATTATGATAATTATCTCCCAAAGGGATACACAAAATACCCGCTGTTCGAGAACTGAACGAACGAACGAAAGAAAAAGAAGAAGAAAAAAACAAGCTCGAGCACGTGTTTGGAACGGATCTTTGGGTATCGCCGGGGGCGACTTTTGTGGGCGGAATTCGTCTAGAAACACGGGGCCCGCGGAGTTCGAAGATTTCTATCTTTGCTCTTACATTAGAGTGGCTCGCGAGAGCGATGACTCACGTATGGGAAGCTGGACACGTTCTCTCTCCCTCTCTCGGTCACGAGGTACTCGGACTTCCCGAGAGACGATCTATCAAATTTTCCAACAAATTATTTTCCAATAAAAAGCAAAGATAATTCCAAAGTTTAATCGCTAATGATAATAATAATCTTTAAACAAAGTTTCACCTCTTACTTTCCATAAAAATAAAAATGTTGAAAAAACTGTGTTATAACCCGAAACAGCGAAGCTTCTTGAGACGGTCTAATGATAACGTATCAAATTAAATTTTCGTGCCTCGTTGAGCTTGATCCGGGAAAAGAAAACGAAACCTTCGAGAATATAATCTTCTCGCTACTCGCGAATTCTTCGAGAGACTATTTTATAGGATATTATACATCTTATTTGTTCGTCTGGAAACAAAAAAAATGGGGAGGAAGCCAGAAAACTTTAATGCCTCTCTTTCTTTCTCTCCTTTTCCTATTCCTCGGTATCTCCCTTGTTCGCTTCCTGCTCACCCTTTTACCGGGAATCAACTCGTGTACAGTCCTGTGTAGAATGTGCTGTACGACTATATACGTGTATATGTACATACGTATAGCGTGTAGTCGAAGGTAACAACGCCGCGAGAATCCCTTGCACGCGGGGGAATTGTAAAATCGCGGGTAAACTAACGCGTGAGAGAATCCGCTCCCAGGGCTATAAAACAATATATATGTGTATATACATATAAGCGTAGGTATATTTATATATCAGTTTGCCGAACGCAATTATCCTTTTAATCGATAGAACACCGTGTGCGCGTTTTAATCGATTCACGGGCTTTTGTTACGTTGGACCCGTGTGACTCGTTAATCGACGAACATTATCATCTCCGTTTCTTTTTATCCTCTGTGCAACGAATTGTCATTTTTTTATTCTTGTTCGGGAGTGAATCGTACGAATATAAATATCGCTGTAAATCTTGGTTCGAATTTTTTCATACATTGTATAAAATTGTATTGAAATTTATATTTTTCGTGTGAAACAAGAGGAATCTTTCTTTTTCAGTTGGGTACGAGTAATTTATTCGTATACGGAAATTGATTAACATAAGTGAGTCAATTATGATACAGATACGTTGAGCAACTAACAATAAGCCTGACTTCCAAGTCACTGACGATGAGGCCAAAAAGAAAGATATATATATCTACATAATGAAAGGGGAGAAAGAGAAACGAGAGCCCTCGACGTCCTTCTCCCGGTAGCACTTCCGGTCGTGCCGAGGCTCTCGTCGTATCGGAGAGGGATACGAAATTCCCACACCCGACGAGCCCGGTGCAACCATAGAGAGAGAGAGAGAGAGAAGCGTTCCGGGTAAACATGATTTAGATAATACGGCGTGAAACGAGCCAACCCGCCGCCGGCAGATTAGCCATCTTCGCGTTTGCCTCGTCTCCATTAACCAAGTTATGTAAAAATAATAAGGAATAAACGTTTTTTAAAATTTCTTTTACACCAATATTCTCAACGATTTCTTTTTTACGACAGGTTCCTCATGAATTTTGGCCTTAGCCAGAAGTCAAGACGTTAACCAGAGATATAAATCTAGTCTCTTGCTTCCACTTGAACAAATTTCGTTCTCGGGACTCGCACCGAGTTGACTGGAGGAACCAAGATATATGCGTCTGTTCATTTTCCCACGAGATTCGTGTCGCAATTGCCAGCTCGGAGCTCGAGTTGCTCAATGCATACGATATACAAAAGCGTCGAGTTTTACAACGAAGAGCATTTCTTAGTCCTCGTTTTTGGAAAACTCGTGCGGACGCGCGAGATCATTGAAATGTAACGACGACGATGATGAGATTATCGGTACGAAAAACACAAGCGCATTCGCGTATGCCCATGTTGTGCCTTTACGACAAAGCTTCTCGCACCTCGTGTTCGAGAAAGTGAAAGGGAATTTCTTGAGATTTCGAACCGATCGTCGGGCGCCAAAGCGATATTCACGCCTCTGCATTCGACATAATCAATTCATCGCGCTGCATACGCGATATGCAAATTAAAACGAGAACGAGTTTAATGACACTTGTAATTAATCGTCGCAATAGCCTGAATTCGATGTCTCAATTTATCGATATTTTTTCAAATTCAATGAAACTCGATCGAGATCATTGTATCGATCGATATAAATCTTACACGATTTTTCAGATTCACGATTATCCCAGATATTCGAGGGGAACAACACGAGTGTCTCAATTCGATAAAGTCATTCACGCAATCGCCAGACAATTAATTAAAAAAATTGTACGATTAAAATTCGATCGAACAAAAAATGAAAAGAATTTTGATGTCGATATCTATATTAGATATTTTTCTCATCGTCGTCGAGGATCCAGACGTTGAGGAATTCTTTTCAACGTCAATGGAGTATCGAGGCACAATGGGAAGGTGGAGGGTAACGGAGCATATACGACATTGTCAACCAGAGAGGCGCCCAACTTTAGGGAGAAAGTTACAGATAAGACTCTACGTAACATATATAAGACGCAACAATATCAATGTCGAGTATCACTATAGATAATAATGTGAACACCTAAAATAGAACTATAGATATAGGAACGAAGGGTTTCTGGTATTCTACTTTCTGTTACGTAACTCGTACCCCCCGTCGAAGTCGTTTTATGTACGTCCCATGACGATGTATTCGCGCACATCACCTCCTCCCTGGTACCTCATAGATAGGACCATATATTTTCTCGTTGTTGCCTACACGCTTTGAAAAGACTCGAGACCCGACGAGCAGCGACACGGTGCGAGGGTGGCGAAGCGCGAAAGATATATCGCGAGGAAGAGCGAGAGACGAGCAATGTAACGAAAAGATAGAGAAAGATGAATGACGAAAAATACTCTCGCTCCCTTGCAGTCTCGGATACGCACGAGAATATAATTGGCACCACCCGTGGAACGCGCGTAAACGAATGCCCATGGGGTAGGTAACCCTCGGTTCTATATTGTACGAGCTAGTTCGTTCGAAGCCTCTTGGAGAGACTCTTCGCTCGAGTAAATAAAGAACGTGTATAATGGACTGTACGGTATATACGTGTGTTATACGTTCCGCATAACTATACATATAACTATATATACACACAATCGACTACCTATAAGGCTCATGGTCCATAGCCAACGGCGTATTATGTGACTTTTGTCGTGGTCCAAGGCCTCGAACGATCTTTGGCAGCCTCTCGAAAGCACCCGGAGCGCTCGCTGGCGCAAATTCGTTCATTGTCCCCATCGTTCCTTTTTTTTCCCTCGTCCCACTGTGCGTATGTCACTCGGTCGAATTCTTTTCGCTCGAGTGGCCCAACGACGCGTCTGCGGGCTGACACACGCGTCATACTCAAAATTCACTCGTGCACGCTGGGTATATCGTATACCGCAAGGTTCGTAAAGGCCTCGAGGGGTTCATCGAGAGGATCATTTTCTTTCCTTTTTTTCCCCCTTGTAACTCAAAAGATCGTTTCTCGTCGATACGTCCCTCGTTTCGTTGCACCTTTTACATTTAATATCCATTGTCCATCTTTATTTCTGAATAAATGTCCGATGTCTATTCACGCGTGTGGCTTTTTTCCTTTTTTGGGGGGGGAGTGGGGAAAAATCTTTTCGAGTACCCGGAACGAAAAATGTGGTAGCGAGGGAGGCGAGCTATTTCGAAAGCTCTTAAAAATCTTTTAACACCTGCAAGGTACGCTCTCGAAAATAAAAATATATATAGTTGTAGCGTAGCATTATTATATCCTCGAAAATAGCTCGTCAGAGTCAATTGTCCAATTTTTACCTCGAGAGTACATCATACACTCGACACCAGGTGGCGCTGTCCGCAAAGGACTTTCCATTTTACATACCTACGTCTTTTATGAGAACACGCGCGCGACACTTTTCGAGCATCAAGGGCGAACTTTCTCTTGCTATCAAAATAATTAAGCACGTGTCACGATTTTATCTTTCGTGAAATAATTTTTTAACGAAGCGGTATTTACTCAACGGGATATTTTTACAAATAATCTGTATATAAATAAAGTTGATATTTTTAAATAATTCTTTCGAAGAAAAATCAAACTTTTACGTAAGTAAAACGAAGCTGATTTTTTTCGCTGTGCCAGATACATCACTCGAGTGTCAGTATAACATCGTCGCAAATTGGCTTTCATTGTAACCGATTCTCGTTTTACAATAATAACAACAGTAATGACATTGAGTATAACAATAATAATAAACCGATTGTACAAAATTTCACGAGTTAATTAGTCGCCGGGAATAACTCGTCGTTGGCCGAAACCCGCCGGCATTGTTCGATTTAATCGTGCATGGTTGGACGTTAACCACGAGAGAAGAACCAGAGTGTGCGAACGAGAGAAAGAGAGAGAGGGAGAGAAAAGTGAGGAAAATGATCGAGTTACGTAAATACCGTCCGAATGCTCGTCAGCAGGAGAGTAGCCTTATACCAGGCAGATTTGTGCGACCTGTTCCCTCGATTTCCTCCCATCCGTCGCATACACGTGCCGATTCCGCGTACAAAAGGGATCCAATAACTCGCAGGTATTAGCAATTCAAACTAATAATACGGGCGCCATGTGGATCCTTCGTCGAGAGAAATAGAGAGAGAGAGAGAGTTGTCCGTCAGAGCTCCGTTCGACGATATCTGGCCCCTGCTGGTACCGCTCCGGACCTCTAGCGGTAGAATGAGACACTACACACTGGTGTTCTCTATAACTGATACGCATCCAACTCTCTCGAAAACAATCATCCTCGTTATCCAGCTCTCCCTCTATCACACCCACTCGCGTGATACACGAGAGAGTTCGATTGAGAGAACCTGATATTGTCATCGGGGCTAATGACTCCGTCATTGTGGATTAAATTCACATTCGCGGAGTGTGATAGACACACAGCTCCCGTTCCATATATATAAACGTTTCGATCGATTTAGCTATGTATACGACGAAGCTGGGTAATACGAACCATCGACATATTACTGCCTATAACATTTTTCAAATTGCATATCAATTTATTCAATTTTTATTTATAAATTAATTTGCCACCATAAAAATTTATTTTTTTCCCAGATAATACAAATCATTAAATTTATCACCAGAAATAGTTAATTTACAGTGACGTATTATTTTGTTCAGCAACGTTCTACGAAAATCCAGAATCCAAACGTTGTATAGATCGTTTGTATCGACCTCTATTTTCCAGCAGTCCATTCGAATGATTTTTTTTCAACCCACGCTATTCAAATACATGAATTTGGCAGGATTGAATTTTTGTTGTTAAACCTCCGGTCGATCGTATCAACCCGGTCCATATTTCCCATACACAAACGTTGGCGCATGAGAAACGAATCGACGAATCTCGAACAAGAGAGCTCGGCAAAGCTCACCGGCCGTAGATATACCTACGTATCACCGATCCCGCGCGTGATCGAAGCTTAAAGCCCGCATCATTTCCATCCACTCGTATATGGAAATTCGCGTATAATTCACGTTCGATATGTGCATCGCTATAATACGTATGTACATATTTACTTTATACGAGTATTCTATACACGCGAATACATATATCTCTGTATATATTATACGAGTGGGGCATATTGGCATGACTTTGAATAATTAATCAAAACATTAATTACGCGGAATTTAATACGATTTAACGGTCCAACTGGAGAATAGAAATGTCCTCTTGATTTTTCTCATTCGTCCGCGTAGTCGCGTTACCTACGATTGCCGGGTTCGTTCGATAGTGACAAGAAGGGTGGACGATAGAAAAAGTAAATGAAAGAAAGAAAGTGACAACGCCGTCATCGTCGTGAGAGAAGAAGCGCACCAGAGACGGTGCCGTTTCCTCTATGAAAACGGGCTTTTACTATCATACACGTGATATTATATACATATATATATATCAGCTCGCCGCTACCCTTGGATCGATAAATCGATATAGTCATTAAGTACCATGGACCCTCGCAGTATCGCGTTATCTCTGTCTCTGTCTCTGTCTGTATCCTCTCTCTATTTATAGATATATATACATATTGCTATTAATACTCGAAGCACTAATAGCGAGAGGCTATAATCTCCGCGGGACAGATGCCCGGCTTGTAAACCGCCTTTCGAGCTATATCGGGTCCATTACGATCGATATCGCGTGGGTCTCAACTCGCCCCTCCCTCCCTTTACCATTCTCCCACCGTTTCCTCTTGCACGTTTTCTCTCTATATATTTTATATCGCACGGGTTAAAGTGGTAAACGCCCTGTTCCCGAAGCAACCAGTCTTTCTAGTACCGAGACATATGTGGGTAATAAAAAAAAATTGAATTTTCTCTCATTTTGATTAAACGTGAATTAATGAGTTATTTAATAGAATGTTTGTAGGGTAATCGAACACCGAGATGTGTTTATTAAATATGCGTGCTCTGGGACACGTATGTAAAGAATCGTGGAAAAATTTTAGGGGTACGACGAGTGGTAGCTAAATTCTTTTTTTCTTTACATCGTCTCTGCCTCTCTCTCGCTCTCTCTTGTCTTAATTAACTTAATTACTTAATTAACTTCGGGGGACCTTCTCGTACATTTTCTCACCACCAGTCTGCCTCACCTGTACAACGGTGTTCTCTGATTCGTATACGGGAAATTCCGTACCGACTCGACATTCCAAAAGGGGTATTTTCTAATTTAATCTTCCGTGTCACATCAGGGGGGGGGGGGGTGATCTTTAGAGTATCCGAAAAAAATATTTTGTTTGTTCTGCATTCACTTTTTGGACCAAGTGGAATTTATCTAATCCTATCAGTACTTATAGCTTTACTATTATAATGTTTTCGTTATTTGAAAAATAATAATAAATATACATTTTTCGAAAAATCTTAGCACGTGAGTAAAATTATAAAAATAAAAATGATGCTCAATGATGAAAAATAATCCAAGGATCTACGTCGACACGGAATGGCCCATACATGCTTATGTATGGTAAAGAACAGGAATTTATGAAGAGACCACCGCCGGTGGTATATTTTACCCTACAGCCCGAAGCCCTCTCCCTGATTTCTCGCAAAACGTGCTTCGTCGATGTAGCTCGCTACCCGCTGGTCCCTCTTGCCCCTCATAGCCGATGTGTACCTATAGGTCGTTGCACGTGCTTTAATTTCATCAGTTATGAGCACTAATGAAACTGTAGTTTGTCTTTCGGCGAAAGCAGCACGCTAGGCCATTGTTCGCTGGCGAGAGAGAGAGATAGAGAGTTGGTGGATTCTCTTGCCGCTACAATGCGGCCCGGGGGTTGATGGTGATGTGGCGGTGGCCTACGGCCTCCGGGGTCATAAGCGAGAGAACCCACAAGAGCCTCGCGGCATACTGTACAACCTGTATTACGCGCGCGCGTGTGTGTGTGTGTGTGGGAGAGTGAGGGAGGTAGGAAAATGGGGTGAGCCGCAAGGAAACCTCTGTACCTACTCCCGCGCTCGTTGTCCCTGTACCCGACGTTATGAACATAGCTCGTATATCGTAGATATTTGTATATTTATGTGTTATACATGAGCTACGCACATATGTACACCCGATGGATCATTGTAATTTACACGAGGCCAGGAGCTTTAAATTAAATGTTATATTAAAGTTAACCGAGGGAAAAATCGCTCACTCGCACTGTTTAGAAACTTTTCGATGAAATGTAAATTGTGACCTCAATTTACATCCAACGAAATAATGAACAATAATATTTGTTTAATAATCGGATAATTATTATAAATTCGTTATAATTAATGTAAAAAAATAAAAACGAATTAATATTAATGAGGATTGATTGAACACTTGAATATTATTATTTTTTATATACTGGAATAACGAGGTTTTACTTGAGAGATTTTATAGGGTCAATGAACTTTTGCCCCATGAGCCTATTTCAAGTAAATATTCGTCTCCCGGGCATTCCATGGAATTTTTAAGATACAAGATATGCTCAAGATCTTTTGTGATATAAAATAAAATATACGTGAGAAAGTGGAGTGTTGGATAATTTTACACGTATCACGTTGCCTCGAGAGATACCCGAGGGCTGTGCGATGATGTCGCTGGACGTGTCAGAGGACGAGCACACGAGCGTAGCGAGAGAAAAGGAGACGGAAAGAACGAACCGAAATGCGAACACCGAACCGGTGTCCGATGTCCAGGTGTGGTCCTTCTGGTCGCACGTCCGCCCTTTTCCTCATCTCACTATACGGACTCTCTCGACAGTCGGGAATTCGAGTACGATCGTTGTAAATTTCGCGAACGCCTCCCGACCATCTTGGCAGTGACAGCGAGCTGACAGACACGTCGAACAATCGCAGAATTAATATCGAATCGCGACACTACGTTGGAAATCACCGATCGAACCATTCTTATATCTTTTACACCGTTTTATTGAGAACTGCGATTAATAATTAGATAAATCCATTTTCTAGCCAATTTCGAATTTTTCTAATTAACTGTCAGATTTATCATCGTGTGGTTGTAATTAGAAAATTTACGATCGAATAAAAGTCACGTTTCTCAAACCGAATGAATGAATTTTTTGTTTGCGTTTGACAAATTAGTCGGTAATTAATTAACCATCGAAAGAATGTCCATCGTAGTCATGAATAAAACCTACGGGATGCAAAATAGAAACTTACAATTATTTCAAAGGCCAAACCCAACGGGGTTATAAATTTTCTTTCGTCACCGGTTCTTTCGATGCGACGCAAAGTCTCGACGTAATTAGTGCCTGGCTCACGCACGATCGTATATTAATATTTACGTCTATAATATGACAGCGCGTCGTGAGACGGTGGCTGAGATAACGGGAAAGAATGAGGAAGTCGCGAACGACTCATCCGATCTCTCCCATCTGTTATTTTCTCGTGCGATAAGTGATCTGTAAATCATTCGGTGTGTTTTTTTTGTTGTTTTTCCTATAGTATAGGAAGAGCGAGAGAGAAACACGTCGAGGATTTCGTATATGAAGTCGTTAAAAATTATGTAAGCTTCCTCCGTTCGAGAGCACTTGCTTTGAGAAATTCTCGAGGGTGCACACACACACACACACACACGCGCGCATGCGTTACCGTACTCGTCACACTTGAAAATATTGCAGCGATAAGGCAAACGAGTCTCTCGCTCTCTCTCTCTCTCTCTCTCTCACTTTGATTCTCTCTCTTTGGTTCGAAAGTAAGAGCTGACAACCGGAAGTTCACCACAAGAGCCAAACGCCAGTGAGCATTTTATGTTTATTCGAGTGGAATAAGTGTGCGGCACGCTGAGAGTTTATAATGAGATATTTCTCGAGGCTCTTGTGATATTATTGCAAAATGGCCTCGTTCGCCCCGCGAAACTACCGCTATTAGCGAAAAACTCCGCAGACTTCGACCCCAAAGCTTCTTCTTCGCTCAATTGGTTCAAGACGCGGAAATAATTCTTTTTCAATTCTAATTGGATTTACACAACGTAATACAAACTACCGTCGAGTATTCGCGATAATAAAAAGAAAATGGAATTTATATTTACGAAAATAATGAAAAATGAATAAAATTGTATTTAAAAAATATTTCATTCGAATTTATTTCTCAATTATTCGATCAATATTTAAAATGCAACGTTTCAAAAATCCGTCTTTGTTGCAAAATAGAGAAAAATTATGAACGAAGAAAATACGATCAACTTGCAGAGGCACGTGTAATCTTTCGTCTCCGCATAATAATGCACATTAATCACAACACGTATCGTTAGCCGTGCTACCGTATAGCTCTATTATTCATGAAAAAAGAACCAAGATCGGGAGTAAGGTCGAGAGAGGAAGAGAGTGCGAACGAAAAGAAAAAAAAATGAAAAAAAAAGAAAAAAAATGATGCACCTGCCAACGACAGGTCCCGCGAAAATTTCTCATGCATGCCCGTCTCTCTTCTCCCTTTCGCACCCTCTGCCACTTCGATTATCGCCCTAATGTATAATGTATATCGACGCTCGCCACACACGCGTCGAGCGTCCCTATAACCGCACGATGAATATCCAATGTATAAGTCAAGGGAGACCGAGAGGAAGGAGGAAACTGCTCGCTTCCCTCTTTTTGGTTCTTCGTCGCATTACACGCTCCATATAGCCTATCTATATATATATATATATATATATATATATATATATATATATATATATATGTATATAAAACTGCGAGATTCTGGTCCCTCCGCGTCCTACAATCCTTCCCAGGGATTCCAGGGATACCTTTTTCCTCCTCCTTCCTCATCCCTCGCACTATTCCTTCACGCACCCTTCAATCCTCCGGAAGAACGGTCTGTTTCAATCGGGAAAAGCGAGTACGAGGGAGACAGAGAGAGAGAGAGAGAGAGAGAGAAATGAAAGCGAACGAGCGCTGTGTATCTCGTGCTGGGCAATATTACGTTTTACCCTCGGCGGGTTCATTTCCCGTGTCGAGGTGCCCGGAGAGTTTACCGGGCGAAAGAGAGAACTCCACCGACTCGCCCGGGGCAAACTCCGACAGACACGGGAGAACCGGTGGGATCGGTAGACACTCTTTGCAATATCACAGTCGACGAGCTTTTAGACTCTTCTGATATCTCGACAACGTAATTATTCAACGTTTGACCTTAAATTGTAATTCTATTTCCAAATTTTCACGATGTTTTTTTTACAAAATATCGCTTATTCGCTATTTTAACGTTTTGTGAATTTGATAAATATTTTTTCTCAATGAATTACTCAAATATAAATTTCTTTTATCGATTATCGATCAACAACTACGAATAATCGAATAAATATGCAACGTCCAATTATCCTGTCGACTATCGGACTGTGTGCCATAATTTCTGGACGGTGCTTATGCTCGAACGGACATTTTGGTAAGACTGGGTACGAAAGCTGGTTCAGGGGGTATGAGGTTGACGAGACGAGCGAACGGGCGATCCATGAAGGGGGTAAATAGTCGAGACTCGGAAGAGGTGGAGTGAAAGGGAAAGGGAGATGCAAAATACGAAACGATTCAACCGTGAGTCTCGAGGGCTCTTCCCTCCTCTTCATCTCCCTCTCTCTCTCTCTCTCTCTCTCTCATTCTACATCCGTCTTCGTTACTCTCCTCTTTGCCCTCCTTCGTCTCCGATGAGCATACGGACGATCGCGGATTCGAGAAGCCGCGTCACAGCGTCGTGGCAAAGTTGCTCAGCCACCGGTGTTAATTGCTGATCAAAGAATCCTTCCGTCTCTCTCGTACTCATCTTCAATTCCTATATATACACGTTTGGTCCTCTACCTTCGAAAACAGCTTGCCTCCCTTCCTGCTTAGCGTCTTCCTCGATCACATGCTTTCATCCCTCTCCACTTTCAAGATATATCCATATCTGTATCTATATATATATATGTAAATATCTTGAAAGTGCTTCGGATCTCTTCCGCCTACGTATCGGTTTCCGTCGGAATAGTCAAACAATTTCTCGGCGTTACACCCACCCACGTCATACGTTAACGTCATCTTCAGGATCCTCGAGACACTGTTAACGTTCGACCGCGTTCGAAAACCCCCAATAATCATTTATTTTCTCTCCTTCGATAATTTTTAATTCGAATTTATATTCGTAAATATACGAAACGTTAATTATCGTACTATCGAATGAATAATATTAAATCGACGCTTCGATTAACTTTTCGCGCCTCGAGAAAAATCTTTCAACCTGAATAAATGTGATATCGATGAATCCATAGAGGCCCTCGAAATAAGACGTATCCCCGCAAACAACACGTGCACAGTCTTCGGTCATAATAAACACTGACTTGGTCTCGAGAAGCAAAACGTGCCTCTCGCCTTCCTTTCGCAAAATGAAAAAGTAAGTCTCGCGAATCTCCCGTGGGTGTATCGGACGTGACGTTGTCGCTTACGTTCAAGCTTTTCCTACTTTCTCAATGTCCTCGCGCTTGCTCTTTTATTTTGTTTTTCCGGCACGAAGGGATTGTCTCTCCGACGTATATATTAGTAGATTTAACGTCAGAAACGAACTCGGCGTGGGAGCGAGAGAAGTCTCGACTCGATTAAAGAAAGGATAAACGAAGGATTCTTCGTCTCTCCAAAAATCAAACGAGTCTTCGTTCTCGTCCATCACAAAACTTACTATTCTACCAATTCTATTAAATTTTATTCATTAATTCATTAAAAATATTATATATTATTTTATTTAACAATAACGATTCGCGCATACGGTCTGATAAATTAACGGTCTGATAAATCGAACAAACGAAATTCACTCATTCACATATTTCGTCTCTCCCGGAGAAACCCGAGACTTTTCGGCACGCACATGTGGTAAAAAAAAAGTCCGTGGACGAGCCCCCGAGATCTCCGACTGTAAAAGGTATATGAAGAAGAAGAGGAGGGAGGAGAAGAAGAAGAAGAAGAAGAAGAAGAAGAAACAGGACAACGACTTAGAGCGAAGAAGTGGAGGATCGAGATAGAATAAGGGGTGGGGGAAATTCTTTACTGACTACGAAGAGGGGAGGGGGTGAGGTGAATATCTGGAGGAATGGAAGATATGGCCGTGACCGCGCGGTATGCCCGGAATGTGGCCCGTCACGGCGCGCGCGAGGAGAGGCAAAAGCCTGTAGGCTGGGCTTCATATATATATATGTGTGTGTCTGTGTGTCTGTGTACGTGTGTACAAATACACAGTACAGACCGCTATCTCCACTCTTTCAGTCGTCCTCTTACAACCGGACCACGAGAGTCCTCCGTCCTTTTGGTCCACGTCGATCTTGACTCTCTCTTGAGTAAGAGAGAGAAAGAGAAACGAAAGATCGCAAGACGCGAAGCAAAATGTACAATGCTGCACCCTCTTCTTCTTCCACGCACATTCGAAAAGAATGATCGTGTGGATATATCCACTTGACAAAACTCTCGACATTCTCGACATTGACGAGACGATGTCTCTTTTTACCTACTGCGTTCAATATATTTTATACGACGATGCAATTTTTGTGCATAAATATTGCAGTAAATATCGCATTTTATTCCAATGTATTATTATTCATTAAATCTATGGTTTATTGAACGAAACGAAAATTTTTTTATTTTGTAAAAATATGGAAAAAACTATTTTTTTTCTTCCTTCGACGATGTAAAAATGGAGATCTTTGTTTGGGAGATAAAGCTTACCGCGTATTAAAAAAATCACAAACAGAGCTCTATTATACAATCTCTAAGGCTTGATCCTATTCTTGATTTCGTCAAGGTCTTTTATCGAGAATTTGTGAACCAAGGACTTTGGGCAGACCTCCGCAGATGTAGAAATAAAAGTTGCTTCGGGCTTCTGTGCCACTTACCGATTAATGCTATACGGATCGCTTCGAGCATGAAGATTACGAAGAAGAAGAAGAAGAAGAAGAAGAAGAAGAGGAGGAGAAGGAGGAGGCTGAATACGAGGCAAGATTGTCGAAAAGGTCGATAAAAAAAATTGCAGACGAGGGAAGAAAGGAAAAAAATAGAGAAAAAGAAAAAAAAGGATCTCAATCGGGTATCTGGGTCTCGGGGTACGTACGAGGGTGCGATTAGACAGGTGCAACGTTGGGCGGTTCTCTGGGAGAGTAAGAGAACGCTCCTCGGGCTCTCCCACAATTGCGCATAGTCACACCTGCCCCACCGAGCCCAGAAATCCCGACACGAGATAGGCGGAGTACAGCCCAGAATCACTGCGTTCATCCTCCTCTTACAACCAAAAAAAAATCGCTTTCTTCCTCTTTGCCTTTGGCCTCTCGTCCCAACGGGATCGACAACACATCGGGACGAGAAATCGATCCCAGCCGCCACCTGCGGGTTCTGCGGGAAAGAAGATACAGAAAACAAGAGAAAAGGGAACATGGCGATAAAATTTGAAGAAAATGAAATTATAATAATTACAAAATTATTATTCGCATCGATTATAATTTATTATTCGAACAATAGTGCGAAAATCGCGAAAACTTGATTTTCGTTGGCGACGATCGGTACGATGCGACCAAAAGAAGAAAAACCCTCTCGCCCTGTTTTCGAGAATTGATGGAACGATCGTGTATATTTGGTATTCGTACGTGGGTCGGCATCGATCTAGTATAGAGCCAAAAAAGTAAGGGAGCTTGTTCCTTTCGGAGGGGAAGACGAAGAGTCGAACGAGCGCAGGTGTGTCGAGCCATCTTTTCGTCCTTCGAACTTTTTCGATAACGGACCGTCTATTGACTTACCGCAGGGGTGTTTGATTTCGTGTTCTTCTCACTCTTCCCGAGGTCGGTGAACAAAAGGTCCATCGGTCATGCCAGAGTCAGAGTGCCTGTTTTATTTTACTTATGGAACAGAACGCGAGCTAAAATACACGCTGATGACGATAGCGACGCAAGGTCGAAACTATTCTTCGATTCGAGTGACGAGACACCTGCCTCTACCTGACCGCGTTCCAAAAAAACAAAAAGAGACGAGGGAAACATGGGAACTCTTAATTTTACCTTTTAATTTAGAACCTCTCGCCCAATTTATTTTCGAGAAAACACTGACATTAAAAAAAAATTAAATGGAAAATAATGATAACGACCTTCGCCTCGGAATCGCGACTGGTTCGAATTATCTCGATTATTAATTTATCGCACCTGCGTCGTCTTACCCTTGAGAAGGCTTTTTCCTGTTGACCGCACGGTGACGCCCGTGATCGAATGAAAACATTTTCGTGAAAATTGGGTCAGGATAATGTAATGCGAGAGAGAAAGAGAGAGAAAACATAAGGTGAACAAAAGAATCGAGATGGGGCGTGGATGAACCCTCGACAGTAAGAGAGTTTGACTCACTTTACCATAGAAAAGAATTTCAGACAAGTATTCTCTCGATCCTCTCGCTATATATAAAAATACAAGTTTGTGAAAAAAAACCACCCTCGGTGATAAATTACCTCGTTGACACCCGACCTATCCCACCCTTATCCTTCAATATCCGCGCTTGGTAACCAACCACTCGACAATGGACTCGAAAGACTTTGGAAAAAATCTCTCTCGGTCATTTTTCTTCGTGTGTGATTTTCTTTACATTTCTGGTATACTTATATATTCTTGTCTTCGCTTCTCGCTCGATTTCGGGGTTGACGGTTCTACCTTTCTTTCTCGGGGTCGCGAGAGGGTGGAAAAGGAAACGCGTACCAGAAAACTTGCCTAGGATTCTTTCACCCTCACCCCCGACTCCCCTATTTCCCTCTTCAATTCGTAGGGCGAAACGACGTATAAATCTCTCTCCTCGCGACAATAAGTATCGGCTCGTTGGATTTCTTCCAAGTCGTGGAAGAAAATCCAACGGGAATCCACCGCATCGTGTGACCAAAAAAAATCTCATCGACCGGTTCCACATTTTTCACCATTTTTTTCATCCCTGGTTGATTTTTTTACTTGTTAAACAACCCTTTTAACGGTTCAAATTCCCGTTCCTTTTTGTATGAGAGAACGACGAATGAAAAATCGTCCGAGAATATTTTTTGACATAATCGTAGAAAAAATATTCATAAATATTAATTTGATTTTAATTCAAACTTGAAATATATTCAAACATTCGTCATCATTTTTTTCAAATTTTGGACGAGTTCGTTTTAAATCATGTGCCAACTAACAAGACCCTCCGGGAAGCGACCGAGACTGTGGAGAATGAAGAAGAAGAAAAAAGTACGGGACAGGCCCACGCGGAGGGCCTCGAGTGTGCAGCGCGACGTCTATGGAAACCTGACCTTTCTCCGACAATGATTTTTACGGTCATTGAATCTTCGTTCTCCCGGCGCCGTAAAGAAACCCCCGACGTAAAGGCGACGCTGCCCACGTGACCGCGTCGACTTTTCTCCCCTCGGCTTTCCCAGGGGATTTTTCTTGCGCGCAACATTTTTTCTCCTTTCGAATAATGCGCACGTGTGCCATTACGAAGAGAGCTCGATCGATTTCGTTCGTTCTCCTCTCACGTAAAGCATCGACGAGTCTCCGACTGTCGTTAAAAAAAGTTTGAAAATCGATTGAAAAATAGTTTAATCAAATGGTAATTAAATTTCTATCAAAATAATTATAACAAGCTTGTTAATTATTTTTAAAAATGCATATAAAAATGCATAAAAAATGTTTATTTACTTTCCATTATAAAGAATGAAGTGTCTTACACGACGCACACTTCATTCAATCCTACAGAGCTTACAAAATCGGATATATCGTAGATTTTCTCTCCCGAGAGAGAATGATATCTATACGTATACGAATGCACATATCGCATTGGTATCCTCCACGCCACAAAGCTAGAGTATCTAGTACAGGGTAGACACGACTACACGAGAGCGAGAGAAGCTGCGACAAACCACAGAGAGAGGTCTAGCTTTCCCATGATGATTCTCAGCGTCACTGGAGAGACGAGTCCACGTAGCTAAGTGCTACTGGATAATACTCTCCGGATTCTCCCGATACTGGGAGAGCGTATGTACGACGATGAGATATAGAGAGGACGGGAGAGAAAGACGATGCGAGGTAATGTGTCCCACGATAAGCTCGTCGCATGGGACAAGTCGACTCTGTCCTCCGGCTAGATCTCCGCATAACTGTTATATAGCGTAAACTCGGGTATAAACGTAAACTCTCCATTTTCGTAGACGTACGATATCGTCCGCAAACACCATAAATCTTGGATCTCGGATATCCTCCTGGCTCGTACGTATCGCTGTGTCTACGAACATTTTGAAACACCAAATGTAACGTCGAAGATTGTTAAAACTCCATTTTTCCACTATATTCGAAGATTAAAATAAAATAATTATCGTAAGGCTAATTATCTTCTAATAAAACTTAAAAAAAAATAGATTTATGGTTTTTCTATCGAAACGATTTATTTTCAGAGAAGTGAAAAAAGAAGAATTTTTATAGCTTTTCGTGATCGTTTTAAGGATTAAGGCAGATCATATTCCTACTTGTGGTGAGTTCATAAATCGTCTCTTCGTTTCGCTCTCCGCAAAGCGATCGTAGACCGCGAAAGAATCGTGACGATCCGCGTTAAAACGTTCGGTTACATATGGACGAGAAAATGTTTTCCGATCTCGTGGGACTAGACGATGGGGTCTCCGGTTTACCGTGACAGAGCTGGTACACGAAGAAACGGGCAGATCGAGCGACGAAAATAAAAAATAGGAAAAAAAAGGGGAAGAGCGAGTATCGTGACTTTTCTCGAAGTATCTGCACGCACGCTACAAAACGTTCGCGATACTTATACACCAGCAGGGGATGAATAGAGGTATAAACATAGAATCGATTGCCATCGAGAAAACGTAACGGGCGACATCGGCGACGGTCTTCAATTTTTAACCGTGCAATTTATCGTAAATCTTTCTCGTGCAATTTATCGTAAATCTTCTTCGGAAACGAGAGAGAGAGAGAGAGATCTTTTCATGTCGAGAAATACGATCACGATTTTATTCGTTAGCGCATAATCGACCAGACCGTAGGAGTTCGATTAGAAGAGCGATTCGGCGAAAAAAGCTGGATCGATGCGAAGATTCCACGATCGAGAATTTTTTACGAGTTGGAATGTCGGCGTCATTGAATTACAACGAATAATCGCTCGGTGATTGAACGTGGGATTTATTCGATCGTTTACCACCAATCGCGAATTCCAAGTTAGGTACGACATAAGAATAAATTTTCATTAGAAAAGGAAAATGAATAAAATTTTGAAAAATCGCCAGATTTCCATACTTTTGTTTGTGCAAATTATCGAAGAGCTCCTCGAATCTATCTCCCTCGAACGACTGGATTTATCACGGCCCTTTCATCGTTCTCTCCTGCTGCACGAGTACATTTACTAACGCACGATGGCACTTCTCGAAATCCAGAAGCAACGTAGGTACTAAATTCACTTGGTAAATAAAACCTTGCAAAGGCGGAAACCATTGGCAAACTCGAAAGCGAGAAAAGTACGTGTATACATATATACAAATGTGCTTATGCCGTTGTTATTTCTGTCGCTGTGGTAGCACTTTTCTTCATTCTTCGTGTGCACACACTCGAAAAAAAAGAATGAGAGGGAGAGAATAAGAAGAGAGAGAGAGAGAGAGCTCTGACAAATATTTGCCAAAGCGATCCGTTGTAATAACAAAATTTCAACGAAACCGAATTCGTGCAATTTTCGAGATCCCGAGGACTCTGTTCGTTGAGCCGTGGGTGTTGCTCTTTTCCCTCTTTATCGGTCTCCGCTCGTTTTTCTTAGCTGTCGTTTCCGGACCTTTTCCCTAGGGTGCTTATCGCCATCATTTCGTTCCTCGAGAGGGTGAAAGAGAAATAAAAAAGACCTTTCTCTCGTTGAAATTATAAAAAAAAATTATTCGACGATTTGATACATTTTCGAAAAATGATAATTCTGAGCTCTCTCCGTATTTTCTTTTCAATTACTCCCGAAACGATCGATTTATCTCGGCGTTAAAAAATAAACAAAAAGAAACGAAGAAATTAATACCTCTCGTAGTAACAATCCCTTCCGTTCTCTTCGAAGCGTGAAATAATAATACGAAACTTTTTGTATACGACGTTAAAACGTTCTCGACGTAAGGATAATGCAATTTTCTCGAGGAAGCTTCCTTTTTTATTTTATTTTTTTGTTATTTTTCCCCCTCCCGGGCAAAACTTGATTATCCCGAAGCAGGTCCTTGACTCCCAAGGGACGGTATACACTTTGAGACGACACGAGGAGAGAAAGAAAGAGAGAGAGAGAGAGAGGCTCGACGAGGTTGTGTCGCGGGTGGAAGGCCACGCCGCCGCTATATAGTTTCAACTGTTTTATCTCTCCCTTCGGGTCGTCTCCACTTTTCCCGGCACTCTCTCTCCCTCTCCCTCTTCCTCTCGGTCTTCTTCCTCCTCCTTCTATCTACCCCGGCCAACTTTCGCTCCTTTGCCCCTTTTATCCGAGAGTAATCGGATCCGCCCAATTGACCCACTAATCGACATTCGCCACGGGGAGAAATGAAACGATATACGCGAATCGCGTCGAGCACGACTTTCGAGTACTTTGCCACGATATAGGTACACGTGGCTCGAATACGAGTGTGAGTTACAGAGAAGAGGAGCCACAGGAGTCGGATATAAATCCGTGTGTGCAACGCAATGATCGAGAAACTCTTTTAACCCCCTCCCTACTCACCCCCTTCTCTAGAATCGTATAACAAACGTTCGATGATATTTTTTTTTCTTCCTTTCGAACAACGTTATTCTCTCCCCCTGACCGTTCTCGCTCGATTTCCATCGACGAAACGAGATACATACACCCCGAGAGCATGGAAAACGATATCGTTTCACGAGAATAACCGTACGTCGGGCTTTTTGTCCCGGAGTGAAAATATATTCTGCAAATGTTATGAAACGATAAAAAAAAAATTGAAAAACAAAAAAAAATTCAACGAGGGATTAAAAAAAAGGTTCGAAACAGAGGGAGTGAATGCGATTTATTTTCACGATCGTGCCAATTTGTTCAATTCGATCGATCGAAAAATTTCGTACTACACCGGGGGCGATAAAAAAAATGTTATCTTCCGTAAATTGAGCAAAATTGAAATGTACGTTTTGGCGCGAAACTTTGATAAAAATATTACGAAATTTATACGCCCGTGATGATTCATCGGAAAATTGAAATATTAAATATCTACGTTTTTTTTAATTCTCCAATATAAATCATAATTTTTTGGTTCAAACGAAAAAAAATCGTCACGGGGATTAAGCAATTTGCTACGAGAGTAAAAAAAAAAAGGGAAGAAAGAAATTTTTGCGGAAAGAGTCAAGCTCGCGAAGAATAGGCTCGTGATCCATGAGGGTGACCCCTCTTGAGCCGGTAATTCAAGGTATGTAGAGAGACGGGGCGGTTCGACGGGGTATGCACACAATCCGGATGTTATGACTCGCGGAATTATGGAGGAGCGTCGAATCGCGGGAAAGCCGTCGCGGCTCGCTCGACAATTATAGCGCTCGCATATTAGAGATCTCGATGGCGTGTCCGACGGAGCCCCCAGCAGCCTCAACTGACCAATCGTTCTAGCTCCCATCCTCATGGAAACCATCGCTGCATATTCCCCCATACTCCGGGAGGGAAGCTACGGGCTCTGGGTCTCCTCGTCGTAATTGAAATATCTCGATCCTCCTGGACCACGCCGGCTTGATCTCGGGACCGCAAACCATGAAATTATACGAGCGAGTGATTCCTACCGCAAGAAAGACAGCGAGAGAGAAAGAGAGAGCCCGCCCCGACGATGTATTTTTCTTCGCACGAAAAAATACCGAGAGCGATGCACCTTTTCTACGTTTCTGCGAAATGATAAAATTATTAAAATGGATATAAATATTTGTATGGGCTATTTCATTCGACTTCTAATCATTTTTGTGGATGAAATTTGTTTTTATTACTCAAATTTATTTCATTTTATTATTTTACTTTGTTTTTTTTTGCGTAATTATTCAACTGATAACAAATATCTCAGGCCTCGTTGTATTTAATCTAGAATTGCCCGTAGACGTATGTTCGTGGTGGTCTCTTGGTAGGTTTTTGCGACCGGTCGGTCTCTACGCGGTCGCTGGACCGTGGTCAATGCGAGAAACCGCAGCTAACATATACACACGTAACTCGTTCTCGCGGTCGGTCCGTCACCGCGACAAGCGGGGAAACATATCAAAAAATAGGAACAAAAAACCCCCAATAAAAACATCGCGATAGAAAAATTGGAATACGAGAAGAAGATGCGAAAGTATCGAGTGTCATCGTTCCTCGCTGTTACATCGACGTTTTATTATTATTATTATTATCTCTCATATTCGACGATATTTTCTCGGGGTTGCAATATCTTCCTTCGTCCGGAAGAGAGAAGTACATTTGAAATCGATACCGATCTTCATTTTTGCTCGTTTTAACTTTTTTTAAAAAATATTTTTTATTCGATTACATTTTTATTACCAGAAATTGCGATCCGGATTGTGAAACGGCGAAGAGCGAAACGAGAAACTGGTATCGAGCTATAAAATGTTTTACCCGTATATATATACGTATACACAGGTGGTGTAGGTACAGCAAGCCAGGAAAGATCGAAAGGGCTGTTTTCTCTCTCGGTTATACGTTCGTAACGGACGGACGATGCACTTGGACCCCGCGGGGCTCAAATGCCAGAGCCCTGAATGTGTAATAAGCACTCATGTCGCGGCCCTTGCGGGCTCTCTCACCCCCGCTCCACAACCTCCGCTCACTCTCTGCGGTGTTCGCGCGTCTCTGCATTTTAGAAAGGTCCTACCCGCGCTCGCACAACGCCCGAACCCTTCATATATTTACCTGTACATTGCCTCGAATATATATATATCGCTGCATAGCTACTATATCGTTATATATATATATATAGAGAGAGAGAGAGATGGAAGCGAACGAATGGATTGTATACAAGAGCGTATAGGGACTCGCGAATGAAACGACGACGCACATTTGATCACGACCGAGAGACGACCGACGATCAAACACGCAACCGTTCATCTCTATCTCTTCCAATCTTTTCTCCGTCTATCCAGTCCCGGTTCCCTTTTTCCCCCATTTTCTTACTACCCTCGACCTGTTTTTTCTCTCGTTTATTTTGTTCTTATTTTTTTTTGTATTTTATTTTTATTTCCAAGCCATAGACAGCTAGTGTATTCTATTTTCTCGTAGGACGTACGTATAGGGGAGAAGGGTGCGTAATAATGCAAAGGGACGACGACGAAGATGTTTCTCCCTCGTTTCGCGTCTTCGACGGATTTCGCTCTTTTTTTCCCGGTCTTTCCGTTCTTTTCTTTCTACGTGGAATCTATGATAACGTATGTAGGTACGAGACCTCGAGACACGAAGCCAACCAAGGGACTGACGCGAACTGCGGAAAGTGCACTTTGTAATTACGAAGTGCATTCGCGTGTATGAAATGCGAAAAAAATTGGAGTAATAGATTTCTTTTTTCTTTCGAGTTTGGTTTATTTCGATTTCCCTCAAGAAGAATCATATTATTAGCGATATTGAATGATTATTATTTATTATTATTATTATTATTATTACCATTAATATCACAATTATAATAATTGCTAAAAAAAACATGACGAGTCGTGAAAATGCGAATAGAGAAAACGTTTAAAGATACGTGCGCGCACGCGAATAGTGTCCGTTTATGCGGACACGAACGATTCCCCAGCGAATTAGAGAGGGAGGGAGAGGGAGAGAGGAATATTCTGGCGAAGTAGGACGAGAGGAATAAAATAACGTTTCTTCCTCGACGGGAGAAAGCATGTGCGGGAAGTAAAACGACACGGAGAAAGACCTCCGCATTACCTGTCTGACATTATGTGCCTCGCCCACTTAACAACAATGGGACGACCAATCTTCGTTATAATCGCGCGAGGGGCTCGTCACCTTTTTATTCTCCCTACGGCTTCGACGAATTTTATTCACGATTAAATATCCATTATTACTCGTAACGGACGAAAAATTCTCGCAAAAAATATTTCCACGAGTTTATTGGTACTTACCAATAATTCATTTATCAGACACGTATTAGCGAGTAATTCTGAATTTACATCACACGAGGGAAAATCCGAGGGAAGGTAAAATCTACCACATTAATATTGTTATTATTATTCGAGAGTTAATTATTATACCGCATAAAATATGCTAATTGCGTGAAGTAAATACTCCGATTACGTTGCGGTCAGGGTGATAAATGGCGGTTGAGAATAATAAATTAGTGAGATCTAAGCTCGACCGGCATCTAACACACACGGTTCGGGTCTCCCAACGTTGGTCTTATACACCTTCTCTCTAGGCATTACGCTGTCTCGGCCAGCTTTTCGTTTATTAATGTTATGCATTTGTATTATTGTTATTATAGCCAGGTTAGACGCCTATGAAATATCACAGAGAAAATTAACTGAATTTAAGAGACGTTAGGTTTCTATAAAGTGCCTCGGGGAAATTAGACAAAATTTTTTTAAACTGATGATTAAAAATAATGTTTTCAACTCCCTTTTTCCACCGAATTTTTTTTTTAAATCACCAAACTTGCCAAAAATACCCTCTCGATTTCTCTTTGATGGCGAGTCGTTGAATTTGCAAACGTCCAATTTCCGTCTCATCGGAACATTTTTTTCCTATTATTTTTCATTTTTCATTTGAAAAAAACTCGCCAATAAATAATCTATATTTCGGGCCAATTACGCACTATTCAAACGCCGTTCGTGCGTGTGCACGCGACAAATATTTCAACAATGATTCATTAAAAGTCATAACTCCCGCACTCGAACAATTTGCCAATCAAAAACGTACGTTGCGCGTCGATAAATTTGAAAAAAAAGTTTATTATCGTCGTGACGGTCGACCAGGTGCACCATATATGAGTGACGAGAGTGGAATGTTCAATCATCGTGGACGGTTCGTGATCGGAATAAGCGACGAAAAATTCTTACTTTCATTCGATTAAAAAACCGTGGCCCCCGGAGTCCACTCATTAGCATTCACACGCTCTTCGTGGCTCACGAGTGGAGTCTATTAGCGTGGAGTAATTAGGCTGATGTATATAGCGTAAAAAGAAGAAAAAAAAGGGGGAAAAAAGATCCACGCCTCGTCATATACGTATATATCGTTCTCGCGTTCAACGAAACTTCCCGGAGAGGTGGGATTTGTGGAAAATCTTTATTTGATTGGGCGAAGCTGAGGAAAATCACTTTATCTCCGGTGTGGTAATACCTCGAAGAAGAGCGCGAGGGTGGGGGGGATGGTTGGCTCTTAAATTCTCATCCTCGGCCGGACTACCGTTAAATACTTTCGAGACTCGAGATTACCCGGCATTTTCGTTCGAGTCTAATTTCTTTCGTTTTTTTTTGCTCCCTTCCTCTACCTCTCGTCTCTCTCGGCCAGTATCCCAGTACCGCGTTTTCTTAAATCGATATACCACTCCTCGAACTTCTCAAGAAAGAAGAATACCACGCGCCAATTAACATTTTCTTCGCCAACATTAAATGTGGTAATATATTCACCTCGGCTGACTAATTTCGAATTCAATATCGAGGCTAATTATGAAAATTTAGTTTACGAGAGAAAAGTGCTTTGCAGCGATTTAATATCACCCGGTTTTACGAGACGACGGTTAACCGCGAGGATATAAGTTACGATTGTGGGAAAATAAGGAATCGAGGCAAATTTTTTAGATCGATGATTAATAGGACACTTTTGACTATTCTTAATTTGCTATAATTGAAAAAAAAAATCGGTCACGTTTTACAAATATTAAAAAATAAATTATTCTCACTTTTCGACGAAATAAATCCTCGTTACCACCTTGACACAGTTATCGTCCTCTAAAAATCTACTTGGGCGACTGACTAAATCTCTTCAACTGCGGGTAAATCGAGTCGAAGACAAAAATACGATCGCGCAAACAATAAAAAAATTAAAACAGCGAGCCTGATTCCCTGTCGTGCGCGAAGAACAGAGAAATCCTCTGGAGAGATTTGGGTACCGCAAAGCCACGGAAGAGAGTGAAAAGGAGCAAAGAGTAAGAAAAAAAATATATACATCCGAAAAGAAAGAGAAATCTCGAGAGAGAGTAAGAAAGAGAGGAAAGGAAAGGAAAGGTTCGAGGGAAGGGCGCGTGTGAGGGAGAAAAATGCCACGACGACGAGAGGTAAAGAGTGACGGGCTAAAGAGTGGAGGAGTCGACACAAATAGTGAGAGATACATCAGCACCCGGTGAAAACCACACGTGACTGCACAACTGCACACAGGCTGGAAGAGACTCGTTGACAACGAGAGGAACTTTTACGTTTTTTTTTCTCTTCTTTTTTACCATCGACAGAGACCGAGCGAGTCACCGATCGAGTTTCAGCATTTCATCGTATGTTTCTTCCACATGGAACATCGCTCCGGTGTGTTAAATAAAAAAAAATAAAAAAAGAAGAGAGAAAAAAAGAAAACGAGTAGAAGAGACAAAAGGCGAATGCGCGGACAGTTCGCGCTCGCGCGTGTGTTCGACGCGTTATTTTCCCTTCGCACAGCTCGCCCTTTCATTCATCGTATTCTTGTTTGAAAAGTCAAATGACGCTCCCCGCGTTTCCACCCATCCGTTTGCCCCGAAGGGAGGGCGGCTCTGTCGCTCCGCTACATAAACCTCCCGCTGCTTGCGAGAGCTTTTCCGCAGCCGCATACCAGATTTTCGATAAATATTTGTCGTGGATTTCCTCTTTTTTTGTGTTTCTCGTAACTCTCCGTCGTTAGCTGCGTCGTTATACGTGACGAGTGAGTCGGGGTACGGGGGGGGTAGAGAAAAAAAAGATCGTGTCGTAAAAATAGGGTCGAAACCTCTTTTTCACTGAATATACGGTTTTTATAAATAACTATTTGAGGAAATAGGAAAACGTGTATTGAATTTTTATTTTCACGTCCGAATGTGTCGTGATGCTTTTACCCAAAAATATCGTTTCTTTTCATTAAACAAAAACTTTCGACTTTCATCGAACGGATTGTAATTACTTCAATTATCATGATTTTTTTTATAGTAATAAAATATCAATATCTTGCATATTTTATTTCATAAAAAGATAAATAAATGATAGAAGATTTGATTAATCTTCGATGATTACCGTCCGTTTTGAAAGTTTTTAACGTCCTAAATTCTAACTTTTTTTGCTCCAATAAAACAATGTCCGTCAAACGTATAATCAACTCAAGCACAACCCCCTACTTTTTTTTATAAACCCTATAAGTTACCCTTAATGTCAATTTAACCCTGTTTTATGACAAGCAATTTTAATTTCCGAACTAATCTTACAATTAGTTGATTCATATCTATAATCACTTCCCCAAAGTACTCAATTCTATAATCAACTCAAGCACAACCCCCTACTATTTTTTATAAACCCTATAAGTTACCCTTAGTGTCAATTTAACCCTGTTTTATGACAAGCAATTTTAATTTCCGAACTAATCTTACAATTAGTTGATTCATATCTATAATCACTTCCCCAAAGTACTCAATTCTATAATCAACTCAAGCACAACCCCCTACTATTTTTTATAAACCCTATAAGTTACCCTTAATGGCAATTTAACCCTGTTTTATGACAAGCAATTTTAATTTCCGAACTAATCTTACAATTAGTTGATTCATATCTCTAATCACTTCCCCAAAGTACTCAATTCTCCCGATAAAAGAGAAAAAAGAATTAATTCCAATAAATCGACGATTAAAACGTTGAATTTGGAATTTCGCGTAGAAAACGGAGGGTCTCTGATATAATCCGTGTACGACTGGTACTCACTGTGCCAAACTAGGAGATTTAGAAAGAGAGAAAGAGAGAGAGAGATATTCGCCGGAATATGAGAACGAGCAACAGCAGCAGAACGCCGTGACTCGACGAGACCGAGAGATAGCAAACAGGGGCGAGCCTTCTGAATTTCTGCGACTGGCGAGGCCACATCTCGGGCAAATATTCGTTCACCGAGACTCGCTCGTCGCTCTCTCGCCCGGTCTGGTTGCCTCGCGAGCCTCGGACACGCTCACGTGGACAGGAAAACGTCTACTACGAAACTATTCTATATATTAAACATAATACGCTCTATATACATATATATTAATACGTATAAAGATATAGGAGAAGCGAGCTTCCCATTTCGGATATCCGGCTTAGCCAAGTGCAGACCGCAGAGGAATACGTATCGGAACAAGCCAGCCTCCACTCGACTCGTTCTCTCCATCCTGACTCTCGCCTCCTTCTCATTTCCAACGTTTTCGCAACAAATATGCGCCTATCTACCTACATATAGGCTACATACGCGTCGTATACACGCGAGATGGCTACTCTTACTCTTCATTTCCATCTCGTTTCGTTTCATACGTCGAGGCTCCTGTATAACGCATGATTTTCTCCCTTTTACTCCGTACACGTATCGTGTCCTTGATATACACAAGTATAATGATTTATACGTATTACGTGCACGCGTCTCTCTCGATCTCTCTCTCTCTCTCTCTCTCTCTCTGGACCAACGAGTTTCGCCTGCTTTGGCTTGTTTTTTGTAGATCGATAGCGACTGTGGATTTATCAAGATTTTCTACGTGTCCACTAGGGATTATCCTTCTCAATTTTCGTATCTTATCCAACCTCTTTCTGAAATATCGTCGAGAGATTCGTTGTCGAAGGATACAAATAGGCGTTCGTGATAAATCAAATATTTTTGGCTGAATAAAAATAAAGTACAAATACGAAAATAGCACGAAATAAGATTATTTTGTATTTATGTACGTTGTGGGTTTATCGAAAGTTATTCGTAGCTGGGTAAGGTCGTAATTGGCCTCGACTAATGAAATTCCAAGTTACGAAACAAGTTTTATTAGTTAAGTCGATAATTTAATTATGGTTTACCGTCGCAAAATTGACGCTCGATACGTTCGTCTCAATTTACAGTTGGCGTTAAATGTAATTCGTTTACCCGTGAATTTACGTCTACAAGAACACCCTAAATACTGAAGTAAAAGCGCAGAATGTCCGTACTATTTTTATTACATATACACCATTTTTTCATCGTAGTTTGTAAAGCGAACGAATTTTTTTTTGCTACGTAGGTACTTCCAAATTTTATTCTAATGGAACGACGAACGAAAATGCATGATGAACTTTCTTTCCCTCTCGCTCATTTGCTCGGGCTCATTAACTTTGTGCAGTATTTTACGATACTGTATCGAATCACTCGCTCTTTGGGGAATCCGAATAAATGGAGCAGGATGGGCGGACCGCAGGACGACATGTTCGATGGTTTCACCGTGTGCAACGCGAGAGAGAGAGAGAGAGAGAGAGAGAGAGAGAGAGAGAGGGAAAGGGGGCTCTTTGATCAAGTAAATGAGCTTGATTAATCGAAAATTATTCCAAGCTCCATCCGACTAACGGCTTTCACGCGGATAGTTGAACTACACCGCGATTATAAACATATATCGTATAACACGCCCCCTCCCCCTCTGACCTTATTCACTCTTCGAGCATTTCAATTAATTGTTTTCATCTAAAACTTATCTTTTTTTTAATCCATATGTTCACAGGCAGAGGAATTGAACACGATTGTCGGTAATGCTTTTCGCATGGCGTACGTGGCGCAGCTGCAACGCCAGCCGATTCTTCAAGATGTAATAACGCCACAATCGTCGCCCGTTTATCGCAATAAGGACAAACAGGAGGAGCAACGAAACGCTCGGGTAAGAATATCGAATCGAAACGAATAATTAAAAAGTAATTATAAACAAATATATTGTATCGTCGTCGTAGGTCTTCTATTTATTTCTTTAATTATCTCCACGTCGAAATTACAACGAGATACCGTTGATCAAACGAGCCAGACTCCATTTAATAATAGTAACGTACGGTCGAACAACGTTAAACATCGATTCTCGTGTTCGGACACAAATCGCTACGTTTCTCTACATACACGAGATTCCAGGATTAGCTCGAAAAACTATTTTCCCTCTCAATGCTTTGTCGCTATATGCAGCAACGAGACCGGCTCGTAGATACCAATTTCGTAAACTCCGCTCTCTATCTAGTTCTCTTTACCCATTAAATCGATCAGTATCGGATCTCCGTCTATGGCATCGAGAGAGCACGCGGGTTGCTTGATCCATTCGCTCGTTCGTACATCAGACGCTGAAAGTTCTCCAATCATGAATAGTCAGAGAGAGAGAGAGAGAGAGAGAGAGAGAGAGGGAGATAAATCATCGATTTGCTAGTGCCGCGTATAAAAACCGAGAGGCGCATGGGAATCAATCGTCATTCTATTCGTCCTGATTCCGTGAATAGTTGATCGCTGAACTTTCTCGGCTATTCGTTTATATCGTACCCGAGGCATTTCACGCTTTAAGATTTTCTATCGCAATACGAGAAACAACGACAGGACTAAAAAGTAAAAAAAAAATGTTTTTCCTTCAACACTGGAACAGAAAATATTTAGTTAACAGAATATTTTGATATCCTACAAAAATGTATGTAAATCATTTTTTTAATTATTGATTCGATATGAAAATTATAAATTATGAATATTGATACGAAAGAATAGAAAAAAAAATGTTATTTCGCTGAAACTCGTAAAATTCGACGACGGTTACGGGCGTCGAAGGAAGCTGGCTAAGGAATGTCTAACGAGAGCTCTATCCGGCGTGGTCTCTCTATTCCCTGGTAATAGGGGCTCATGGAGCAAACCTTACAGAACTCGGCGTACCACTAGGTGTCCCATTTACCGCCGGCTCTCGTGTTAATTATAAATTCGACCCGAGACCACGAGGACGGAACGCGTACGTTCTCCGATGTTTCATTTCCTAGTAAACATGAGCGCAGTTAGCAGTGACGCGAGACACACGAGCTTGGCGCCGTTCGAATGAAACAAAAAAGGACAAAAGAAATAATGAACGTTGATAAGACAATTTCTCGAACCGTGAATTATTAATCTTTTGAAATTATTCTTTTAATCGAAAGTTACTTCTCCAATTGGAAACATTCGTCATTGCGATTTTCCATTACTCCTGGCTCATTTTCTCAGGAGGAGGAGAGTCTATTAACGTTCGAAGGTCGCGCGCGTTTCTGAGATTCTTCATCCACGCGCTTGTACGATGGAATTTGGTCCATCCATACGCGAGAACTCCATCTCGAATGCTCGGATAGCACAGATTTTCGCACCGCCTCTCTCTCTCCCTCTCTCTTACTCTCCCTCGTTTCTCGGGGGAAATTGCATTACTCCGGATTTACGTGGAAATACGTGACTCATGGCTGCGCGTCTATAAATGCATATGGGAGGAGAATTTTCGCCCTCCCTCATACCTCGAGTTCCAGCCGAGAGATATATATCACTTTTAAATATACGAGAATCTACTAGTATGATAAAAGAGTGACTATAAATTATTCTAATCGTCCCTACGATTTCTACGTACGTAGACTTTTTTCCCCAAGACTGTCAACGAGGGTTTAATTAAATCCGAGCTATGATAGCAAGTACGTGAGACCCTGACAGTAAAATATTTTTCAAGGCATTGAAATATTACAAAAATTGTTAAAAATTGTGAAAATTTATATATTTTATTGTCGTTGTTTTTATGCAATCGATTCGAACAACGTTGCAGAATAAACCATTGGGTAGCGAGAACGCTAACGGCGGGATCGGCACTGGAGGAGGCGGCGGGGGTATCGGCAGCGGCGGTGGCGGAGTGGTGGGCAGCTGCGGTAGAAGTCCGTCCACGAATTCGTGGCTGAAAAGTCGAACGGCGCCCACGTCCCGTTCTGGTAGCGGTACGTCCGCAGCGGACATGAACGTTCAGCTCGGCAGCGCAGGCTCGCCCACGCTGCGACTTGCCAGCGTCAAGGTATTTCTATATATGCCTCCACAAAATATAGTCTCTCTCTCTCGCTTAACATAAACTTATAACAAACAATCTCCTCGTTGCAAAAAATATTTCGCGCCTTGAGATTTCAATTTAAAAAGAAAAGTTTGCCGATCGAAATTAAATTGTAAATTAAATTTACTCGAATTTTTTTCATAGACGCCAAATTCGATACCGGGCCTGAGACCGTCGCACAATTTTACCAACGTACTCGGACCTATCAGCAACGAGAATGAGACGAAGAGTATATCGCAACAGAGCACACCGAGCAGCGACGAGAGCAACTCGCCGACCGAGCTCAATTCGTACAAGAGACTGACCGATAAGCCGCCGCTGATAAAGCGACTTACCATGGGATTGACCGGTGGACGCGACGTTCTCGGCCTGAATAGCGAGGACGACAGTTGTCCTCTCGTCAGTGGCAGTAGCACACCGACGAGTCCAACGAATCGTCCACATTCCGGTGGTTACATCAACGAGGCCATCATCGATTCCGAAGGGACGAGAGCACCTTATAACAAAATTCCACCCTCCGAGACCCTCGACAACACTATTAACGCCTCAATTACAGCTAAGAATTTTAACATCGAGAATAATAGGTAATTTCATCAATTTCTTTTCTTATTCTCTTCTTTTTTCCAATATTATCGACCTTTTCGAAAAAAATGTACGATAAGGAAAAAGACAGTTGGGTTTGGGAAGAAAAAATCGATCGATTGATCCAAATTTCAGGATAGGACACAATTCACCAAATTCCGGCACGGATACGGAATTTAAAACCAAGAGACGATCGCAGATAAGCACGTCGAGCAGCTCCGTACCGGCTGACGGTAGCACGCACGGATCGACACCGACACCACCGCCCCTACCCGAGAGAACCGACAGTCTGAACAATCGAAACGAGGAGGGCGAATTACGAAAGGCTCCCTGGTTTCAAGCGGGAATACCAAGGTCAGTCGATTAACGTTCGACGGATTCGATAATTCGAAATAACAGAAGAAAACGACGAGCAAAAAATTTCCATACGTCTCGAGCGAACAAAAATCTTTCTCGAGTCTAAACAACTCGACGTAACTTGTTTCGCGACAAGGAATTTTCTAAATTTAAGTACTATCGTTACCAAGTTTCGTAAAGTCGTACCAACGTCGGAAACGATCAAATTTATACGACACGGTTTCGCAAGTTTCGCGGTTCTTTCGATCAATGGTGAAAAAGAAAACGATGCGCCATGACGAATGGCTTTGGTCTCGCGTTTCAATAATAGACGAACGAGTCGTAAGCCGGAAGACAAATACGAGTTTCTCGTCTTTCGTACTTCGCAAGTAGCGAAACGAATGGACGAGAGAGTTCGCCTCCCTCGTTATCTCGCAAAGTCATCGAGCGCGCCGTCATTGTTCCAGAGACGTAACGCCGTTTTCTACACTCCCTCGCCGTTATCGTTCTCCTCCCTTTCTCGTCCGCTAGAAACGGATTTACCATGTACAATAACTTCGTATCTAACACGATTTGCATTTTCACGACCCTCTTCTTTCGTTATTTATCGTCCAGGGAAATAACGCTTGAGGTGCTGAGCCAGGAACCGGAAGGAGCCTTCATGGTGCGAGAGAGTACCAGCAAACCCGGATGTTACGCTCTGTCATTGCGAGTACCGAGAGAATTTCAACCGAGCGGCATCGCCCATTATCTCATTATGAGAACGAATAAAGGATACAAGATCAAGGTACGATTATTCATCAATTTTACACCTCGAGTCGATTAAGAATTTTCTATCTATCGCTAGAAATAATAATATTACCACGGTATATTAATCTCAACGCTACCTACAATCATGTTGAATATTTGTAATTTCCGGATACGATTTTAATCGTATAATTCTATTACCTTTTCGCAAAGGCCTCGAGCTTATTTATCCCAGCGGCAATTTAATCGCAAACTCCTGCGTAAAAAAAATCGTTTCACCTTCGTAAGGTTTAATTCGCCTTGCGGCATACGGATCTATTCGTTGTCGGTAGAGTTTCGCCTCGGTTATCTCGCCGTGGGCAAAATTTCAACGGAACCAGCGTGGGGGCTCGCCAACTGTGATCCGCGAGACTAATTCAACTAACTTTGCGATTGGAATTTGCCGTGCATAATCCTCTCACTCGCTTGCTCTACCCAACCTCTTCTACCCATCTACAACTTTACGTGTGTTTTCTGAAATAAATATATAGACAGCGTGGCATCGCCGTGACTCGTATCAACGTTCCCTGGGAGCGATAGATGCGAGCGACACATGCGTGCGTGTCTATCATCACGGAGCTTGCCGCTAACATCCAGCGAGCAAACAAGCCCCAATACGAGTTTTATCGCTCCTGTATACCATTGGGAAATTAAAGTAACTCTCTCTCTCTATCTCTCGCCAGTCCTCGCTTTGATCGCTCGAAACGCTCGTTTTATTATACCTGTCTTATTCGGCTGGCACGTAATTTTCTCTTTCCTCAATTTCTGCGGTCCCGGATTATTCCAAACTCATTTTATTATTGTTATTAGCCCTTAAATTTGAGAGCAAGTTTTTCCCGCAAATTCTCATTAGTTTTTTCCACAATTCTAATTTAGATCTTCTAGAAATGGTATTTTCCATTTGGGACGAGAGAAGGATCCTTGCGAATGAAAATTATATCCGGAAAATTCATAATACTTTACAATTGTAGATATTAAAAAAAAAATGTTATGGTCGAATTTGTTTTTCTATTTTGTCGTAAATAAAATTATTGACTTTGTTTCTTTTTTTCAGGGTTTTACGAAGGAATTTACGACGCTAACGGCACTGATAACGCATCATTCGGTGATGCCGGAACTATTACCCTGTCCGTTGTCCCTAAGTCGTTACAATCCGAGTTTCGTCAAAAGCGACTCGAACAAAGATTTTGCGGACATAGACTCGGATCCGGACTATAATACACTGGCCGATTTTCGCAAGATGATGGCCGACCTCAACGTCTAAAGTGTTTCTCCAGCAGTGCCAAAATACAATTACGCATCTTGCTCGACTTGCCGAGAAAGGAACTAAAATACTAAACGACATGTCCGACGTGTCGAGTACTAAAGAAAACAAATTATTTAAATGTCCGAGAAAAAAGAAAATGATAATGGCACGTGAGCCAAACGGTGATAAAGACTCGCCAAAGGCAGTGATAGGATACTAAGGCGATTAGTGGACTAAGTAATTTATAGATCTCGCGTAATGCGAAAATGTGAATGTAACTGTGAGGAAAGAGAAACGAGAGAGAATCATAAACTTTGTGCGAAATGATGTTTTCAGAAATTCGTCCACCGGAGACTAAGACTTTTGTGGACGAAAAGAAGAGAAGAGAGAGAACAAACTGTGTCAACAGTATTTCGAAAGTATATTAAAAGAAAAAAGAAATACACCATTTAAACACGAGCCACTGCCAAATGTTTTACGTATCGTGAAATTCTGTCGATCGAGGCCATTTCCGCCAGTGAAAAACGAAGAAAAAAAAAAGAAAAAAAGAAAATGATAACGAGTGAATAATTAAACGAGAAAGGACCAGGTATTAGAGCCATAATTGTATCTGCACGGTTCGATAAATATGACGTAAAGTTGATGTAAATGTGTCTATATGTATATAAATTATAATTATCGTTAAAGCCCGAGGTTTTTTTTTTTAAATAATTATTTAAATCGAACGAGAATCCGAGAGAGATCGAGAGAAGAGAGTGTCGGTGAAACGAGAAGAGGGAATGATTTTCCACGAAATCTTCGGATAGAGTCCTCGTTTTTGTTTTTATGAAGAAAGAAAAAGAAAAGGAAAGAGAAAACCGGAGAGACGATTAAGCGGTAAAATCGATTGCTCGACTAACCTAGTCTTGTACAGAAGTTGCGTGCATAGTTTATATTATATATGAATATACATATATATATATGTATTTATATTTATGTATATATATGTCGAATTGGAAAGAGAAACGTTACTCTCCTTTGGAGGATTATCCATTTTTTTTATTAACGCCTTTATTAATGAACCGTGGACAACGTAAGAAAATGCGAACGGAGAAAAAGGGAAAAGGAAAACGGGATGATCCCCGTGTAAGCGCACTCCACCCAGGTTCTCTCTAAACTCTACTTCTGTCCGTTATCAACAAAACCCTTGGCAACTCCAAGGCCTCCACGTTTTCCCTCGATCATTGGTGCCTCGCTCGGATTCCATCCAGGCGCGAAACCTGCCGTTTTCCTTTTTCTTTTCTCTCAACAAAAGGAACGAAAAACATTCTTCGACATATATATATATATATGAATAATTATATAAAAAAAGAATCGAGCGACGAAAAAAACAAACCGGCCGCTTTCGCACCTCGAAGATAAATACGTCGCTTCGATTTCCAATTAAAAAATGAAGTACGAGCGATAGAGACGATGAAAAATTCAAAAACTCTCACCGAACCGACGCGTCGCTCGTGCGAATCGTCGATTTGACTGCTCGTCCTTGCCTCGTCGTTCTTGTAACAGAAAAAGAAATAAGCGAGGCAAAATAAAATCGTCTCTCGCAAAAGCGCGAGAGAAAACCTGTAAATGGTTTTTAACTCGATATTAGTTTGATTTTTCGGGTCAGTAACAATCGATTGCGCTTCGATTAAAACTATCTCCAGCGATTATTGCGTATATCGAAAGTCAGCCCCGTGATTGTGACGATAGTTGAAAAGAAAACAAACGCGGGAAGAAGAAAATAAAAAAACACACGATTCGAAACGATTAACTGTTGCGAACACTACGCTAAGACAATTAATCACCGCTTGAAGTTTATAACTGTTCTAAGGATCATTTATATAGCGATGCGTTGTATAATTTCAATAAAATTATTTATTATATGCGAAAATCGTATATACCTTTTTCCAATCGATCGAATAATTGTTAATTTCGTCTATTGATCAATTTTAATACCACAAGCTGCGTGACTGTGGTAAATATTTATTAAACAATACAAAGAGTATAAATTGAAAAAAGAAAACAGCTTCGAAACGATTCACTGTTCTTCCCGAACGACGTGACGTTCCCTCTCGGACACGAAGGGCACAGTGCCTCTCTTCGAGTGCGCTCGTCTGTTCGCTTCTCTAAAAAGGAAAATAATAAATATGAAATATACAATTTAGCGGAAATATTATCATAATTAAAAATTACGCACTTTCGTTTGACTTTCTCGCGTATCGTGCGCATTTCCGCTTGAGCGTTGTAAATGTGCTTTGGTACTTGTCTGTGACGTGCGATTCTTCGTACTTGGGGATGTCCGGCGAATTTTTCCTTAAGAGCGTCGCTGTAGTTCAAGGCTGCACGTTCACGACGTTTCAACTAAAGAAAACGGAACGAAATTAATAGAAAAATCTTACAATAGAATTGTCGTCGAGTGATTAAAGAATGGAAATATTACTAACAACTCCCAATTTCTCCGACGCTCGTGCTTTCCAAACTCGAATGTTCATCTCGTCGCTGCCGCTGAGAATATATTTATTGTCGAGGGACCAAGCGACGCTGGTGAGTCGTTGCATTCGTTTCGTGTGATAAATTTCACGCGAATGTCCCTTGTTTACCTCGTAGATACGAACAGATTTGTCGTAACTTCCGGATACGAATTCTTTGCCCGTTGGCGAATAATCGACGTCTGTAACTGCATCGACGTGATCCATATGAACATTTACCGGAGTCTTTAATTTTCGCGTGTCGAATGTGTAGAGTCTGGAAAAATATTAAATATCGTATACGAACCGTTATTGTTAATCATCGATCCAAAATCATTGACCTTGAACTTGTTAAACTTTATTTTTCAATGGTAAAAACGTTTTTTATCTTTCCAAACATACCAAGACATTCTAATAGATAAAATATTATCGTACTTGTAATCCTCGTTGGCGCAAGTGAATGAAAAAGCTTCCATGGGATTCCAGGCAAGTTTGTTAGTTCTCAATTTTAGCGTTACTTTTCGTAAAGGTCCCGTGTCTCTCGTGTCGTAAAGAATGATACTTCGATCGCTGGCGCAGGCAGCCAGAAGATTCGTTTGTACGGGATTGTATTTGACGTCGTGAAGACCGTCGACTCCCCATTTAAAAGTTCTAACGGGCTCGTTTCGAGTTTCTTCCCAGATCTGACATAATTCTCCGCAAGTTGCGAATAACGGATCTGTACGATGATGAGATATACCGGATACGACAGTTTTGCTTATAATTGTATTGGTAGGCTCGTCGTTTTCGTTGTTTTCCGATTTCGATGATTTCCATGTTTTTATTATTTTGTCGTCACCCACGGTAATAAAATGTTCGGCGTCTGGAGTAAAAACGACACCGCGGACTATTCCATCGTGAGCTAGGAAGGAACGTTCGCACTTTCGTTGCGGAAGATCCCAAACGCGAACTTCCCCATCGAAAGCGCCGCTGAGGAGAATCGAGAGACGTCCGGGATGTTTGGACATGCAGGAAACACCATCTCGGTGACCTTCTAAATTTCCGATAAACGGCTTGGCAAATACGCGCTCTAATTTAACGGCATTTAACGCTCGAGTGTACTCTCTCGCAGCTTCGAAAGGATGAAGCGCCGGATCGTAATTTCTTGGTACTGAAAATGAGCAACGTAAATAGACGTGCTCATAACCTCAAAATGAAGGTTATGTCGCGACGCACATTTCACTTACCTTTGTGTATGTCGCGTTTTGTTTCACGCAAATAATCGTCCGGATTACGGGTCAATACTTTAACTTTCATTTTAACGCACTATCATTAATCACAAGGAAAATAACTGCTTTGTTTACGACTTTTCATGGAATCGAGCTATGCACGCTTGATCTCTTAGGGCAAACGGACAAACACGGCGCAGGTGAGATGCGATGCCAGCGCTTGCGGAAAAAATGCGAAGCTGAGCGAAGCGTGCTGAAGTTACGCACCTTCCCGCGCTCATATAAATGTTTAATTTTGGCAATATCTGCACATGTTCATTCATGAAATGTACAGTTTACTATAATACGGAACTATCGTCGCATCTCCGATGTTCAAGCGACTTGTTGGCACCGAATATATCAAGTTTGTCCCAAAAAACACCAGGAAAGCTACTCTTTACCTAGAGCTTGAAAGATTATCCGTTGCTGCGATTTTGAGAAAACATATTTGAAAGTATTTCGTAGCTATTGATCTCCCACCTTTTCCGTTCTGATTGCGAGTCAATGCTTTCACTCTCGTTTTCACTTTCTGTACTAAACGAGACTCGAGTGATCCGCGACGCCAGCGCTCGTGCCAAAAACATGCAACTTTACGAATTTGTGCGAAGTGTAACGAAATTACACGAAAATTTGCCCACGATTATGAATGGATAATTTTATCAGTTTAGCACCGAATATCGCCGCAAAAAGAACCGGATAGCCTGAAGGAGAGAAAAGTACGATGACTTTGAGGAAAAATATATTTAAAAAATTGAGTTTTCGATTTTGTACAATTCCGTCGCTGTTTGCTTTCATTTTTGAAAGTTACGCGTCATTGAACATTATTAGAATTATGACACCATCGCCACGAGCTAAAACATACAAGTACACGCACCGTTATCAATGAGTAATCGATAAAGTTATGAGTAACGATAGCCAGATTTCCCCTTCCATAATGCAACGTTAATACTGTACGAAGACTCTCACGAATCGTCCATATTATTTCTATAAATGACTCATTTATATGTCGAAAAATAATCCAAGTATTAGATAAAAAAATCAGACAAATCAGAAACAAGTAAAATATTAAAAATAAAATCGTTTGACCCAAGTGATGTAGGGGCGTTGCCAAAACGATCGTTTCGGACGATATTACACAAACATATCAATAATATCTGATACTTGAACACGAACTGATAACAACTACTTGCAATATCAGATCGATCGTCCAATTTTTAATCTGACGATCTCATTATTGTTTTCTCTACAGGCCAGCAAAAATAAAAACAACCCGGAGATAATATAAAATACTTAAAAAATTTCGTCGAATTAATAAAAATGATAAAATGTAAGTTGAAAAGAGAAATTTTCAAGAATAATGGTCGAAAAAATAAAATAAAAAATTGGGCATTTATTTGTCGTTGGAGAGTAATTTTGTGAGCGTGGTCTCACGAATTCTGAGAAATATAGCGCACAGACTGGCGACTTATTCAAACAGACGAGCGTAGACGCGATAAGATAAAACATGTTCTTAACCAGGTACGAGAATCTGATAAGCGTCATTTCACCTCTACCTTTCGACGTTGTCAATTGTATCGACGAAAAATGCCAGGTAAGTCTTTCAATAAGGATTTCAACTAAAATTACATTCGGCTTGATCAAAATGCGATATTATTCGTCAATATAATTTTATTAATTAAACATAAATTAGATACAATTTATATTTCTCTATTTTCGCACGATAAAACTTAAAATCATTGTAATACATAATTTTTTTGAACCAAAAATGACGTCACGCAGAGCCTTTAGAATTTTATTGAATAAAGTTAGCGAAAACGTGGCAATAAATTTGTCTCAAGCCGAAATATTTGGATAAACACGATTACGTGTATGCAAGGCGTTGACCCAAATTCCAAAAATTTCCTTCCCGTAACTATGTGAGTATTCGTTTTGTTTAAAATATATTCTTATTGGATTTTGATCAATTTTTGGATACTCACCAATTTCGAAGATTTACAAAAATTGTACTCTTTTATTTTAAACAAACTGTGAACAAAAATTGTGTTCCTTGGATATTCCAAAAAATTCCAAATTTTTCGGAAAAGTTTCGAAATAAAGTTATTTTTATTTAATTTTTAAAAAAGCATTATTTTTATTTGTATGATATTAAAAACGATGTTCTTAACAATTGGCAGCATACAGATGGGTATCCCGCACCGTCGGTGATTCGATTCCTCCAACTGCAGTAGCCGGTGGTCGTGATGTCGACGGTTCAACAATCTACGTTGGACGCTCTTATCACAAAGGTGATATGGTACCTGCCAAAATAATCCCTGACAAGAACGCCGCCTATATTTCTCACGGTGGCGAGGAACACTCCAAGGACTCGTACGAGGTGACCAAATGAAAAAAAAAAAAGAAATCTTACAATCTTAAGTTTCTAATAACAATCTAATCGTTGAAGTCGCCCTCGATACTTTTCGAGGAAAATACAACGGGGGTGGGAGGCAAATTACTGATTTGATTCTAGGCAACGCAAATAAACGGAAGACCAAAGACAAAGGTCACTTCGTAAGACGTTTTTCATCCTGAACGATTATCTTATCGATTCCGATGCATCGATAGCAAAATATAATTATTATTCTGTTTTCCCTCGAGTAGAAATTTAATAATTATAACAACGTCGCTTTGAGATCGCTCAATTCTTTTTTTATCTCAAATCTCCGGCATAATTATTAAAATTACACGGCGATAAACGATATTATTTTCTAACTCCGGACAAACGATGGATATTTCAATGTTTCTCGGTACTCTCGCGCATTATTATTTTTTTTCACCTTAAGTAGGTATATTGTTTTTCTTGTTTACTTTTTGTTTCAACGATAACCGTTTATTTTCGAACAGGTTCTGTGCCAAGGTGAATTCGCGTGGGAATTCGCGAGTAACGGTGCAATTCCCGAGGATGCAGTCGTGGCGGGCCAAACGACCGAGGGCGAACCTCTTTACGTGGGACGCGTTCTTCATAATGGAGCCCAAACTATCGGCAAGGTTCGTTGATTAAGACCAATAAAAAATCAATAAAAGTAACATTTTTTTTTCGATCAAAATAATATCGATAGATTTGTAATTCCACTTTGATTTTTCATAGGTTCAAGCGAGTCACGGCTGTCTCTACATCCCGTACGACGGTGAGGAGCTCTCTTTCCGCGACTACGAAGTTCTGGTCAACCATTAACGGATCGATTTGATTATTAGTTCGAGAATAAATAATTTTTTGTCTAAATTTTGTCGCTAAATTCTTCTTTATATTTTTGACAAAGCTCCTTCACAATTTTTATCCTAAATTTATTTTGTCTCAACGATAGGATGAATAGGTTAAATTTCCACTTTAGCATCCAGCTGCTCGCGTGACTTTACTAAAATGAAAAATTTATAAGTAATTTCTCGGTGTCCAGCGATTTTCATCAGATTTTATTTTTTCACGTCATTTTTGTTATCTTCGGTCAATTTTCAACGATCCAGCCAAAGTTCGCTAGAGGGTGAAGTCTTATTTAATCGCGTCACGTCCATAATGAATTTATTTTCTTTGGAATTCCAGTCCGTTATCGTCATCGCCACCCCAATCGATTCATTCTTTCTTATCTTATCCTCGAAGTGGGACATTTATTAAAATTTTAACCTCGGATACTTTAATTTACACTTGGAGTCAAAAACGTACTTTTCAACGTACGGCGATGATAGTCGGGGAATCATTAGCGGCGACACGTCATACATCACGTGTCCTGACCGTTTATGTATAATGATAGCGATTATGATAAGAGACAACTAACTACGCAGAATTGTACGTTTAGTACTTTTTTTGGCTCACCGGATAATTTTTTAGTTCGCGTCTCAAAAAAATGATCGGTTCATAAATATCTCGGGGGTTTATCGACGATGATACGGTAATAACGATAATCGTGACATTGATCGATCAAAGTGATGGACGACGTTCAGTTTTTTCCGCTCACTAAAATTTTGCCTACGCGTTGCCTTTCTAATTTGCACATCGAGTCGAGAGTTTTTACATTCATCCTTGGCCTCGCATCCAGAGGAAAGAAGAAAAAAACAGCTAAGTTTGAAAATAACGCTGAACGTTGTTTCAACTTTATAAACATATTTTTTTCGCGTGTGATTCCCCTTCATAAAAAAAAAAAAATTCGCCGAGTAAACAAAAGAAAAATCGTGAATAATGTAATTGGCACGTACGTGAATGAGATCATGAAAATATGCATAAAAATGCGTTCGATGAGAAATCTGTTCGTTTCTGAATATCGTCACGTGTGAATTAAAATAATCGACGCTCGTTTTTATCGAATAATTTATCGATATCAAAACTTAAAAAGAAATGATAAAAACACGAAATAAAGATAATTAATAATGTAATAATTATGTACGATTACTTATGTTTAATCGAGATAATTTTCACTCTTTTGTGAAAATTTATTCGCGGTTCGTTACGACGATATCGCGGGCTCGATATAATTCGCATTTCGGACTCCCGAGCACATTCGTAGCTGAACGTAGCATCGTTCGCCATTATCTAATATCCTGAGCATTCGTGTTCGTAAACACAGGCTACCACGGATCCAAAACACTATAATATCGGCGTTACGGATAAAAGTTCTCGAGGCCACGAGCGTTTTTCACTGTCGATCGTGAAAAAAAAAAAAAAAAAAAAAAAAAGAAAAATGTTTTCGCGACGCACGATGGAATGTCGACGAGCAAACAAATCATTCATAGCTTCGCGTACGAGATCCATTGTCATGATTTTGCGCTCGACGAAAGAACGAACGATCGCTACTGCAAAGAGAACGGTTAATATTCGAAGCAACGCGATAAATGGAAAAATTGAATAAAACTATAATTTGAAGAGAGAAAAAAAAGATCATTTCACCAAGGACTTTTCTCGATTGCTTAACATTTCTCTTTTTTCCTAATGATATTCTCGCGATCGGGTATACTCGACGTTATTACGAGCTTACGCACGGAGCGAGCTAGGTAATGAGTTTTTTAAACCGAGTAATTCGAGTAGCGAGTTTCGTTGCGTCACTTTGACCGTTACTTCGTGTGCACGGAACACACGTTTCCATCGATATATCAATATCGATAGTGATATTCGAGGTGATTAACGGAAATTTAATATTTCACACGGCGTTCGATGAAACTTTACTAATAATTCTTAATATCGATAACGATAAAATCGTTATTATCAATGAAATAATTTATAAGATAGAACGATTCGATAAAAATAAACAAGATATTTAATATTTTTCGTTGAAAATAAAAAGGAGGAATAATTTAGTGTAAATGCTGGCTAAAAACGTGCGAACGTGTGAGTGTAACGAGCGAACCGATTTCCACACAGGGTTAGTATATCGCGTCCGTTACGGCGATATCGGAGTCGATTTTAATATAAGCATCGCTCGCATATTACTCACTTAAGGCTCCGCGTTACCCTACCGGCATGTATTGGCGAGGGTCGGGGCTATAGGCCTGGTACTATAACAGTGTATAGTGGACCGAGAGTATGGAGCATCACCCACCGGTAGAAAGAGACCGAGGCCTGTCATTATTGTATCAGCATGTTGGCTCGACGAAGTACGAGCTTCTGCTCTCGCGTAATCGACAATAACGTCATCGTTCGAACGCGTATCCCAAATTTTGTCCAAGACGAATAGTCGATCGTGTTGAGATTTTCGAGTCGATTTTTATTTTTAACGTACGATCGTTTAGCGAGAATATTGAATTTTTCGTAATGAGAGATAGGAGAGTAAATTCGCGAAGCTTCCAATTGGTAAATACAGCGAGTACGAACAAACGGTGGGAGAGAAAAAAGTGAAAGGGATTTTTGAAGCCAAGGGAGTGCAGTGTTTTGACTCGATACGACGAGGTTCGACGAGGTTCGACGTCACGATTTGCGAAATCTCGACGAGGTCGATTATCTATCGGTGTGTGTGTGACTGTGTTCGAAATAATCCAAGTTTTTCCTCCATGGCGGAAGTAATTGTCTCGAATTGGCCATTAAGAAAGAACTATCGGGATATTCGGACGACCCTGGCGTTAAATCACGGCTTGTTTGTTCCACCCAACTGTGGCGCGGTGTGGCAGTGATCGGGCTTTGCTCGGGCGGGCACGACAGGATATACCGAAGAGCACTTCACCAAAAAGCATGTCATGGATGTGCTAAATAGACGCGAGTCCCACTAACTCTCGTCCTCAAGAATTTCTCCACCGAAACATCAATTTTCCATACGAATCCTCATTTTTCTAACCATCTCGTAATCTCAATTTTTTCATTTCCTCGAATAAAGTTGACAAAATTTCTCAAAATACTTGGTAACAAAAATTCATCTTACTTGCAATTTAATCAAATTTTGTATAATTTTTATATAATTTTGTCGAATAGAGATATTTTATCGTCTCAACGAATAAATTGATTCACCAATCGGACGAATTGCGAAAAAATAAATAAATAAACCTTTCGAAGGTTGAAGGTTCGTTATTTTTGCCGAACTCTTTGATACTCGTGCGCAATAACACTTCCGACAGTTTAATCGTTCCAACCGTATTTTTCTCTTTCATCTCTTTCTACACATCACTCCGCAATCCGTATTAATATAAAGTGATCATACGTGGCGATAGTATCGTGTATTTATTCGTTATTCCTACTACGGTCACGTTTCTAAAACGAGTTTGCGCGTTAATACTTTGTTTAAACATGCGTATGTAAGAGACGAGCGCGTCGAATATGAAACAGGGCCGGTTCGTTCGGTAGCTTTTGGTGAAATCAAGGTGGTAGAGGCTGATAATAATGTCAGGGTCGAACGAGTATACCCAAGAGTGAAAAGAGTCCGACCGGTGTCAAAGAGGAGGCTGTTTACCGCGAATTTTATAAAGAGATTTTTAAAAAGATTTTTTTTTAAAGGTGAATATGTAATTCGGGACAAAAGTGAAATCGGTGCCTTGGCAAATTCTCGTTTGTTTTCCTGTCGCGTATTATAACGTAACAAAGATCGAACCCGTTGATCACACGTGCTGAAAACAAAATTATCACGCGAATCTTAGTTTTCAGGGATGAAACAATATTTCATCTTCGATCTATATATAGAGCTATCACATGATTCTCATAAAAATATTGTGTTGGCGAATTGAATCTAGCGGAACACGTGGCAGTCAACGATTCATCATTGCCAGAGACGTGTACCACTTGCTGAAAACGGTCTTAGCAATAATATCGATAGAAGAATTTTTTTAAATACGCGTTTACATAGCTAATTGTCATAAATAATATCTAATAAATAACTTTTCGAACGATCGCTATTTAAATATTATTCGTTCGTGGAACGTATAAAAAAAGAAACTTCCTACACGTTTTAGCACAATCCGCTAAAATCCTCGTGAAGCAAAGTGTTGCCGAAAGATCGCGCGACGAAAGTTGATCGACGATCCCGAAGGAATATAAAAAAGTTCGAGATAAAAATTGGAATCTTCGTTAACAATGAAAACAAATGGAAATTTTTTAGAATTAGCTCAAAGCGAAGTGTTAACGGGCTAAAAAGAAAAACAAGTGAAGATCAAAATTCTTCATCAAGCGACGAACGGCCAGTGGTCTTTCGTGTATCGAGTGACAATCCCTGCGGTCCACCCCGATCCAAGCCAGGATCAAGAACAATCCGTAATATTAGTACGATTGGTTAACGAAGGCGTTTGGTCGTAAATTCATCAGCGACGTGTTGGAAAGAGACCGTTAAACAAACAGTACGCTCGTGGAGGAGGATCGTCGCTGGAGGGGGAGGTCCTCGGTGTGGTACAGAGTGCAAAACCGTCACTATTGTACGTATGTTTGCATACACGCTTCGGGGAGACAAGAGAGAGAGAGAGAGAGAGAGAGTGAGTGAGAGAGAGAGAGAGAGAGAAGCGCAAAGAGTTCCGTGCGGCGAGTAGTAGAGAGGCAGACACGGGCAGACGTGAACCGGGCTATCCCACCAGAGTTAACCAGTAGTGACGAAGTAGCCGCGACGTTGGGAGCGAACCACCAAACGCGAGCTTAGCGCAGCCCAGAGACTTTTTCCCCTCGGTGGTGAACAACGACCACCCATGGTTCCATGGTTGTGACCCCTCGAATCCCAACAATCATCCTCGAGGCGATTCCATCCGCGCGTACCAACGAATCGGATCGACGAACCACCCCGAACGAGAAAAAGTCGGTTGTCCCCTCGTAAACGCGATTTAAGACAAACAATCGTGTCATCTAATTTCAACGGAGAGAACGTTTCAGTGGATAAAATAGCGGGAGGTAATACTTGTCATCCGTCGTACCACGGGACAAAGCCAACGGACGACGCAACGACACTCGTATCATCAATTTTAAATTATTCGTATTCCAAAGTCGTGCCAACCTCGTGCTCGTTCGCCGTTTACCAAGGAGGTAAATACTACGAAGTAAATCCATCCAGGTGTCGTCATCACCGATTTGACGAAACTAAACATTGTCGACCGTGGTCAAATTTGGATCGAGGTTGGATTTCAGTGATCGACGGGATCGATGACTTGATCGGTGGTGTCTCGTGGTGCGAGTGAGGCGTTCCAGGATCGTCCAGCCCGAGGTGACAGTACTTGGGCCCTCGAGCTCGTTGGCTTCCCTCCCCTTCGCGCGCATCTTAACCCTCCGAAATCCGAGCGAAGATCGTACGACACGAGTCAAGAAAGTGTCGATCCCATAATGACGAACAACGCTAATGTCCCGGAGGCCGGGAAGCAGGAATCCTCGATCGACAAAAAATCCTTGACACTGCAGTCGGGCAGAACCGGCTGCAATGCGGAAGGACCTGCAACGTGGAAGTCGATGAGTATGAGGCAAAAGTGGAGTTTTCTGACGAGCAACATAACAGTCGAGCCGATGGTCGCATGCTACATAATGCCGAGCGTACTGGCGTCATTGGCAACCCAGAATCTCAATCTCGAGAAGGCGTGCCGAGTCAACCTGGCCTATTCGGACGAAATTTGCGGCGCTCTAACGGCGAGAAACACGACCGGTTTCGAGGCGGAAGAAACCGCGGTGCAACAGCTCGTTGCTGGAATGCAGACGTGGAAGACGGCGCTCCAGAGCGGTTTGCCAACTTTATTGATACTGTTCATGGGCGCGTGGAGCGACCGAACCGGGCTCAGAAAACCGTGCATGCTGTTGCCGATCGTCGGTGAATTTCTCACGAGCATAAGTCTAATAGCTTGCGTCTACTGGTTCTACGAATTGCCTATGGAAGCTGCCGGTGTCTCGGAAGCTCTATGGCCGGCTTTGACCGGGGGTTGGTTCACGATGTTCATGGCGATTTTCAGTTACATCGGTGATATTACGACCGTCGAGTCGAGAACACTCAGAATCGGGGCCGTTAATGTTTTTCTCTCGCTCGGTGTGCCCATTGGCATGGCCCTTTCCGGTATACTTTACATTAAAATCGGCTTTTACGGAGTTTTCGCTATATCCACGGTTTGCTACGTTCTTGCTTTCGTCTACGGTCTCGTCGTCATCAAGGAAGCCCCTAGACCACCTCAAGCGGTTGTCACCAAAGAGAAGGAGCTCTCGGCCTGCGCCACCGTCGTCGATTTCTTCTCCATCAGGCACATCAAGGAGACGTTTAGGGTTGCTTTTAAAAAAGGTGCCAACAATCGACAGCAGAGGGTCATCGTTCTTATGGTCATTGTCATGGTTGTCATTGGACCGATGTACGGTACGACCAATGATTATTATTTTTTCTTAGTATTCTAAAAAGTATATTCAGCTTTGATAATCTTTCGTTCAAGGAGATTGTTGAACATGATTGATGATAATGAATCGCACAATTATGAGCAATTATCTTCGAGAAAAATAACCACATCCCCTCTGCCCCGCGCTCACCCCTCTTCCTGTACAGAAGGTTGAGCAACGTTACGAAGATTATATTTGTGTCCTTTGACGATAAAAGTTGGGATAACAGTCGTGTTCAACCGTGCGCAATAATGCCTTTTCATAATCCCGGAGAGGTCCGACGACTATATGCGTAATGGTCCTCTTCCGCGTGTTCAAGAGTCACGTGTACGAGAGAAGAGGAATAAACCGCAGAGAGGGAGAGAGAGAGAGAGAGAGAGAGAGTAATTTGTGCGGATATTTATTCGCGTGCCCGGCGTCGATTCTCGCGAGCGCGAGGCAATATAATGGAGGGCGAGTTTCGTCCCGTCTCAGAAAAATACGCAAAAATCGTGTCGGTAGAATTTTTTTAAATCTTTTTAGTTTTTTTTTTGTTTGTTTGTTACTTCCCTCTTCGTCCATCGGCATTCGCCTTTCTCGCTTCGGGGTCGTCGGCGATAATTGGAAGCTCCGGGGGAGCCTCTCGCGTGCGATCGAGGATTAAAATGAAAAAAGATGAAAAAAAATTCTCTCTTTATTCTTTCTTGTCACGAGAGGATATCAATTATTTATTCCAGCGATGATTATTTTTCGCGTTGAGTAACACGCGTCGCGCATCTCGTACCGTCGACTCATCCGGCGGAGGGTTCACTGATTCTATAGATTGCCACGGACCTCGAACGTTGAAAGATCGGATAACACGGTTGTATTAAAGACCAAGATTTACGCAAAGTATTACCGTTGCGTCATCGTCATTATTTCGGTCACGAATGAAATCGCAAGTTGTTTAACTAGCTTTAGCTATTACTCGATACGATAATGCATAACTGTTCGCGTCGAGAAATATCGTTTGAATAAACGTTACCTTCGTCGATCACGTTTCTATGTATAAACGACAGGAAACAAAAAAAAACACAATGAAAAAACTTTAAACGATCTCGATAGACTTTGAGACATTTTCTTCATCAATGTCGTCGAATAAATGATAATTACGTTTGAATTAATTTAAACGTATCGCGGACCACTTTCTCTTTCCATCAACTTTCTCGCGAGACTCTAAGTTTTTTTACACACGTTTCGAATCATACTTGCCATAAATCTCGCATAAATTCGGCGAGAAAGAAGACTCGGCGTTTAGCTAAGACGTTTGATTCGACGAGACGTAAGATGGTGGTTCTCTCGCCATTTTGGCGCGACGCGACTTTCACGCGTCTTGGAGACGTATACGCAGAGTCCGTACGACATTTGTAAACAACTCTCACGTGAGATTATTAATATTCCTCTCTCTCTCTCTCGGCTTCGAATTGCATTAGTGAAAGTTGCATTTATCGGGTCAGCCGACGAACGAACGTAGAGAAACGCGCGAGTTTACTCCTGGCGCAAAGATGAAAGTTTCGCCACTCTATGATAAATCTCTTTTCCTGTCGATTGTACACGCGCGCTCGCGCGATTGTATACCGGTCGAGCGACAATTTCCGGGATTTTAGCTTCGCGACGAAATCGGTGGTCGCGTCCTCCGCGTTGTTATGTCACAAAAAAAAGAATTGGCGCCGCGTGCAACGACGAGCGCGAAATACAATGACGAAATTACTCTCGTATCGAAACGAGATCGATAAAGAACTTTACTCGCCCGGAAATTGCGAGGACTTCCGATCCAAGCCATGACGCGAGTTCCATTCTTTTTTCTCTCTCAGGAGTCCGAAAATTCGATAAAAATATCGCGTTTTGCTATAATCGGGCGTATCCTGAAATTAAATTCAATCATCGAGTCTCGTTGACATTCCAGCGTGTGGAGCTTTGTTATTTTTAGTTCGCTTATCCAGCCGAATCATATTTCTCGCACGACAAAAAAAAACAAAAAAAGAAAAAGATGCAAATCGAATCGCGTTTTGCCACGTGCAATTAAATAATCGACCGACGATGACACGAATATGTCGGACAATGGTCAATCATTTCGCGCAGTTCTCGCGGCGAGAACATTAACCATTATTTGAAATCCCTCGGTAATCGCGGTTGTGCTGTTTCTCGCGATAATCGAGTCTTGCTGTGTAGACTCGGTTATTAAGGCACAAGTCGCACCGATTACCGCCGAGGAAGAGTGGTGGCTCTCATTTCTGTGACAAGGTCAAGCCACTGAGAGAAGCTGCGACAAGATCATAGGAAAGATAAGACGTAACGGAAGTCCTCAAGTGTCCTCAAGACATTCTGTGTATGAGACATTTCGTACTAACTCGCACTCATTATCGTCGGCCATCTTGGATTGGACCAATTATTTTCTTTTTTCTGACGTTCCTCATCGTCTTTGAGTAAAAATCAGCGAAAAATCACGATAATAAATCCATTAAAATATTGGAAATATTAAAAATTAAAAATAACAAAAATTTATTATTTTACTCGATAATTAGGTTTACAAATGGTTTGAGGGTGAAACGGTGATACGACGAAAATAATTAAACCAATAAAAAAACCGAATTAAAAATGGACAACGTGTAATTTTCCAAGGAAGAAAAAGAACTCGTCACATGAACCAGTCTAGCGCGATAACGTATTAACAAAAAAAAGATTATTACAATGGCGAGCCCGTCGCTCATTATGAAGAAACAATTTTATCGACAAGATTGGTTTTCCCAACTCGGCAGAGCCATTAGATCCATAAAACGATGATCGTGGGATCGGCAACACTTTTATGATTTTTCAGCAAACATTATGAACGAATTAGCCCCGAGACTTATTTCAAACATGATTGCCTCAATTAAGAAAAGTCTCGTGCGGTAAACTCGCGATGATGACCGACGAGAGACCGGTAGAAGGATACGAATCGACGATAAGACCGGCTCTCCGGCACGTTTTCCCGTCGTTTCTTTTCCATTCCGGCAAGGCCACGTAGACGTACACGCCAACATTGTAAAGTTAAAAGTCGTTAGTTAATGCAACGCTGAGACGATGCATACCGACCAAGTTGGCGTTCACGTCGGTGAACGCCGGACGATACGCGTGTCTCGCCTATTTAACCGGTAGCGAACGATTCGGTTGCTCACGGTAGAGTTAGGTCGACCGGGAGTACCAACGAGAGGAACAGGAGCGAGAGGCTAAGATAGATCAAGCGAGAGAGAGAGAGAGAGAGAGTCGAGCATAATTTGATAAAGACCGCGAAGAACTCGGCGGAAACGACTAAATGGACGTACTGATAAACGAACTTGTTGTGCAACCTGGGCATTCTTACATAATGCCTGGATATAATGACGGACGTGTGACCGAGACAGCCAAGAGAGAGACGGTCGACTCTCGTGTCTTCCACGGGGAACGAATGTTGAATCCTCGTTTCAACGTGCGCGTTCAATTTTATTTGGTAATTTACGAGAATGAACAAACAAAATTGAGGGATTATCACGCGAGACGAACGATTTACGAAATTATACTCGAATTCCGGTAATTTAATGGGAATCAAAATCAAAATCGCACAAATTTGACGATAAAAAAAGAAATCTTCGATGGATCGAAACAAAAATAAGAAATGAGCGGATAATAAATTTGATATGGATTGTCGATTAATTTTCTTGTTTTTTTTTTTTCAACAGGTGAAATGGCAGTGATGTATCTCTTTACGAGGTATCGATTCAACTGGAACGAGGTCAAGTTCAGCATGTTCTCGACCTACAGCATGGTGACGAATCTTATCGGTGAGCATCGTCCTTATCGATAACGAGCAATGATAATTTACTTCCCCGCGGATTATTAACGCGATGGGTGAAAAAAAAACGAAAGATAATGAGCGAAACTGCACCATAACGATCGAGGTGAGTCCGAAGGAGAGAGAGTCGACGATGGGACTCGCTATATATCGATCCTCGAGACATCGGTTCCGGCACGTCGGACGTGACCCAATGTCGCGGAACTTTCGTTCGTTCGGTTCGACGTTCGCGACAAACTTCCTCTTCCTTCGTTGGGCTCGAAGCGTCGAAACGATCGTTAATTCTCCTTTCGACCGTGACGAACTTTTATCTCGACAATACGAGGGAAAAGTTCTCGGGGTCGGTTCGTTGTCCTTCGTCCATCGCGCGAGACTAATTCCAAGAACAATATCATTTATTTTTTCCTCCCCAATGGGAAAAATCGTTTATCCGTAACGAGCCAGTTTACCGATCGTATTATAATTGTTCCATACAAAAACATTTTTAAAAAAAAAAGAACAATCTCATCGATAATCACGCATCATCGATGCATCGATCGCGACACCAATTTTCTTTTTATCGTAACAAAGTCTAGGGTAAAAAAAAGTTGTATGTGAAATGCCACACCTGCATTAATTACTCAGGTCGATACATAACGCCTCGGGAAGCCGATAATTGTTTCTTTTTGCAACGATTCTTTTTTCTTCTTTTATCTTAATGATTTCGTAAATTAAAGATTCAGGGCCGCGAGTGAGTCGAATGCCGTAAGCCGATTCCGCTATGAGAGAGTGATTGATGAACGCGCGATCGTGAGATCGCTAATACATGGATCTCGTTGTTACTTGTCATGAATAAAGCATCGATCGATACGCCGATGGAGCGTGACGGAAGAAAAAAAAAGAAAAAAGAAAAAGAAAAAGAAAGATACAAAAAGTTGTTTCGATCGGCATATCTTCGGACAATGTACGAAACGGATATACAGGGTGAATCTCTTAAAGTATAGCACCCTTTATTCTGGGGTAGACGGGACCATTACAAACAAAAGTTGCAAATAAACATTAGGGATATTTTTAATAGTTTACGAGATATCAATTTTTGAAGTTTATCCAACCAGCGCGGCGAGAAGCGTTGGAGCGACCCACTCCCCGCCCTATCCGTAGATATAGCACAGTGTAGGGCGTTACATTTCGGATCGCAAAATTCAGAGCAGTCAATTATTATTTTTTTATTAGGCAGTTATTTTTATTTGTCGGGCATTGACTGGCTAGGCTACGGCTAGGGCGGAGAGTGGGCGGCTCCAACGCTTCTCGGCAAAATTCAGAGCGGTCAATGACCGACAAATAAAAATGGCTGCCTAATAAAATAATAATAATTGACTGCTCTGAATTTTGCGATTCCAAATATAGCGACCTACACTGTGCTATATCTACGGATAGGGTGGAGAGTGGGCGGCTCCAACGCTTCTTGACGCGCTCTAATTTGACGAACTTAAAAAATTCATATCTCGTAAACTATTAGACATATCCCTAATGTATATTTGCAAATTTTGTTTGTAATGGTCCCATCTACCCCAGAATAAATGGTGCTATACTTTAAGAGATTCACCCTGTATATATATAGTCGCGAGTTGAATCCGCGTCTCCGTTAACTCGCGAGGGGCTCGACGCGACTCTCCTTTCGCAGCCGTTGGCGAGGCGCACGATTCGCTCCTTGTAATTTTCTCGTACCTCTCTCGTCGTGCATTACCATAATCTCGTTGCACACGCGAGTTCTGCGCCCGTATCGCGCGGGGATTGAATATGAATCGTACCCGATCTTAATTCGAATATTCGCAACGCGTGCTTCGTCGTAAATCAAAATGATCGAGGGGACCGCGAAAATCTCGTCGTTTACCGCGGTTAAGGTCATTGACGCATAATAATATCGTTTTATTACCAGCCTTATTTCACATCCTCGATAAAACCGTCAATTTTTATTATTACTAATCGACATAACTCGTTAATAATTAATATTGTGATTAGCGACGATGCAAATGCAGAAGGAAAAAAAAACGAAGACTATTTTTGCATCAAGCTGGATCGAACGTTTGAGCCGGAGCTTAATGAAATCAAATCAAGTAGCGTGAGAAAAGATCTAAAATTAATAATTCCGGTATAATACCGAGTATCGAGCTTCCTGGTGCGATATCCGTACGATCTAGGCATGTCGTGCATACGATAATCAAACTGCCGCTCGTTAAGTTATTCTTGATATTCACGATTTATGGATCTAGACGGTAGAAACTAACCAGACAGAGTTAGATTGTCTGGGATGGAAATCGAAGGTCAAGTTCGCCACGACGGGATTTTCTCTCGATACGATACGCACCCGCGCTCAGCCATTTATAATTGAGCCAACAACGAGAGAGTTATTATACCGTTCCTTTACTTTTACACCTGGTTTACCATATTAATAGACTTCGTACGGGGCTTCTTGCGTAACAGTTATCGACGTTGCTAGGCGGATTTCTCTGACATTTGCCTATAGGTACGATTACACCTTGCATATCTTATACGAGACTTTTTCTTCACGTCGCATCGAAAGTAAACTCTCGTCTGTCGTTCCAATTCTTCTCGACGTTGTGTATTTGCAACGATTGTCTCGAACGAACTTTTGAATCTTTTATCGTTTCGATCTAATTTTAAACGAGCTAATGAATTCAAACAACGAAAGAGAAAACAATGGGACACTTTTCGTTTATTTTCTTTTTTATCGGGGGATTTATTTTGATAAATCTCCGTTCGAAAAAAAAACTTATGAACATTTTTTTTACATAGTACGATCTTGTTTTTCAGCTGGAACTTGAGGTTTTATAAATTGTTGCATATATATTAAGACTACGCAACGGGAACGATAATTTATCGTTTCATTTCGGTGTTTTTTCTTTCGAATGGAGAAAAAAATATATCGAGAACGTCGCGAAAGATGTTTCTTGTCGCTCGGCGAAATGTTGACACACGTGGCTATTGGAGAATCGAGGGGTTATCTTACGTTTGAATAACACTCTCGAGGCATTGCTACTAGATCGTTGTATATCTCGCGTATCGATAATCGTACCTTGAAATAAGTTTAAATAGACTTTAACGACGTTTAATCGCACAAAATCTGAGTGAATTAAAAAAATTATCATACAGTTTTCCAATTTTCAAACGATAACGTTCCAAAAAAAATCAAACGAAATTATTAAAATGCATTTAAATAAAAACAACGTTCGAACTAAACGATTTTTTTCAACTATTCGAATTTTTGTGGGAAAATCATTATTGCCGAATACTCGAGGCGTCGAACTTAATGAGATTTTTCTTCACCATCGACACAGGTACGATGGTGTCGGTGGGTCTGTTTAGTCACGTGCTCAAGATCGACGATGCTCTCGTCGGAGTGATGAGCTGCATGAGCAAGATCCTTGCCTGTTTCGTATACGCTTTCGCAACCGAAGATTGGATGATTTATCTCGGTAAGATTCTTTCTTTTATCCTTTAAACCGATTAAAAAAAAATTCATCGATTCGAGAAAAATATTAAAATAGCGTTCAATTAAACGACGCTAAATCTTTAATCTCTCCTATTTTTTTCTCCTTAAAACAGCACCCTTGGTCGAGATCGTTAATGGAACGTCCTTCATCGCAATGCGTTCGATAGCCTCGAAGCTCGTGCCGACCGACGAATTAGGCAAGTCCTTCGCAATTTCCAGATCGGTATCACGATCTCCAACTCTCTTTTTTCAACCTCGACGAAATGTGTGTGTGTGTGTTTTTTTTTTATTTTGCGACGAGATCGGCATCGAAATGAACTGATCGGATTGAAAAAAATTGCAGGCAAAGTGAATTCACTGTTCGGAGTCTGCGAGTCACTGATGCCACTGGTTTACGGGCCGATGTACAGTTCCGTGTACGCCGCAACCATGAACACGTTTCCGGGGACCTTCTTCTTGCTCGGCGGGGGTCTCACCATTCCCGCTGTATTCTCCTTCTTGTGAGTTATCTCTTGCCCGCTCTTATCATTTTTTTTCTCGCGCGTACCTATCGAATATTTAACATCGAGTTCGCGCTCAACCGGCCTCGTCCCATTAAACATTCGCTGAAAGTTGTGACGCGCGCGCCTGCTTTTCCTATGTTTAATGGTAACGAAGCGATCAAACTCGATGATTCATCGAGTCCAGAAGCTACGCATGTTTAACATAATGAACGATTCACGATTCCGAGAGATCTTGAATCGTTTCGTCAGTATTTTAATGAGATAAACATTTCGATCGAGGCAATTGACCGAATCGTTCGATAAAATAATTTTTTCTCATCTTAAATTTAGCTTTATTTAGTTTTAAGCTCTTAAATTTAGAAAATATAAAATAAGGCAAACGAAAAAATTCTCTGCTAATTATAATGAAGTTTGTTTGTTTATTTTTGTATTTTTTCTATGCACAGGTGGTTGTACAAAGAGCACAGGAGGGATCGAGCCCAGCTCGAGATGGAAATGAAGAAGGAGACGTTCCGAAAATCGGAGGACAGAAATGAGAATGGCCTGACGAAAATTAGCACCGATAACGAGAAATCAAACATGGAAAAATCGATGGACCCGAGTGTCGGAATCGCGAATGCGGCTTTCGTCTCGGAACACTTGTGACCTGACGAAATATTTTCCATCAGTCGGTACGAACTTACCCGATAGGGATTTCATCGACTACGGGAGAGCGAAGCACCCCGTGAAGGTAACGGAATTATCATTCTTATCAAAATTTCTAATTTTATCGTAAACGATCGATTTAATTTTTCTCATAATTTTTATTCAATTGTATTTTTTCTTTCGATTGCACAGGTGCGTTCCGCGTTCCTACAGTCAACGATGCGATCACGAGTGATTCACGATTCCATAAACAATAACTCTTCGTGACGAGTGGCGTGAAATCTTCGTCGACGATTTCGCGAAATAAACGAAGAAAAAGTGAAGCGCGACACGATATTACTAGTTTGTAAATATAAAAACAAAAACATAAGAAAGAACAAAAACAGATTTTACTTATAAACGCGAGTGTCGTAAATCGTATCGTCGAATTAAAAAAAAAATCTTGGAAGAGCGACGAAGATTTATTGGAAAATCTTGCGATTGTAAAGATTAAAAAAAAACAGAGCCAGGCTCGAGGAGCCTCGTCGATTTTAAGCAATCGGATAATCGTTCGTAGTCGACGAACGAAGCGAACGACGAAACGAAAAAAAAAGGACAAAATCCCCGAGAGATGCAGCAGTGTAGAGACGTTTTGGTACTTAAACAAGTTACATCCCACTTTATGTTATTCCCATTATTAATGAAAATCGGTAAGGTACCGATTAACGTTAGCAGTATTATTACTATTATATAAAATATTTAAACTTTTTACGAGTTACTGGATGGCCTCGATCCGACTTTTCGATACGATGGTTCGATACGATGTAACGAGAGAAAAAAAAAGAGGAAATATTATTTTACGATCGATTATAGAAAAAACTATGTTTTTTCTAATGCTGTGAGTGTGTTAGGATTATGTTTTTTTTTCTGTTTTCTTGGGAAGTGTGCAGTGGTTTCGAATGAATAATTATCATTAAACGAGTTAAGAAACATACACTCCGTTGTGATATAGCTATACTACTTTTGTATGTAGTTTCAATAAATTATATTCGAGAATTTCTGAATTATTTCTAATTTTTTGATCGAATTCAGGGATATTGAAGAATCAAATTTGTTTCGAGACAGGTACGACGTTTATCGACCGTCGATATGAGAGAAATCTGCTTACCACCTCATAATCTTTCCGTGAACTTTGATCAACAAGACTTTGAATTATTTTTCCCTCTATCGCTCATTTTTGTCCCCAACAATTCTAAATTTTCAACATATTCGACTAAATTATTTATCGAAAGACGAAATGTTTATTTGGAAAAAAACTGCGAAAATATAAAATTGCTCGACTAACTTCATACCACTGACTGTCTTCGTGTGACTAAAGTCTTCGACGTCTAGAATTCGTTCTCGGCGACGCACCAATGAGATTCTAGCGAAGAAAGACACCGATCGTACGATTGGCGAATGAGAAGGTCCAATCACGAACGACTATTATATTTCCTGTATTATCATAAGAGCGCTTGGGACGCGACCGGCAGGTAGTGAAGGATATATAAAAAAATTCCCCGCACGACGGTGAATCTATATAGCGTTTGAATAATTTATGACCAGGGAGAAACGTTTCATCACGTCACAGTGGCAAATACTGTGGTCATGTCGTTGGAACGAGTGGTGTGATATGAGCGAACCTGGATTGATTGAACTTTGAACGAACATACAGTCCGTACCCCGTTGCATGGGACGCGCCAATTTCTTTTCACTCTTCCCGGTCTCTTACTCAATCTCTCTCTCTCTCTCTCTATTTTTCACACACTCTCTCGCGCTCGCTCACTCGCGGTCTCAGTCGAGATAAGACTGTATTACATGTAACTTCCAAAGTTCTCGCCGTACACGCGAATTCAATAGTGGCCTCGACAGTTTCTTTCGGTTTCTTTTTTTGTTTGTTATTTCAATTCGTCGTTTTTCATCTTTATAATTCTCTATGCGAGTGAACATAACTGCTTGTGGAGAGCCGTGATTGAAATCAGTGAAAACGGCAAAACGCCACGCTAGGGCCAGCACGTTCGTCCGTTCGTTCGGTAAAAAGAAGAAAAAAAAACACTAACAACAAAATTTTGCAACGAGATTATTTCTGCGCAAAGTGTTCGAAACGAGTGACGCTAAAACGACAAAAGGTAAGGCTAATTGGACCCTCGAGGGATTCGCTCGGTCACGTGACCGTCGACCAAAATTAATATCAAAATAATTGTGAAAAGTGACTGCCGCTTTTTATTATTAAAACCGACGACAACGATATTTTCCCTTAATCGTCACCTTCAAATTATTCGTCCTTAATTTCGAACGTTTAATTTATCGTCGTAATTTCGACGTTAGAAATATCAAATGTGAGGCGTAAGTTTCATTCGAGGAATTAATTGTGTCAAGCACGAATCGACTCTCGTTGGTCTCTTGCACAATCGCAACAAGGACGGACGCGGAATTGATAAACCGAGTGTTATTGTCGCACAACGTAATCGAGTTTACATACAGGAAGTTATTGTTCGACGAAGAAATTTTGTTTTCATAACTCACAACCTTTGAATTTTAAATAAGCCCGTTTGTAATAATAATTATTTTTTTTCGTGTCAATGCCATCTGTGGAAACTTCTTGTAATTTGGAATTAAACGTTTCCCGCGTTTCGCGAGACCGATCGAAAACTTCATCGATTTTCTTTGCAACACAAACGTAACGTTAGTAATGTAAATATGTAATTGGAAAGATTCGCTGAATTATGCGCCTCTTGCATGATTCATTGAAGCGCACAAGAAGAGACGATCCGAGGAACTACGATAAAATCACAGCAGTGACTCACTTTATCTCGTATGTTTCTCTTTCAAACGATACAGAACTCGTCTTATCCCAATTGTCAATATTGAATTAAACACTCGATAAAAATATTTACCTCGCTACATCGCCGTAAATTGACGAATAAACAGAAAACAATAAACATTATTTCATTCATAATCATTTTTATTCGTATCATTTTTTTTTCTTCATTCGTCGAATAAAGAATCACGTTTCCTCGATAATTATTGTGAGACTCGGATCTTGAACTTTAAAAAAGTGAAAGTTGCCCTTATTTTATTAATAAGAATTTAATTCCTCGAGCCTTTTACTCTCGCTTCGTGCTAGATTGGGAAAAAATATCACGTAGGTTTTCATAGGTACATATATAGCAGTACCTACGTAAATACGTAGTTCGCTAACAACACAATACATGCCCAGCGAAGAGGCGCTGCGATTCTCGCTCGCGCTATACCACATGAACCTTGACACGAAGCCAAAGGTTGAGCAGAGCCGCGGCATTTATTAGAAAAAAAAAGAAGAAAAAAAAACAAGTCGGAAAGAACTCATCGTTGGACAAGTTACAAGAAAACAGATACCGTCCTCGATGCGTCACTCTCGTAATGAAAACGAACGAGACCGATTTTTTTTAATATCCTGAATTTGATTTATATTTTAAAATAACATACATTCTCGATTCACAAGGTTCCTCTCCAACTTTATGAATTACAGATACGATGAAAAACAACTTTATTCGGTTAATTTTGAGAGATTTTTCGAAAAATATGAATCTAAATATTATCGTAAAAAATTGATTTCTTCGTGAAACGTTTCGAACGACTTGACTGTGTGAATAGTAGCGACGATAGGTATTTCTCGATTGTATGACCGCGAGGTACATTTTTCACATTCCCGTCGGATAAGATTTGTATCACATTCGTGAAACGTATTCGGCCGGAACCCACCCATCCGCTCGTCCATCTCTCGTCACGAGAGATACACATTGTCGATGGTAATTCGATACGCAAACTTCGCGTTCATGTTTTATTTATCGGACCACATTGCGTCGGGCGCATTTCTATAAATTCTCTCGCAATGATCTCGGCACGTAGCTATGTAGAATAAAATCTAAAAATCGTCTATTACGTTTCTATTTTTGGCACCTATCAAATATATACATCGGTATATAAAAGAATGTTAAAAAAAAAATAATACAAAAATTCGCAATGTACGAAAAACGCTGGCTCATCCGAGGAACGAGCAGGAAGTCGCACCTCCTTTTTCCTCCAAAACCGGAACATGGAAATATTTGATGACAAGTTGAACCGTCGTGGCTAGCTAACCGTGTCAAAATATTACGTGGACACGAAAAACACGTAGCGATTGTCTCGTCGTGAGTCGCCTGTATTCCTCGGAGCGAGACAACAAACTTTGTTTTTTTCGCTTCGAACGAACGGTCAGTCAGCCTCATATTTTCTTCAAGATATTTTATTCAAAATCTTGTGCTATTGATTTTATTAAAAAAACCAAGAGTTTATAAACCTAATCTGTTTAATTATAATGGGAAATAAATCAGAATTAATCGACCATTAAAAAAAATGATTACAATTATATAAATTCATCTCATCGAGGTAAATTTCTTTCCTCGAGTTTTGATAAAAATTAGACTATTAATTTTTGCCAAGGGAAACTAAAGAGCGACTAGCTGCTCAGCTTCCAACGAGCCACAAATTTTCACACTCGGTTGAAAGACACTTTGCACTGGTCACCGTGACGTACGAACTAAAATTTGCTGACGCGTATGAAAGCCCAAGTATTTCGTGAAATGAAATTCATAAGAGCGAAAGAGATAGAGAGAGAGAGAGAGATTGGTATACGGTCACCAGTCAACGAAATAAATGCGAGATAAGTGAATGATCTTATCGTCGGATACGAGAATGCCAACGGTCAATTATTCTGCACCTTTTGACTCGACTATCGTAAACTGAATTAATCCGGATGAGCACATCCTCCAGTGGCAATTTTTTTCCCCTCTTTTACGTAACATGGGAGAAACGACATGAAAAAGAAAAAAAAATATTGAGGAAGTCGTCGCGTGAGATATCTCCTTGACAATGAACTTTGAGAGGGAATCTCGTGCATATTAATTTTTAATCGAGAAAACGATGCACGCCCGGCTCTACTTGTCCCTATCTTTACTTTCCTTTCGCCCGAACTGCCTCCACGGTAGTTGACCCCTTCTTGGCTTTACAATTTTTCCCCGCTAATTGAGACTCGAGAAACAAACGCCAGCGTTAAGTGCGACCACGAGTACTGAACGAAGAAACGAGAACTTTGTACGTTTCTTAAATACGCACGAATTACCAAAAAATAAATTATTTCCACGTTGAACTTTTATATTTTTGCGATTGATTTCGAACCGTCGATAAAGAACGAGAGTTGAACGTGCTGAAAATACTACGCGTCGAGACGAGAGTCGTATTAATTAATCGCGGAGCAAAGTTAGTTCATTAAAATGTATAAAATGTCGTCATCGACGCGAAAGAAGGTAAAAGACCCGATAATTTGATCTTCGACTTTCGCTCGACTATGACTCGTCCATGTAATTTCAGCGTAATCGAGCACGACGTACATTGTGCGTGTAATCTAAATAAGGATATGACGCGAACTGCCCAATTCCCGATCGTTCGATTATTGGCCAATGGTCGTTGATTCTCAATTGTCGAGAACGAAATTAAATAATTTAAACGTCTTATCGATCGAACGATAAAAATTACAACGACTTTCTAATTTATAAAATTCGAACAGACTTTTTAACAATATTTGAATTTTTTTGAGATATTATTTATAAACGTTAATATAAATAATATGTTCGCTCGTTGCAGATACGAGGCATGCATCTGACGTGGACTTTTGCAATTGTGAGTTTGCTCGTATGTGCCAAAGGGATACCCGAGGATGAGCTGGGAGAATTCTTAACTTTGACGAAGTACGGTTACGAAGATTCGTGCTCAAAATCAGCGGAATTCGAATGGTCGTTCATCAAAGAGCCGACCAACGAAACCCAGCGATTATGGGTAAGACAATTTCCAGAAAGTCAGGTATTATTTCACAACGTCCCACTCGCACGCGAGATTGTAGAATGGACAACCTTTTTTGCTAGGAAAACGCTGCCAGCGAGTATGCTCTGTACAAGATTAAACAGGTGAACGAAACTACTGACCAGAAAGTCGAAAGTTTCCACGATTCCAATTTGGAATACGCTTACAACGTTGTGATAAAACCGGGCGACGCTCTACTCGAAAACGATGATTTTCATCGGGTGAGAATATTAAATCGTGTACCGGTCGACGTTTATTTTTCTTCGCAATAATTTCAACGAATTTAATTTCAGCTCGTATCGTTTGTCGGCCGAACCGAGCTATCCCGATTGACCGGTTATTACGGTACAGGAGGTGAAAAGAACTACAGGAAAGGTAAGCCTGAAAGAGAATTGATATCAAAATTAGGGAATTTTTTTCTTATACGAATTAACGAATTAATCGTCAGACGTCGAACGTGAATTGGAGCGTTATGGAACTCCTGAAGAAAAGCTTAAACATTGGTCAGCTTGGCACAAAACACTCGAGCCAGCGGCAGCGAATTATTCTCGGATCTTACACTTGATTGGAAAAGCAGCGATAGCGAATGGTTCGTATTGCGTGTCCCGCGTTTATATTCACGTAACGCAGGGATATTCTCTCGGATAAAATGAATAGTTGCAATTTTTCCTTCGAGTGTCAGCCATCTTATAATTTGTAGTAGCGAGACTCGATCTACCTTGATTTAAATTACCGGCAATTTGACGTTCCAGCTCGCATAGAAACGAAGAATTATCGTGCATTACGAAAATTCTCGATTTAATGCAATTCTTTTTTCTATACCAGGAAAAAATGGAAGTCGCGAGTATTGGGAAATGCTCGCTGGTTACGAAAATGGTTACGAACACGTTAGAAACGAATGGAAAAAGATTTCGTCTCTTCATAAAAAAGTATTCGAATTTGTCAAACGCCGTTTGACGAAAAAATACGGTGAACATCTCGTGAAGGATACACTACCGGCTCACTTGCTAGGTAAACAACTGACTAAACAATATCGAGTGATTCGAGAAAATTATTTATCTGTAAAATTCTTTGAATTTATAAAAATTTCGGTTCTCTTGGTCTTTTCCGAAGGATCTCTCGGGGGTTACGATTGGACCAGCCTGGCTATGGACGTCATACCGTACAATAACATAACGTTCGAGATTCGGAAAAATTTGTGGGAAAAGGTTAATTACCTCGTTAAGATTCTCCTACATTTTTCCTCGAGACTAATCGATACTTAACATAATGCAGGCAATTGTCGGTGAGAATTTGTACAAAGATGCTTCGAAGCTCGGACAGATTATTCTGAAACACGTTCCTCAAGCAGATTTTTGGAAAGAAAGTGATTTTTACGGACAATGTCCTTCTCACTTAATAAATCTCTGTCGAGATGGAAAAATGCGGTTGGTATTTAAAATTATATTTGAACATTCATAGAATTATTATATTTACGTGAAATACGGAACGAGACGAATATAACGCGATATATATTTCTAGAATTTCTACTTGCTCCGAAGCGTCGATCGAACATTTTATTTCAGCTCATAAAAACGTTGGAAAAATTCTCTTGACACAAATGTCTCACGATACCGAACCAATTCTCAACGTTGCCAATAGATATTCGGGTAAGTTAAGAAAATATTTGTTAATCATATTTATTTTTTAAATACTCGAGATTCGAGATTTTTAACTATTTATTTGTGTTCGCAGCTCTCGAAGAAGGAGTTGCCGAATTATTTGGTGTTTTGTCAGTGAGTCAAGCCTGGATGAATTCTCGAGGTTTGATCGACGATACAACGGACTTGGGTGATGCGATAATCGTTTCTTTGATGATAACAGCTCTGGACGTCTTACCTCGAATGGCGTATTATTTAGCAGCGGACGAATGGAGAATCAATGCTACAGAAACATCTACCTTTGATACGGAAATTCTTGCACTCAGTTGGTGGAAAGCTCGGTACAAAATTTTCCCTCAAACTCAAAAAAAAAAAAAAGATTTCGAAAGCTTTTGGAAATTCTAAATTTTTCACCATTTTTCATATTTATGAAGAGCGAAATACGAGGGTATAAATTCCAACGTACCAAATCTTCCAACTTTCTTGGACGATGACTACATTACCAGCAACAGGCCTTATCTATCGTAAGTCCGGGTTACAAATTTCAATATCATGTTTTTTTACGATGTAAATTTAATCGAGTGAAACGTTCTTGTAGAAAATTCTTGGGTACGATTTTGGGTTTTCAAATCTACGAATACCTCGTGGAATCTACCGAAGTCAGATACGAATCGATCGATTTTCCATCGGGCAACAATCATCATTTAGCGTGAGTAAATAAAAAAAACAAGACTTCGATGATCGTAAATTGTCGAATCGTAAGTAAATAATCGATATCGTTACAGGAAAATGATTCGGCAAGGATTCTCACACAATTGGACCCACGTGATAGAAAAATATCTCCAATTCGACAAAGTGGACGCGGACAGTCTTCTGTCCTATTTTTCGTCATTGGTGGATTACATCGACGAGATGGAGGACGATGATGAATCGAAGGAAAACTTACAGATACCGGAAAAACAGGAGAAGCAACTCGATTTTATCGCTGATAAATATCGAAGAATATTCAGCACACCGACCACTACCACGACGACTACAACGACGACTACGACACCAAAATCCATCAGGTCGAAACCTGCCGCGGTATTGCCCAAGGGCGATAGTCATAAAATGGAACCTCCGAAATCTTCGAAAATCGAGACTCCGGTGAAAAATGCTACAAGCGCGAAAAACGTCGAAGCTCCACCGGCCAACGAGACGAAAGAAATTCCTATACACACGGAAAGCGTTCAATCCGAGGGAAACGAAAGTAGCGACGAAAAATCTAAACCAACGACGAGCAAAGCCGTTTGGGCCGTCGCTGCTGTTTTAATAGCCACAGTGACGATATGCATAATCGCCATTTTCGGCAGAAGAAGATGCAGAAAAGCGCCAAAGAATAGAAGATACGTGTAGAAAAAAAATAACTTTATTTCTCTTTCATCCTTCATCGAAGCTCGATAACTAAAGAGAATTTTTCTCTAACATTTTTCCTCGAAAGTTATCGATTTCTTATTTTTTTCTTCTTTTAAGTCTGCCAGTGTTGAGGTTTCACGCAATGCAGTCGGAACTTGTGAGTTATCGACTCGATACCAAACGCGATTTACGACCACTGCAGAGAGAAGTCTTTTTTTTTGCGAGGGGTAATTTCTTTTTCGTCCGAATGGCATTCCTTTGAGCCACTGCGATATCTCCATAGTTCGTCAGAATTTTGTGGCATGCGGTGGAAATTTTGAAAAATTATTTATTTAAAAAAAAAAGTGCCAATCCGTTGGTTCGTTTAGCAAGATTTCATTAAATTTATTTAATTGTTTCATCGTTCGTTCAATGACCCTCCGGTTAAATAGAGAGAGAAAAAAAACAAGATAATGTAAATATCGAGGCTCGTTTCGTTCACGTGGGTAAAACTATAGTTTGGTAATCGACAGTATTTTTCAAACGGTCCTCGCTACCGTCTTGATTCAGTTAATGTTCTATTTATTACGGCAATTACAGCGATTTATGAGATTTTCCTCTTCGAGGAGGAAAATCTCGGGGGAATTTTCGTTTCGGTGCACAAAAATGAGAAAAGACGATAGATTTTAATTATTACGATAATTAGTGCGTGTAAGACGGTATTTAGCTTAAGTACGGTAATAGTCATTCAATGAGCTTTTTCGATCGAACCACGCTGACTAATTGGTTATGTTATCAAGCAAAATCCCTAGATCGTTCCTTCGCGCTACGTTAAAGAAGCCTTTACTTCATTGTACGCATTAGAATTAACTAGGTAGTATTTAGTATTCGAAAGTGGCAAAAACGGTCCCGAAAGTTTGAAAAAAAAACAAGAAAACATCGGAAATTTATTATAACTTATATTCGAAAAAATTTCACGATACGCTCAGAATGTATGCGAGCAAATAATATAATCGAGGGATATCGAAAATATACTGAAATATTTTTCAATCTATGTCTTTCCATGGGGACGAGAGATTTTTTTCCTCGTCGTTTATTCGCGATAACAAAAAAATATTCGTACAACCGGAATTTTTGTTTCAACCAGGTTTCTTTTGCTGAGAATTTTTGTCCACATTTCCGTCTTTACACTGTCGTTTTTTTTTGTCCACGCTACGCTTGTAAATAGTGCTCACGATCAGTTGTAAAAATCATCGGAAATCGGAGAAAAAAAAGTGCATTCTTCTTAGAGAAAAAAAAAGCGCACAAAACGAAGATTTATATTTTTGTAAAAGTATTTATTTTGTATCGAGAATGTGTGTGAGCAAAAGTAAAATAAATTACGAATGTGCGAGGAAAGAAAGAAGAAGCAATAAAATTTGGTACTGGTACGAATGAAAGAGAAACGTGTTTGGAATTAAATTATTTGAAAATAATCCTGAATGACGAATATTCATGGCGTCGTCTCGTCGACGCTGATCCAACGAATTTAACGATTTTAACGTCACCCAAGCTCCGTGATATAATGCACCCGATGAAAACGGACGTGAAACAAGGTTACCCTCTGTGTTTTGCGTGCAAGCTACGAGAGAAACTATATATCGAGAGAACCAATTCAATTTCTCAGCGAGTCGACGCCACGGAGAAATTGCAACCGGAAAATCGATGTGCAAAACCATCTCGTTCTCCTTTAGTTGCCAACTAGGACGTACCGAAGAAACACCCCGAAAAGTGCACGAAAATATTGTCAAGCTTTCTAGACCCGATTTTATGAATTATTTCCTCGACTACTTAACCCGCGAATCCTTTGCCCTACTACTTGATCACAATCTCGTCGCCGAGTAAACTCGCTGCTGAATTTATTCAAATCCTAGACTGAACAAAAAAAAACGTTGATCTCGTTATTTTTCTGGTCGATAGTCGATGAAAATAGATAAACGGAGGTGAAACCTCCGAGAGGAAATGACCCTCGGAGACCTTCGTATCTGCTCCGGTGGGAAATCAATACCGGCTTCTCGCTTGGCTTCTCACCGAAACTAAAGCCCGGGCTAACGCCTTCCACGATTGAAGTATGTCGCGTAAAAGGGATGAAAATTTCAAAAAATCTTTAGCTCTGGAATTTTACGAAAATAGATAATAGAACGTTGATAAAAATTTTGCTAACAAAGGGAGAGAAAGATCGAAGATTGCTCAAAATTTGCTCGACCTTAGAATATCGTAAAAGGGCTGCAGGCTCGGTGCGATATATCATCCCCTTGAATTCCGAGGTTTCTCGAATATCACACAGGAACTTCAGGAATCTTCCTTACTAACCGAGTCATCGATATCTTTGAAACGAGAGAAACCGAAACGTTTTTTCTTTCACTTTCAACAACCTCGTGTCAACCCCATAATATAAAACCTGCAACCATCACCCTGAAAAGTTTCACTAGACTAAATAAAAAATACATTCTCGAATAAAACGTGTTAAACTCTTCGACATAAAAAAAAGCTGTCCTGATCCTTGGAATGGTTTGAGAAAGTTGTAACAAAGTCACGAAGATTTGAGGAAACTCTTTTACCAACCGGGTCAATAACCCCTTGAAAAAAATCGTGAAAAATCGACGGAATCGTTTCCACTACAATTTCAGCCTCTCAAAGGGCTCTCACTTTCTTCCCCCCGGGGAATACGTATACGTATAGATATACGTATACAACCCAGAGAATGTAACAGCCCCATATTTCTTGGGGTGGTTGGTGGAAGGCGGTACGCTATACTCGTGGAGAAACTTGGATAGCAGCACGGCAGAGTCATCATCCCCCTCCGTTTATCGGAGAAAATGGCTGGTGCACAAGGCGCACCGTCGTATCCGGGGCATGCGCTTTATCACCACCAAACAGGGGTTGTTACATACCCAGGGAGGGGCACAACTCTACTATCGCGTGACTCAGTAGTCCGCACTTCTAAAACCCTAGAAATCGTTCTTCGTTGAGTTAACCAAAGAAACAAATATATTTCGTTGTCTTTCTGACTCGATTTGTCCACAGTGACAAAGAGAGAAGCGATGCTTTCGCGCTAAGGGGGCAAGGGGCTGGACTAATCCGTTTATTCTTGAGAATCGACGACGATAAAGAGTACGGAAATCGCGGACTATATATTTTCCTAGTGTGAATACTGTGCAGTTGGAGTGCGCAGAATTTTCGTATGGATTGACCGCTGGGGCACTTTAACATGAACGTGAGTACGAAAGCTGATACTTTCTTCTTTTCTTTGTTGTAATAATAATTAAAAAGAAATCAATATTTACGATGATTTAATAATGACAACGACGAGAGTTTCGTTGGCAAGATTAAAATAAAATTGCTAACTCGATCAACCGTTGGATATTTCGTTCGTTCGTTAATACATTTTTTTAATTCATCAATTTAATCGAATGATCGATCGACTAGTAATCCGATCACACGTTTGACGGGCTACATTTTTTTGCTCCGATAAAAATAAAATCTAAAATAAATTTGAATTAATGAATTAATTAAAATTCCTATCAGCAAAATTGTTGTTATTATTCAAATTGAGAATAAGTGACTGGATTTTCAGTAATAATAATCCTAGCAATGGCCCGAAAGTTCAATGCGAAGATCACGTGGTTACCTTCGTAGGTGAAAAATTGTTTTTCGTTTTTTTTTTTAACAACTGAGAAAACCGTTCACATAATTCCACAGTCAATGACCCGAGAGGTATCGCTCACAAAGAGTGTCTCCCTACGTGTTTTCCTAAGACTCAAACTACTCGTACAAAGTGTTTTTTTTCTCGAGGACCGATCCGTCGTGAAAACCCCTTGAAAAGACAAATATTTTATGCCTCGGGGCGGAAGTGTCTGAGACGAGAAGAATGAAGATCGATCGTAGGGAAAATAAGGCAAGATGTAATAATACTGCGCACTTGTATCGAGTACGGACACGGAGAGATCCATGTTCGTCTAGCGAAAGAGAGAACTAGGCACGGCCGACAATCGCGTCCGCCTCTGCATATCCAATTATCAACGTAGCGTGTCCTTGTCACATGTCACAATCATAAATGCGTTCTCTCTCCATACCTATTAAAAGTTTCATCGCTCGAAAGACAAATGTTCACGAGGCATCTCGGACGATCGAAAAAATGGAAAATTTGTCAATTGTATCGAACCGCGTACCGTCGTAGATTTAAATAGAAAAAAGTATGTACAAAGTATTAATAAAAATTCTTTAATTAATACTTCCTACGATAAGATCGATAAATTCTTAGAAATTTGAATAAAAGGGCTCTCGATAAAATTACTTCGATATCGAACTACTGCATCGAGTCCGTTGGCACGTTCTCGTCGTTTTTTTTTTGACTCGCCTATAATTTATGCGGATTTGAGGACCGCCCTATCGAGTACTTGCCAAAAGAAGAATTGGAAAATTTCCAACAGGCACTCGATGCTTGGGCGCAGTCTCTCTGGGAACTAGGTAAATATTTCATAGCCAGTATCGATGCGCATACTTTGTGAAAGATTTGTTGCGCCAGGGAAAGAGAACTCGGACGTTTTAACTACGCCACGAAATACATTTTTTGCAGCGTTGATTGTCCGTTACTCACCGAGAATCGTAAATTCTCGAAGAGACGATACGCGCACGCCTCCTTGAAACGACTGCTGGTGGTAACGAGAGAGGCGAGAACGATAAATCTCTTTAAAGGATCTCACGAGGCTCTCTCGTATGTTCCACTAGCCGAAAATGGAACTCTCGAAGACCAGAATACCAATTTAACGCGACCAACTATCTAATACTATTTTTCACGATGCACCGGAACAAGCTCGACTAGGAAAAAATACAAAAAAAAATTATCATTTATGATAAAATAAAAAAAGAAGAGTTATAAATGAATAATTATAAATAGAAATATATTTTCGTAGGTTGAAAGTAAATTTTCATATCTGCAGTTGGTATTTGATAAATTGGAGTGTCCTTATCAATCTTTACAAGAGTTAAAGAAGAGGGTGGTAAAGTAACCGGTCCGAAAATACTTTGGGCCACTCTCTCGATTCGTCATCTTTTGAAGAAGATAAAAGTGCGCGTTGGGGTTCGAGAGAGGAGTCGTCGGGGTTAAGAAACCACCGCAACTAGGAAGCGAGAGGCCAAGTAGCTCCTCGAGAGTGAAAATGCACGTGTGTATATGTTTCGATGAGCGAGGAGAGATATAGGCTCGAGTCAGCCACGAGCCGGCTTTTCATTCTCCAGTCATGCTTCGTTCCTTCGCGCATATTCGTTTCTGACTCGAGTTGACTGGTTTGGCAGTCGGAAGAGAGAGAGAGACGGAGAGAGAAAGAGAGAAAGGTCCATGAGGGTTGTTATTTTAAACGGGGCATCTCTCCCACATCTGTACTTCTCTTCGGCATGCCATGAGAAAAAGGAAGAGAGAGAAAGAGAGGACGTAAACGAATATAGAAGCGGCATCCCGTCTTGATGGCACACGTGGCCCCCTAACGTTGACGTTCTTCGAGAAAACACGGCAAATGCTTCGCTGACTAAAATCCTACGTGAACAAACTCGCCTGACTCGGCACGTATAAATACATATCTATACGTGACAAACGTCTCGCTACCTAAGAATGAAACCTCTGTGTATACTTGTTTTTGTTTTGAGATTTTATGGTAGGAAGAATTAAGGCAATTACGAAATTCTCGACGAAAATAGAACGTCTCGGTGGCGAAACTATTTCTACGGTCAATCTGTGTTTTAAAAAAATATATGATTTACGAAATTTAATTGGCCAAAATATTTCTGGGGCCAAACTATGTTTTTTTTTTTTAATACATTTTACGAATTTTGTTTAATTGTATTAATTCGATGCAATTAAATATAATTTTGTTCAAATTGTTCGATTATTTTGCTCAAAAACGAGGCAATCGGTGGTAAAAAATAAAAATGTTCCCTCGAGATTTGTCTTAACTTTATTTTTGTTTTTATTTTGAAGAATTGAGAAAAATTGCGAAATTCTTGAGGACTATTTTTGTTGGTAGTCGTTATAGTACACCGGGGTCACTCCTTACTTCTGGTCTTCGCTTCTGCTACTGAATTCCTGAAGAAAGTGATCCATGTGCCAGACAGTCGACACGGTTCGCTACGTCGGTTTCGGATCGCTGGTCGATCCCAAGATCTTTTTTTTTTCACCCGTTGGATAAATTTATTTTTCTCCGATCTTCGTCCAACGATCTATGGGCTTGCACAAATTTCTTCCCACCTAGTCAATTTTTCTCATTGGAAGAGGTGCGTCTCTCTCTCTCTCTCTCTCGTGGTTGAATATCATAATTTTCACGAAAGAGAAACGTTTTCTCACGCACAATGGGAGAAACAGTTCTCAAGCATTAATCTTGGAAAGAGTTCATCGAAATGACGATGTTTATAGAGAACTATGCTCGAGTAAGAGAAAACAAAAATTTACATTTCTATAGCACGTTGGGATCTCGAGGGCGGAGAGGAAGAGCCGCTCGACAAGCGGCTGGCACGAAGGAAATAAATTTTCCAATTTCAATGTCAACGTGGGAAAGTCTCCGTCAATCCACCCCGATATATTTAAAAATTAAAATTTAACTTCAAAATCATAAAATCGTTCTCCAATAATTTCATTAATTGAAAAATGAGTCCCACGATTAAATTCTTTAAACGAACGTATTATCGTTTATTCAATCTTGATCGTTAATAATCAAATAAATGATTCAATCAAAATTCATCGTGTTTAAATTTTTAGAGAACGTTGGTTAAAAATAAAGGAAAAATAGGGGGGGTAAAAAGAATATTCCGAAAGATTGTAACCCGTTGTAAACCCGTAGTGGCAATGATGAGTTTGGATTCAATGAGCCAGGAGAGTTGCGAGTCTCGCTCTATTCTGGCCCCTTGTACACGAGCGGGCGGGCGGGTATTATTAATAGAGATTAAACTCGGCGTCGTGTAGTGTCGTGTGCAAGAGCTCTCCCGCGCTGCTCTCGTGCAAGCAGAGCAGTCTGACTCAGACTGTGGTCCACGAAGAGCATATTCACACTCTTACGCGCGCTCGTTCTTTATATTCTCCACCCTATACTCGTTTCGCCGACGATCGGACGTGTACCGGACGCCATTTTCCGTCTCGAAGATAAAACGCCATTATCGTCCAACGGCCAACTCTTTTTTTTTTACTCTTTGCCCCGTTCGTTTTTCAATAATCGATACGCGTTCGAAACCCCATCGATCTTACGCTCGTGATCAATCGATCGTTATCGAATCTCGTTATCGGTGTGAATTTCGTCGAATCGATCGACGTCTCGATGACACAAAGCCCGCGAGGAGACTCTTCGTGCCGATAGAACTTTGGACTCATCGGACGAGCTTCGCCAATTTGTGCTTTTATCGTTTTACGCTTTTTTCTCTTGGATTACGTAAAGTGAAAGTTTTGTGACGTTTGTTGATTTTTTTTTTAAAATACGTAAAGTGCGTGATTGTTTTCTTTTTTTTTACAATAATTTACGTGTTTACGAATCTTTTTTTATTTTTATTTGTTTGTTATGTGAGTTGGAGGAGAGTCGTAATGGCGGATCGCTGATGGAACTTCGAGGACTTTTTCAGATGGTCCGTTGGGTGTAATGCGAGTGAAGTTAGCGAGGTTGAAAATAAAAAGGAAGTCGATCGAGGCTCGAGAGCCCGGATATTTGGTATATTGCACATGCACGTTTACGACGAGAACCTCTCGGGTACGTGAACGCGTATGCGCGCCTCTATATCGTCTATTCCGGCCTCCTAATAAGCCAAATGGGAGTGAAACGTCGTTATCTCGCTAGGCCGGTTCGATTAACTTGAACAATTGGCTCGTCACTTGTTGCAATTTAAACGCCCCGACACGCCTGGACTGACGTAACTTCTATTATCGCGGGCCCTGGTAATTTCCAAAAAAGCGATATTGCGCGTTATTATACCTTCTTCGTCAAAATTCTTTCTCCAACTGTCCATATTTCCAAAATATCACCAGCAAAAAAAATATTTCGCATTTTATACGATTGGAAAAAAAGAAACATGAGAAATTATTTCATTGCTCAAAATTTTATTTGCACTTTGATATAAAATCCTAATCTCCGAAGAGTCGATAAAGGATCTAAATAAAAATCTATAATCGATAAAAGCTCGAGATTAAAGAATTGTAAGAGATGAGCGAGCGATATAAACGTTTTTAAATTGCTCTCACCCTCTCTCTCTCTCTCTTCTTGCTCATCGATTTTTGTACGAATCGATGGATCGAACGATCGATACCAAAAGTAATAAAAGATTGCGTGAGTCACGAGCCATTCCTGAAGAGTGATAAGCTTGTATCATAACACCAACAAAGACGATAAAGACCGCAAGGCATATGTCTATCCTCCCTACGTATCCGTCATTATCTCTGTTGACTCGACTTTATTCCCCGTATTATAACACACTATACTCGACTTACGTTCCATCCGCTATTTGCTCTACCCCCGTCGTTCCTTCACTGTAAAAAAGATAACCCGAGAATGAAGATGCTCGAGTTCTCGTTTACAATCTCGAGTGCCCTCTACCGATTATCGCATCGACTATTTACTTGGCCAAAAGCTCATAGCGTCTCGAATACGCGAACGTGTACGTCCATCTGTCGGACAAAAAACGCACTTACTTCTTGACCAGGATAAGAACAAAAATCTTTTTATTTTCGAAAATTTTCGCTTATTAATATTATTATTATTTTAGCATTAAGGGAAAGTGCGTTAGAAATGTTCGACTCAACGTTGTATCGCGCCCTGACAAGACTAGATTGTAAAAAACGCGGTGAACTGGGTTAGTGCACTTTTGTCCTGAGTGAAATACTTTGTAGTTGTAAATTTACATATATATTAATATTAATATTAATATATATATATATATAAAAGATACATTAGCGTATATCAAAAGAGCTTTGACAGACAGTCGGAAAAAAAGCAGCAGGTGCGATTATGCTGTAAAAAAGCTCGCACCGTGTGAACAGTTATTCAAATGATGCTAGTGCTTCTATTGTGCGTCATAATGAAGATAGCAGAGTTTTCTGTCGGGCGCGGAAGCCCACCGTTTCCATCGCCGGGACGGCCAGTGATGCCGGTCTGTTGCAACAAAAGAAAAAGACGCTACCGCAATCAGTGCAGCAGGAATACGAACGAGAGATGCAAATGCATAAGCCTAAAACGTAAGCTACGTGAAAAAGTCTGAAGGAAAAATGTACTTTTTACTTTTTCTTTTCATTTTTTTTATCGACTAACTCTATTTATTTCAAACATTAATCGAAACAATTCGAGACTGTTCTATCGACCGTTTTCACCGTAATTTTATTTATTTCCTTGTCTAGTTATCGAATAATAAGAAAAAGGAAACTTACTTGAATTAATTATCTAAATTCAATGAAATTCAGTTATTTCGTTCAATCAATTTTGCGACGTACATGTCGTCGATGGAATTATGATGCTGTTGGAATATTTATAGATTATAGGTGATATAATAATGGGAAAAAATATGTATAGGGCGGTGTTGGGTTTGCGACGCCCACGATGAGAATATGCCACGACATTTCAGCCGCTTTAGAGACCGGTTGCCAGAGGAAACTCTACTAGGTTGAATTTTCAAACAATTTTTAAAGCAATTTCTACGAAAGAACGTTTCGTTGCACGATCATTGCCAGTTCAATGGTTAATAGGCTCTCATTCCCCCGGTACGATCATAAAGTAACTCTAAACGATCCCGGCTGCAGAGTCGAGTAGAGGTTTTGTTTTCCCCTCTTATCCGGTGGATGTGGTTTTGCCCTCGCGGTCTAAATGGCCAAGCTTTTTTTAAGATTCTTTTTTTTGGGCGTTTAAAGGGATCTTCAATTTAAACCGCGTTACAGTTGTATCTATCGATTCCGAGAATGTTCTATGACATCATCGTGAATGCTGTTCTAATGACAAATACGAGTGTCGGAACGATCTCGACTGTTTGGGATCAGCGCCATATGGCGAAATCATCTAGAAACTTATAAATGTCGAGGAGGAATGTATATATTTTGCAAAGCGGGGAAGTTGATACTTTTCTGCTGCACCGATTGATCCTCAGGGGCTTGGCAAAGAGCACGATCTACCCAAATATTTTTAAAATAATTTCATATTTCAAAAACAATTTTTATCCATTTTTTTTTTCAATTTTCTCAAGAAATATTTTCAACCGTGATACGAAATGGTTAAAAAATAAAACAATGAGAATCTCAAAACCGACGCGTCGTGCTAAAAAAAATACTCGAATAAGTTTCTTGAAACGGATCGTGTTACGAAGATCTTTGACCCTCTAGGAGTTAAAGGGCACGAGTATCGAAATAGCGGAATCAGTCTTGATAAAAACGTTTTTTAAACAGTTATCTCTCCTCCGTTAGAAAAAGTTGGTGGTCGTTTACGAGTTTACGGGTGAAAGAGAGAAGTCCCGTGTCGGATTAAGTTTCACGGTGCATAAATGAAATTCGCGAGTCGACGCGAGAGGAAGGAGAAGAAGAAGCAACGAAAGCGACGAAGGTATACTCGGGAGTTTTGCTTGCCGTCTTCCACGCGTGACCCTCTTGTTTCCCTCGCGTTCGCGTTCGTTCGGCTCCTCGTCTAAAATTACCACCCGGGACGCTCGCAAGTTTTTCTGGCTTCGAACCCATTTACTAAAATATGATCTCGCACTTGAACCCCTTTTTTTTCTCTCTCTCTCTCTCTTGATCCTCGTCGTTCCAAGGATTCTTCGCGAATCACAAATGTCCGAAAACTTGGAAGAAGAATTGACACGGATTGAAATTGAAAGTCGATTTTTCTCAACCGACTCGATAATTGGCAAGTTTCCCTCTAGTCGAACAGTTCGTCGACGTTGATTCGACGAACTTTCCGAAATTTACTGCTCGAGAGAACTTTCTCAATCAACGACGAGAACTAACGTTGTATAGCTGAATCAAATGGAGTGTGGACCTTCTTTAAACGCGGGAAAAGTATAAATCGTGTCGATTAAAGTAAATGTTATAATTAAAAATTATTGGAAAAATTCCGAATCATCCATTTTCCTTGGATTTGCATTTATTCGTAAGAATATTGATCGATGGTAAAATAATTTCTTTAACGATTAAATAAACGATCGATCGTTGAATTATAATCGATTATTATATCAAAGCGAAAGAAAAAAAATTTCGTCGTTAAATTCTCAACGTTGAAAAATAATTCTTATTCTTCCTTGTATCTTGATTAATGTATTTAAATAGGCGAGTGTTTTTCTTCTTGGTGTAAATACGCCCTCGATATTTGAGAGAACGTATAATATATCAAACTCGACGGTATTAGTATTCAATAAAGCTATCACCTTTGTCCGATGGACATGCGCACATTGTTTCGTCCATAATGATGTATAGAGCAACGGTATATCGGGTGTATATAGGTATAGAGTGTGTAGGCGCATGTAAACCCGACAATGATGAAATTCCAGTCGCGACAGTAGCACGACAGAGTCGAAAGAGTGTAGAACCGGGAGACGGCTCGCCATATGGACGCGACAATTACGTACGATTTCGGTTTACGTTTAACGAGTGTAAATGTTTACTGCTTAAATCGTCATTTATAAACAGTGTCAACGACAATTCATCATGAGGCTGAAAACTGTCGTCCGTTCAGGTGGGCGATTCAACGCTCCTATGTCTATTTGTCTGTACATATATGGAGATAGAAAACTCGACGAGTGTACACCTAAACGAAAGTTAACTGCCTCGTTCGAAACGAAAAATCTAATTAAAATACTGTTCGTATTTTTACAACTGTTTAATACTTTTTATTACGATCGTTTGTGCACCCTTAACCATGGTAAATAGGGATAACGATAACGTATTATTCTGATTGTGAGTAATAACGTACTAATCAACCGAATTGTAATAACATCGCGTGTTTTTGCCGGGCTGTTCACTCGGGATTACAAAACTCGGAGCACGAAGCTTCTACGAGTGATAATTGCGATGAGAATTATATTATTCCGAATGAGAGTTTTTATGCAGGTCGAATATTTGCAATGCACCGAATTTTCATTTCAACTTTCCAAGGATCATTTAAAACGTTCGTTTCGTGCGGTGAAATTCCGCTTGTTTTGTTTTTGAACGTATGACCTCGGCGTGACCTCGCCACAAAGCACGCGAAAAACGAGGATTTTTAATATTGTAATAATAAACATTAGATTCATGAATCAAAGATGGGATATGTAAGTTGCAAAAGATTCCGAGCATCGAACCTTCCAAGAGCAATAGATCTCACGAGTTGAAACAGACAAGCGTAGAATCGTGTTGTGTACTTACCATACAATGTCGACAACTTTCTTGCTTGGCGCCGTTGGTCTCTCCGAACTTTCCCGTAGATTTTCCTCGAGTGCGCTTCACGTCGTGGATTCACCTTTCGTCGATTATTTACCATAACGAACACTTATTTAATTAGAAACGGGAGTTTTGGGGAAAATAAAGTGGTTGGATCATCATCATGGTGTTTACAAAACAGTATGCATTGTCGCCGCGACAAGAACGTTGCAGCAGCGTATATAACCCTTGAACGCTCGTCGCGTTCAACTCGGCGACGGAGCCCCGGGCTAGAGACAACTTTTTTTCTTTCCTCGTATCAACAGATCGAAAGTGAGGACAACGATACTCACTTTCCCGATAGAATTCTCGTTGCATTCGTCTCACGTACATTGACGAAGCAAGACCCGAGAGGAGACGAAAACCGCTTCTACACGGAGTATTTTCAAACTACGTAACGTACGCTTCTCTTCCCGACGAGGATAGAGTATTTTTTCCCAAGGTGCTCTGCGCGTGCGGGCATGCGCGTCTCGACGTCGGCCATTGCACATCGTGACGTCACGACTGACAATCCCACTCGATCGGACGTCAGTACATTCCGGAAAGTCGAATGGGGGAGATCGCTCTCGCTTCGCGGCGTGAAGAGCATCTCTTTTCTCTTTTTCTCTATTGAAGAGAGACCTCGGAAAACTCCTTTCGATTTTTTTTTCAACCGTGGCAAAATATAGTGCAAACGTACTCACAGTGTTATCATCGTGTAGCGCGATACGGGATAAAAAATGTTTCACGTTCGTCTGCTGTGCATTCTACGCGCGGTACGGATCGATCGACCGATTGCCATGTAAGAAGGTTAGTACTTGCTGTTTCGCATATCGCAAATACTATGCACTGTTGCGACACGAATGTAAGACAGCCTGACAATGAACACGAAAACTTTATCACGAAGTGACAGCTCTCTTTGATACGTCGATAATGAGTTATGTGGCGAAAAAAACAACTACGCTCGTCTGTCATCGTGTTGCGCGATATAGAAGGAAAAGTAATGTTCCTCGAAAAGAAATACGGGCAAACGGTGGACGTGATTGTGCGTGTGATTAGACCAAGAGCTCAATGTTCTGAAGATCAATCGTTTAAGGACCCACCCTGCAAACCACTCGCTCGTGAGATGTCTAATTACGGAGACAATTTCAAAACACGCCCTAGATTTTCTAACGAGGTCTCCTGGGTATATACCCTGCCTTCTTTAGCGCGTCGAACGCCTGTCTCGTTCTGCCCCGATGCTACGTTTGGTATTATCTTCGCGATACACGATTCCTCATTGAAATCGATGTATGAAATCTAGAAACGTCGATATTGCACAATCGATACTTCGACCGCAAAAAAAAAGTATTTTTATCTTTTGACTTGTAACATTATCCTTGGCATAAGAATCCTTGAGAAATAAACGATTTTTCAAACAACAAATTTGCATCGTCAATACGATCGTCATTGTTCAATTTTAATATCAGGATTCCTGTGAAAAAATCCTTTTTTTTTTCACTAAACGGTTATATATCAATAGTACATGATCAACCTCGTCGTCGCTGTATGTGTTTATCTTTTTTAATTCACGTGCGTAAAACAATTCGTCATGTTGTTATTAATAAATTTCGACTCGTAATGATTGATGAGAAATAATTCAAATTTTCATTGCCATATTGATCTGAAAACGTAAATTGCATTGTCACGATTCATTAATATATTATATAATAAATTTTTGTGATCCATAATATACGATCGATCGTCATTATTTAATGCTACGATTACGTTTAATATAGCGAATCAATGACAAAAGTTTATGTAAAGAGGTCACGATTGAATATATTATTGGATAAACGAGACGACGATTGCATTCAAGATTTGATGAATTATTCAGCCGAAGAAAAACATCGAAAATAAAAATTAAAGTATATCTCGGTATTTTCTTCTCGCGACGCATACAAATTCATATCGCTTACTTTCGATTAATTTGTTATGTTTTCATTGTTTTTTTTTTTTTTTTTTTTTTTTTTAAAGGCACTGTCAAGGGAGCCTCAGTGATGGAAGATCCACAGACGCCGGGTTCGGATTGCAACTCCAATCCTGCGGATCTGATATCGCAAGATCTTATCGGATCCGAATTCATCCAGGACAATTCCGAATACCAATGGTTCATTGACTATGGGTAAGAAAAAACTTTTCGACGAACAGACGAAAAATGGCAAAAATGAATTTTACGATTAAGGTCGATGATGAGAAAACTACAGTTACAGAGATGGAGGACTTCACGTCCATCCGAGCGTTTTGTCGTCTCTCTCCACCTCGTATACTCAAGATGATCTCGGATATTACGATGATCTCGCGAGAAATTTGGACGCCAATTTGGCCGAGGTCGATATGGAGAGCTTCAGAACAGCCGACATTCATACTCTCCTCACCGCTCTCCCGGTCATGTGTACCGAGCCTGTCCAACATTCAGAGGTAACATTTTACCAAGCAAAGAGTTACAAAAACTTCCTATAAATTAGCAAAAACAATGTTATCGAATTATTCGAAAAAAATCGATTTGCCAAGGAATTTTCTCGATCGTGCAATTTCTATTTTGCTTTCGATTATATACGATTTTTTCATTCATTGCTTGGTAATCGAAATAATCATGTAGCGTGAAATTGCAGTCGCTCTAAAATTCATTTTGCATAGAAAGCGCGATTTCGAACATCGTTGAATAATTAAAAGATAAGATTTTCACGATCGAACCGCATCGGTTCTAATAAAAAAAAACCCTGTGCAACGTAACGCGCAAAAGATCGATAAATTTCACGTACGTCGTACGCTTCATACTCATTTTGCGATTAGATTATCGACGGATAATTCTTAATCGAACCCGATTCTCGTGTCCCGCCAACAGTTTAACTATCAGAGGGAACGTTACGCCAGCATATCTGGCTCAGTCATGGAAAAGATCGACATTGGCTCGTCTATCAGTCCTCATACAAGCAGCCAGGTATGAAGAAAGAAATGGCTGTCTTGTGAAAAAAAAGAAAAGAAAAGAAAAAAAACGAAAAGAATAAAAAATATAAACACCTGCATCCACCGAGCTAATCTAGCGAGATGATTTCCTGAGCGAGAAGAGAGAACACTGATAACGACTAAATGCAGCACCTGCTTCTGATCTTCCTTAGCGCATGGTTAAAAAAATCTGTTTTTCTTTTATATGCCCGAAATATATTTTATCATCAGAAAATACACTTTGCCCGGCAGTTATAATTTTTTAAATCCACGGAATTTTCATAACTATCGAACATAACACTGGAAACTATTCCCGCAAGCCAGGATAAAATATTTACCGATTTTTATTTTGACGGTGATTTAATTTCTCTCATTAAATGAATGTTTATTACATACACGATGACATTAGTTCTTTTTTCCTTTATTTAAATCGTGATAATTTTTAAACCGAAGCATGTCATTAGTTGCTGCAATGACTCGATAAAAAATGCATTCGTTGAAGTTGTAAAAATTGTACGAAAAATTCTAACGTTATGTTAAAAAAAGGAAATCTGTATGATTCGTAGGGAGAAGACTCGGCATGTTCGACGACGGATACAATATCCATATGCAAGTCGTCACTGCTGTTCTCCCCCGTAAAGGAGACACCTGTCCTACCTCCAGGAGGTAGCTACAGTGTCGACTCCTTGGACTGCGAAGATATGTTACTGACATGCCAAACGAACAACAAGAACAATTACACTATAGCATTCGAAGGTAGCATGACAATGTACTCCGATGGGTCGCAAGATTTTGAGACTCAAGGTAATCATTTGCAGGCTGAATTATAAATTTTGAATAACGGTAAAAAAAAAGAAGGGGGGAATTATTTATACCTAGGACGAATGTTGTTTTTAGAAAAACAAAAAATGTACGAAGCTCGCGAAGCGTACTACAACACAAAGCTCGATCTGAAAAACATCTTGGATCTATCGATGGCGTGTTCGGACTCAAAGATCTACACGACATGGAGCAATCTTAAACACTCGTCGTCGAACAAAGTCATGACTCGTCATCCTTCTGGCAATAACAACACGATACCGAATTTTCTTACCGGTGCCGAAAATCTCATGCTCAGCGCGAACAAGCGTAGCCTGAGTTTACCGGATCTCAGGAAAACTCAGGAACTTCGACAGATCCATGCCCCCTTGAATTTTTCCGTAAGTTTACCAAATGCATGAAAGAGTAGAAATTATTTTTTTCGAATTCATCTCACTCGACAGAAAAAATATAAGCGAAGACAAAAAATCTTAAGAAATAATGATAACAAATTTAATATTCTGAAAAATATTACCCGAACATTGAAATTAAAACGCTGTTTTTTTTATCGTGCGATATAATCGTAAAATTGGCTATTGGCCGTTTCTCAGATCGATTCGGCCGAGTGCAACAATCATCCGACGAATCTCCAGAGTTCCGGCTCGGTTATGAGTCGTTCGGTGAATGAGGACAGTTCGGGAAGCGTCGAGCACGCCGTATCGGGCAAAAAGTTGCAAAATCTGAGTCTCGTTCGTCTCTTCATGAAGCAAAAGAGTATGAGCGCCGAGGGTATGAGTCTAACACTCGATCAGTCGGATTCGGTAAGCGACAGTGGCTGGCCCACAAGCACGAGCGGCAGCGACAGTGGAACGACCAACACGAATACGAATACTCAGATACCACGACAAAATCTAAACAACAGTGCGACTCGGAGCAACAGCTACGACATTCCGGAAAACGATTTTGCTATCAATTGGGTCAAGACGGATTGTTACAAGAGCCTACCGGACGGTAGTTCGAGCGAAAATACGTCGAAGCGCATAGCGTCGATCAAAGAATTCAAGGAGGATTCCCCTTCGGTCGAGGAACTTTCCGAGAGTCTCTTAAAGTCGGAACTCTCCTGCGAGAAGAATTCGTGCCCGAACGAATCCATCGTCGACGAATCACCGAAAAATCCGACGAAAAACGCTTGGTGCAAATCCACCGATAGGGAAAATCCAATTTCGAAAACCACGGGTATTCAGGCCATCATAGAAGTCGAGGAGAACGGCGTACAGACATCTCTCGTCTATCCTCCGATTGAAAAAGTGGATTATCCTCGTTTGCGCGAGACCATAGTTGACAAAAAACCCGTTTACGTTGTATATCCAAATTATACTTTGCCGGATTTGTCATTCTTGAATTCGAAAGATAGCGGTATGGAGAATGTGGCGTTGAAGCCGCAAGTCTACGACAGAGAGAAAACCGGCTGGAAGCGAAATGCCAGAAGCGGACGACCTTTTTCTTGCAACGACATAGACGCGCTTCGACAACGTGGCTTCTCGCACGTCAAAGATTGGGAATCACTCACCTTTTTACTACCGACCGAGTACAAAAAAGTTCTTCACGATGTGCCGGAAGTCTCGCGTCACATAAGACTCGGCGAGGAAGCGAGAAAACCACTTTTCTGTCTATCACCACCGATGCGTCATCGAACCCGAACCATAAGCGAGATCGTACCGACGAACGTATCGTCGAGCAGTAGCACCGGTACTCAGCCATCCTCGGGCTACAGAGGCTCCTCGACCATTCTCACAGATTCGTGCTCGAATCAGCAGCAAGCCGGCAATAATGCCACCAATCCACTCTATCTTTATCGATACGATAGCATGAGCTCGGCCGAAGCGAGCCTCGTGAGTCAGGAAAAAAAATCGCATCGCTCTCTCAGCCACGGGAGAACGAGTAATCCTGGATTCTCGAAACGTTCGATCTCGCTGCCTCAGGGTGATCCGACGATCGATATCAACAATTCTGGAAATGTTCCGCCCAGACCACCATTGCCAAAGAGCATTTTGCGAAAAAATCGCGCGGCTGCCAATAAGAGATACAGCATGTTCGAGATGGGAGGTGTGGAGGAAGTCGAGGATCGACAATCACCCGAGCCCTCCAAGAGAATGTCGCTTCAAGAGCCTTACTACATGAATAATGATTTGCAATTATTGAGGCATGGAAGAATCGTCGATTCGGAGAAGGACGTTGACGAGGTGGAGGAGAGACGTTATGCGGAAAGACTGAGGGAAACCGGAAGTTTCGGAAATCCCGAGACGGAAGCTTTGGAATCGAGCGGTGACGATGTCAAACAGCTCGAGGAATTTCTGAAGCGTAGCGGGTTTTCGTCGCAAAGCAGCGATGGCGATACCGAGGATCCCGATGTCAGGCTCAGATCGTATGTCAGGAAATTTTTGTCACTCCGAATGAACAAAGATATCAGCAAAGCCACGGATATGATGGAATCGCAGAAGAAGACCGTTAGTTTCGCTGTTCATCAGAGGAAAGCGTATCTGGCGAGTAGGGCGAATACACTGGCTGGTTTGACCGAACCCAAAGAATGTTCAGGAGCCGCCGAGTCAGCTACAAAAAGCGAGGCAAAACCCATCGATTTGGAAGAAAAGAAGAAAATGATGTGGTCGGTGAACAAAGCGGTCGATCTTCTCGTTAAATACTGGCATACGCAACCTTTGCAAAGTCCACGAGAGTACACGGACAAGAACGAGTGCGCTCAGCTCTGTGTCAGTAATTTGTGTCCAGCTCTCTACGCGATAATGTCCGATGGCCTCAAGCCGCAGCTTAATTCGACCTTTGGACCTATCGCGAACAGCGTTTGGCAAGTCGTCGAAGCTTCGTCCCAGCAAGGTCCGTTAACGAACACCCTCAATGAATTGGTCCAAAAGATCAATGGCGAGGACCTCATAACCGAAGGAATGCTCAAATTTCACGCTTTCGTTTTCGGCCTATTGAATCTACGCGCTTTGGATGCTTGGTTCGCCTATCTCTGCACGCGAGAATCAATATTACGAAAGCACTACAACAGCAACAGTCTGTTCGTCGGTGCGCTCGCGTGTGTGAACTCGCGCGAGGTCGTTGACGCTTTTCTCAATATTCTTCAGCCATTGGCCTTCTGTCCATTCCAACTTGATCTTCTCTATCAATATCGTCAGCTTCACAACAGTTTCGGCACTATGAATAATCACGCGTTGAACACGTCGCCGTTTAGAACGGCCGAGCCCACGAAGGAGCATCACTTCGACAAAACGGAAATTCCAACCGGTATACCGAGTCCAAAGAAAATACGTCCGCGTTCGTGTGGCGCTTACTACACCGAAGACAAGAGAACCTCCAAGACCGACGCGGACAACGCGATGAAGAAGCGCTGGAGTCATTTGCCCGGTGGAACAAAAATGTATCCGGGCCTCGACAAACTGACGTCCGAAGATTCGGAAGATTACACGGACAGTCTCGAGCATTCGCCCCTCAATCGAGCGGGTGGCAGCACGAGACAAAACACGCCGAACAGAATGTCGAGTCCGGACGTTAGACAACCGGACGACGAGGACACGATTCCCCGGGAATTGAAATTCCGAAAGTTGCAAGAAAAATGGGAATTGATGGTTGAAAAGGATGATCCGAGGGATCTGGCTACTGGAACGGTAACGTCACCGAGTCAAACGCCGAATAGCGCGTCCAAATCGAAGATTCCAAGATTACTCACCTCACCGATCAAACAACCCGCGACCAGTCTTATCGCCAAGACGGCAAAGTCACCCGTTTCTGGAATTCCCTCGTTGAAAAAACCGACTCCGGTTTCAACGACGAAACTGGGACAGAAAAAAACGACGGATGCGAAGGGAACAAAGGACGTGCCGAGACGCACGAGCAGAGTAGATCAAGATGTCGTTGGCCCACCGCGAACACTGGCACGACCGAGCTCCTTGCCTTACAAGTCTCACGGGGTTGCGGCGAGAGAAAAGAGTCTGATTTCACCGCACAGGAGAGCAGCTTCTACGTCGCTGCCGAGGCCAACTGCGCCAACTAATTCGAGGTCCAATGGGACGACCAAACAATCGATCAAGTAAGTTTACATCGAATGCTCCAAGTCTTTGATTTAAATCCAGTGTAATGAACAGCCTAATGTTCTTCTTTACAGAGAAGTTCGCACGCTGACGCACAGATTGCCGTCGGACAATGGTCATCTGTCGTTCAACGAGGGTGAGAGGCTCAAGGTAATCTTGGAGGTCGACAACAAATGGCTGCTGTGCGCGAGAGGCGATCGCAAGGGTCTGGTACCGAGATCTTGCGTCCACGCACTTCACTCCTAACCCACCGCCGTTCTCACCGGCGGCAATCAGCGATTGGAAGCGACGAGACCCAAATGTCTATAGAAGTAAACTTGACATCTCCGAGAATGTGAGAAAATATCGCGAGTTTGGCTTTATGATGCGAGCCTTGTTCACAGCACGGCTGTGAAGACCATGAGAACGAGGGCTAACCGAGAGACTCGATCAATCGACGAAAGAGAATTATTAGAATGACGAGGAAGTCAAGACTATATTGTACAGTGTATCAAAAATGCAGATTAGAAGTCGTTCTATCGTGCAAATGACGCAGTCATCGATAGTTTATATACCCAGAAAAACAAAAGTACTATTTAACTATTTAACCAATGAACGCTTGGTTTGTATCTCGTATGACGGCGTATTTTCATTGAAGAAGAAAAAGAGAGCTGAAACAAAAAAACACGCAAGACGATCACGGTTGTTAGTGAAGGAAAGGAAAGAGCACGAGTTGTCATAATCTTCGGCTAGTCACAATAGGCTCTCGGAAAAACCAGATTGTATTTAATTATTAATCTGAACATAAACCTATTTATAAAAGAATAACCCTTCTCCCACACCTCTCCCATCCCCCGGATGTAAATATATATTCAATGACGAGAAATGCGATGGGAACGACGACGAGTAATAACTTATACCATTATTATTATCATAAATGTAACTGTGATCATAGCGAATAGGCGAATAAGTTTATCGGGAACGAAAAAAAAGTGCGATGGATCGCTTGATTCGTTCCTCCGAAAAACATTGTCACTCTTATACTTTAATTACGTGGTAGTATTCATCGTTTATTTTTTTTCTTTTTCTTCTCGCCTTCTTTCGTGTGATATTGTCGCAACGCGCAAACGTTTGGCGTTTGTTTAAATTTTTTAAAAAAATTTCATGTCTACGAATGAAAAACTAAAAGGAAAATTGAAAAATTTTCAAAGTCGAATCGCGCGACTCGTGAAATTGATGACGTTTTTTTACTTGCTTCTTGTATTCTTTAGTGTATCTATGAATACCCGTAAGATATAACCGAAATAAACAAGGAAGAAAAAATCAACAAGAAAAAATATCATTGTAATTTATCGTCTGTACAGTTTCCTCGACGGAAGCAAACCAAAAATCCGTCATTGTGCAATTTATCATTAGTGTCAAGAATGAAGGATATGCCCAATGTGGAATACGGAAATAATGGAAGGACTCTGGTGGAGAAGAACGAAGATATGTACATAAATTCTATGTGCGATAGTACGCTTCTCTTTGGCTTACGACGAAATATAAAAGAGCAGGAAAATTCAAACGTAACCACGTGCCGTTAAAAATTATTTTGCAAACATCCGTTCTAAGGCTAGAACGCGAATGTGCTTCTATAGTTTTGTCCAAGCTGCGAAAATCCTCGCTGAGAGAGAACGATCATCGACCAAATGAATGAGATATTATTTCCATAAAAACCTCAATGTTCGTTCGTTTTTGCAATCACGAAACATTACGAAGAAAAGGAAAAAAGAACAAAGCGGAGGGTTTTTGCCGCGAAAAAGAAACAAAGGACATTGGCCTCGTATCAAGTTTATTAATACGTTCGTAATCGAAGTAACGTACAATTATGTATACGTTGGATTAAATAAAATGATCGTATTATGCTTTATGTTTCAACAATAAAATGTTCCCACTTACGTTTTTTTCCCACATCCGTTTAAACTTCGGACCAAGAGTAATCACTCGCAAGGACAAATTGTAAATTTCTCGTTTTTTCGAATTCACTGTTGAAACAATAATTTTATTGCCAGGATAGAAAAACGTTCCTACAGCATCACCGACGAGATCACGAGCAAAATGTTTAAAAAGTAAGTTTTCCAAGGATAAACACTCACGAGGTCATTTTATAGTATTTCCGTGCTTTCCCAAAAAAAGAAGGAATTCCGATGGGTTTTTTTTTGTTTATTTCGCACACGTGCAACGATCGATCCGTCGGTTGTATACGGTTGTGCGCAGTAGGAACATTCTATTATATACAATTCGTACTTTTCGGGTGATAAATAAAAAGCTATGATCAATAGTCTTAAATCTCCTAGATTAATTACGTAATTTTATTTACAAGTGAAATTCAATCGTCGACGAATTTGCACACGCTCCGAATCCGAACGATTCGATCAGCTAATATGTTTATTTTGTTTGTTTATCTACAAACGTAATAATAATTCTTTTCTTTTCTCCTGTATTTCATAAAAATAACCACGAAACGAATGATCCAATGATGACTTATGGAGTTATGCTAACAACAACAGTACCAGAACAAATTCACCAGTACCAGAAAGCGACCAGCGATTCACGAAGAATTGTCGTTTCATAATAAGATAATAAAGCGGGCAATTTGCTCGCCCGTTCAGTCTCTGCACATTTTTTTTTTAATGTAATGATAAAATCTGGGTGTGGCAATACGTAAAAATCCCTCGTCATAATTCCGTAGCGATTTTTGTAAAATCAAATACAATTCAGTGAGGATGATAAAGAGAAGAGAAAAAAAAATGGAAAAGTGAAGGTTAAGATCATTCGAGACAAGATTGGGAAATCACCGATGTCTAAAATGTGTGAGAAAAACTCAGATGACTGATGGAGATGAAACATTCGCATCGAATGACTCACTAAAGCCAGTCACAATAATCGCAGCTTTATCCTATTGAATAAAATGATATTTCAAAATCGTTTCCTCCTCCCACGTTAAGAGATCACGCACAATGAACCAAAACGATTGATTCTTCTTTTTTTTTTCAAAAGAAGTAAAAAAAAGTTTATTTCTCACAACTTTAGTTAACAATTTGGTACACATAATCACAATCAACCTTTCGATAAAAATGCTATTTACCATTTTTTGTTTGTTTAATATTATTAGTATCATACATTCCAACGTTGAGGAGAAAACAATTTCGAAAATCCTTCAGATTCGCATATTTTTTTTTTTGCTTGTGTTCGTTGAACACGTTGACGATGTGAAACGAAATACAGATTCCACGAGTTCGAGAATCAAGCTCGGCGAAAGAAACGATTGAAACGAAACGAAAAAACAAAAAAGGAAAGTTTGTTCATCGACTGTGTAAAATCGATACGCGCCGCCTCGAATGTGTTCTCGGAATCGAGAGATTAAAAATTTGCAAAGGCCAATGGGTATTACATGTATATAAAAAACCCTGTACTATTTACACTTTACGAACTAATTTATCTCCGTTATAATGTCAGTCGGTTAGAAAGGAAAATGCCGCATACGCGGGCAAAAATTGCGAAGGATCTCCGAAATCGTTTTTCCGACCGCCTTTCGATATGTCCAGCGGATAGAGCCTTCGAAATATTTGCTTTTGGGCTCTTCCGTTTTTTTTTTACCGATATGCCGCTAACAGGCGCATCGAATATCGACAGGATTTTTCATTTCGCATTCTTTGTGTTTTTTCCCCTTATTCCTCTTCTTTTTTCTCGCTACACCCGATCTTGCTTTAAATCTTAAATCTTACGTATTAATAAATATACAATCGTTAATTAAAAAGCGCGTGTCATATGCAATATATATATAGTACGCCTATTTGGCACTGTCGAAACCCAGTATCGATGAGAAAATATTCAATGACAAGAGTGGAAGGCAAAATAACAAAAAAATATATTACGGTGGTTTTTTTTTTTTTTTTTTTTTTTTTTCAATAATTTCTCTTCGAGCCCAGTTGAAATGCATACTGTATATATACTTGTTTCGAAAAGTATATCGTCAAATGTACGCGTGTGTAATATATATTTATGTATGTATGTATATATATATATATATTATGAGTGTGATGCAACGAAAAATAATGGAACCGGGAAAATCGAGATACCGGGCAGACACGATACCGTTCATGTTTTTTCTTTTCAAGCTTCTCATCCTCTCTCCATAACGCTGTTGTAACAATTGTATTTGCATTATTTTTATTTTCGTAATTTTTTCATTTCTTTTGAAAAATCGTATAATCTACTAGATACTCCATATGCTCTTCTGTTTCCATTAACTGTACAAATAATTACGTATCGAGGGCCTTGTTACGGATGAATAAGCGTGTGTCGAAATTAGCGAGAAACATCGTTGGATATGAAAATTGAGAACGACAGTTAAGCGTTGTTGATAAGGGAGCGAAAAAGGTCAAATACAAAGGAACAGTTCCACGAAGACGAAACGTTACGGACGACATTGTTGCGAAATACAAGCGAGAATCGAATGAATCTGGCGGTGTGAAAATTTTTGCGTTTTAGCGCGAGAGTTTCTTTTTTTTTTCTTTGGCTACTAAATTCCTCGTGGCTGCTTCCCAATCGGTCAATGCGATCGGTTCTACCAGGTACATCGTAATAGGGTCGTTACAACATTCTCGTAGCGATACACGATTTGTAATTTCTTTTCATATCTTTTCGTTTTTTTTTCCTCTCTCTCTTTTTTTCCGTTTCTTGCGTAGTTTCAAAAGTTCACACTCGAAATCGGTTTTACGCGGCTCAATATAGTCCCGCGGCATGATGAAGCGTATCTGAACGATGTTCCGAATGATTCCGAGATTAAAAATGTCGAATTTTTGGAAAATTCGAATTTCGCAAAATAATTCAGGTATTCGTTCAGATATGCTTGTTTCTATTTGTTTTTTGCTGCACGGGGTAGCAAAACGATGTTCGATTCGTGATCACGACCATGTACTCGTGGACGACGGGAAACGTCGGGAAAGAAGAATCATAAGCTATAATATGCGACGTGGGAACGGGAGAATTATTGCGCGAGCCACGATCCTTCGTTTATTTACAATGGTCAATTTACGGTAGAATTATCGGCGAGCAAACAAAATATATGCAAAAGCCGTCGATGATGATCTTTCTCTCTCCTCCTCCCTCTTTATCCATTTCCCGTTTGTGATTCAACGACGCGAACGCGATTCGGGTTAGTGACAATAAGCGAAAATGCAATTCGGAGAGAAGCGCGCACTGATTGCGCGAGCTATTCGTGGGCGTTTGTTCATTTATCAAACTCGCTCTCACTCCGTCTCTCTCTCTCTCTCTCTCTCTTTCTCGCCATCCCGCCACAGTGAGGACGAAAAAAATGATATTTGTGACTGAATCGCGGCATTTATGAAAGATTGAGCAAAAACCTTAATCTCCGCATTTGAATGTTCGATTTCAAGTGCAAATTCGTGAGTATCGAGCGAGCAAGTTGGCAGGAAATTATAATTCGTTTACATTTATCTACAATTTCGACGTTCCCCGTCCTCTCTCACTCTCACTCTCACTGTCTCTCTTTTTCCCTCTCTCACCGTCTGTGTGTTACGAAAAAACGAAAAATAAAAAGTATGGTACAAGAAAACTGGTTGGTTGTGCAGTTCAACTAAAACTATAATACATATAGGCTACCTACATACTAGACTCCTTGGTGGTGATGGACTCGTTTGTATTGTCGACTCGTATCAACGTCGACGAGTTTATAACGAGTGTTCTGCTTAACGTGGCGACACGTTCCATGACGCAGGAGGCCGATAAGCGCGCCTCCGCATCATGATCCCAGCATTCCTCCATCGTGTCGCAGATGGAGAAAAGACCCTGCAATAAAAAATGAAAAAAAAAAATGAAATTTTCGCGACAAAACGTTTCGAACGAACGAATGAGGACATAATGAGCAATTTTCGTTAGTAATCGGAAATTAATGCTCACAGGATGCTTTCGCCACGTTTCAAGTATCAGTGGTCGTTCCTTTTTGTGTACGACACTCTCCTGCATGTCTTCCAGCGTGGGATGAAGACCCACTTCCTCCTCGAACGGTAGTCTGTATTCTCCGATCGGTCCCTGTTGAACAAAAATCACAAAAATTAATACCTCGATCCCAATGTCGTTATCATATTCGATGGTTGCTAAGATACATTGTTTACTTTCGGATTCCTCGGGAGAAATTTGATTTACTCACGTCTTGAACGGTACAACGAGAAGCCAGTTCCCAGAGCACCAAGCCACACGCGTACATATCGATACGGAGGAACGAGTCTCGCGTGAAGTTTATCGCTCCTTCGAGAACTTCCGGCGCCATGTATCTTCGAGTTCCAACCTGCGAGAATTAACCGGGTAATTATTTTCGGAACGATTTTGACGGAGAAATGGATCGTGAGAAATTTGAGGAATTACCTGGCCGTGCGTGTCACCGCAGGGTTTTCCAGGATGAAATATGAGTGCTAGTCCAAAATCCGCTATACAAGCGCTCATGTCTGCTTTGAGAAGAACGTTTTTGGACTTGAAATCTCGATGCGCCACAGCGGGTTTGTAACCCTCGACTTTGTTGGGGGGTATTTCTTCGTGCAAATGCATCAAACCACGTGCCATTGATTCGGCAATTCTGCACATTTCCGGCCAAGAGACGACATTGGCCTTGAGATAATCACAGAGCGATCCTTTCTCGTGATAAGCCGTTATCAGCCAAAATTCAGCCTGTAAATTGTCACCACGTTTTTCGACACCAATAAACTGCAATACATCCTGATGGTCCATGTGAGCGAGCTTGAATATCTCTTGCTCCGTTTGCCAGGATTGTTTGTCCTGCATAGGGAAAACTTTAACGGCTACCACATCGTTTCTCAACTGCGCTTTCCACACAGCGCCGAAACGGCCGCGAGCTTTGATCTCGAGCAGCTGGATCGGGCGAAGACCCAAAATTGGCGATGGTTGGGGCAATGGCAATGGTTCCAGCGTGGGAACCTGCTAAAATCGACAATCCCTCTTCAGTAAAGACCCAAAAGGTGAGAATAAGCAATGAAAAATAAGGCGAGAGAAAAAAAATCAATTTTCTTCGATCGTCCACTTGCCTCGTTGAAGTATCCCAATTTTCGGCGCTTGAAACACCAGTAGAGAGTCGCCAGAATAATTACAAGTATGAGCATAGGAACTGATATGGAAACCACCAGAGTGAGAAATTGTTGCTCCGTGTTTGGCACAGCTTTCGGTTCTGTACGATCAAAATCGATATAATTAAACAACGACTCCCATTTTGGCTTCTTTTTTGTGATTATAATTAAAAAATAATCTATCGACAGAAATAAATTCTCACGTTCTGTGTGCGGTCGCTCGGTCGGTTGAGGATCCCATGTAAAATTTTTGTTACACATGTTCCCGTCGCAACAACAGAAGAACAATTTTTTCTTTCTGTCGGCATTTTTCTCAACGCAGTGCGTCTTGTCGTAACACTCTTTGCTATCTAAGAAACATCCCTAGAAAGGACAAAAACGATCAGTGAGATTTTTCCAAACTTCGAGCGATGGGTACAAAAAAAAGACTTTCGATCATTCTAATGGAAAAAAAACCTTTAGTTTTATAGTAGATTTTTTGGTAGCACTGTCAAACTGCCACAGTACGTAGCAGTGATTACGCTTGTCAGGATCGTGGGGTATGCACTCCTCTCGTTCGGAACATCCTTGCTGCGATTCGGTGCACATTGTTTCATTGTAAAACTCGCAATAAGCCGAGCCTTTGACATCGTGCCCGAGAGTAGTTCCTATTATAGAAATTAACGTGTTCATAATTTTCACCTGCTGTATAACCTTTTACTTATAACATATTTTCAAACGAGCTTATTTATTCCGATATGTGAAATTACGGAATAAGGTAAACAAAAATCTCTGATTAAGACCGGAAATTATACAAAATTAAAATTAAAAGAATTTGCATATAACTAAAAATGCTAAGTGAGAGAAACGTATAACAATGAAATCCAATTCGCTATCGGGACGCGAGATCACGCGTTTCCTGAATTAAATTGTAACCGAGAGAAAGAGAAAGAGAGATGGAGAGGAAATAAAGTGTTGATAAGCGAGAATAACCGATGGATTTGCTGCGATCGCGATGCACGAATTCGCGTCCGCTGTATCAACAAAATTTCACGAAAAAACGAGTGTCTGAAAATATTCCACGAATGTTCGCGGTAAAGTGTAAACGGAGATCAACAGAAAAATTCGAAGCCTTTGACTAATAAGAGAGAGCGACAGAGAGAGATGGAGTGACATAGAGGGGGGGAAAAAAAGAACATCAACAAGTAAAACGCGATGAATCGGAACAAGGAGTAAAAAAACAGGGAATTACAACGATCGAAAGTGCCAGACGTTCGAACGGAGTGATGATAAAAAAATTGAAAAAAAGCAAAAAAAGAAGATCCGAAGCGAAGGTCATCGAAATTCATTTGTCGTTGCTCGAGAGAGGCTTTTGCGAATTCGTTTTTTCCCCTTTCTCGTATCATTACCTAATAATCCAAGAGTAATAATCGTCAGTATAGTGAAATACGTCGACATCGTGACGCGATATATCACATTGGCATAACACGAAATACCCAGTCTATTAGCTATTAAGCAAATTGTAGTAATTCATCCACCGACACATGTCTCTCGCTATGTCCTGAGCGCGTGTGTTGCGCGAACACTTTTATATATATATATATATATATATATGTACTGGTGTTGCTTGTGTCACACGAACGCACGCACACACACACGCGGAACTGTGCGGTGGTGCTGTGTTTTATCCGCTTTTGACGCACACACAAACGCACTGTGTACAAAACGCATACGAGCAAGAGAAATTCACGTCATTTTGCACATCGAAGAATCGTCTCACTCGATGATCTCTTTCTCTCTCTCTCCCTCTCGGGGCACGCGTCCTATACGCGAAGAGAGAGAGAGAGCGTTGCACACATAAAACGGTAAAACTCGATCGTTCGAAGAGCCGCGAGGGCGAGAATCCCTGTACACGCACGATAGTTCACAAACGTTGTGACACAACCACTCCCCGCTCGTCGAGCTCGCTCTATCGACAGCCGAATTCGACGAGACGCAGCATTTTTTTGTAATTATCGTTTTAAAAAAACATACAGAGCTCACGGGAGGGGGTCGACCGAATACCAGACGCACGGATCAAAGCGTAACTAGAGAAAACACCGCGATGTGTTTCTCTCTTTCTCCACGGGGCAATGCGAGATTCCCCACCGCCGTGTTAGCCTCGCGCGCCGAGCACCTCGAGGTACTTTTGCCAGCTTTTGCCTCTCGTTTTACGCGACACACACACCCAAGTTGAGGATGTCACAGAGCCAAATCTCAATCACTGTTTTCCACTGGACGAAAGCGTGTGTTCTCGCTGTCGCGCGATACCAAATCTGGTTCACGCTGGCACCAATTGCGATCTCCGGTGCAACGGGATTTTCTACGCGATTGGACGAATTTAGACTCGTTTTTTTCTTCACCCACGACGTGGCGACATCTGTCGGCTCAACGAGGGAATCACTGCAATGTCGATAAGTGCGATAACTTCTTAACAAAGTGGAGAAACGATAGTCGTCGCACTAGTAATACTTTTGTTTGTCGATGGCGGAATGTCAACACAGAGGCGCTGTGCTCAGTCAACGGTCGAATCAGATGCTGTTCTTTGATCAAATAATAAACTTTAATCATTCAATTTGCAAATTACGAGACAATCGATGATCCATTAAGCCTGCGAATGATCGATAGGCTCACTTAAAAATAATAAATCGAGGATCTATTTATTCATGATCCATAAATGTAACCTGCATGACCAATCGATTCATAAATTATCTATAATTCATTGATCTATAAAGAAACAATACTATTCTAAATTATAATTCTATATTCACCTATAAATATAATAAGATAATTTCCAACGAGCTAAATACCCTTTGTGCAACTTGAAGTCAAACATCACGAATGTCTTTCTTTAAAAAAACTTGGGATTCGAATATTGCAAACGATTCAAGCCAAACTCTAGACTTACGACAGTCTATACGTTACAATATATTTCACTCTTCAAATTTGATTAAAAGATCAGATATACATCTGGGTATTCGCCGATGTAAACAAATATTTTTGGTAAACACGAGGGAAAAATGTCGATACTACCGGAATATAATTTCCGTATGTTAGGTTCCTATAGCAACCCCGGAGTCGAGTTCCAAACTGGATACGACGAATTCAGCCGAGATCTGTCCAAAGTAGACATACGTCGGAAGAGTTCGCATGTTAACCAAAAACATCGACTCGTAGGTTGTAAATACGATCGAATTAATTGACGCGCGTCGGTATTATTGTTAAATCGGTAGTTCAAAAATATAAAATGGCATCGAGAACGAGCCAGCAGTGTCAGATGTGCAGCAGAGGGATGCAACCGTACGACATACCCTCGACGCAAACGGCCAAGACGGAAACGTATGAATTCGTCAAGAGTCCAAGGGCGATACTCCACATACAAAAGAAATATCGAAATCCACCCATGTAAGGAAACTAATCACCAAAATCACAGAATCCTTTTTATTCTAATTATTGCAATAATATTAATTCATCAATCATTCAATTATCAAATTAATCGATAATTCATTGATTAATAAATATCATTGAATAAATAGAATCTATATATGAATTTTCTTACGTTGTAATAATTTGTTCGAGTTGATCGTAGCTCGTAAAATACGTCTAATTTAATTCGCTCTTTGTACGATTTATCGTACTTCATTATGAAAATTAGAAGCAATTATTTTTGTGAATTGGCACATCGCGAAATGCGTGTATCGATCTGTACAGGAGAAAATAATGCGGCTCGGCAATAGTCTGTATGGATATAGGAGGGTTGAGATGTTGGTGGGGCAGGTAATACGGACTACCATTTACCGGACACACAACTACCCCGGCAAACGGGCCGAACCGAAGGGAATGACCGCCGCAGCGAGATATTATCAGACGCTGCTCTATCCACAAACTCAATTCTACATAGATATAACGCATGAAACCTTATAAAAGTATGTCGTATAAAAATACACGAAATATCACGTTACACGTAGACGTGCCAATCAACTTCGTAAATAATCATTTTTTAAAACCCTGCAAAATAAAGTAGCGATAATTCATTAATACGAATAAATCGTTAAATAATTTTTAATCAAATGCCTATTTTAATTCGACAAGTAAATTTATTTTTTCGTCACTTTTATTAAATAATTAACGACTTCGAAATTCGTTAAATATTTAAAAACTTCACAATTATTTTCGCGATACGATATTTTTTTTTTTTAATTCGTCTAAATTATTTCCAATTGAGCAAAAACGATATCGCCGTGGGATCTTCGAGTTCCTCGTATATCGTTTCTTTTCTCCGGGTGCTAAAAGTTTCGACGATTGTAGAAAAAAAAACAAAGGTACTTCCAATAACGAGACACTTTGGCCTAAGCGTTAAAACGATGCATGGCCTACATTCGATACGAGTTGCCGCGCGCGTTACGCTAAACACACCGCAAGTTTTTCAAGTCGCAGGTGCGAAATGAAAATAATAAGAAAAAAAAAGAAAGAATGAAATTTCCCGACGAAAATAAAACACGTTGGTCGTAGAAGGTTGCGTATCGAATCGATTTCGTCTATCCGCAAATAGCTTCGACGCTCAACTTTGGCCAAGGGGGTTGTTCGTATACGAACGCATTCCCCAAGAATCCCGTCCTTTCTTTTTACTTTGAAATGTCACGGCAAATTCATGACCGTTACGTCGGTGAATTTTTCCCGCTGATGTATTTCATTCGATGGACGAAGGTCCGCGACATTTCGCAACCTTGGCGTGTGCCGGTTTGTTGCTAAGGGCTCTACCGACGACCCTTGCTAGGAATTCTTAATGAACGCGATCGACGATAACTCGGACCACGAGACACGCATATTATAGTACGGATAAGAGCTTTGATTTCCCTCGTATTACTCTCTTCGCAACTATATACATAAATATACGCACACATATATATATATATATTCAAGAAAAGAGACCCAGACACGTATATTAATATATGGCGTTCTTTCTCCGTCGGTGCGGTGGTCATCGCGGTTATAAGCACTCTCTTCGCATCTATATACATAAATACACATATATATACATATATACATATATATATATGTGTGTTTTTATGTGTATATATATAGTGAAGGAAAGAGACCGATATATACACGTATATTAATATATGGTGTTCTTGCTCCGTCCGTGTGGTGGTCATCGCGGTTATAAGCATGCGCACAAAGTGACCACACACACACACACACACAGTGACCAATCAGTCACTCGATATACGAAGAAACGAGCGTCGGTGAGCGCGAGTTCTACGAGTCTATATCGAGCCAGCGTCGCGGACAATGTCCAGCCGGTATTTTCTTGCTCGTACCATCTCCTTTCTCTCTTCACTTTGCCAGCGAGAGTTCAGTACTGCCGCGAATCTCGTCGCGGAACTTCCGGTCGCGCTAAAACATCGCTCGTCGAATGTCTCGCGACGATAAAATATTCTTGAATTTAACCGATGATCGAATAATCGAAACGATAGAGATTTAAATTCGAGAGACATTTTTAATTCGAGGAAATGAGAATTTAATTTTTCAACGATATTGAAATAACGACAGATTTAAGTTTAATGATGTTTCGATGTTTCGATGTTCGAAAGAAGTTGAACGATCGATAGCCCACGACTCGTTAAAACGTCGATCGTATCGAGTAAAATTGTCGTTAAAATTGACGATCGATTAATTCACGAGGGTAGTTGATAAAATTATATTTGTTCGGGGTCTCGATCGATTATTGAGATCGTCGACGATAATATATTTCGTTAACGATGCGAGATAAGAAAGTAGGAAATACGTAATATGGAATAAAGCCGAATGTGGAATAGAGCGCGGTCGGTCAGTCGTCTGATCGCAGCCGGATCTTTTCTACTTGGTCCGAGAGCGGCCGGTGGTTCGCCGGGCGAGCCGGTCGATGAATGACCATCGTGTATTATACATAAGAACGTTCGTGTCGACGTGTCGCGCACGGGGCCAAGACCAATGAACGATTAATAATTTCTCGAATCGCAATACGATATAAAATCGCAAAGAGAATCGAGAAAGAACGGGGAGAAAGAAGAGGGAGAGAGAGCAATGAAAAGCTCGATAATCGCATTGGAACGAACGGAAAACGCGAGATATATTATTACGAGAAATCAAGCTCTTCGTTGGCGGAAAAACCGCTGAATAAAATATACGTCGCTCGGCAACGTGGCAAATTAGGAGAAAGAAAAAAGGAGAAAAAAAATGTGTTGGGGGGTTCGTATCGTAAAATGCAAATCGTCACTTTTTATCATAGCGAACGATCCGTCAACGTGGAGAAGATAACGAGTCTTTTCTCTCTGGCAACACCCGCGAGGAGAGCGTTTGGCACGAATAAAAATAAAAAAAAGAAACAATCGTGCCAACACGAGAGCCTCGACTTATCGCGGAGACTTTACTCTCGTGACTGAGACGCACGAGGCCCTGGCGTCACTTTTGGTCACGCGACGACGACGATATACGATCGAACGTAACAAAAAAAATGGAAACAAAACGAAAAACCTCTTTTCTCAACGAACGCAATTTTCTCGTAAATTATCGACCGTGACAATCTACGAGAGAAAACCGAATCCGAGGAAAACGTTTGGCGCGTTTGAAAAACTGATGGAAAAGTTTTTTCGCGTCGAAGTTCCGAGAGGAAATAATTTGTCGCGTTGAAAAGAACAAATTATTTCTAAAATACGAAGATAAATTTTGTTCCACGAAACAACAAGTTTATAAATAAGAGAGCAAAGACGCAAATATGCCAGCCGGAATTTCTAATCCCGCTCATCCACCGCCGGAAACGAGAAATTCCTTCGATTACGAAATCGCCAAAGATCATCCGGCCTTTACGATCTTGCACAAGGAAGGCGTGGGGATGACGCTGCCGCTGTTAGACACGAGACACTTGAACGGCGATATAAACGAGAATAATCGCGAGTATGGAAACAACAGGACGAGATTAACGCCGAGAAACAACGATGCGATGGGAAACAACGATTTTTATCGAAGAAAACGAATTAGTCGTTCGAACGATCACTTGATCCTGGCGAATCTTCAAAATCATCAGTCCAATCCTTTGAAGAAGAAGCAACAGAGCAAGAGTCACGAAAATCTCGATGAGAAAGACGCGAGCAAAAGATCGCGCAACGAAATTCTCGCAAACAACAACAACAACAATCGTCACGCTCCGTTGAGCCTCTCGACCGAAGATTTTAACGAAGTATTGAACGCGAAATTGCGAAAAATTCAGGAACGCGAGGACGAGCTAGGTTTCAATCGTAGGGGTTGTCGTAAGAACGAAAGCTGTTCGAAAAAGCCGTTTATAACGACCGTGAAGACGGGAGAATTTTTGATGCCGCCACCGGAAGTCGCGGCTCTTTTAGGAATGTCACCGAATGGCTCGTGGATCGGTGGTTCGACCGAGCCGAGCAACGACGCTGCCGAGAACGAGTCCGGTCTACTTCCGCGTTCGAGATTCCGGCCGTTACTTTCCCTCGGACGCAGACCGGAAGTACGTCACAGCAGTCACAACGCGAGATGCCCGGCCGCCCTCAAGGCGACCGTGGACTTTGCCTCGAACCTTGTAAATCTTACAAGGACGCATAATAACAATAACGATCATATCGTTAATGGTAGCGGTCTGTCGTGTCCGAACGGCGATCGAGCGCACATCAGGGCCAACAGGTCCGTCAATGCTGAAACGTAAGTCCGATGTTTGTGGATCGATTGATCGGGATTTAATATATAATAAAGCCCGTTCGTGATTCTCTCGAGACGGAGAGGAAAATAAAACGAAGGACTGTGGGAGTCAATATTTGCCGGGGTGAGAAAGAGTAATGTGGTAGAAAGAGGGATAAGGGATAAATATAAATACGATGGAAAACAAAACAAAGATATTGGCAAGGTGAGAATGTATTAGCAGGGAAAATAATGAAAAATTGCGATATCGACAGGGAAGGGAGTGAGTACCAATGAGGAAAAAAATATTGGCAAAAAAAATAAAGTGCCAAAAAAAAACATTGAGACATTATGAAGATAAAAAAAGAAATTCCCAAGATCAACCTTGATATGGTAAAGATAGAACTTCGTTTTGGGAAAAGGTATTGCAAAAAAAAAACGCAAAAACATGTGCGATGATCGTTGGGAATTATATTTTTCTAGAGAATACACGAAGACGCAACGAGCGTTACCGAAAAAGTTGGCACCGATCGAGGGTATGATGAGTATGCTGCCGAGCCCCCGGTAACGATTGAGCACCATTGTGTGATCTTATACGTTATCTCTGATTTTATGATTTATCGCAACTGAGTGAAATCTATGAATTTGTTGCTCGAACATTATTTTCCGTTGATACGTTTGCCTCTATTTATTTTATGGATTTTTAGGGCGTCGCCACTCTTTGCCTCGATGCAGATAGAAATAATTATTTCGCAAAGAAATACTAAAGCTAAAAAAGATATATAATTATAATATAAATCTTCGCGTGAGCAAAAATTACAGCAAATTCTGTTCACCACGAAAATGGAGTGAAGAAAAATTCGTAATAATGTTGCCGAGAATGGAGGAACGGAAAGTTTGTCGATGCCTGCTACAATAGGATATTATAGATAATCCTTTCGTTGATCGTACATTAATTAATATAGAACTTGGACTGTCAAGCTCGACCTCGTTGCACTTAAGATTTAGCGTATAACCTGTAGTATGTAAATATAAGTAGAGCACACATAACGTCACGTTTTGTACCCGAATCAAGGTCCCTATGGATATTTTCTGCATTGCAGTGATCAATCGCTTCCTTTCGGGAACATCATGTTCGACCGACGAGTCGTTCGTGGTAGCAATTTTGCCTCAGCGCCGATGCTCGTGAGTCCGTCGATATTTCATCCAATATCAATTTATTTTAACGATATATTTATCATTCGATATTCCACGTACGATCAATTCTTCTTCCTAACGATTGCTTTTATGATAATTATTATTATTCTCAGATCGATCCCGAGCAGTCGCAGGCCGCTCGACAGGCCGAGGCAAAGAGGAAACAAATTGCGAAAAAACGTGCCCAGTCCCAAGCAGCGAGATCGATAATGATGCGTATCGGTTCGCCACCACCGGTTCCAGGACGTAAGCACGAGCCGGTTCAAACGGAGCAATACCTCGAAGAGGTACTCGGAACGAAAAATTTATCCATTTTTTATGATTTTTGATGAATTTTCATGAAATATTTTGTATTCTTTGCTTTTTTGTTAATTCTTTAGCTTTACGACAAACCCGAAGAGTCGGAAGTCGCAACGCAAACGGATTATTTCCTGGACAGACCGGCGACGCCGGTCTTTTGTCCGGGAAAAATTGGACAAGATGCTGAAACACAAATTGGCCCAGGAGATGTGAGAAAATAATAGAAAAATTGTATCAAACATGATGAATAATTGATGAATTTTTTATAAATTATCATCGAAAATCATTACATCTTTGTCTCTCCAGCTCTTTGATTACGATGTCGAGGTTCAACCGATCCTCGAGGTCCTCGTAGGGAAGACGATCGAGCAGGCTTTGATCGAAGTACTCGAGGAGGAGGAACTCGCGGCTCTCAGGGAGCAACAGAGAAGATTCCGCGAGCTTCGAGCCGCCGAAAAGGCCGAACAGCAGAGACTCGAGGAGCAGGACAGACGTCTCAGAGAAGAAAAAGTTCGAATTTTCCTCGATTCAAATCCCACCGTACTAATCGTAATAAAATAAACGAATTTTCAGACACGTCGTGTCAGACAACACGAGGATGCGATGAAGACGCAAAAGGAGACCGAGGAGCGTGTCGCGGCTGCTGTTTTATTGACCGGTTACATAGCCGAATTGCTGCCCGCGGTTCTCGAGGGTCTCAAAATGTCCGGTTTCTTACTGGACGAAATAAAAGCCGGTAAATCACTCGGTCCAATCATTCAATTAGTGTGTAAACAGATTTTTCAAACCGAAAAAACCGAAAATTTCCATTTTATTGAAAAAATTACAACCATGAACTGTTCTTCTTTCAAAAAAAAAAACTAAAAAAACAATGCAGACGTCGAAGAAGGCTTCATGCCGTGGCTGATGAAAGAAGTGAAGAAAGAAATGGGTTCGGTGATCGAAAGTCGAGAACTTCTAATGGGTAAGCGTTTGAAAGTCGAAATATAAATTGAATAGCGTAATATTAAAAATCGTCGAAGATCGGGAGAGAGACAGACAGGCAGACAGACGGAGACAAAGAGTGGAATACCCCGCCCAAAGTATCGACAGGAAGTGACGCGTTCGTTCTTCTCCCCAAAGAGTAGGACATTAGAGAGGCTTGGTTCGGTTTTTAGGATTGACCGATGGCGTTTACGACTTTTGGTGAAATGGACAATGAGCCAGTAATATGGAAGGAAAGGATCGTCACGAGCGAGCTGAACGGTGAACGAGCCCCGGATCACTTACCTTTGTAGAATGAAAGAGAGAAAACTCATAAAACAGCCGAAACCCTTACTGGAGCAACCCTCGAGAGAGATTACGAGTGGCGTTCGGCGTCAATTTTCGAAACTAACGGAAGCAAGCCCGAAGCGTTATTGTCACAGGCGCAACGAGAAGGTACCGGGTGCCATATTTCCGCGGGCATGCGAATCGTTGGAGAGAGAGAGAGGGGGTGGAAATCTGCGCGCGAGTGGCGCCGCTCGAGGCACGGTTTCGCTTCACCGCGCGACGAAACGTACCACCGACTAATCCGCGTCGCCACTGTGTCGCGACGCGTACCCCAAAATCGTCTGAAATTTTCATTTCTTCAATGGCAACGAATTCTCTACCTAAACGCTCATAAATAATCGAGTGACTCGATCAATTTGCCACGGGGGAAAGGTTTTTGGAGAGAAAGAGGGGGGGAAATCGTTCTCGAGGGAGAAACCTTTCGTTCACCGGTGTACACGTCGTTAAATTATCTTGTATAGCTCGGACAGGTTTGGCCAAAATCTGGGAAGTGACGGACTCGATAACACTGGTAGTTAGGTACTTCGCTTACTCCTAATGTTCTTCGCATTTATTTATCTTTCTTTTTTCTTCGGTCCGTCGCATCTCTCCAGATTTTCCATTAATAGAATCGATTAGCCTTGGGTAATACGCAAAGTGTGCTCGAGAACACGTTGTTCCATGGATGAGGGATATATAACTAGGACAGTTGGAGAAAGAGTCCACCAGGCGAACCTGCAACTAGTCGATAATACGAGATTAGGGAATTAACGCAATTATTCTAAATTCTACGCCCCCGTTTCGACGCAACCTTTCTTAAGGATTGGATTTTTTCAACCCCTTTCTATGACAAAATGTCTTATTCCTAGGGCTAATGATAATTTTGCGGTTTAATATTTTTGAACGAATCCTGGATTATTTGATGACAGAAATCATCAGGGAGATATTGGAAAATCGGGCGCAGACTTACACGAGGTTGGGAGAAGATTACGACCGAGCGAGGGAAAGCGCGAAATCCGACGATAAATCCTCGAACGAAGCCGAGATCGTAATATCGACCGAGGAAGGGGGTGAAGGTCGAGACGCCGATTTCGTAAATTACGAGCCACCCGTTGTCGACGATCGAACGAACGTTCTATAACCCAGAGGTAAGCCTATCCATACGTATTTAACGCCTATTTATCGAGCCTAGAAAAAAAAGGAGAAAAAAACGAAGTATCGTGAGCCTCGATTAAACAGAAGCAAAAGAGCAAGTAGTACAGCGACTAACTCCGGATTTAGGGACACTCGAACCAGCGGGCGATGGACCAAAACCCTCCCTCCGTTCCCTTTTTCTGGTCCCCGGTTCAACTTCTTCGCCTTTCCCGATGCATTAAAAGCCCGTCGTGTACACAGCTGCGCGTCAAATCCATCTCTTCTTTCTCCCACCCCCGGACTGCTAAGGGACGTTTCATCCCCCTTGTTCCTCTCTCGCAGCTTCGTATACGCTTATAGTATATACACAGAGATGAATGTAGGCGCTATTGTTAGACGGAAGAATCGAGCCCGCGAGCCATTAAAAACTAATTATCGATCGAAAATAGGAGGAGACGGCATCGATCGTTTATAATAAAAAAATTGTTTTTGTTTTTTTTTCAACAGGTACTTCCAATAGCAAAACGATCGCTGGGCCTGCCGAAGATTCTGTTCAACGAAATATAAATTGATCCAAAATATATACATACAAATTTACGTATAAACGCATTTTTTTCTACCCTGACACATTTCTCTAAATAATTTCAACGCTAGGAGAAAATCGCGTATCGAGGAATCCTGAACGTTCGCAACTTTACGAAATGGGCGAAACGGTAATTAAAGTGAAACTAATGACTGGTGATCAATGGTGTTACTCATCAACGGTACATAAAATATCATTAGCGAAATATATTTCCGGTACTCGGAGCAAAAATAGAAAAGATCCATAAAAATAATGAATCAAATAATTTAGCGTCTTTATTTTATGATTATTTTTTTCTAAATATCATTTTTTTATATTTATATTTATTATTTGGTTATCTAAGGATAAAATGATTCACCCAGAAATTAAGATAATTCGAGCAATCGCTGATTTATCAATAGCTGGACCGAAAATGGAGGCTGAGGAAGACCCCCTGACCCTCTCAGGCCAGAATTAAAGTAAACTTTGCTCCCCCATTCTGTCCTATGTTGTTTCACTTCCTCAAAATCATCAAAGGCCACGTTCTCGGTATTTAGGCTGAATCACCTGTCTCCTATAGTCCCTAAACGAGATAACTCATTTGGAGACCTCTTCGTAAAATTTGACAGGAAACGAACTTTTTCACCAGGTCTTGTCCTGTTCCTCAACACTCGTCGAGTGTAAATATTCGTGTACGCGTTCTAAGAGTATAAACTACAAGGAAAAGCCTTGCGCCTCGTTAAATCCTGTTAATCCTCCATTTGCTTGATCGACGCAAGTTCGCATTTCTATACATTGTCCCCTTGGGAAAATATTAGGGTCGACTTCTTTATCGCTATATCGCTCGTACTCAATTTCACTTTGAGCCCCGAACGAGCCCTCGGCCAACAAGAACATAAAAAAATAAAAATGAAAATATTCGAGGCATCGATAAAGATCCGACAGGTTTTTACGATGGAAGGAAATAATGTATACTCGTAATGACCTCACGGAGGCTTCGCGCTAATGACTACGTGGAAATCGAAGAGAAAAAATGGTTGGAAGTTTTCAATAATCACGCTAATCCGATTTAAATATCAACGTGGCGATAAATACTTTATTGCGTGAACCAAAAATGAGAAATTTAAATCGACCCTCGAACACACGGGTGTGTTGAAATCAAAGCGCGATTAAGAATTAGTAAAAGGTACCAAAAACCCATTTTTCAAATCTGATTTTAATTGTTATTTGATTTTGAGCCAAACGGTAAATCTTTTATTTGGGTATATGTTTCAAGTTATTAGGACAAGAAGAGATGAACTGTGAAAAAAAAGGTTTCCTAACTAAATTTGTCATCAGCCCTTTTAAGCTTTTTTTCGGTCACTCAAAAAAAAAGTCCTGATTAGATCTAAGATGATTTTGAGTTCACTTTTATTATTATAAAAATCCTCGAGTAAAAATATGACCGAAAACTTGCCGACGAAAGCAAAGATCGTAATGTTCGATAAGCGAGAGAAAAATTTCAATATGGGTAGGCTTAATATAGGTAGACGATAAAATCGGTAATGCAGCTGCCAGCGAAATTTGGCAAATTACCACGCGCAGCGTGACGTTCGGCATCGTGCGGATCGGTTGGTGTCCCCTAATTGTTGAGACAAGTCGAGTCGAGTTCGAGTACGAGAGAGAAAGAGAGCAATCCTCTCGCATTGTTCGTAATCTCCGAACGTCGCGACGCCGGCTGTATAAAAATCGGTTTTTGGCGACGATCCTCGGATCGTCGCACCCTCCGAACCGATCGGCCACCCGTGTCACGCCGTTATTAAGGGCATTTTCTTCACGAAAAGAGAGAGAGCCGGAGGGAGAGAGAGAATGACCAATGACGGAAAAAATAACCGGACTCTGCGCTTCATTGCGGAACCGCCAGTATTGTCTCTGTGCGCCAGACCAAATCGTTTCCCCGCTTATATATATATATATATATATATAATATGGTTCAATATATATATTCCTACACCCAGAATTTCGAGACGTTTTCATCGATTTCCTCGTTTTCGAAAAATCATTAGAACCAAGCGAACACAATATTTCTCCGGACATAAAAGAACCGATAGAATCTCGACTCTCGTTGTTAACCGAAAAAAAGGCCGAAAAGATGAATAAAAGAATTAAAATTTTCTTTAAAAACGGTGATTGATTTTCTTTTTCTTGAATTTTGCGTGAAATATATCAGCGGCGAATCGAGCTGACGGTGATAGCGACGACGAGAGAGATTTTGTTTGCTACCGCGTGTTGGCCGCAAAGACAAACCTGTCCGACCCAATCAGGATTAGATCAATCATAATAGGATGAGGTTTCACGGTGAATTGAGGCCGGAGCACGAAGTTTTAAAAAGCCACCCACCGTTTTAAATCCACCCCTTATCTACATACGCGCGAGGGTCATTTTCTACGATATAGATATATGTTGGACTAGTGAAAAAAAATACGGGGCTACCCCCTAACCGAGAGGGACATATTGTATTGGATTAAATTAAGCATCGGGGTGGTGTACGCGCGTTCAGGATGCGTTGCATTATACTCTGTATGCAAGAAACTTGTGTGCCAAGTGAGTCGTGTTTTAAAAGGGGCACGGTCCAGAAGAGTGAAAGGGGAAACTGAGGGGTGGTCCATCCAAGATCCCGTTGAGGGGACTCTAATATTATTTTGTCATGTGACCCGTGTCACCTGCTCTCCACGTGATTTTCCTTCTCCTTTTCCTATCAAATATTATTCTTAATTTATCTTTTCAGCTATTTTTTATTCGTCAAACCCATTGATTATTATCGAATTATTAAAAACTCAATGAAGAGAAGTAAATCCGCTCGAAATAATTAAATCTAAATCATAATAACAAATATATTTTTATCAATTCGAAAAAACGTGTTTTTCGTTCAATTTTTCAAACAAAACAATTGAGATTCACGAAATTAGGTACAATATTGAGTAACCGATGACTTAGAAAAGCTGTTGGCGCGTGCACATCGGGGTTCTCGGCACGTGGCTCGCTATAAGTATATTATAAAAGTGGTTCCAATGTGTTTGCACACATGCAGAAACAACTCTGGAAAGATCGACTCTTATGGAATCATGTACACAGTATCTAATGGTTAAACACATATAAGCAGAAACGAGCGAGAAAGAAAGAGAGAAAGAGAGTACACAGAGAGTTGCGGAGCGTTTTGGGGTTGGTGCGGTCACGTGTCGTATTACATCCAGGACTCGGGCAATATGCCGCGGCACGTGACTTCTCCATTCACTCATGTAACTCCAATTGAAAACAACCGCAATGATAAGAACCACGATTATTAAATGATTGACTACAGAAATAATTCGGGCAATTTTTTCCCCAATTTTTTAAATTACAGCAGTTATAAACGATGATAACAACTGACAAAAACATCCAGTTTTCTTTCAAAGTAAACAATAATTATCTTTCGTCCCTACTATTTTTATGCCAAGTTGTTTTATTCGACATATCGACGAGTCACGTATTGTTGTTGTTTTTTTTTGTATTACGGGTATTTCGGTTCGCGAGGACGAACGACACGACACGATACGATATTCGAATGACGCTATATAGAATTTAATGTATATATACGTGACGCGTGAGCGTAAATTAATAATACATGAGGTACTGACTCGTATCTCGCATCGTACCTCCTCTATAGATATATACGATATGAAAAACCATTAGAAGTAAACTTTTGACACTTGCAGAACCGCGACGAATCACCTTTATAGCACGGTCTCCCCGCAAACCCGATCATAATTCAGACTTCACCCCCGAGTCCAGCATCGAAAATGCGCCATGGGCGCTATACGCGTACCGATTTAGCTACCCTTGCTACGTTACCCGGTCGCATCTCTTTCTCCTCGTACACGCACCGGAGGGTATTTCAACAATGAGATTCGTCTTGGTTCTCGCGAATGGCGCGGGGTGTGCAATCGCGTCACAACCAGGCATTATTTTTCGTTACGATAATGCACGAGATTAACTAACCGAGAGATATTGTTTAACATTTCGAGAGAACATTTGATGTCAGTGTGATTCGTGCAGCTGACGTGCTTTTGAAAATTTCACAAACGATATATCGCACAAAGAATAATTTCGTTCGAACGTGATGATAATAATTTAATAAAGTTTGATATTATAAATTAAATATCTCCGTTGGTAAGAATTATTTAATTTTTTATGCAAAAAGAAAAATACTAATTCGGATGAACAAAATTGGAGTCCTAAAAAAATAATAGAACGACACGAACACACTAGACTCTCGTCGACCTTTCGACAGCGTTCTGGGGCGAGGAGGAGAAAGAATCTTCGGGCAAGAAAAAACAGTCGGTGCACGGCACGTAGACTCGATCGAAGGGTGGCTGCTCTCCGGCTTATTCGAGCATCGATATACCACGCATATTATACGTATAGCTGTATGGTGATACATGGATATGGCAGGGCGAGTCGGGGTAACCGAGATAGGGTCCTGAGCGATAATACGTAGATGATAATCGCGATATTAATATCGCATTGGGAAGCGCGCACATGCGTGCAAGCCCTCATTGGTCACGGTGGAACACTTGCTCGCTTTTGCTGGCTCTCTCGCGGTTTTCGTCTATCTCCACTTTTACTTTCTCTTTCTCTCTTTCTTTCTGAATGCAACCCTGATTTTTCGGGGCTCTCTCCCCTATCGGCTAATACACACCGCGGAAGCTGGGGCCACGATCTGCAGGGGAGGACACTCTGAAAATCGTGTCGTAAGTGACCGGAAATTTTCGTTATTTTACCGTGAAGAGGAGAGGTTGTAACACGTGGAGGCCGAGAAGGCGCAAGTGCATTAACAGGGAAACCAATTTTTCTCGAGTTCTCTCAAGCATACGCGAATAGTGAAAGAAAAATGGGAAGAATATTATAAAATGCAACTGTTTTCCGGTACAGTAGGCGACGATCGTTTGAAAGATGACGAGCGATTTTTTCTAGAATTCTAGAATGTGGAAAAATATACTAAAATACTTTTCCAACTAATACGACCGTTGCCGATACGTTATTAAAATTAATTATCGATCATAACGAATTGTTAATTAATCATAATTAATATAAAAATGAAAATGAGAATTTTCGTCACTGTATTAATAAAAAATGTTCGAAAAAATCGACAATATTATATATTAAAATTAAATTGATAATATTGTATATTAATACATTATTATTAATAAAAAAATAAGGAGAATAATAAATACAGAGAGATCGGTAAAGTTTCCGATTTTGCGCATCTTTCCTCGATTTCTTTGATCCGTATCTTTGATGAAGCGTGCACAGGGGAGGGGTCGGCGCATCGTCCCCCGAACACTTGCTTCGCACATGTAGGCTGCACCACCAGGGGTTGGTTTACAGAAAGAGAGAGAGAGAGGGTACGCGGGTCGGGCACGGGCGCACAGCACACGTTCACGAGTGGCGAACGTTCTAAACACTCGTGTACCCTCGAGTTCCCTATGAGGAAGAGAGGGGGGGGGGGGGGGGGGAGGGAGAGAGGTGACAGGGGCTAAATCGCACGGCTTGGACCATCACCCGTATAACCGAGCGAGGGGTTGGTGCGGCTTGTGAACACTCGTGTTATTCCCTGGTTCGACACCATCCGGAATGAATCACGACCCGTGGACCATCGAAAAATCCACGATAGAATGAAAATTCTTCATAATTATTAAATAAATTTGATTCCCAAATTATTCTCACTTTTGTAAAATTCACACTCCTTGAAAATTAAACGATAAATGTTTCGTCCTCTTGGTATCGCGCTCCAGGAGGGTCCTCGATAAAGAGTCAGGAGGGATTTTCATGATAGAATTTTGGGGACCAAAACACGTGACGCTCCGATAAAATCGTAAGCGTACGAGATTTGCAAATACATATGGAGATAGGTCGATCTATCCGAGGGTATGGAACCTAATCGATGAGATGAATCTCTAAGATTCGATCTCGTCACCCTATAAAAACGAACAGAGGAAAAAAACAGAGTATCGCCTCTACTGGATCTAAGTGCCGAGAAGGGATACGAAGAATGAAGCACTTAATTTGCCAATCAAGCGTTGATTCAGATGCACCTTTCGCCTTTGGGGTTTACGCCTGTCGACAGTTTTGCCAGCGCCCTATAGAGTCCTCGAGCTCCTCTCGTTTCTCGATGGGACGCGAGCTGCAGTCGTTCCCAGCTGAGCCAAACAATGTCCTTTCACATGAGGCTTTTACAGCCCCATCGAGAGCGAACCGGGACGTCCACGGAGACTCCTGACCCGGTGACGATTCCACACCTCGATTTATACACCGAAGCTTTTCTCTTGTAGCTATAGTTATATTATGGGATAAAGCATCCTCCAAATGGACCGCTAGCTAACCACTGGTTCGACCAACGAGCCGCTGACCAACTTGCTGTTATCCCGACTAGCAAAGAAATTTACGAATTTCTGTAATCACTTAATATCCACGAGCTTGATTAACGGATCCATTTTTCTAGTAACTTTTTTACCTGGGACAAAGTTGGATCGTCTGAATAAAAGTTTCTTCATTAAATTAGGAGCAAAGAAATTGTATCCTTGCTTAGAAAATTCTTTTCTTGAAACACCTTTTTCAATTATTCAATACTTAAAAATATTTTCTTTGGAGATATTTCATTAATTTATTGAGACTCGTTTGCTGGTCTCTGAGTGGAAGGTCGACTTACATTTTTTTATTTGAAAAATGCTCGCGTTACCTAAAGGTTACCCGAGTGTCGTCGCAAGAATAAAAGAAAACCCCGCCGTTATCTTTTCGATACGAGGTACTTGACGTACATTTCTGCCCTCGGAAGAACGAGAATGCAAAATGTGCGAACGTCGATGCATTTATTTATCAGTGTAATTGCCACCTGTTAAAATAAAAGTCGGCGGACGAGAACGAGGAAAGCACCAGTAACTCGCGGCTCGTCGCGCTCATTGACTCCGTTCGATGATACCAGGTAGGTACTAGAGTGTCACCGATGCATCGGTGCCCGATGAGATGTCCCATTGATCGATCCGGTCATCATTAACGCGCCACAAAAACGTTTCCTTTTCTTACGGTCACGCTTGCGCGATCTTCGCACGGGGTGAGGCACGATCGCCTGCGAGACTGTTTCATGGCGCCAGAACGATGCACCTCGCATTGTTGACGACGCCAACGACCAGACGCGACTTCGTACTAAAAGCCCTCGACTCACAAAGACGCTTGCCAAGTCACGCAGACATTATTATTCCAATTTTTCTCTCTTTTCCACGAAACAAATTCGGAAAGAATCGTTCCAACGAAAATTCCTGACCATCTTCACGTCCGACATTTTTCTATGGAAAATTACTAATTTTTTCAACCCTTTCGATGTATGTTCGTTACCTGCGAGAATCAAATTACTTTGATGTGATTTTTTATTTGTTGGAACAAATACGAAGGTTAATTAAATTTGGAAAGAGAAAAATATGCAATTTTTGACTTTTTTTTAGTAAAGTTTGTAAAATTGTATTTCCTCGGATATCGTTGAAGCACCCAGTCGAGTTTCGGGCTCTCTCAACCGAAACAACGAGAGAATTCTCTGTTATCGTTATACACGCTCGCTAATAACCCGAGTACAAAACGCGTGCACTCTCATTAATATGCATTTGCACCTGCAATTCGAAATTTGGTCCACACATAACAATACGCATGAGCGCTTATTAGAAACGCATCGAATTATCTCGCGCGTTATCCTCTCCTTTTTTATTATTATTAACCGTATGATCGCGGAAATGTATCGTTTGTCAATGAAATTAACCAAATCGTTTGTTTACAATTGTTAACCGTTTTAACGAGAGTAATTGAAAAATATTTCGATCTCCTGATTTTTCTACCAATTATTCCTAGTAAACGAATGAATAAATGATAATAAATATTTCCATAAATGCGTATTATCTATGAGCCAGGGAAAACAATTATAATTTAATGTTGGAAAAAACATCCCCCTTGTCTGAAAGAAACAAAAAAACTAAAACCATAAGAAATTGGCGAGAACCGTTGGTGATTGGTGCCAATTGTCAGAGACGCCATCGTGAAAGAAGTATCGCCCTCGAAGAAACCACGACCCTCGAATAGACGAGGGGAGTGGGAAAGGGAGGTTGGGACCAGTGTCGATGCACCTTGCGGTCTAGCACGCGCCCTGGGTGTACACCCGCCGCGCGTCATCTCCTTTCTCGTCTCCATCCCTCCCTCCACCCTCATATATCTATGTATATATTTACCCCTAACAAAAGTAACGAAAATGTTCTCCCTACCACGAGCACCGGCGTCGCTGCTGCTGCTACTGCTCGTCGCTCGTGGAATCACCGAGATCGGCAATCCCGTAACGCGAAACGGAGGGGGACGCCTCCTCTTTAAATACAATTAAGCGTCGGGAACACACCGGGATCGCTTTGGAGAATCGGAAGAGAGGGATGGAAATACTGGCAAAGGCCATAAGCTAGTATATAGTCTGCGAGCCAACCATCGGTGTTATGAAGGCGGGAGGGGTTGACCGAGCAAAATCATCTATACCCCCTCGTGAAACTATCCTGGCCCAACCCCCGAATATTTAAGCCACGTGCGGACTGCAGGTCGTACTCAGTTGACACCTCAACCTCGTACAATCATCATCTCCCACCAAATCTCGATATTTTGTCGTAGTCGCCAAGACGAAGAGTGAAGTCGATAATTCGATACGATCGAGATCGTATTTTTAATTTAAAACTGACAAGAACAAATTTATTCTTGCGTCGAGAAATTAAATTGTAAATATAAGAAAAATTATTTACAATTATCGGTGATCAATGTGATGGAAGAACTGTTTAAATTGTTGTGAAACGACGGAAAGTTTGCGCGGGCAACGTGAACGGTGACAAATAGATTTTGTGCGTGTGTGGGTGTGTTTTTTTGATAAATTTGAGGGTGGAAATCGTATCGATTCTTGATGAACGTGGAGCGAAGAGGAAGAGTCATCTACCCCATGTTCCCTGATAACGCTTTGATAATGAGTATTCAAGCACTCGAGAGAACAACGATTTCGACACAGAGACCGGCTATACCAAGGCCCGGGGTACGAGCTGCCACTCTATTGGGAAGAGATTCGTCCACAGAGGTCATCGATGTTAATCGACTCTCCCAGAGAAATTCCTCGATCATTCAATACGTGAGTCTTTCATTTTCTTTTTATAATCGATAATAAATTATAAGATTAATTTCCAAATGGAAACTTTCATTATATTTTACAGTGTTCGAATTGTATAGTGATTTCATAACAAAAATAATGGTTTCAATCAATTTGGCCCACTTTACCAATTTTAATCTCTTTTTTGCATACATTAAATGATTGACTATGTTACATTTAATAATAGAAATATATTTTTTTATCTAAATACATTTTTCATGATTATTTTCTAATTGAAATCGTTATTTAACGACAGGTCGAAGTTGCCGATTCGGAGGGTCGTCTCTACTGCGTGGACGGTCTCGTCAACTCGTCGTGCTGGATAAAAATCGTTGCACTCGCTAAAGATTGTCAGAGTTGCAACGTTTTGCTCATGAGCACGGAAAAAGGAGTTGCTCTCAAGACCATAAGATGCATCACGCCTGGCGAACCTCTTCTCATGTGGTTCAACGAAAATATACTCGCGATGATGAACATGCCCTTCTTAACACCCTCCAACATTCAAGGTAAACAAAAAACCCACAAAAATCAACCGAACGTAAAATATATTTTAAAAAGATATCTTCAACTGCTAAGTTTTACTTCAATTTTGTAACAAGAAGTGGTAGAAAAAAAAGTAGTGGTAGAAACAGATATTCAAATTCAGCAGAGGTCAATTAAGAATTTTTCACCGAAAACTATTTCGCCAAATATAAAAAAAGCTACGAATCTTTTTTTTAAATATTCTATTTTTCGTTTTTAATCCTCAGGTCAAAATCGCTACATTTGTCACATCTGCAACAATCTCTTCGAGTACCCAAATCCCTTGAAGGTTCACCTGGCCTTGAAGTGCAATCGTCTGGACAGCAATCATTTGTGGACGATTTTGGCGAAAGAATTCATAGCGACACCCAGACCTACATTGTCGCTGAATCTTTTTCCACAAAAAATCGCGCCCTTCCGTTTCGAATTATCGGCCTCGCCGCAAACATCACCCACGAGAATATCACCGATAATCGTGGAAACACTGGACTCGAGTGCCTCGTTGACGAACAATTCTCCAACATCGTCGAATCAACCCTCGCCAAATTCGTCGAACGGTCCATCGCCAACATCTTCCAACCAACCCTCGCCAAATTCTTCGACTCAAGTCTCACCGAGTTCCTCGACTCAGGTCTCACCGGTACGAAAAAATCTCGGTCATCGTGGAACTTCCGCGTTCAAACCTTACATGAACAAACCGACGGTGTTTCCAACGAGTATCGAGAATCCCGTGATAACGAGCCATAATCGAAACGAGACCATTCACAATCACAACAATTACCACCATGTTCCACCACCAGCGCCAATTCGAGCTGACGCTCACGCGGCGCAAATGGAAACTATCGTCAGTAATCTCGGCAAATCAAAGCAGGGCCACTTGTGTATCTACTGCGGAAAAGTTTACTCGAGAAAATACGGTCTCAAGATTCACATAAGGTGTGTACCAATTTCGACTAATTTCAACCTCGATGCATACAAAATATGTACTAACTTGTGCAATAATTATTTTTCTTATTTTTGTTTGGTTACAGAACCCACACCGGCTACAAACCTCTGAAATGTAAATTTTGCCTGCGACCATTCGGCGATCCGAGCAATTTGAATAAACACGTGAGACTTCACGCCGACGGGGAGACACCTTACCGCTGCGAGTTGTGTGGCAAAGTTCTCGTGAGACGACGAGATTTAGAGCGACATATAAGGTCTAGGCATCAGGACAATAATGATCACGTTTCGGACACTTCGTCAGACGGTATGGATGTCTAGGTGGTGAGAGAAGACCCTTGTTAGCTGATATGCCAACGGCGATTTGTAAATAGACTTTACAGTGAGAATTCGATATATGTATATACATTAAAAGTTAAACGAATTGATGGATTTGTCTACATGCACGTGGCGACGATCAGCACTTTTCAACTTTGATCTAGTCTCCAAATTCATTCGATCGTACGCGTCGAAACGAACGAGAACATTCGGAGAACGTTGTCGCCACGTGCTAAATTCTCTCTCGCCGAGAGCTACAGCTGTGCTGTAATAAACGATCTACTTGTACGGACAATCATTTTAAGGAATTTGACATCCTCATTGTTCCGATTTTGAAATTACTTTCACGTATTCAGAGAAAGATAAGATATTTTACACAGACTACGTAGATTTTAAGAAAACGTTGTTAAATTAGTTCGTAATGGTGCCATTATAATTATTATGAATAAAATTGTTATTCCACTATAATCATTCGCTCCTCGTTTCATTCTTTTTGTCTATTAAGAAATATTCTATTTCGCAAAAATATTGATACCGTGTTTACAACTTCTAGTGTTGAAGTTTTTGTTATAGAAAATAAAAAAAATAATAATACTTTAGTAGTAATATAATTATTAATTTATTGTTAATGATCAAGTATTATTGATAATGATAAAACCATTAATTTGGACTCCATGAGTATCGACAACTACGCGCTTTATTATTCGAGGTTCGTTTAAGAGAACTTGTACTACTTACAGAAGCTCTTGATGTCCCTCCGAAAAACAAGACCGCGGAGACGAGCGGTGATGATTTATGATTTACTTTGCAGGCTACAGAATCCTCCTTGACCTGCACGTTTGAATGGCGACCAGAATGGACCACGTCGCGATAGCACTTACACATTCACAAAAGCACAATATTGTCGATTTCCCGCCATGCAAACAATGCGATCACACGCATGAGACATGCTTTTGGACCACAGCTCTTTCGAACGATTTCGAGAAAGCACGATTAGTATTTACCATATTCAATTTGAGAACGAACACCGTCCCTCGATCTGACACAATAAAAGTAGTAACGAAAGAACAATCGCGCGCGTTACTTGCTGCAACACACTCACACACACGTACACAACAATCAGACAACGGCGTGAGTCGCTGGTTCCGCGATTTTTTCACTGCTTTTCCAATATATACGCGAGTGTGAGTTGTCTGGTTTGGAGATTATAGCGCCAATTTACCCCGCACAAGCGTGGGTGATCTGGTGGCGAGAATTTTTCACAACTTTTCTGTTGTATGCGCGCAGGCGCGGGTGATCTGGGGTCGAGATTTTTTTACAACTTTTCTCCTATGTACATACATGTAATAGTAGTTACAAAAATGAACGCGCGTGGGGTTGTTGGCGTTTCAGGAAAACGTTTACGTTCAAAATACTCAGCGGAAAAGTGAAAAATGTCTTCGTCCTATGTATAAACATTGCATTAGTGTGTGTTGTACGTGTCTCGTATCCTGGCAGAGGAGTCGAAAGAAGCAATAGTAATTCAACTCGGCATCCGATGCAAGAATTATTCAGCCTCGAAGTCATATCATCGAGCAACGATCATTTTATGTGCAGGGAAGGGACCTCCAAGTTTCAGTGCTCCAGAAAGTAGTAAGTTCTAGAAGATATTATTAAACATTTCTGATTTATGAGCGATTATTTTTTTTATTACTGTACTTGTTATCGTTTGGCACATTGCCGATAATGCTGGAACATACTTTACTAAGCGTCGGTATATACTTACCATCGGTAAATAGCTTACCCCCCAGTTCTTTTTATCGACCGCGATGTACACGTTTTGTATGATAAAATTGCATTTCGCCTCGATTATCCCCTCTGCTCGAAACAAGAGAATTCTACCGGGACGATTTTCGTTCAGCGAAACGTCCTCGTAGCAGACGGCGCAGGCGTGAAACGATTCTTGGGTGCTTCGACAGTGTTAAAATTTTGTGAAAAAAGTAGCGAACGACCGGTGACACTGTAAGTTTACGTCTATTTATTTCTTCTACAAATTTCCAACGTCCCTCGTTAGTGAACTAATTCGATCGATCGTACTTTTTTCTATATCTCCTTTAGAGTTTGTCAGGCTAAAGAAATTCAGTAGGATTATTCCATTCTTTGGGCCTGTGATGTAACATCTTTAACGTAAAAAATAATAACACGCTTTTTACGCCAATATCTCAAATTTTCAGACAAAATAATGGCTACCCTCGCACGTACACTTCGTCCTTATTTGAGATGCGTTCGCAGCCAGGCTAGGAATTATGCCGCTGCAGCAGGGCCCGAGATGAAATTCACCTTTGCGGGTGCTAATCAGGTATCTCAAGAATTTTCTGTACATTTCAGGATTTAAAAAACTTAATCCCGTTACAAGGTCAATATAGTCCTTGAGAAACACGTGCTGATACAAAAAAAAACATTAAAGCATTACGTTTCACACGTTCAATATCACCTTCAGAAAATTCCATGATTGTACATAACCTCCACATTATTTTAGGCACTTTTTGTAAAAATCCTGTGAAAAACAGAGAATTTTTTAGAAACATAAAAAGTTGCCTTATTTTCATCAATAACTTCAGCAACCGTGATGAAAATAATGACCTCTAGCGTTTCGATATAATTTTCAGGTGTACTATGACTCTGCGGACGTAAAGCAAGTCGACGTCCCGTCGTTCTCGGGAGCTTTCGGCATCCTTCCCCATCACGTGCCGACCTTGGCTGTTCTAAAGCCGGGAGTCGTAACGGTTTACGAACAGAGCGGAGACGTAAAGAAAGTCTTCGTTTCCTCCGGAACAATTACCGTTAACGAGGACTCCAGTGTTCAGGTATTTCCATATGGACAAATGACGATAAAATTTTCTGACCGCGGAGAAAATATATTTAATAAGAATTCAATTAGATTCTAGCGGAAGAAGCTCATCCCGTTGAAAATCTCGACAACTCAGCAGCTCGTGAACTCCTCGGCAAGGCGCAACAACAGCTCAACTCAGCCTCGTCCGAACAGGACAAGGCGGAAGCTGCAATTGCCGTCGAAGTTGCCGAGGCTCTTGTCTCCGCCTCTTCATAAACTTGCGCATAGAAAACTTCGAGAATCTTGAGACGTATGAGAATTGAATTCACTGTCGAAGGTCCTTAGCGATAGAACCAAAAATGTTATTGCGTCATCGGCCGTAACGGTTATAACATTGTTACTCACTACTGTATAATTATACGATCTTTTCGCCTCGAAAATTGTTCATTTTCTTTTCTTCCTTATCGAAACGAGTCTTTTCGGGATAAAATTGCGATCAAAAACGATTTTTATTAGTCGAATCGAGAAACTTTGAAACCATCTCTTTATCTAGTCCATCGAAAAGTATAAGTAAACGATTCGCATGTTCGGAGATAACTATTTTTTTTCAAAAGTAACGTGAAAAACAGCCAATCGTTACTTTTGAATTATCGAGATTTTTGTCCGTTTTGCAAATTCGCAGTCGGTGCAAACTTTAACATTACGGTATATATTATAAAAATATATATATATATGTATATATATACATTTACACAGTGTAAAAGCCAACATATATATCTGAAACGTGTGTAAACTCTCGTACGAATAACACTCAATATAATTCTATATCGTGGGATAAATTCTTTTCTTTTGGCACTTTGTCACCATGGTCATGACTATTTTTGGTATAACGTAAGAAATGTTATAAAACTCTCTAATATTAAAGATACATACATCTTAATGATTAAAGATTTCACATACGTACAATTACGTATTACTCCGGTGGGGGAAACAAAAATTGCAAACAAAAATAGGACGATTCTATTTTTTTGGTGTACTTGGCTTCTTTTTTTTCCATAACGACGTTTTGAACTACTTATCGTAAATATCAAGGAGCGATGCGTGAAGATGAACGTGAATAAAAACATGAATAACGTAGAAAGAAAGAAAATTAGCCGGGATAGCCGAGTCTGAATTTTTGGTCATTACGAAATTTTCTGGCTGCACTTCGTAAATCAAGTTTCGAGTAAAATGCAATAGATAGCGACGAAAATAAAATATCGAAACGAAATAAGCTTATAAAAAGCAATCGAGTCGAAGATGAATTTTTTCAGCTAACTCGATAAAAGCGTTTCAACCCGAGAAAAGTGTCTCGTATTTAAGGATGCTTTACGTACGTTCAACGAAGATTTCACTCGACAAAAATGCGAATGGACAGCAATAACATAAAAATCTAAAACCTATCAACGATAATGAAAATCCTGAAAAATAATGATTTAAATATTTTGCATTTTGGCAATATTGCGAGTATCGTACAGCTTGGTAAAAATTTACAAACATTCGGTAAACTGTATTTGGGGTCAGCCAATAATCTCGAAATTAAGATTTAAGTAAATATTAGTTTTTTCTTGGATCCCAATTTATACGTAAAGCATCCTTAAGACAATTTCGAAGCCAACGGCCAATAACAAAACTTTCAAACCATTTTAATTCAGAGATTCGTTGAAATTTCTCTAAAAAGCAAATTCCGGCTACATTCGTCGATTAAAACCATACGTTTAAATTAAATGTGTTTTAAATCTCAACGCCCAACTGAAGAAAAATGACTTCGGAAATTGCAGTCATTTTTTTCATCCAAGGATGTCTCACATTCTCTTAAGCACAATTTGTCGCGCTCAGCTCCAAAAAAAAGAACACAGTCCACATATTCTTCCTTCTCGACAGAAGTCTGAGTCTCTATAAAAAAAAACATCGCAACAAACTCTCGGTAACAGTTTCGAAGAGTAATTAAAAGACTCTTCGGTTTCAATGACTAGTCGCGCTAAAATCGCGTTTCAATCGACGTATCCTTCTCGAGCATAGAATTTTCTTTTTTCTTCTCTTCATTGATTATTGGCAACTTGGCTCTTGATAAGAGCGAACGATACATTCGGACGCGCGGATGATTTTTCCTTGCAGCATTGCGTTCTGCTTGTTTCTCTGCAACAATTTCTATTATTAAATACTCTTTGCAATTGTTGCAAAGTTTTAAGACAAATAACGACGCAACATGAACCACAGCCATTGGTGCCATCGGCATCGCAGGGACATTCGCTTTGAAGACACGAGACAATTTCGCTAACTATTTGTAATTGCGATTCAGCCTTTATGCTGTCCAAGTTTGTCTGTTCGTTAGAACTGGTACAATTCTGACAATTGTTGGTGTGATCGCATTTGCAGTCGGTGCATTTGCAAATATCTGCGTCAGCCGTTATTTCTTGAAGGACATTTCGTTCTTTCCTGTTTTTCGAGTCCAACGCTCGCTCAATAATTTCATTACTTTTGTCGATCGAAGGGCGATCTTCGACAATCGGCAAATCACAGCATGATTTTGCCGGATCGACGGCCGTTACTGTGTTTAAAGTTTCCGCTGCGCTTTGTAATTGATCCTCGAGGTCGAGCGGATAAGGTTCTGGACCAACCAGATCAACGAGAGAATGAACCGCGGTAGGAAAAGCGTTTAATTCGGACCAGGACTGAGTTCTGAGTGCGGGTGCCGCGGCCAATGCCATAACGTCGATCCACGGCGATGGCATTTCCTCTTCCGAGGCTATCGCCAATTCGACAGCTTCCGATGGCTCATTGCCGTTTGTATTTACAGTATTTATCAATTCCGAATCCGTGGTAAACGGTAAAGTTTCCAGCGCATTCTCGAAGAATTGGCCATCGTTCGGTTTTACCAATCTCGTGTCATCGATCGAGTGACTAAATCCACTCTGCGTCGCGACTGAAGTTGTCGTGTACGGTTCTTTGCGGACTTCCTTGACCTCCGACAACTGCGCTATCGTATTCTGCAGTCCATTCTGCATTATTTTCTGTTGCAAATTCATCCGACTCGATTCCGGGGAGGAAATTTCGATTCTACGGTTTTCCGGTAGGGAAATTTCTTCCGTTCTCTCATTTCCGGTCAATCGAGTGAATATCTTCAATTTTTCGTCGTAATCCTCGCTAGCGCTGAACTCGTCTATGCTATTGCGATCTATGATGTTGGTGACGGTGAGAAAAGCGAGATTGTCGGTCGACGCCGATGAGATCGGGATTTTTGTGTCATTGAGTTGTCGCGATTCCGTCGTGGGAATATCAAAACTTATTTCACCACTGAACGCATTGACCAAGGCGTCGCTGGTTACTTTATTCGTTTCCACCGGCAGGAAGGTTATCGTCTCGGTGCTTTGGAGATCGTTAGAATTCATCGGCACGATAGTAAACGATTGCATGGTCGTTTGATCTTTCGTACCGACTTCCGTACACTCGATTTTTATCAGATTTTGACAATTTTCATCTGTAGTCGTGGCCTGTGAATTCGAGATCTTGCGCTTCTGAAAACATTTCGATCGATCGATTGTTAGGAACGAAATTTAATGATCTAAATTTTAATAATAATCAAAATAAGAAAATACTTACGGATTCTCCATTAGCCATTAATCTCTTGTGAGTCTTCAAGTGACTCTTCAGACTGTGAAGCGTCGTGAAGGATCTTTGACAATTTTCATGAGCGCACGTGTATGGACGCTCTCCGGTATGAGTACGTTTGTGAGTCTTCAAATGATGCGAAGCTGTAAACGCTTTGCCACAGCCGTCCTCTCGGCACCTTTTGAAACATAGGGAAAAGATTGTTTTCGTTTGTACATTGATAAAGTTCTCGCAATTAGAATGTACAGCCGGGATAAGATGTGGCAAAAGGACACCGATGAATGAACCATCCATGTTATTTCATAAATATCTCAAATCTTGCTCAAACGTCGAAAAATTCAATTCACTCACGATCGTTCGTCCATCTTTACTTGACTACTTTGTAATCACCAAACTATAAGAGTGTTAAAAAAAAGAAGTTTCAAGGAACAAACGATATAATCCTACTCGTACGAACGTAGAGATTTGTTTTTTTCTTTTTTTTTTCTTCTTCTTTGTCAATAACACAGCCAAAGCAAAATGATATAGATGGATCAGTCAAGAAACGTACTTGTATGGCCGTTCTTGAGTGTGGGTACGGACGTGTTTCTTGAGATCGCTTAGTGTAGTGAAGAACTTAACGCATCCCGTTTCCTCGCAGTTGAACGTATTACCACTGTGAAGTCTTTGATGAGCTCTCAGTCTATAAAGGGTATTGAATGCCTTCTCGCAACCATTATGATTGCACTCGAATGGCTTGACTTTTGTGTGTACCCTAATGTGGATCTTTAGGCTGTACGAGGTGAGAAATGCCTTTCCGCAACTCGCTTCCGCGCATTTAAATCGATATTCGCCTGGAAATTTGTGTTCTTCAATGCCACCAACGACAAAAATCTTTCTTTTTTTTTGTCTCTTCACATTTACGACGATAGAAATAATGTAGAAAGAAAGAAAGAAGAAAAAAAATGATAATAACACGAAATTGTAGGCTAATTTTGTACGGCACTAACCGATCAAAAGCCATGCAGTTCGAGAAGCGATCCCTTCACACTCTGGACGTTCAACAAGACACAGATAGACAATACTCGTGTACATTGATGATAAAGCTTCTGTTCTATATGTATAATTTTATTTTATTTTTATTTTTTTCGATGCAAATCCTATTCCGAATCGCCATTCTCTCAACTGCGAACAGACGCGTTAACGTTCATTTCCTCTCTGTCCGACCTCGCCAGATCTCACGAAAACTTACCAAGAAATCGAGTCCTCTAGTAAGCGTTATAGGAACGGACGAAAAAAAAAACAACACGCATGAGTCCAACGAGTGCGATGTCACGTGAAATTTATTAGTAACGAAGCAGCCTTTTTGTATCGTGCAAAGCATTATTAGAACGTACAATGGCTGCTAGTCGATCTTATGATTTTTTGTTTGTTTAATTAATGACAACCAACGATTAGCGATGACGCGGACATTTTTTTTACAAAGCTCGACACGATATCGCACGTTTTATCGCACGTGTCCGCTGTAAGGTTTACCTTTGTGGGTTTTCATGTGAGTTCTTAGATTTCCTACGGTGCTGTAAGTGCGCGAACAGCCATCGTACTCGCACTCGTAACGACTTATGTGTTTTTGATTGGTATCCGGATCCGTGCTCTCTATCGTTATCGTCGCGTGCGAAGGATCATCCGGCATCGAATCGTCTTGGCCAGGATGAATTCTCATATAAATCTCGTTCGGACTTATCGTATGATGAATGTATCTGAATAAACGAACGGACGCTTTTAATAGATCCGACCAAGTTTGCTCGAAAATTGTATTAGCAAATTTAATTTATCTTGAAAATCTGGCGTATCTCTAACGCCCGTTAAAACTCGACATTATTTATACGCTTATTTATACATATGCTGTGAAAATTTATGAATCATGCAACTCTTACACCTGTTAAATCTTTTCAAAGAGTGTTTGTTGCTAGTTGACGCATAACAGTGAAAATTTTCGTTCGATATTGGGAAACCTTTGAAGAAAATGTCCGAGCTCAAGTCACCTAAGGTATTTTTAGCAGAAGGACGCTCTCTCTCTCTCTCTCTCTCTCTCTCTCTCGCTAAGTGTATATGGTCGAGAAATATTAGCGAAGAATTTATGCCATCTAGCGCTTGTAAGATTTATGGATCTTTAAGTTACGAGATCGTCGTAGAATGATAAATTCTGCGTGTAAAATAACTTCCGAATTGGTATCTATAAACAAGACGCTTGTGGCGGTGCGTACTTAGAAACGAATGATGCAAGAAGGAATTTTTATAGAATCCAACGATATAAACAACAATGTTCGTGGTGTAGAATGCGCTATTATCGCAGTTGGATGGAAATTAAAAAAAAAAAACGAATTTGAGCGGGATCGTGAAAGATTCAATTTCAAATCTCAATTCAAATGTCCTTATAAGGAAAGGGGAAAGCAAAACACGAATCGCGAATGACAGTCTTCACTTCTGGAGAGAAAAATATTAACGAAACTCTGCAGTATTGATGATAAAACGATAATTCGATAATCCGTAACGCGCACGACGATAACTGAGATAAGAAAACAAAAAACTCACCCCGTACTGTCATCGGGCAGTTTCACGGTGGATGGTGTATCCTCGTCCGAATATTTCCCATAATCAAATACCGCGGATTGCTCGTAAACTCGGCCAAAACTTGCGAGGTCGAGACTATCGTCGAGGCAATCCTGAAGATCATGAGTAACGAGGATACCGTCGAAGTTTTCCTCGATAGCCTCGACATTTCCAGCCTCGCCGAACTTTTCACTCTCCCACGTCGCCATACTTTTTTTTACGTGGGGCCGTTTTAACAAACAACTCCCCCCCGGCGGAACACGCACTTATGAAGCACACAGTTTCGTCTTCGTCGTCTTCGTCTTCGTTAACGGACTTGTGTTGCCCAAATTTTGCACTTGTGTGCATCGTAATACACGAGATCGAGGAAGAATATTTTGTTCGATTTTGTGGATCCCGAGATCGCGAAGACATCTGGCGGCCATCTTGGCACGTGTTTCACTATGGCCTTTACTCCGCGAGTAACACTTTTGGCTTAGGTAGCGAGTTGACCGACACTAGCAATTTAAAGAATTTGATTTCCCTAGAAAGATAAATATTCGAGGCTGGTCGAAGAATGGAGATCGGTCTTATTTCTTTTTTACTGCAAATGCAAGGATACAACGAAAAGATTTTCCGACGCAATACACGGCGATGTTTCGTCGTGATCAGTCGATCCGTTACGATCGAATCAAAAATCTTCGATGACAGAAAAAAAACATATTTTACAATTTGCCACTTTGTTGATCATCGTCGATCATTATGTCCGTGAATCTACATCGCACCTCGTTTTTAGTACGGCAAACACACGAATTGCGCAACATCGTTTTTTGCACGCGATTACGTCGAACCACTCGGCGACTCGGCGTTATCAGCAAACACTAGTTTAGTTAGATAAGTCACGGGCGCGTCCACGTCTTGTGCAATGATTCGTTCGTTCGATAGTAAAATATTCGAAGCATCTTCCGTCGCGTTTAAGCGAGCACAGTGATTAGATCGCGTATAAGTTTGTTTCACTGTGAAAATATTCAGCATGTCGGAATATCCAAAAAAACATGTTCTATCGATTCAGAGTCACGTTGTTTCCGGTTACGTCGGTAATAAAAGTGCGAGTTTTCCACTTCAGGTACAAAAACAAAATAGAACGTTCTTTTTTCACCTTTTAATTCTCTCGGTCGTGCCATTATGTTGATATTGCACAATTTACTTTTTAACCTAATCAGCTGTTTGCTTCGATTCGTGTACACGGACAATCATTGAACATTGGCCACTCGATAATAACAATATGTTTCGCGATTTCATCTCGAGTCTCGTCATTTCCAGTCATTGATAACATTTATTCGTCGCTCATCGGTTAAACAAATGCAAGGGAGATTAAGAATGTCAACATAGCCTAAGAAATTTTCCAATGTTTTCCTTGAAGACTGCGCGATGCGAACCAAACTTGAAAATTACGTTTGTCTCTCGGTTTCTCATGGCAAAATATTCTTTATTTGATAATTTTTTGATAATATCGATAACGCGAGTAATATGGAATTTCAAGTTGTTACATTATTCAACAATTTTCAAATAACACGGTGTAATAATATTGAAAAAATTCCAAGTGTGTGGCGCGTTTTCGGACCACTGGCCAATTTGTCAAGTCTCTAAATGACGTCACGGGGTTTGCAATTAACGCTTCAATCCGTTTGTTAACATAGTTGTTTACATCACTACGTAACAATAATGATAAACATGGTGTTTTGTCGAAGTTGCAATTCAAGACAGTTTCAACAAGTGAGGTTAAACACGAAGCAGGGCGCAGCATAATAAGCTTGCGCATGCGCCTAACACTCGTAATACGACCGTCACGTCGCGATCTCTTCGTGCATACTCGGACGTTTCCGTTAACCCGCGGGAATTTTAAAAAAGTTTAATTCTCTTTAATCAGAATTAATATCGAAAATACTCGTTATCTTTCCAGTCGGACGAAACGGTTTTTGCTTTCTTTATAACGAGAAAATATAAATACTACCTACTCGTATTTGACGAGGGAAATATGAGAAATTTGGACACCATCTCTCTCGTCTTTGAGTTAATGAATTTCTAAATTTAGCTCTTAGGGTACGAAGTCGATGCCATCAATTCCGTACAATTGTCCAATCATACCGGATACAAAGTCGTCAAGGGGCAGATATTAAACGACGGTGATTTGGGTAAGGGCAATACGAGTTAATCGCACAATCATCAACATTCTGCACAAGCCCATGTCTCTTTAAACAATTATCTGATATTTATTTAGGGGTTTTAGTGGACGGATTGGCAGAAAATAATTTGGATATTTACAGCCACTTGTTAACCGGCTACGTTGGTTCCGCATCTTTTCTCAAACGAATAGCTCAGCTGGTACCCACACTCAAACGCAAAAGTCCAAATCTTATTTACGGTATACATAAAATCCAATTCACAAAATATATTTCCTATTCAAGGAATACATATATCCAGATTAGGTAGAAAAAAGGATCATTGTCGAGAATTTTATTTTCGTCCCAATCTTTTTTTTTTAAATTGTACAATTCTCGTAGTTTGATAAAACAAAACAAAAATTCTACCATTCTTGGTACATGTAACGCCTTAATCGCAAATAATTTCTCAATTATTAGGTAAAGAGTAATTAATTGTTTAAACAGTATGCGATCCCGTAATGGGAGATAACGGAAAATTATACGTTCCCGAGGAACTTAAGGACATTTACAGAACGGAAATCGTTCCTCTCGCTGATATCATAACGCCCAATCAATTCGAATTGGAGTAAGAATCGCTCGATAATAAACTATCGTCGTAAGAAATATTTTTTAATCCTTCTAAATGTGTTAATAACTCTTGTTTTCAAGACTTTTAACAGGGAGGGAAATATTAACGATGAAAGATTTGGAAAGTGCTATCGAGGATTTGCACCGCATGGGTCCAAAAATCGTCGCTGTTTCCTCGACGGATATAAACGATAAACTCGTCGCGGTAGTGAGTAGCGCAAAAGGTACGTGGTGCAAATATTGAAAATAAAAAAAAAGAGAGATAACTAGATAGCTTCGAAAGCGTCCTTGAGTAAAAAATCGAGAACTCAGTGACGATCTTAATCGCAGATAAGGACAAGGTGAAAATTGATATTCCAAAAATACCGGCTATTTATACCGGCTCGGGGGATCTTTTCGCTGCTTTGTTTCTCGCACATTCGGATCGTGACGCAAGCGTGAAAACAGCACTGGAAAAAACCATTAATACTCTGCACGCTGTTCTACTAAAAACTCAAGAAGATTGTTTGGGTAAATATTGAGAGGGACAAATGAAAAAAAGAAAAAGAAAAGAAAAAAGTTAGCGCGTACGTTTGAATAATGTATTTTTTTTTTTTTTTTACCTTCGACAGCGAATAAGGACGAAAAGGCACAGAGAGCTAGAAAAATCGAACTTCGTCTCATTCAGAGCAAAGTCGTCATCGAAAATCCGCCGGAAAAACTCGTCGCTCAAATTTTATAATTATTATAATAACTTTTACGTTCCAAAAAAGATTCGTAACGACGATAATTTAAAGTCGATACTACTTGTAAGAGAAATTTTATTTTTTGCTAAACACCGTCGATCTTCCCACGAAATACGACAAATATTTATATATATAGAGTATATTCTTTGTTTTTTTTTCGTTTTCCGGTAAAACGATGGGTGCGAAGGTTCAATCATGAATTCTCGGGATTCGTGACAATCCCGACATTCAAATATTCTAAAGAATTTTTTCGCAGGACCAGATATTAAGTCTTCCAAGAGATACGTTCAAATAATAAAAATATATTCGTTTCGCGCTTCGATCCATCGGATCGTGCGATTTACGACGATTGTTATAAAAATATGTTGTGAAATATCAAATATACGTATATATCGCGTGTTAATTCGGCAATTATATTCCAAAATCTTCCTCGTTTCTCCTCGTCCTTCAAACTTGAATTTAATCGGCGCAAAAAAGAAAAAAAAGAAATAAAGTGGCGAACCAGCATAATCTTGAAAGGATTCAACGGGATAACGTGGGTGCGTGTCTCAAAACCGAGGTCAACGAAAAGTGGCATAATCGCCAAATCTCCTCTGCTCTTCGCACCCACGGGGGACAAAAGAGATTCTCTATTATAAATTTTCATCTCCAACCTACATGCGTTTAAAACCGTAAATTATTAAAATACCGGTTTTTTTCTTTGATTTTTTTCTTCTGTCCATCACAACGACACTGATGATATAATCCTATGATTTAAACATTTCGCTTGGTGCCCTCTGGTCCGATCGATTGTCTTCCATCGGGGTATTAGCATAGCGAACGGTGCGTTAGAGGGTGAAGAACGCTTACTAGTGATTCTTGGTAAGGATAAAAAATATTCTCATTATCAACACACGATCGTAGTCTTGTTCGTGCTAACCGCTTACATCACCCGGTCTCTTACGACCTTTTTTCCTTGTTTTTTTTTCTTTTTATTTTTATCTACGTCGCACCTTTTCTTTTCTCGAACGATCCTTCTCCTTCGTTGCTTCGCCATTTATCCCTTTCACTTATTAATCACGTTTCTAGCCACATTTGCTACCCCTTTTAACCTTCTTTCTTCCATATTTTTTTTACCAAGCATTATTTTCAAATTTTTACCTATTTTTTCTCTCGCATGTTTCTTCGAGTTTTTAGCCCTCGTTCGATCCGGAACCAACCATGTGATCCAAAAATTTACCAAGCATGACGCATCGGCTCTCCCCCAAGTAATCAGCTTACAAAACCACCCCCTTCGATTCTTCCCTCGCGAATTCCAACGATAATTTATGTTCAATTTTATTCTTCTATTCCGTAATACTTTGGTCGGACCGACAGCTAACAGTTGAACAGGTTGCCTTCGCTGAGAGTTCGGACGAGAAGAAGTTCTAGAAACGAGAGGAGCGAGGGAAAAAAAGCGAAGTCAATTAACGACAATCGTAAAGGTAGGTAAAAGCGCGTGCCCGCGTCGAGAGAAGGCCCCTCCTCGCACAGTTACGAAGCTATTTCCGGCTCCGGTTGACACGACAACCCAGGAGCGCCGCGAGCGGGTTTGCCCGAGGCGTCCAACCTGGTTGCTCAAAACTCTACGGGACATTGTTGTCGGAGGTCATTCAACGGCAGGTTGAACGTACCTACTCCCATACCTCCACTCTTTCTTCCATACGCGAATCCTACCTATGATAAATAATACCAGACTTTCCGTATTTTCCGAGGTTTCATCCGTCGTCGCTGTACCGAATCCATAGTCCTAGAATCCTCCGACTCTGTAAATAACAACCAAGTTCCTCTCTCTCTCTCTCTCTCTCTCTCTCTCTCTCTCTCTCTCTCTCTCTCTCTCTCTCTCTCTCTCTTCTCCCCATTTTCTTTCTTGGCTCGTTCCTCAACTCAGCCAGGACTATCTCGAGTTCTGAAAACCGTGACAATCCACTTCTACGTCCTCTCTTTATCACGAAATAATGGCCGGTTATGGGCAAGAGTACGATTCGTGAGATTCTCGATACATCCACCGCTTTTTATCTCTTCTTTGTGTATATTTGATTTTTCATTTGTTTTTGAATAAGCTCAATGAAGCTTGTAAAATTCAACGATGCATTGTCGAGGGATGAGATTTTTAGTTTCGAGGCATCTAGTCACGAGCGCCACAATCGCGATTGTAGGCGAGCTCTTTGCGGATGATCCACCCATTGAACTCGGTGCGGACTTAACCGTGGCCGTCGTCTCTCGGTACTTCCGCTTTGGCTTGCGTCGAGCGAGACAATAAAGCTTGAAATCGATTTGTCATCGATCATTATTTTTATCCACGTCCCACATAAACCAAACGTCTCGTTAATAAAATTAATAAAATCTTCGATAACGACAATTAGCCATTGAATCGGAAAGATTCCACGTTCTTTTTTTTCCCCAACGAATTAATGATTGATGATTTAAAACTCAGCGGGATAATTTTAATCGTGAACGAGATTAACGTTGCGACTCGGTTATAGCTACGCGATTGTTCCTGGTTCGGTAACGGCTAATCGTCGATCTATAAGCCCGTATAACTCCGGTACAATACCCGCTCGTATTATTCAGCAGAGTACAGTAACCCACGGGCGGGTGTGTAGACGCAACGCTCGCGAGCAACGGTAATACTATTACGCCCGTCCCTTATCCCGTCCTCGCTGCGGCGGAGTAAAAAAAAATGAGAAAGAGAAAGAGAAAAGAGAGGTCTTACGCACCGAGGAGCTCGCAATGTCGTTATAACGCGTGTGTTGTCTTCTACCCCCTCTCACACCCCTCATCGTACCGGCTCGCGTTCTCGTACAAGAGGAAGGGGTAAAATATAATAGTCTCGGTACGCACGGAAGGAAGATAAAACGCCTTCGCGAGGTGTCTGCGTTCTTGGCTCGACGAAGGATAGAACGACACAGAGAGATAGAGAGACAGAGGGAGAAGAAGATAGAGCGGGAGTGCCTTGACCCTGAGAGAGCGAGAGAAGCGGAAAGGCGTTTTCGCTTCGTATCTCAACGGGGACCACGCGAATGCTTCTCCCTTAAAGAAATAAACGTGTCTCGGTCGTTGTGGGACTCTTGTCGCGCGTTAGTTTGTTCTAACGACGATGAAAAGTGCAAATATTCTTGTACACATGCGATCCACGCCCACGACCTACGACAATATATTATTATACCCGTGTAATGATAATGTAGAGCGCATCGTTCCGTGGTAAACTCGTGCATTTACAGACTGCCGCGTATTCCTACGTACCAGTTCACCGTGGTACGTGGAAGTCTAGCATGGTCGTCGGCGTCGACGACGACGTCGAGAAGGCCTCGAGGTGAGTCTGTGTAATCCGGGTCGAGTTCCTACCTCTTCCTCCCTGACTTTACGCGCTCGTTCACAGAAAAGAGCTCGATAAGATAAGCGTATGATATTTAACGATTATTATTCGTTACAACAGCGACAAAAAGATTTAATGAAATTAAGAAGAAGAAAAAACATAGATAATGATATAATAATTGATGGAAAGAATAAATGAAATTAATGAAAGATCATCGTATCGGTAAAGCGTCGAATGAACGAAAAGTTTCGAATGCACGCTACGTTGATTCTCCTTTCGTTATGTAGAAGAAGGAAGAGAGGGAAAACAGGGAAAAGAAGATAAGTGTGAGAGATGGCGAGGAGGTGGATGGGGGAGAAGCAAGAGGTAGGTAAGAGAAAGAAGCGAACCGGGCGTTACACCCCGTCGTATCGAAGCGGTGAACGAACCGGTCCATTCGGTGGGGAATCGAGAGAGGAAAATCCGACGTGTGCCGAGAGCCGAGAGGTGGCGCGAGCGAGCGCATGGGGCCGCGTCGAGCCACGAGAGAGGAAGAAGGACGAAGGAGGGAGAGGACGCGAGGGTGCGTCGAGCGCGTCGGACGAAGACGACGAAGCGGGCAAGTTCACGTCCAAGGAGAGAATGTGGGACGATGCCCGGGAGTAACCTCCATCAAGGATGGACTTGTACATCGGTGAGCGTTCTCGTCGCGCGCGCGCAGCCGCGCTCTCCGACCGATACGATACGATACGATACCTACCCGTGAGCGCTACGCCGGTTTCTCCGTGTATTTTCTTACCCCCTCACTACCCCGTCTCTTTCCTCCCGCGTGCTTTAAAATCCGCACTCGAATCAACGATTCTTACGAGAGTCTCCATCTGTTGCTGGCTGCAAAACTGTACTCGGCAGGGACACGCGTGTGAAATGATGTTTTTCTTTTTTTCCATTTTTTTTTTTTTCAAGTTCAAAAGTATATCGTTATATAAGAGTAATTTTGTATTATTTTTGTTAGACTTATATCGCGTTGGTATAAAATAAATGATATATCGAGAAAAAAAATCAATGGTCGAATCGTTACGCGTCGATTAATTATCTTTTTTTCTCGACTCTCTCTCTCTCTCTTTCTCTCTCTTTGTTGGACGGAGATTCCTCGCGTCTCAATCTCGTCGCAACGACGATCGTAGATCGCGAAACTGCCTCTCTCGTGCTCGGACTCGAGACGTCGGGCGATTTTTTTTTGCGCTTTCGAGATGAGGCAGAAGAACGGAAAAAGATGATCCTCTTGGACGAGCGAACATCCGCGAGCGTCTCTCGTTCATCTCGTTCTTTCTCGGGGTCGATGCCACCAAAGTCTCCGTCTCTTCGTCTCTCCCTCTCTCTCTCTCTCTCTCTCTTTCTTGTTCATCTCGTCGCATGTGCCCCGGTCCTCATCTCTATATGGCCGAGAGTCCTTCGACTCGCCGCGTTGCTTCCCGTTCTTCCACCCGTGCGGCGCTCGCAGGGAGAGACGCCCGAAGGATATACCGAAACCGAAGGTCGCCCGCTAGTGTATTATTAGTGACGCTCGAGGTCGTCAAATTTTCCGTTAAGCATGACTTTTATTCATTTTTTTTTTTTTTTCTTTACTCGACCAATCGAATTAAAAGAGATTTAGCCATTTTTTTTTACCCGAGAGTTAACGTTAACTCGGATCTTTACGAGGAACAATTTTTTCACAATCTTTTCCAATTGTTTATACAAATAAAAAAAATGACCATTAAAAATTCCCATCTTTCATTTATCTTCATAATTTTATTCCTCGTTTTATTCCTCTTTGTACTTATAAGACAATTTTAATAATTCTTTATTTCGTCCTCGACGATTCTATTTTTGACGCAATTTTTTTTTCTTACCACGTATAATTCGTGGATACGTTCGAGGTCGATGCCACCTCGTCGTCGAGGCAACTCTATAGTCGTCGCTAAGAAGACGAAGAGTCAAAGATCCGGAACTTCTTGTTCCGAAGCTCGAAGTGTAGGGTCGAGGGTCGAAACACCCCCTCCACCCCCTCCCATCTTCCCCATCACCCTCTTCCCATATGGTCAACACCACGTAAGTCCGAGTTTAACGGAACGTATCGATAATCGTGTTCGTTATTTAACTACTCTCACCCTCCTCCCTTTCCCTCACTGCCCCCCCCCCCCCCCCCCCACATCCCTCCCGCCCGATCCTCGCTCATCCTTCTCCGGCTCGATCGAGGAAAAGCATCATAATCCAGCGGTTTATTCTCTTATACCCGTGTATATACTATATGTATATACATATATCGAACGGTGCGGAGGAGCATATGCTGATGCAGAGATGCGCGCGGTGTTCATGCGGATGCTGAGAATGTCGTATTGTGTAATTATTATTATCGCAGAGATGCCAGAGGGTAACGGACGTAAAACAGGTGTACACGCGTTAAAGCCGACGGGAGGAAGAAACGAAACGATGAAATAAATAGTCTCGACGGCAGGCAATCGAGAATTTATTTGCCAAGTTTCGATGAATTACGACATATGCACGAAGCGCGATTTATAATTATCGCGAAAATTTCAAAAATTCACGATATGCGCACGAGCGCCAAGAGGAAATTGACGGAGCTTTGTGCAAGGAATTCGCGAGAAAAAGTTGGACAATATTTTGAAACGATTCTTCAATACAAGATTAATTTTTATAAAATTTGTTCGATTAAAGTAAAATTTGTTGGGAATTCAATTTTCAAATTTGTTTAACGATAGAAAAAACATATCGATTTCTTAAGGATTTTTTCTTTTTTCTTTTGTTATCGAGTTTGTACTTTTGTAATTCTTGCGAAATTGCACGAGCGACGAAAATGCGAAAATATTCGTTCTCTCGTATCGATCGTAATGAAAAGCAATTTGGGAAAATCGTCTCGGGAAAGATGAGTTTCGAGGTCTCGAGGTTCCCATCGGCAAACATTTTTAAGTTTTCGAATTTTCTGGCTGTATGCACAGCATTGAATATCTCGTAGCGGTTCTTCGTCGAGAATCGAAGGTCAGTTAAGGCGCGAGTGCAGCGAGGTGTATAGGAGTAGAGAAGAAAGGAGGATATACAACCAACCGAGTCGAAGTAGTCCACGATGGTGGAACGTTGTACACGAGAGTTTCCGCTAACACAAGTTCAGACCCGGCTAATCAGCTTCGATAGAAACATATTTTAAATATTCTTATATTTTTTTATCCTTTGTTTTTAAACAATTTTATCAATATTTTTACCAATATATCTTTTCGACATTTCGTACATTAAGTTCTCCAAAATTTTATCAATAAACTAACAATTTTTCCAAATTATTCGAAATAAGGAAAAACATTTTAAAAAATTATTTATTTATTCATATTTTTTCCTAACGAAATTCTTCGAACAAGTATACAAAATCTTTCGTATATAGGCAAAGTGAAGCGAGTATACATTCGCCCGAGATTCGAGAAACTGAGAATAAAAATATCGTGACGAGGGTATTTCGGGAACAATAAAAATCGAAACCTCAAAGGACGTTTATCGAGAATACGCGTGGTTTTTCGATCGGTCGACGGTCAAACGTTTCGAAAGGCCCCCGTGACGTTACACCGTGTCGATCTCCGATGGTTCGTCGACCCCCGATTCGGTCGAGAGACCCGTACCGCGAAATTCCCGAATCCGATTACGTATTATACACACACACACACACACACACACACACACAAACACACACACACTCACACACACACACACACACACGCACAAACACACACACACACATATATATATATAAATATAGAGAGAAAGAGAGAGAGAGAAAGAGGTCCACGACTCGATTCGAAAGAAAGTGCGCCCGCGCGACCGCGACATTGAATCACACACGAGGCCCGCGCCAGGTTCGCGCCACGGCATTCGTATGAATCACTTTTAGGAATGCCTCGCATACGCACCAAATGAAAAATCATTTCTCTCTCATTCTCATTCGCCATCGTTCCGGGGAAATCTTCTTGCGACGATCCCACGTATTATTCGGCCTTCGACGTGACGTCGATGCCCCAGCTGCGCGGATCTCGTTTATACCGCTCGAAAGATAAATGTGATTCAAAATAAGCCATTTGTTACATTACGATAAAACAAAGATAAATAAAGATAAACCTCGAAGAATTCTTCATAAATCGTAACTTTATTCGAATGACTCATTAGGAAAATTTTCAAACGCAATTATCCAATCCATGACCTTGAAACTCTTTAACCTCGATAAATGGACTCTGAGAAGAATAAAAAAAGAAAAAGATCTTTCGAGTCATCATCCTCCCGTGATTCTTCTCGACCCTGAATACAGTCGATAACCGCGCGACCCACGTACCGCCGCGATGAATAACGCAAGTAAGGAAAAAAGAAGAAAAAGAAAAAATTTAGATTAGACTTCGTGATGGTATTAGGATCCCGCTGGCGCCCTGCAGTCGCGGCACGAATAAGAACCGATTACGTACGGTCAGGTTCTCCCTCTTTCTCTGTATAGTGCATCCCGTACGATTGTATGCGAGTGCACGTATGCAGCAAGAGAGGTATGCAACTCGGTTGTGCCCCTGCGTCACATAACTCTGCCTTAACCCAGTGCCGAGATATCGTGAAAGAGGAGGAGGAGGTGGGGGTACGATGGGTCGAGAGCGGTGGCAGGGGAGGAAGGAATGGGGCGGGAGGGAGGGGGGGGGGGGGGGGTTGAGTGGGAGAAGGACTCTCACAGTGGCTCGTCGTTGCCCATGGCAGTAACGACGAACGCTTTTTGGGTCTAGGTCTGTCGAGGGCGTTCACCCCTAGATGCGTTGACTCCGATGCTCGCGTTGTTAACATACTTTTTACCATAACGCGCTCACCATGGCCTCCGCCATGGATTGCTGCTCGGTTCTATAGAGCTAAGATAGCGAGAGAGGGGAAGAACGAACAATTTTTTTTCCACAAAGGACCATCTTTCTCCTTTTTGATCCAACGCACACTCGCGCCCACATGACGTTCTCTACCTGTTGCCAGTGTGATAGGGGATAAGCGCAGTCAATGCCACAGCAGGTATTGACTCTTTTTTTTTTCTTTCAAAGGAGGGTTCGTCAGTGTTCTCCGTATAGAAAAAAGAGGATTTTAATTCTGGAAATTTCCACACCTGTACGCCTTGAGAAACGAACCTACGAGTTATTATATCGTAGAAGAAGCACGAGGGATATTTTTTTTTCAAAAATACTCAAAACGATTATAAATAATTAACGAATAAGAATAATAACGAAAAAGAAAGGAATTATTTTGTCTCGGCTTTTATATATACAAACAAAGTACGTTGAGACGCGTTGAAAAATGAAGTTTAAATAAAAAGGTGGCGAACGAGTTGAGCTAGACAGACTCATGCCCATATTTCGCCATGCAATTTCGTAGCAATTTTTTTTTTTCCTATCGGCGGTAACGACCGTATTTTCCTTCTCTCATTGTGGCTAAAAGTAGGTGAATGGCGCAAATAAGTAAAAGATTCGAGTGCAGCCAACTCGCTCTCTCAGTCTCACAATCGTTATTATTTATATACATATATATATATAGATTCGTGTCCCAGAGACGCGAGATCAACCCCCCACCCCTCTTTCTCTCTTTCTCTCTCTTTCCGTTCTCCGTGTACCTATTACGCGGAAAAGCAGGAAATGTGGTTCAACGACACCGCAACCTTAACCCGTAAAAGAGAGGCGCGAGCGCGATTCGACGCTCAAGTTCTTGCGCGAATGAGAAAGTTGAACTCGCGCGGTGCAAAACGAACGGTGGCTCTACGAGAGAACGATGAACCCGTCCAAACGACTAAAAGGCTCGTCGTGTGTATGAATTGAAAAAAAATAAATAAAAATAAATAAATAAAAAAAACGCTCGTACGCACGTGCGCGAGTCTTTTTTTTTCGCGTATGTAACAGAAAAAAATAACTTGGGTGGCCCATCTCGTCGCGTGATCTGTCTTATATGCTCGGACACACATACATAAACACATACACAAACGCGCGCGCACTCGTATACGTTCGACAAAGTAGAACGGTGATTAATTCTCATCGAGACAACGCGCAATAACGTTCACCGCAAAACCCACGAAAAATGGGTCTCGACGTCACTCCCTCATCTTTTTTTTTCTTCCGCGACATTTGTTGACAAGATTTTCGATGAGTATCGCGTGCGAGATCGATCGATCGACAAACGAATCTTTAATTTACAAAAAAACCGAATTTCATGGAAAACCCCGTTAACGTGGACGTAAATAAAGTCGTCGCTGGATTAAATTCTTCCGTTGCTGAGTCAGGCGCGAGAAAGTCAATGTCAAGAACTCGGAGGTTGAATTAGTCGATATATATATATAACCAGCGTTATTACGAGGATTCAAAATTACGCGATAATATCGCGGTGAGCATGTAACAGGATCATCGTAACGTTTGTCTGCTAGATTTACATATATGTATTATATATGTAATATATATATATATATAGAGAGAGAGAGAGAGATAGAGAAAGAGAGAAAGATAATTCAGAATCTTGAACTCCCTGGATAGTCTCAGGCACAGGCACAGGCGTTAGCGAGAGCAGCAACAGTATACGAACGAAAGTATCACAGTAAACAGTTTTGTTGTTCTGGGTCCCCGGGTTCAGTGCTCGCTACTTGGCTATTTGCCACAAGCCACTTGCTCCTCCTTTCATCTTTCTTCTCTATCCTTCTTTCTCTTTACGCTCCTTATTCTATTTCTCTTGTTCTTTTTTATTTCACACCGCGTATGCAGAAATTATAATCACCTGTATCGCGTGACAACCCCTCGGAAATTTCTTCACCCTGTTACACACACGTGCATCAAATATGACGGAGCTGGGTATAATTACGTTCAAATTGGCAATTATTCGGTGGAATAAGTTGTAAGGGTTTTTTTAATTTTTATGAATTTTGAATATAAACAATATTTATTTTAATTTTAAAAAAAAAATTTTTTTTTTATTCGAGAACATATTTTTTTAGGACGTTTATTAAATCAAAAAATTCTAATGGGTGGATAAATAATTGAGAGGTAGTCATTGATATAACGAAGGAGAGACGAGCGAGCGATTGTTCCTCGAAGAAAAGCGAATCTATAATAAACGGCATCGGTGTGTATAATTCTAGTTCGTATAATTCATTGTGCAAATGACACAAATGGAACAGAGAAATTGCATAAACTTTCATCGCGTCCGTTGCCGCGTAGCTGTTGCCGCGCATCGTGAAGTATAAGTAAGTAGTTTCTCTCTCTCTCTCTGTCTCTCTCTCTCTTCTCGATGCGCGTGAAACGATCATCAGTTTTTTGTTTCTTAATTTTTTTAACTACAACACGCCAACGTAACGAGACGAGCGATTCGCCACGATTATATACGATATTACTCTCGTCTCGGGGTATAACGAGAGATCTGCACGAGATGCAACGGCAACGCACGAAATGCGCGATAATTGAATTGAAAAAAAAACGAACAAGTTCGGTTCATTAAAGCAATATGGGAATAGGATCGACGATGATTACGCGAAAGTATAGAAAACTTTGGCGAATCTGACCCATTTCGTATCGATAAATTTCTTAATTAAACAATTATTACGCCGATTATCTTTTTTTTTATTCGTACCAACATTTTATTTCCGATTCAAAGCGTATTAGAAAAACAAATGTTCGTAACGGTTAAGATTGCTTCAGACTGTACGGCACGGACCGTCGCGTAACGGCAACGGCACGTACGGTTGAATTTTGTAGCATGGATTTCAGTGGGAAATTCGTTTCCGTCCAAAAAGTCGCTCCCTAAGGGATGCCTGCCGTTACAATCCGAACCTACGCGTAAAATTGTCGTGTCGGTGCCGGTACGTGCAGTTGCCGTTACGCGACGGTCCGTGTCGTATAGTCCGAAGCAACTTTTATACATACGCTTTGTTATCGTTATACGGACGAATGGAAAAGTTTCCTAAACGCGCAATTAGGCCAAAATGACGCAGGGATTACCGTTAGCTCACCCGTCGTTGATTTCCGGGTTTCGCTTATGCGAGTAAAGCCTCGAGGCGCTTCTCTCTCTCTCTTTCTCTTTCTCTATCTCGTAGTCGAAGGCACTGAGAGTGTTTCGCGTCGATGTGGCGTCTCCTCTCGCGACACACGGCGCGTCCAGTGTGAATGAACGAGCGAGAATCGACCGTTATCGGTGTGTTATCGCGACTCTCGAATCAAACTCCGCATAATCGACCGTCGACGATCTCGTCGTAAGAGTTTATTACCCATCGATTATTAACCGACTTTTATATAGTCCTGACAATTACGCATCGAAGATTCGACGAGAAAACGAACTCGTCGACGAGGTTGGAAAAATCGTTTGAATACAAAAAATCAATAACAAATATATCGAGCCGAGAAACCCGAATATATTTTCTACAAAAACGAGTGGTTCTCTCCACTGGAGTTACTCGATCGTTATAGTGTGAAACGCGAGCGTCAGAGGAAAATGTAAGTGGCTCCGGTCACAGAAAAAGAAAGAGGTAGGAGGAGGGAGAAGGCCCGCACTGTGTGTCGGTGGGCCTCGCACTCCCAAACACGTACGAAAGTAATAGTGAAGGAACGTGAAGAGTAATATGAATATTATAACGCTCGTTCGACCGACGAAAACATATTTTTTTTCCTTGTCTCTTTTTAATTACCATAACGGCATTTTTTCCATATTATTAATACTGTTATTATCATTAATGTCGTATTTTTTAATATTTCATAGTGACGCAAATTTTTGTTTTTCGAAAAAAAAACTGTTTTTTTTTGTTGTTGTCGATCAGTCCCAGCTCTCTCGTCCATGACATAGCCTAGAATTTTATAGAACCACTTTTCCCAGACGGAGCTAATACAGTAGCGAGCGAGAGACACGTAGATAGAGGAGGAGCGAGGAGCAGGTGCACCGAACCTGACGCTGCACCGTACGGGAGCTTTTGCCCAAGCGAACCACCGTCGTACCGGCGTCGTCGCGCGGAGATGCGCACCTACAACTATTTTCTCCCGGAACAAGCCTCCTAGAACGGTCAGCGTCTTGGACAGAGAAGAAGAAAGATGGAGTAGCGAAAGAACAAAAAAATGATTGGCAAGATTCACGGCAGCGTGCGCACTCGCGGAACATCGACGACGAACGCTTGCAATCCCGAAAGATATCTTTTACTCCACATGCAACCGCGGAGAAAATCAAAATTCGAAATCGTCCAATCGTTCGATCAATATTTTCCTCCACATTCTTAGATAATTATCATATCTAATTTATAATGATATAAAATTAAATAATAATTACAATTTACAAATGTAATTTAATTGTGTCGCAATCGTCGTATAAAATTTGATAATATTTCGAATAAAAATGTGTCTAACGCTATTACGGTACAAAATCGAGTTCAGTGAACTCGATCGCAACTTTCCGTCACACGTTACTATGGTTATCCATTGGTCTCGTGCCTCTCACTGCGGACTTACGAGACCGTCGAGGTCTCGGACCCCCTCCGGCCCGGAAGTCTTTCTCTCTCTTTTTCTCTGGCTCTCTCCGTTCTTTCTTTCTCGCGTATATTGTCGAACGATCGACGATGTCGTTTCGTAGTCCCAGAATCGATTGTGAATCACCCCTGGGCAACGTAGACTCGTATCTCGTCGTATCTCGTCAGATATCGTCGACAAAAAATTATTCTCGGTCCATCAATATTTCCGCGCACTTGACGGTCGTATATTCCTCTCCACTCATCTTCCGTATCTCGACCCAAGCATAATTTCCTTCGATCATATTTATCAGCAATTGTCCTCCGATTGTATGTTTTTCACCGGTCGAATTTCAAAGATCTTTAAATAACCCGTTATTTGCCCAATTAATACAAACGAAACGAAAATTAATTGCAAGTATAGGTCCATATTATATATATATCACAACCCTTATCATAAATACATAAATATTATGGGCGAGACAAGTGCATAAGTGAATATAGGTAGACAAGCGTTTGTACGATGCACTCGCTCATTTCTCTGTGAAGCCCCCTCCCCCTCCTCCTCCTCCTCCTGCCCCTGGCAGACCGTCTCTTCCCCCTCTCACGAACAGCACACGATGCATTCAGGAACTGCGATGCGTGACCTAGTGCCGTTGCAACGTGTATGCGCTCGCGAGCATGCTGGTTCTCTACCTTCGAACTAGGTCTTCTCTTTCTTCTTACCAACTAAGTCCGCGCCGTCGACTTTAACCGCCGTGTGGCGCAAAGTTGCATCTACGTTGCGGAATGAGGAAGGGGAATCGTCGATTCGCGCACACTTCTCGATACGTACAAAGTAGCTCTCACTCTCTCTCCCTCTCGCGAACTAATACGATCTTCTATTAATACAAAGCTCCGATTCGTCCAATCGAATCGTTGATTGCATCGCGGGGGAAAGAGAGAGAGAGAGAAAATTGGACTTGTTGGCAACGCGAATGGTTCTTGAGATCCCGCAATGTCAATGACTCCTTCATTCGACTTCGTTAGAAGTTAGAATCACATACTCTCTTGGAAAAAAGTGTTCCACATTTGAGACACGTCTGATATCCAACAAAATTGATTGTATTATATACAATTCCTTTTGTATCGCTCTGAACTCGAACATTTTTTTTTAAATACTTCTTCATCCTTTATTTTTATTAATTACAATTAATTAATTACTCAGTAATTAATTCTCGTTGCTTTCGTAAATTCATGAAAATTAATATAGATAGAAATTTGTATTTTAATTGATAGGAACGAAATGCAATATCGTCAGCGATAAAAAAAAAATTATTTTTACTCCGGTCTATTTCCGATGATTCGATAACGAATTTAAAAAAAAACACGATACTCGATATGAACCAAAGTGTCTTGTAACCGTCAGTGGGATGTCCACGTAAAGTTCGTTAAACCCCGAATGTCCAGGATAGTTACAGAAAATCGACTCTTGTATATTTCGAAATTTAAATACCGTTTCTTTGAAGAACAGCTCGTATATACGATACACACCGAACGTACTTACACAGACACGCGAGTATCTACGTCTATCCACACGTATGAGGAGTCCAGTGTGTGATTCACAAAATGTTTATACGTTTCGTGTGCTGTCCGCGTTACGGGACTTGGTCCCTCGCGCTAAATATATCCGACACATTTTTTTTTTTTTTTTTTTTTTTTCGAGCACTCGTCCTTCACCGGTGGTGAACAACAAAAATGAAAAAGAAAAAAAAAGACAACGCGCATTCATCAATTTGCGTTAATCACAAGATCCGGAGTTTGCTTTGCCTCGTTTTATCTCGCGACTCACGCTCCGCCGTCGTGTACCGCATGCGATAGAAGCTATTTTACCGTGTATAATAACGTCTTTTTAGATTCTATCACGAAATTTTTCCACCCGTAAATTTATTCGACAAACGCGAGTTAAAACCAAATAGAAGCTGCGTCGTTGGACCATATATCTAGGGCCGCGCGAGTGTCTCCCTGTACGATGGACCGTGTTACGTAAGGGCCCCTCGCTCGACCAGGTAGATGCGAGAGACCGTCCCACATTTGCCATCGGTACCCCGTTACATCGCCGCTTCGTAGACTCACGAATTTTTATTTACGAATAGACCGACCCGTATGTCTTTCCGCTTCTTTCTACTTCATGAATATGCCGTAAATACAGCTATATCCGATACATATACGAGATGCTCGACAACTTGAGAAAAAAATCTTCTTCCTTCAAACATAATTACTAGCATTTATCATATCGTAATGAAATATTTTTATTTATTTTTCTTATAAAATTGGTACAATGTGCGAATGAAAGATTACAAGATTCGGAGTTATCTAGATCGTTGGGAAATAAAAGTTAAATTAATCAATATATTTTGTTAATTAAAATTAAAAATTAATTAATTAAAATGAAGAAAATTGAACGATCGAAATCAGGAATAAAATACATTTGGTTCCAATCAAATATCGAAGTATCGTTGATTGAGAATAAAATTTATAATTTGTATTTATTTGTCCTCTTATATGGATTAACGCGAACTTACAGAGCCGAACGTGGAGAACGTACTTGTTCCCGGGACAGGGTCAATGCCTCGTATACGGAGCAGTACTTGCCGACTTTCCGTGCACACATCGCGAGTCGAGCTCGGTACGGAGAAAAAGAGGGAGTTTCGCACCCGAGACTCGTGACCGCGTGTCGGTTCGAGAAGAAGAGACGACGACGACAACTACGACAACGACGACGACGACGACGACGACGACGACGACGACGACGACGACGAGTGAACGATAAAAACGAATGTGTCACGAGAATTTCCTTTTCAAACGGAATCGAGACGGAAGAGAGCTATAGGTGCGACCCTCCCTCCTGGTATATATAAAAGAGAGCACTCTGCCACCAGGAATCTTCTTTTTTTAGAAATTTTCTATAACGCCCCATTCACGCCTGTGGGGGGAAATTCATGTTTCCGCCACCTTGTTTTTTCTTCGCCAAGCGCATCCTCTATCCAAGATGGTCTTCCATAGCAAAGACGCTCCCCTTAAGAATTTCCTACCATACAGCTTTTACAGCGATTAATAATTTTTAACCGTCAAATTTAACCGTTAATTTTTAATCGTCAAAACATCAATAAAAGAAAACGAATCTATTTTTATACAAATTATCTTCGAGATTAAACACCCCCTCGGGTAATCGACCTCCAAATCCTAGAGACCGATTTCACTCGAAGTGAAATTGATCGAAAAAAAAAAAGATTGCATAATTGTCGAAATTGATCGATCGTTCGATCATTTTGTCATCGCTCGGCTCGCTCGTGTTGGTGAACACGGACGAGAATGTCAAAAATTGTTGCCGTTGACGTCTCGTATATACCTATAGCTATAAACGATTTTAGCGATATCTCAAAATCTCGAGGCAACCGTCATTGCCTCGTGCTGCACGTGATCGTCTCTTGCGGTATAAGCATGGATTTGCCGATCTGGCTCGACGTTGCCAATATACATATACGTATATATAACGATATATAATAGTCGCGCGGTTCTCGCGGGAAGCAGAGCGGTCGACGAACTCTGAAAATACTCTTACGCATCGTGTGTGCCACTTCAATTCGAGTGACGGAAAGGAAAGGGGGGAGGGGGCCCTGGCGACGGCGATCGTCGAAAGCAGAGGTGAGCGGTCGGCAATCGGTGGTGGTGGTGGTGGTGGTGGTGGTGGTGGTGGTGGTGGCGGCGGTGGCGGTGGTGGACAGCGCAAGCTGACGTTACGGAGTGGTGGAGGATTTTGCGATTCCGATTGACCGACGAGCGGTGGCTCGCGAGAGTTGCGGCAACAACGAGATATGAGGGAGAGACACGCACGAGGCCGAGGAGCTGCATATACGAACCCGATCGCACCGGTACTTTACGCTTGCTGTCGATTCTGCGTCGAACCTTTCTGTTTTTAACCTATTTTTTTTCTCGAATTTTTTATCATTGCTTTAATTATAAGAGTTTATAAAATATCGTCAAATTAAGATTTTCATCGTCGTTTTTATCCGCGTAATATATATTTAGGATGAGAAATGAGATAAAATTGAAATTGGGACAAAAATTGATTCGATAAGGGATTGCGGTATCATTGATTAAAATGAAAAAATAAAAAGGAATAAAATGTTTCCCGCGGCCCCGCGCTGCGCGATGCACCGAGAGAGTCTCGACCTCAGGCCAGCCTCTCCCTACTGTGCCACAGAGAGCCGGTGCGCTCTCCTACTATAACAGTACTTGTTACTCTCGCGCATTTCCCTCTCTGAATACAAACTCTCGCCGCTACGATTTTAATAATACGTGACTCCAAATACGGTATTTTAATTCTAATCTAATTTCCATATTATTCATTTTTTGCCCAAATCCCAAACGACGTAATTAAAAGAAATAAGCAATGAATCATTTATTTATTTCATTAAATATAACCATTATATTAATTGAAAAGCAATATGTTTTTTTTTTTTCAAAATTAAACAAAGCATTATTTTCTTATTCGAGAAAATTAATAAATAATTAATTTTATATCGACGATAGAAGCAAATTTGATTTGAAATTTGTTTAAAAGTAAGCTCGAAAGAAATGAATTTTTTTCGAGCGCGCAATATCGTTTATCGTTTGTACCTCGGCCGATTCTTGTAGAGTCACCACCAGCGCCTCTAACAGTACCACGGTTAGTCCCCACCCCAACCCGAACCATCGCGGGCTTCCACCGGTCGACCTAGACGCTATATATATATATATATATATATATATATATATATATATATATATATCTACACCATATAGACTTCCTATATAAAGGTACATTAAAACGTTGGCGTGTGAAGAAAGGCCCTGCCGTTCGAATCACCGTTCGAAGGGCCCACGCCGCAGCGTGACTCTCCTCGTCGTAGGACGTGTGCTATAGGAACCGTCGACCAAATAAAAACGAGAGCCTATACATACATACATACATATATATATATATATATATATATACATATGTGTGCGCATGCACATAAAATGCACGACTCTCGTCGAGAGAAGGCATCTTCTTCCTTCCTACCATCGTCCTGCTTCATCCACTTTGTGCCCTCTGGCGTGTAACTCTGTGTGCTCTCTTCTTTCTCTCCTTGGAGATTCCGCTGGTCCACTCTACCCCCCCATTATGTGAGTGGGTCGGTAGGGTTCGGTTAGGGAGAGTATTTGTTCCTTTTTTTCTTCTTCTTCTTCTTCCTCTTCTTCTTCTTCTTCTTCCATACATCCACGCTTTGACTTCTTTTTTTTGTAGTCTACGTATTCTCTTTTTTCTTAGCCAAGGTTCGAAATCGACGTTTGTCGCTCTCTCTCTCTCTCTCTCCTTGCCTTCGTAATCAAGTCTTTTTCTTTTTACTAATTATGTATTAAAAATGATTTATTTAAAAATATCGATCAATTCATCGATTATCGATTTAATTCGTATTTTTTTAAGTGTCCATTTTCACAACATTTAGGTATCAAGTTTCGTTTGATCGTGGTTCGATGAACTTTTTTAAAAAATCTGTATTTTCCCTATCGAAAATACCATCTCGCATTCCCTCTTATCTCGACGACCCGAGCGTCGAATTTACAGTAATCTGCAGCAACGGAAACTGGTTAATGAAGTCAGCGTATCGAAAGAGGTAGGTAAAGGAGAATGGATAAAAAAAAAATAAGAAACATATAATCCCTCGAGAGAGACTTAGGGAGAGCGATTCCGTAGACGAGTTCACTAAACTCCAAAGCTCATTCGCTCATATTTATAATTTCTCCTTCCTGGTTGTAATATTTAAGAATTCGCTTATACCTAGATGCTCGAGGAGCACCGAGGTTCTCCTTCGAGTTGGTTCCATGATTCGAGACCGTTTTATATATATTAGCCACAGTGAGCAGAGGAACACGGATCCGTGGTGCTCGCTGGAGCGACCACGGATCCCGTACAGACTCTCTTGCCTAGGAATATCTAATACATATGTACATCTATATATATATATATATATATATATGTACACAAGTATACCAGAATCGAGTTTCCCCTTCGTAAACTTCGTGGCGAGGCTAACAGTAACTCCGTGATAGTCGAGAGAGCGTTCTTCTCGAAGCGTTGAAAATACTTGGGACAAGTTCTCCCTACCCCACAAAAATGAGACAGCCGAGGCGAGAAGAGAACTTCCTTCTTTCGAAAGGGCGAACGATGACTCGTAAAAGTGTTCACGCACAAGGCCCGGGCAACCGGTATATAACGTCGAATCTACGGGACCACCTAGACACTTTTTTTTCTCTCTCTCTCCGTTCTTATACCTCTATTATCGACCAATCATTCTCCCTTTTCAGTCTCGTTTTCTTCCTTCGTTTCGTACCAACGAAATGACTTTTGATACGACGAGGCAACGAGCACGGCCGGCTGACACTGATTCTCTCGGTAGTCGAAAATGAAAACGAAATTCTGGCGATCGTTAAAGCGCATCGGTTGCCAAGCGAGATTTTCTTGCGGATGGAAATTCTTTCGTTTTATCATCGTAGATAACGCAGTTCTCGTCTATTATCTCGTTATCTAAAATCATCGACGAGGAATAACAAACGACAAATATTTTGACGGAGACCACGGTTAATTAATTAATTCGATCGAATTCATTTAGAAAAATCTAATGACAAAAAATGCTCCGATACGAGGATAAAAATGGGTGTAGCGAATAAAACGTATTATAAAATGATTATAATTCGATTGCCAGAGAATACGCGCGTACGAACGTGCTAGGAGTGAATGCCCTTGAATAATGTCAGGAAAGACCGGAAGTAAAGCTGCACGGCGCGTGTGCTCATAGGAGTTCCGATCGGACGTAACATCGAGCGCGAATATAATAGAGAGGGCTTAGCGCACACGCGCATACGCAGGTATATGAAACAGGCCGCGTAAGTATCGCAATCTCCCTGGTAATGCAGTTTCGCGGGAGAGTCGCGTACGTCGTCGTCGCGCGCGCGCGCGCGCCGTCGCTTCGGCCGCGATGTAGGTGAAGTAGTTTTCTAATGACTCTCGACGGCGAGTCCGCAATGGCGGTGAGCTCGATGCCGGGACGAGCGAGAACGAGGATGAGAGACGGGTCGGAACCAAATACGACAAAAAAATACGGATAATTATGATGAACCGAGAAGAGAATGAAAATGATGACAACGATAATATCGTTTTAAAGAAATAAGGTTTCAACGATAATAGCAATTATATTTGATATCAAATTAAAATATTCATTTAACATCGATCGAAAATTATCTCGTTTGTTAAATTGATAAAAATGAATTCGAGGACGATAGTTCTCGCTGGCGCCCTCTGATGTCTTGTAATTACCCCTATAGATACGTTTGCGCAATGTTTCTTCCTCGATGCTCGTAGAATTGATGGTGGGACTATCTCTAATGTACAAGTGGAAGAAATAGTGCTGGGTGGGGATTGAATCGCAAAGAAATATATAGGTATATATATATACGGGGTGTATACAGCGAGCGGAGACTCCGCGAGTGAGCGTAAAGTAAACTAGTGCACCGACCCGGTGAGCACGCAACCGATGTAAGAGTATTTTCAGGAGTTCAACGAACTCGCGGCCGCGACCGACGTCGACGCGCGAGAGAGCCTCTCTCTCTCTCTCTCTCTCTCTCTCTCGTGCACGGAAGGTTCGCGCACAACGCGGCAAGAAACGGCGAGAGAATCGCTGCCGGCACTCGCGGTGTCTTACTTATTCGCGCGCGATCAACACCGACCATGAGAAAAAAAACCCATATACGTGTATACGCGATACGGCTATACATATATATATTTATACACATTGGCGAACATCGCTAGGCGAAGATTTCAAGGGAAATCGAGGATTTTTCCTTCAAGATTCTCTCTTTTCTCTCAACTCTCCACCTCGATTCTTTACGATCCATGGACCATCTCCCTTTCGTCCTGCGCGCAGAGTAACGCAGACTTGGAAATATATTTACCTACAAGCTAATTTAACGATACGATTAAAATGAAGGAAGAAAAATATAGATATATGATTTGGGTAGAAATTGAAAAAAACATTTTTAAAATACGTGTTTTAAGGACGACAGTCGCTATTCGTAAATCATAATATATAAAAGGGGTTTCGTTCCCTCGGTGAAAAGTTCAAGTTCGGTCTCTGCGGGCATCGAATTCTCGGACCGTCCGGTCCACTTACGTTACGAACTTTTCACAAGCCCCTGCTTACACTCATATCTCTAAGTAATACATTTTTGTTGTTTACTTTACGATACAAATATAGATATCTACAAGGTGAAAAGTATTCGTCGAGTACCGCAATATATGTCGCGTAATTTATTAAGTATACCTTTCTCGGCTCGATCCAGTCGGACGATTCTGCAAGTTCAAGTTTATCCCCATATAGAAGTATATGCGAGACGACTGCATGCATCAAGGTGAAGGTAAATCCGTGCTGCGGCAATAAAGTGCATTAGAGACGACGAGGATAGACGCAATGTTCTCGTTCGCGGTGGAAGCATGACGGAGACGGAGCCAGCCCCCCCCTCTCTCTCTCTCTCTTTCTCTCTTTCTCTCTTTCTCTCTCGAGCTAATATATATTTCTTTCTGTACGCGAGTGGCAGAGCCCTGAGACCCCTCTGACGGGCGCAAAGAAAGGCCTAAGCCAAGTTAGTAAGTAGTGCAAGCGTAAGAGTGCTTCGTGAGGTCAGTAACCACTCGGCGCTCCGTTCCGTTCCGGTTACCCGGGACTCCTCTTGGTCGTCGTGGCCATTTGCTGAATGCTTCGACGATGCCTCTCGGTTGCTGCCTGCTTTTGCTCGGCCAATCCAAATATATATATATATAATAATCATCATCGTTGTACATACATACATGTATATATATATATTTATATATATATATATAGAGAGAGAGAGGAAGAGACGTATATCAGCGCGTGTATACATTTTACCTCTTCTTTTCTCGCCTCTCTCGTATTTTAAGTAGATAAATTATTATGTAAAAGTAACGCTTCCATTGATATTCCGTTACTGACGAGCGTGCGCTATATCTATATCGTATGGGACTTGGCATTTTATGGGTACGTACGTATATATGTGTGCGCGATGGGAACTTGGGCCATCGACCGTTTCTCGAACGATCTCTTTAAATTATTCCTCGACTTTTTTATAATTCTCCGTTTCTTTTTTTTTCTTCAATTTCTCCTCGTATTCGCGATGCAATGTATCATCATCGTTCGAAATCATATACATTCGTGTATCTTGCCTCTTTCTCGTCTCCGAGTAACGAGAGTGCGAGCTCCGATCGAATATTTTCCTACTACGAAATTCACGGAGACTTCGATGCGTTTTTTACCACTTTCGTAACGTTTAAGGGTATTTTCAATTTTTGTTTGCAAACCATAGACATCGTAACGAGGGAAGTTGTGATTTGTAAACAAATTTATAGATGGATAAAGAATCTTGAAAGAATTTTCTTTTAAACAACGAAAAACGTTGATTTCCGCTCGCTAAAAATTAATTTATCAAAAATGGACGTTATTTAACGTCTCGCTGCAATGAAAACTCCACTCTATGCTCGTTTTTTTAAAACGCAGGGAATTGTAACGTCATTTTGTTTTTTGTTTCGCAAATACGCGAAGGGTACGATATTCGGTCTATTTAAAGAAGCGCGTGCCAAAAATCAATGACACGAGAATAGTGGAAGAGACGTTAGCGTTTACGTGACAGGTTTATCGCGCGACTGTATTATACAGTGCCGAAGGGTGAAAAGGCGAGAGACCTCGTGACGGAGACTTTAATGCCCGGAGCGCGGTGAGCTCTCGTGTGTATGCTGTGCATGCCGCATTGCCCGCGCACCCGCCTCGTATCAATGACGACCAGCTATCTCTCTCTTTCTTACACACACTCTCTTTCTGGCCCACGCAATACACACGTCTACTTTTATACATATATATGTATATATATAACACTCATGTATATCACGTGTAGTATAACACGTACTTATATATACACGGAGGTACGTATGCCCGAGCTTCGAGTGATTCATGCCGAGCATACCTCGTAACGACGTTAAGTAAGACTACCAAGGTAGTACCGACTCTAGTAACCAGCCAAGAGAGAGAGAGAGAGAGAGAGAGAGAGAGAGAGAGACCGACGAGCAACAGCAACGATGAGTTTTCTCTATATATCATGCCCTTTGCCTCGTTGTTGCAAGTTGCATGCAACTAATCCCATATCTGACCAATGGAATTAACAAAAAAGCATCGAGAACATGATCATCAGGCTCGTTAATATTTAATTAGTAATTAGAACCGAAAGTTTATCATCGGAATGATAACCTTTTGTCTGTGTTTCATTCAAAATTTTCCCTGAGTGATTAATCGTGTAATAAAATTTTGTATCAATTTATTTTTTGTTTTTGAATAATTATTGTCAAACGGTAATTCTTGTTGAGAAATATTATTAAATGAACCAATAAGAAAATTTATTAATATGGCGGGTGATCGTTGAGGTCCTCGATTATTCGAGTTACCTTGTTTTCGTGCGACGATTTGGTATTGAAAAAAATTACATGGTCGTGATACGACAGCTCATCTTTTGATTCACCGAGATACGGCGAAAAGAAGAAGAAAGGAACGGCAGTATTGCCCAAACGGGGGTTCAATGGCTTCGAAGACAGCGTGATGATTTATCAACGCACGAAATTCGTCGAAGGAACAGATCGCATCGACCAGAGAAATCTCCGTCGCGACGTGCACGGTAAAACCGTTGATCCAAGACTTAGAGAGCGTCTGACAAGATGATTTTTTATTAGTCATGTTTCTCTTTAACACGAGTCCGTACAATAGAATCGACGGCTCGATACAACTTCAACAAAACCGTATGACGAACGAGAGACGAGATGAAAACATGGAAAAGGAAAGTGAAGAAAAATCTTCTCCACTTGCGAGTTTCAAATCTTTTACCGATCAAAAACAGTAAATTCATCAGTCAAAAAAACAAATATTGAATTGTTCATTCTCTTTTTGATACGGAACTAACATAAAAAGAAGCGCATCCCCTTACGAACAATGAAAAATTAAAAAAAGAAGTGTAAACCTGACGACGACTCCAAATTCAGTCGATAATCTCGTCAATTGGTCGTTCAAACAGCTTTTCGATTATCTCTCATAGGGTCGCGGAGGTCCCCTCTGCCCCCTTTCTAACATCGCCGTAGGCCACGTAACCCTACCTGCTCCCTGCGTCGTTCTCTCTCTCTCCCTGTCTCGAAGAAGTAGAAGGAACCCTATCGTGGCTCACGTATTTTCGGAGGTCAGTAACACCGGAGTAGTCGAGAGTGAGATGGAAAAAAGGCTCTCCGTGGCGAGAATGATGGAGCGGTGGTGGTAATGGTGATGGTGGGGGAAGATGATGGTGAAGGTGAGGGGGGGTAAGGGAATCGGAGGAAAGAGCTACAGAGCGTTCCCCGTGAGGGCCTCCGAAGAAGTACCGTTGTTCCTGTTGTATGGTGTGTTCCGTGTGGTTGAACGATGTGTGGTTGCTGCTGGTCCCTCGTACGTACGTAAATACACACATATACACTTATACATAAATATACAGGCACCGATTCCTATATGCTCGCTCGCCGATGTCGGGAATGCCGAACCGATCCGAACGCGAGAACCGGACGACGAGAAGGAGAGGCGATCGCTCGGAGGATCGTAGGAGGTGGAGGAAGAGGAACAGGAGGAGAAGGAGGAGGAGGAGGAGGAGGAGGTGGTGGAAAGAGGTGGAGGAGAAGGAGAATCGAGCCGTGCCGAGAAGGAGCGAGAGAACATCGAGAAGCAATGCTCTCTTCCATTGCGAGTTCTCTCTCTCTCTCTCCGTCTCTTCATGCGCATACCTGTGTGTGCGTGTGTATATGTGTCCGTCCGTGTGTTAACACGCGTCTCTACGCGCGCACGTGTATGCGTGAGTCCCCGTGGAAGGAACGAACGAAGCCGGCTTACCCGTGGCCGTAGAACAGCCTTGCTTCCCGACCGGCTGAGCATCCTCCTCTTCGTAAAGTCGTCGATCGTCGTCGCCGCCGTCGCCGCCGTCGTCGTCGTCGTCGTCGGTCGTCGCCGTCGTCGTAGTCGCGAGGACGGTTCGGGGGCCCTATAGCTATACCCAACCTCGGAGCGTCAGTTCGTACCACGCGGCTTGGACGAAACAACCGTTCATTAAGGACGTCGACCACGGCGAGGTGGTTACCCCTCTCTCGCGATTCTATAAGAATATCATTCTCTCGCTTCGAAACCAAGTTCAACGTGTTTTCTTCAACGAACAGACTCTCTCGTGACCGAGCCTCGTTCGTTTCATTTGTTGGATTAAAAAAATCACCAAATTGTTACGAAATTTTTTTCATCGCTCGTTTCCTTTGGTTATTTATTTATTTATTTCTTTTTATCGTTTTTTTTAATTTTTTTTTTTAATATCGTTTGGTTGGAAATTATTTTACAACCAAAGTGTCCGGTGGTGAACGCGCGACGGGAAGACAGTGCGATGTTGTTTTTCGTTTTGTTTTGAAAAGTTTTTAATTCGGACCGACGACTATCTTCTTTTTTTTAATAAATCTTAAACTGTGCACAGAGTGTCGGATTTTATTTTCGTTTGTTTCGTTCTTATTACATTGGAATAATCCTCTTGTCTTGTGATATACGAAAAAAAAAAAAAAAAAAAAAAACGTGTGGACAGTGCTGGAAGTTTTCTTATTTTCTCGCATCTCCGTTGGGATAAACGACGAAGGAACTTAATTATCCTCGATAACGATCGAGGAAAAACAAATCTTTTGAATTTTGGTTGTCGCTACTGGAACAACCGATACGAAAAGTTCGCAGCCTGGTGCGGAGGAAATGACAGTGTCCTCGGTAGTGTTTTGACAGTTACGAGGATCGAACGGGGGGAGGACAGAAAAACTCGCGAGGTGAGTGTTTTTTGAATATATATTTTTTTTAATTCGATCATCTCGCTATAAGAAACAAAATTTCTCGCGTCTTGTAACGCTTCGTCGGACCGAACGATATATTTTTGGGTCGAAGAATTTTCTGGAATTCTCGAGAGATACGTACGACACATTTTTCGTTTCCGGCCTAAAATTCTCCTAATTACACGAGAAAATGGTCGAACGATCGTCGTACCGATATTTCATCTATTTTCCACGGTCAACGATTTATCAATTATCATTACCAAAATCGACAAATTATAAAATTCTTTTGACGAACAAAAATTGTAAAAAAGAATTTGATAATTTATCTCATAATTTAAAAATTATTTTTCATCCTTATTACGCAACGAAACTCGTAGCGATCGAAACTCGTATGGTATTTCATTTTTTCGTTATTTAGCGATCGAGATTTTTCCACACTTCCGCGATTTTTCCCGCCCGCCGAGGGCTCGTCGATCGAGTATATCGCTATAGGCGCGTGTCCGTCATTCGCGCTACCACCTACATCAAACTATATCGTCGTATGGGTGTAAATTTTATACGAGCGAGGAGCTCGCGCAAGGTCGTCGCTCGCTGAGACTTCGCGGACCGTAGAGAAGATCGGGCGCGGAGATCGGGGACAGGGAGGAATTATTGCGAGACCCGCTGGAAGGTCGTTCGTCGAGATTTCGAAATTCTCGTATACTCGGTGTTAGAATCGTGTACCGATCCTTCCACCTATAGATATACATCGAGACGAAACCAAGAGGCCCGGGGTGGGCCGAGGAGAGAAACGTTTTTCGTTTTTATTCTTTTTTTTTTTTTTTTTTTTTTTTTTTAGCACGATATCGCAATAGACGATTTCGTTCGAAACGACATTGAGACGCGACTTGACCTGCGCGCCTAGCGAAACCTTGCTCGTTTACCTTCGAGCGATTCTAATTTCGCAACGAGTATAGAAAATAAGACACGTAACGACCGCGCGGCTTAACCATTCCCGCCTCGTTCCCGTAGGATTATCACGAGGTCGCTTACAAAACGAAATTCGTCTCGAGCGCCTTACCACGGTTCACCCTCGAATTAATACATTTATGTGAATTTCCGACGCGTCAAATTTCTTTTTATTACCCGATTTGTCAAAAAATTGTGAAATTTTTATGCGTCGCAGTTTAAGTACATCGACGAGCGTCGATATATTCGTTGATTAAATAATCTTCCACGTCACGATTTCACGAAAGAATCTTTCCGAAAGATTATGTTATCCGAGGTCCTCGAATGCTCGTTAAGGTCGCCTCGCGGTCATTAGAGAAAAACCTATCGGGGAAGTAATGCATTTTGTAGTCTGCGCTCGTATTACTCGAAAGAGTTTTTACGCCACTAATTTGCCGTAATAACGACTATACCTTTCTCTCTCTCTCTCTCTCTCTCTCTCTCTCTCCCTTTCTTTATACTCGTAATAATATAGTCTCGAATATTTATTCCTTTCAACCAACCTTCTTCCCTTCCACAGAAAGTCATTGCGTTTTTTTTCTTCTAATCGTCAATCTATTAGAAACGCAATTAGTTTTTGGCGACCCCTATGTACACGTATAGTAACTTATTACCTATGCATTTTAGCTATCGAGTTGGTAACGGTACCGATACAAAGGTCGAAGCGAGCGACAGAGATGGAAAAAGCTCGTTGTGCGAAGAACAACGAACCGGCCGATTTTGTCACTTCCTTCTTCCTTTCGATAGCAAACATGGAGGTAGACCGGTGCAAAAGTATAGATTAGACGATCAACGACTCTGTAATGCATTTATCGATACACAAGTTTGTACCAAAACGTATAGAAACAACCACAACATTAACGTTTTATTTTCCGTTTAACCGATCGTACGTGTGTGGGCCTATCTTCTCGTACGATTTATTAAGCCGAGCAAGGGTTAATTATACTACGAGTACGTGTTTTATGACCACTGGGGGTAAAAGACGAAGACAGTTCCTTAGCTCGAGTACGTAGTATCGCGTATAACAAACTTCTCGCACGTATCGCACACGCGCTCATAATTCTTCCGACGCGAAATAACTCCTAGTACCGATCTATTCTCAACACCTTGAATTATCCACGCGATATGTCACGCCAAAATTCATTATAAGCGTTTTTAATTAAAGATATATGTTCGCGGTAATTCGCGGTCGAGAAACGATCTTTGTTTCTTTTTCGACTCGAGCTAAATAGTAAATCGTGTGCAACGATTATTTTCATTGACAAATTACGATCGTTATCGAGAAGAAGAAAAATTCATTCGCGTTTATAAACAGGGACACGAGTATGTAAATACGTTTAACGGTTAGATAGATATCGACGAGTTTCGGACGTTAAAATGGAAAATGTTAGTAAGGGACGGTGAGCAAACATCGAGAGTAAAAATCTTCAACGTTTGAGTCCCGACACGCGGTAAAGAACACCGCCGGGCCGGACTTGTACCAAGAGGCAAAAGCAAAGGTCTTATAGCACACGCTACGCCATAGTCGAGACCACCGTTAAGCGCACGTATTTCCTAATATGACATAACGGTGTACCGTTGCTCCGAAAGCGAGAAAAGACAACGAGAGCGGTGGGAGACAGAGAGAGAGAGAGAGAGAGAGCAAGAGGGAAAAAGAACGAAGAAAAAAAGGGCAAGCCGAAGAACAGAAGAAAGGAAAGAACGAGAGAGAGAGAGAGAGGGGGGGGGGGAGGAAAGAGCGAAGGAAAAAAACGCCACGGTGGAGGAAGTTCCTGGGGGAGCCATTCGGTAGTAGAGATCTCTCGAACGGAACCCCGAGAGTGCGCGTTTGCCTTATTTTTTCCCCCCTGTCCTCTCGCTCTCTTTTACTCTTACGTCCCACACCTTACGCCATATATCCCGCTAACGGGAACGATTCTTACAAAATAAAATAAAATGAAATATAAGAAAAAGGGATAACAAAAAATCAAAGAATGAAAGAAAGATCGGAGTAAAAAAAGGGGGTAAAAAATGCATTGAAACGGAACGAAGCCGGAAATGTGGAAAGGGACAAGATGCACGGATAAAAAAAACAACGATCCCTCGTAAGAGAAAGAGAATCCGGAACATCACTCTCTCTCTCTCTTTTCTTTCTTTCTTTCTTTGGTGTGTGTATAAGGCACGTGCTGCTGCAAAACGCGAATATATACACACGTGTGTGCTCGCGCAAAGAATTGGAAAATAAGAGGGGTCTAAAAAGAAATATTGCGGTACTTTTGTGGGAGTCGAGAGAGAGAGAGAGAGAGAGAGAGAAAGGGTCTCGTTCGTTGACGGAAGTGAACCTCTCTGGCAGCCCTCGGGCCAACTATTGTATACGCAAACCCGGACGTGAGATCATATTGAAAAAAAATATGCACTCGTAAACACACCTTCGTAACATCCCTGCTGTCAGACCTTCGATATATATATGTACATACACCGTATATTAACCAGTACCTATTATTCATCTTACCATTCGCTCCTCCAACGAGCAATGAAAGAATAATCTTCGGATATTCCTCCTGTCTTTTCATACTTTCCAAGAAAAATATTCGGTAAAGAATTGTACAGTTTTTTTTTTAAAGAGACAAAATGAAAGAAGACTATCAATTTAATAAATTACAAAATACAAATTTCGATCAAATTGAAAAATAGTGCGTTTGGTATCGTCTCAATGTTCTAGTTATCGTCGACGATCGAAAAAACGTGAGTTCTCTAAATGTTTTTCCCTTTTTTGGAGTATTTCGTGAATAAAGGAAGTGGAGATAGGGAAACGAGGAGAGGCGAGAGCAAATGAAGCCTGCAGGTGCCTACTAATGTGACATAACGGTATCCCGACGCAGTGGCTGTTGCTGCTGTTTGTAAAGGACAGAGGTAGCGCTCACCCGAGAATCGAGGAGAGAGAAGGAGAGAGAGAGAGATGGGAGAAGGAGGAGGAGGAGGAGGATCGAAGCCAAAGTAGTATTCACCGATGCAGACTTTGCTCGTGTATATGTAATGATTTTTCGGGGTGGGGGTGGAAAGGCTGCCGAGCCGGCCTCCTCGACCGCGAGTTGTGCTACCTCTCTCTCGCGATCGCGAACACCGGCCGTGCTTATTCCTCGGATAGTGGGGGTCGTTTTATTGGAGCGGTCATTGCACTTTTCGGAAGAGACACCAATCGAAAGGATCTTGCCCTCTCCTTATCTCTCCTTATGGTCATTTGTCGCGCACACACACACATATATATATCCATATACGACTTTTATACGATATCTTATCTCGTCTCATCTCATCTCGATGAGTCCTCCTCAGTTACGGCGTTACACTTTTTTACTCATTTACACAATTCAACAAAAAACAATTCGAGACTGCTGATTTTTAACTAAGATAGAGGTCAAACACTTCTAAGAATTATTGACAAAATTGTACATAGGAAAGACGTCTATCTCATGTAAATTTTGCCATTTTATAGTCGAGAAAAAAAAAAGTATAGTCAACTCTACACGATTCGATTTGATTCGCGTTGGATTAATCTCAGGGTCAAGGTAAACGTGGATTATACAGTCGACGACGTATCTCAAATGTCTTTTCGAAGAAAAAAATATAAAAATACATACCGATTACAATCTTTGGCTGCCGCGTAGCAGCGTCTAGCCTAGATTCTCCGTTGGCGAATATACGATACAGCGAATGCACATAGACACACACACACACACAAATACGAACGCGAGGATACACACATGTAGAAGGTGAATGCGCAAAAGTACCGTAACGCCATTTTCCGTGCGAAAATGGCGCAACGTCGAGGGATTCCGTGATATACCAGGACAAACTGTAAAGTATTACGCTCTACCGTAATGATGACCGTAGATTTGCGACGGTTTCGCGTTATAGTAATGTAAACTCGCATGCAACACGTGTGCAGTCTCGCCGATTCGTCGAGATCGTTGCCCCGTAACATTAATTCATACGCTAATAATCCTCGCTTCGGGAAGCTTCGCTTCTTTTCGAACGAAACGAGACGACAAACCGCAAGGCAAATATTTAAAAAAAAAAATTGACAAATTTGATTTCTCCGCACGTTTCTCTCTCCCCGTCTGCGATTCTCTCGTGCCAATTGCGGAGGTACAATATTGCTCATAGCTTGGAAAAGTATTACGCGGTACAATAACCCCGATCGTTCATCCACAAGGTGGCAAAAATCGCAACGAGACTCTCGGTGACAGTGGCCGAAGTACGAGCTTCTCGTTTAATCTTTGGGGTCATCGTAAAGAGCGAGCCATTCATCACGATCTTTGGAATATCGTCGTCGTCGTCGTCGTCGTCGTCGTCGTCGTCGCGCACGCAAATATTTGCAAATCGGTTTTGTGTCATTTCTTCTTATCGCTGTGTTCTTTTTTTTACCCCAGCATAATGCAAAAATAACTGCTTCCCAACTGCTCGTTAATAATCGATCAATTTTTACCCAAGAACCTGGCGCAAAACGACTTTTCATTAATTTACTTTCTCGCTTCCATCTTTGCAAAGAGAGACTTCCAATTACATTTTATTCGAGTCGAACAATATTACATTCGAATGAAATAATAATTAATCGTATCTCCCTCTCCCATTACTTAGAAACAACAAATTTACTCATAAAACAATAATATCGCGAATACGCTTAAACCGAATTGATATAATTTTTTTTTAAATACCCATTCGTCAAAACGTTATTCGAATTTTCATTTTGCACCTTGCAATCTCTACCAAAGATACGATAACACGTATACGCGTGAGGTGCGCAACGCGACGAAGCATTCTCGCGTAAAGTATTACGCACGCGAGACTCGTAGGTCGATCTACGGCGTGTCGCGCAAATTCGTAACGAGAAATATGCCTGTTAAGAGCGAGTACGTATCTTTCTCTCCTCGGTACATCGGACGATGTTGCTGCCTCCTTTGCTGTAGGATCGTGAGAGAGTGGAGGAAGAAGAGTGCCGGTCGGCTCTCGGCGATGGTGGTGGTGGTGGTGCGCGCTCGGTGGAGGAGCGAAAGAGGCGCACGGAGCACTCTGCGATATGTATGTATGTATATATGTATATAGATGTAGGTATATACCTACGTGTATAACCACGGCCGAGAGCTCGCGAAGTCAACGACCGTTCTACATTGACGCGTTGCGCGCCGTGCCGAGTGCCGCCAAGAGTTGAGTAAAGTCACGGCCAACCGTCAGCCGTGAGATTCCCTCTCCCTTCTCTCGCTTTCTTTCTCTCTCTCTCTCTCTCTCTCTCTTTTTTCTCTCTCACTCACTCGGACTGTCCTCTTCTCGTCTTCCGCAGCCTTGCCCTCTCGCACACACCCGATCGCTTATTCGCGCTACCTTGTCCTCTCTCTCTCTCGCGCGCGCGCGAGGGGTTGGCTCGCTTTTGCGCCGAGCCATTCTTACCCAAGTAACGGCTACGAACGTCCACCGAGTCCGGTCAAAAAGACGAATTTTCCTTTCGTCAACTGCGAACATATAAAAGGGAGGAAAATTACAGAGTGATGGGAAACTTTGCTCTTAAAAAAATTAATGATTCGATTAGAAATTTTCAATTAGATAGGAACAATTTTTGTTATAACGAAACAGTTTATACGAAAATTCACAAAAAATCATTCGACCCTAGTGCCAATACCATAAAGTACGAAAAATTATATTACAAATAAATATAACAGTAAAATTAAAAAAAATAAAATAAAAAGAAAAAATATTATCGATAATTTATAAAGAAACTAGTGACTCATTAATGAGTCGTCGATCGAGTATCGTACGTCTCTTTTCTCGAGTATTCGCCAAACAAACTGCGACTCTCGTTCGAAATCCACGCGCCTCGAGGGACAAGAGCGCCAACATAAAAGAACGAGAAGATGAGAAATATATCCGTGGGAGTAAACGAATTAGCATACAAAAAAGAAAAGTATTCGAGTCCTGTCACCCAGTTTCTTCGAAAGAGGGAGAAAAAATGATTATCGCGAGTCATTCTCCGTGCGCGTATGTACGATAAATATTTTTCGATGGAATTTACATATCGTGTCTTACGTGGGACAAAAGACGTCACCTTGTCAAAATAACTTTTGCGAGTCTCGTTTGTCGCCTGTACGTGTGTGTGACAGCGATAATTAAACGTCCTCTTCGAATAAGGCAAATAGAATTTTTTTAAAAAAAAAAATATATATATATATATATGGACCCGAGTATCCGTAATAGTTGCTCCGTAGTGCCGTGTATAGAAAAGCCGGAGCGGTGAGAACACTTATTCGTTATATAAGGTGAAAGGGCGACTGTGCTCGAGTCTCCTGGCATTGACATTGAAGTCCAAGCGGCTCGAATGCGGAAGCGACGAGCCTGCCGGCTTATTCAATCTCTTTCGCAACCGATACTATACCGCGTATACCGCTTATATCTACATATGTATAAATTTTTAATATTTATCCAAGACTCTTACCTCGCGCGAATTCGAACGAGAAATACAAAAATTGAATTCTACCTATTTTGGTATAGTTCTTTTTAATTCCTTTTTCCTTATATTATTTTCTCGCGTCTCCGGGCATGCGCGTATATATTAAATATATGGAGAGAAAATGATTCCACGAAATCTGGCTAGAGCAATGGAAGAACTAGGAGAAAGAAAAGCGAAGGAGCTCGACGTAGCTCTCGAGCAAATCGTGGAAGCATAGAGAGAAAGAGAGGTGACTCTCTTTCAACTGGGTTAGAAAGTACACTCTCCTCGATTCTATTGCAGTTGTGCTTGTTCGTCAAACTATATTTTCTTCGTATTATTATTTTCATGGAATTCTAAGTGATTCGAATGGTTTATCGGTCGGTCAAATATTATGATTAATTATATACAGCCGTGAAGTTTATACTCGTTCCATTTCGCTCCTACCCTTACTTTCCCGTTCCCCTCGGCAAATCCAGCCGAAGTTCAGCACGACGACCTGTGCATGCGTTTTTTTCTTCCTCTCTCCCTCTCCCTCTACACGTCTGTTCGCATCATCAAGATGCAAGAAGTGCCTGCGTGGCATATACAGGTATGCCCGGCCGCGGTATTTGGGTCCTTAGGTTCGATGCGACGTTAAAACTCGTGGTGGGTCTCATCGTATAGTCTTCGGCAAGGATGCCGCGTGCCGGTTAAACAAAGTGTGCTATTACAAAATGGGTTATGCAGCTCAACAGTGCCACTAGGTTCAAAGACCTCGTCGCATTGGATACCTGAGAGGCCGCTCACTCCGTGCTAGCGAAATTATATAGCGGGTCGCTGTGCACGCGCCAGTTAAACTCTATACACACACACACACACACACTCATATTTGTGTATAGATATATGTATAGCGAGGGAAGAGAGCTATACACGTACACACAGACACGTCTTAGCTCTCTTTCATTCGTTCGCTCTCGTTCCCTCTTTTCTATTTCCCCATTCCCTTCTCTCTCTTTCTCTCTCGTTCGCCATTCGCGACTGGTCTGGACATACCGCGTGGTTTCGCTCCCTCCTCTCGACAGTCAGCCAGTCTGGCGATACGCGACGTTCCACTACTGGAAAAGAAACAGCATCGTCCGCTCACCGGCGATTCCCCCCCATTGAAAGCGGCCGCACGTACGATGCGCCGTTGACTGAGACTACTTACGACCGCGGCACCCCGTTCGATCGGACTGGTCACAGGGCGCGTGTGCGACCAACTCGCGGCTATAACGTCCTTTTCCACTTGTACTTTTGCGAGCGGTTAAGTAGGTACGTACCCGGGGTAGACTGACGCGTGATCCTCTACGCGTCTTGAATCGAACGATGACTTCATGCATTCTCGTTACTTTTTCATCTCACGTTGCCGAAAAAAAAGAACGAGCATGAAAGTAACATCGAATGCTGACGAGGTTTATGGACTTTTCGACTGCATGCTCAAGCCTGTAACACTGTGAATCGAGAAATTCACTCGATGTCTATTATTTTACGGACGTTAAATAAAAAATGATTTTTTCATTGAGAACCTATTAACCGGCTAAAGAATTTGATCTACTGTCATATGTGTTTAAGTATCGTGCCGGCGTAACGGAAACGAACCATTCATAAGCAATTCTTCACTGTCGTTGACGGTGAAGTAGTGAGGCACGCTTTTGTTCAGACACTGCGCACGCGTCTGACCGCAGCGAGGGCTGTACTACTGAATTACGCTATATTTGTAAGCCACGCGTCGGTCGCAACGTTCTAAAAATATTTTTGCCCGCCCAATGGAAACTATTGTAACAAAAATAATTAATCTTTCGATCTGCCAAAACATTTTCAATCCTCAAATCTCTTTTAGTCCATAATTTTCATTTCATCCATCACCGGTACCGGTTTAACGATTTTCAGCGTGAAGAAGATCGTTTCCAGTAGACGCTTCGACGCGCAAGCCGTGAAACATTTCACGGGTTTCGTTTCGTGATTCGTGACCGCGAAAACGAATGTACGTATGTATATACAGGAAGAGAGAAAGAGACTGGTATACGTTAAACGCGATGACTCTACAATTATGATCACATTGACGCCTCGAGTTCAATGACCTCTCTCTCTCTCTCTTCCTCCTCTTTCTCTCTCGCATCACAGATCCTGTCGCCTGTCAGAAGGAGAGTCCGCTGCTCCGAACGATAATGAGAGAGACCTCGCTCGCTCGCTCGCTAAAAGTCCGTTGATCTTGGCCACGAGATGTGCCCCTCTCGCATCATCGAGCATAATGTAACAAGAGAGAAAGAGATAGAGAGAACAATAAAAAAAATCATCGAAAAAACGAGTCGCAAAAAAAAGAATGATAAAAGAACAAAACACACGAATTCAGGGCCGGCCCCTTCACTTCGTTCGACTACCACTTAATATACACACACACACACACACACACACATATCGATATAAAAATATATACACGAGAAAGACGGGAACTTTTGCTACATATTGTCTCGGTAGATTCTTGGGCTCAGGTTCGCCAACGAACTATACAGACGTCGACTACAATGTATCGAAGACATTACGATATACATAGTTATACGCATTACCGAGCGTACGAACGTGAGAGAGCCGGAGAGATAGATATATATATAATGCTTATAGCAGTCCTATACTTCCTTCTCCTCCTGTTACAGGATAATATATAAATTTATATGTACATATGGGCAACGGGAGTTGAACGAACCCTCGACTCCTCTTTGGTTTCACTATTCTCTTGGATCTTTCTCCGCCTTTAAATCTATAGAACTCTCTCTATATATATATATACGCATATGCATTATAGCTTGCGTATACCGTAAAGCTTCACCGACATCGATGTCTTTGCCCCGATCATCCGTGGTTTCTCTCTTGCAAATCTCGATTTATCTCGCGACCTCCACACTCGAAGACGAACTGCGACGACGACGATTCGATTACGCAACTTCGGAGCCGCGCCTCGCGGTCGTTACCACCGCCTTCGTCCTCTCTCGCAGGTCGGAATCTCGACTACCAAATTTTTATTCGCATCTGTGTATGTCTATATGTGTATAGGACCGTCGAACTTTTCGAAGGCCAAATAGATTCGCTATTTTTCAAGGCCTCGCTCGGTCCCAAGAGGCCGTTTTTTTTCGATGGGCGTTGAAAAAAAAACATCGAAAAAAAAGCACACCTTACAATCTCGGATCTTGGCTTCGTGAGACGAAGCAGAAAAATCTTTCGATCGACTCGCGTTCAACGTACGTAATATCTGATAAGAATCGACGTACGTCTCTCGTGTGCCCGCGGTTACTCTCGTTTGTCAAGATGATGTCGAGAAAAAAAAAAGAATGGAAAAAAGAAGAAGGAGAGAAATTGATTTCAAATTCGTATTAGCGTACGAAGGTTTCCAAGCAAGATCTCTTGGCGTGTACGCTCGTCTATGTGTGACCGAGTACGTTGACTCTTCGATTGGGACTTTTTTTTTAGGTAGCCGAAACGCCGAGAGAGGGAGAGAGGCTTCTCGGTCTTACGAGACCGAAAATGAATTCGGTTTTACTTTTGGCCGGGCCCACCGGTCGAGCTCTCTCTCTCTACTTACCTATATATATATATATCTTTGTACATATATATATATATAGGTATAGTACTGCCTGTACTACAGGCACTACGACCGTGTTTCGTCCCACTCTCTCCCTCTCCCTCTCTCCCTCTCACTGTGTCTCTTTCTCTTCGGACAACGGGTCCCTCGGAATAACGGTGCGTTACGTGCTTCCCCTTCTCTTAGCTCTCTCTCTCTCTCTCTCTCTTTCCCATTTTTCTGCCACGTATACGTAGCATGCACTCGCGACCGTCGCGAGCGAGACCGCCGGCAGATTCCACGGCGTGTGTTTAACGCGGACCAGATGCCGCAGCACACATTTGTGTTCGCTAAAGTTGGAATTCCAACTCGCACATTGGCTCGATACGTGCCGATCTTCGAGAAATGTTAATTATTTTCTCAATATCAAGCTATTTTAACATCGTACAGTGCGAGAACGCAAGCAAGGGATGAAAAAAAGCCAAGTGGTTGAAAATTTTTATAATAATAATCGGCTATAAAAATAATGTTTTCTTTTTAGAGAATACACGTTTCCAATCGAATTCTTGAAACTCGAAGCTCGACTTCGAAATTCTGCAAAACGATTCGCTCTTTTCTTCTTCGCACAATACAAAAATCGCGTTCTATTTTACGATCTCTACTCGTATTTTCCCTAACGTTAATAGCGATATAGTACGGTAAATCGAAAGGCCTGCACGTATTAAGGAATGTATCTACAGATAAACAAATATTCCATGTACATAAAAATTTATATATATACATATTCCGTGTCGTTCGGTGACCGTGGGTGTGCAGGCTTACCCCCGCCCCCGCCCCCCCCCTCTCCCTTCACCCATAGCGTATATACGTTCGAGGTACACATACAGTTAGTACAGTTAGCCGAGTGACGCGCGGTTTCGTTTCGTTACCTCGTGTCGTTTCTTCACGTCCCGGTCGTGTCTCGCATATATGCGGAACGCGCGCGCGTGACACTCGTCGTATATAATAGCGGAGGTGCGAGCGCAAAAGCAATATGGTGTCTTGTGCAACGGGGTCTTTCTCTCTTCGTCTCCTCTATGGTGAAAAAGAAGAAGAAAAAAAAACGGGAGGGGTGGGGGATAGAAAAAAAACGAAAGAAACGAGAAAATGGAAGAAGGGGAGGGGGTCGGGTAATATCGGAAACCTCCTTACTCGCCGGTTCGGGCCCCGAAGCCACGGTCAACCCGGCAAAAGCTACCGCGCCATGGCCATTCCACATCAGCGTTCTTACATACGGACACAGCGTGTATATAGGAGGACGGTGCGAGACGGCACCGCGACGGACCAAGTCCAAGTCCAGCAAATCGGCGCGCTCTCCGCTCGGGCCCCGCAAAGACTCTACTCAAGTGGGACAATGACCGGTAGAGACCTTCTTTCAAGTCCGCGGACGCCTCGCTGAGCGCAACGCTGGGCCTTACCCCCTCTCTCTCTCTCTCTCCTCGCGAACTCGAGAGAATCGATTCTCGCGGGCTCCACGCTGCTACTATCGCCCCCCACCTCCCGTATAGTTTTTTTTTCATTTTCACATTTTTCTTTCTTTTTTTGTGTATGTTTTTTTTGTTCAATTCGATCCTCGACGTGTCGAGCGAAGGAGACGAGGAGAGTCGAGAAGAATCGGGGGTTGAAGAGAAAAAGAGAAGATTATTATTCTCGGAAGCAACCACGCTCGCTTCGCTAATTCATTGGCGCGCGAGCTCTCGTCGCTTTTCCGGTTTACATTTCTCGCGGTTTATACGGCTAATGCAACAGAAGGCACTTTGTACGTGTGTCTCTAAGTGTCTGTGTCCATGAGAGATTCTCTAGGCACGAGATCCAAAGATCTTTATGTACGTATTGTGTGCTTGCGGGTTTGGAGGGAGAGAGGGGAGGAGAGGGGATGTGTGTACTTGCACACACGGGTTATTGGCGTTCCGCATTTGTTGTATGAGAACGCGGACGCAGAACAAGTTGAATGAACTCTCGTAGCCCCCGCGCCCGTTGCAGAAGAGAGTTCCATCGGGGTGGGGGGTGAGAAGAGAGAGACATAGAGAAAGAGAGAGAGAGAGGAGGGAGAGAGTGAGAAAGAGAAATGGACGAAGGAACGATATGACGATCCACTTAATTATTCGTTCTCTTTCCTTTCTCGTCAATTTTCAATTGTTTTTTTTTTTTTACAAATCGTTGATTTAAAGATTTTATTGGAAAATTGATTCGTTTCACCAATTTTTCATCGGCCAACCAAGCCAATTTCTCATTTACCTTTTATTTATGTATGTATATAAAGCGTGATTTTAAAAAAAGACTGTAGAAAATTGATAACTGGTACAGTCGCGTTCGTGTTTCATCGACGAGAAGAGAAAAGATCGACGACCCGACGACGTATCTGGGTTAGTAGTCGTCGCCGATTCACGCGGAAATTCTTCTCTAGGCGTGTACTACCTATGCCGCTGTTACTCTTCTTCGGCTACCGATGCTCATCCTGACTAGCGTATAATCGCGATATTGCCACGACGAGAGTCAATGTGTCACAAAGAATGAATAATACCGTCGAAAATATTTCTATTCTAAGAAAAATGAAATTCTCCCGATGACCCATCGATTATAATGAAATTCGGGATGACTTCCGGTTTGCGAATCATCGATTTGTTTGGCAAACCGAATTACCGAATCATCGGCGCCATTTGACAAAAAAAATCTAACGTGCGATTTTTTTAAATTGTCGCTCGTTAAAAAATAATCTCGAACGCGTATGCGGTAGACGCGCGAGACAGGATCTCGTCCAGCGCGAGAAAAAAAGAGGGAGAAGCGAGACCGCTGGTCTGAATCGTTCGCCAGCCACGCCGGGGGCGCAAAGGTTCGATGACCTTGGGCCTCGTGCCGAAACCGCTACGTCTCTCATTAGCCGCGGTCACGACGAGGAACGAGAAAAAGAATAAGACGTGAGAGAGAAGGAGGAAGCAAGGCCTATCAATTTCAACGTCGTTTCTCTCGTCCGAGTCGTTCGATAATGACACCTCGAGAATGTAAAATACGAAAAAAGGCGACTACCGATTCTCGTTCGTACGAAATACGGTGGGACTTTGAGAGATACGATCGAAATCGCACAAAAATCGAGACATTGGCGATTTTTTTCTCGAATTTTTTGAATTTCGAAACAAATTTCGTATCGATTCATAATTAGCGAAAAAATAAATCGTTTGTAGGTCGATTTTTAGCAAAAACGGGGTAACTGTTCGTACACTTTTTGGTTAGAGAGGGGAGGATGTGCAAGATCTATATACCGTTGTCTTGTCTACATTATCGATGAAGGCGTGCACAGGATTAGCCCCTGACGAGGAGCGAGACAAACTTTGCACGTGTCGCACGCTCCGGGGTAAGCCACACGAGCGAGACGGAAATAAACGACGAGTAGGGGTGAGTGCGAGGGCGGCGTCGATGCAACGTCGTATTACCGAAACACTGGGAAGAGAAAAATAAGATAACGAAATATAAATTATTTGTATTTTCTTTGCCAATATTTTTTGGGAAATTAAACTTTTTATTATTATTTTGATCGATCGGATTGCGAAAATCGAGTCAATTTTCAAAAAAACGCAAGTAGCGATGAAAATTGCTGTGCAAGAATAACGGTAAAAAAATAGTCGTGCGTATGACATACGTGTGTGCAACGACGAATAAAATAAAATGTAAAAAAAAATTTGAAAAAGGGAACTGCAGAAGAGATAACAAAGGGCTAGTGCACGAGGGTGTCACGATGCACGAAAAACCGAAAATGTCAAAAGAGACGGGGAGAGACAGAGAGAAAGAGAGAGAGAGAGAGAGAGAGAGGGAAAAATAAAGGGGAGAGTTGCATCGCCTCGTCAAGGGGTTGAAAGGAGAGTGCAGAACGGTAGAAAGCGAGAGAGATGTGGAGAGTGCAGACAACAAGAAGTATATACGTATATAGCGAAAGGAGAGAGGGGTAGTAGATATACATACGACAAAGTCAGGAAATATGGCCCGGGAAGTTTTCAAACGTGAAAATTTCACATTTACCATATTTATTAATTCAAAAAAAAAATGAAAATGCAATAAAATCGCGCATTGTTCACTCCTCCCTTTAAAACTTAGCCAGCTCGAGGATTTTGAAAAATGATTATTCCAGCGATAACAATAGCCCCAAAGTATAAAAAAAATAAACAAATAGAAAACACACGGTTCGCAATAAATACGTTTTAAATGCGTGTAAATGAAATTTGAGGTTCGAGGGGTAGATCTTACGGGGATAAATGTAACAATGGTTCATATTTCCTAGCTTTAGCCTATATAGAGAAGAGGGCGGGGAAGAGAGAGGGAGGGAAAGAGAGAACGAGAGTGGAAGCAGGAAGGGTGAGTCTCTCGGTCTCTTTCCCTCTTCGTGGCAAAGCGGGTCGATCGAAAGCGCAGCGCAGAGAGAAATGCACCACCACCCACCCACTCTCGCCGCGCGACCATGGTACAAACTCTCCGGTGGGCCACGCGCCCGTGTGTACGTAGGTGCACGTACACGTATATGCGCCCCCGACCGGCGCGCAATACCAACGACGAACGAACGACCGAACGAAGGAACGAACGAGAGAGCTACGGCTCGAGCCAAGCCGACTCGTGTTGGGCTAGGTCAGGTCTACCCGAGTTCCACACTGTGCCATCCGCGACGAACGCTGCCGCCGCCGCCGCCGCCGACGACGACGACGACGACGACGACGACGACCAAGACACGACCAAGAAGACGACCAAGACGACCAAGACACGACCAAGACGACGACCAAGAAAAACGCATAACGCCAGGACGATCGAGACGTCGCGGATCAAGGCTGCAAAAAAAAAACTACCCGAGCCAAATTTTCGTCATTCTTGCGAGATAACAAAAATAACGAGAGTTCTCGTGTTTATGTGACGATTAGGAATACAGTGCGATCGATTATTTACGAATTCTTTAACGAGACGTAAATTAATGAGGCTTGGGACTCGTGAATGATCGAAGGAAAGAAAAGGGATTCGAATTTACGCGTTTTTGCGATCATAAACTGATAACAATAATAACAAAGTTCTAACGGAGATTATCGTCGATTAACATTCTCAAAGTGTTTGTTTTCTTTTTATTTTATTTTTTACGTCGTAAGGTGTATTTTTCACGAGTGTGAAAAAGAAAAATTAAAGACAAGAACGCGAGGTTTTATCGCGAGCAACTATCGAAGAAAAAAGAAACGAATGCGGCAATGCGAGCTTTCTTTTGTTTTGTTTTATTACCGAGTGAATTACTGATCGACTTTTGGTGACGCTTTAATGACGTTTGGAATATTTTTTATTTTATTTTAGTACGCGCTTTGTGTTAAGGGGTGGTTTTTTTTTTTGTAAATCCTACTCGCCGGTTGCTTTACGTATTTGTGTTGATAAGAGGACGCTACGAGGCAAACCTCGAGAAAAAGCGTTCGAGTGAAAAAAAAAAACGAAAAAACGTCGCACCGTAGAAAAACGAGTCTTCCGAAAACAAAGATAAATAACTCGTGTGCGGATGATCGAACGAGTGCGTGAATCGAGTGCTTCGTAGAGAAAAAATCTATACAACACGGTTCGATTATTGCAGGCCGGCTTTTGTGAGAACAAATTTTTCTCTCATTTTTCTCATAAATAATCTCATTAAAAAATAATTAATCGAAACGTTCGATAAAAAAGCACAAACTCCTTTTATCCGACGGTTCTCGATGTCCTGATAGTAGTACGTACGTTTCGAGACAATTTTTGTTCTCCTAAAAAAAAATTAATAATCCTTGGAGTAAAACGAAAAACGCGAACAAAAATCATCGAATAATACGTAAATGTTGAAAAAAGTTGGAAAATCGTCTCTCACTCGTGAACGAGACGACGCCAAACGTTCGTCAACGTATCTCATTGGACTCAAGCTCATCACGAGACGCTCCTCCTACTGTATTAAAATGATCTCTACGATTTCATTGAAAAATTATAGAATCACATAAAATCGAAGGAATAAAGCGAGAGCCAAATATCGTGAGAAACAAACAATTTGAAAGTCTCTCTTTTTGTATTACGAAAAAGAAGGAGAAAAACAAACAAGTAAATCATCGAAATAGTTGGCGAGGAGTGAAATAAATATTTTCAAGACGCACATATGCAGCTTATCGAAGAAGACTGAAACTCGTGTACGTAAGAAAATTCACAATTTTTTATCCCCTCCCCACCTGTGTACCACAATTTTTCATTCGTTTCATTCATTAATTAAAAATTTAAAAAAATAAATAAAAAATTCATATAAAACATATAAAAATTGTTACCGCGATGATTGTTGTACCTACGTAAACGCGAGGGGTCGTGTAGAACGCCGCCGAGTTCTATGAAGTGAAAATGAAAACGCCGCGATCGATTCTCTCGCGGGTCAAGCGAGAATGTCTGAGGCGTTGCACCACAGGCCCGTTGCATCCTCTCGTTATATATTTATTTCTCGTCTCGTTATCGATGTATGAAAATAAATTTTTTGTTAATATATTCTCGGGGGGGGGGAGGGTTTTCGAGCAAAAAAATCTTTAGTCGATATTTATTCCGGAAAGGGTTGAATTTCGAGAAAGTCAAAGAGAAGCCGGAAACCCAGGTGTGTGTATGTGTGTGTGATAGAGAGGGAGAGAGAAAGAGGGCAAGAGGGACGAGGAGGGAGGATGGACCTCGGAGTTTATAACACCCCCGACCACCCAACGACCACCCAACCACCCTCTCGCCACCCCCACTTGCAGTCGATCAATGCGTCGACGGGTTTCACTTTCGCGGTGTTAAAGCGTGCAACTCTCCCACGGTATGCAACCGAAAGTGCACCAAAACTGCAAATGCCGGAAATTTGACAATCCCACATTTGTTTTCCCTATAAAATTACATCATCATCGAATACGAATTATGGAGAACAAAAAAAAACTGTACATTTTCCGTAGATACATTTTTGCTGGGCATAAACATTAATTATCAATTGTCAATTATGAATAATCAACGTTCCGACAGTTTCAATTACAAATTTGGAAACGTTAGATACTTTTCTTTGCGACGATAAATTTGAATAAATTAAAAACGATATATTTTTATGATAATTCATTAATGATTCTTTACTAATATCGATATTATTATTAATTATTATGGATAATTAGTCATCGTTTTATCGTAGAATTATTTTTCGTTGAGATAGTCGTGCACAAAGTTGGATTATATTCCATTCCAATTAGTCATTTCGTTCAATCGCCCGTGAGTCAACAGTCCACATTACACCGAGAACACAGGTTTCTCTTAAACACAACGGCTCTGACGAGGCAGGGAGTATTCGCGGAATTTACGACGTTATCGAGTGATTCTCCGCTACGCAATTCGTGACATAATATGACACTACCGGAGCTTCGTATAATTTAGCGCAAAGCCAATTTTCTAAAAAGATCGCTATACAACGGTAATTTGTTGGAAAATATTACAGATGAGGAGTCTAGAGAACGATCCTATACGTCGGTTAGAGTTAATAACGCTTTTAATTGGATCGACTCGTTAATTATGTATTATTTTTTCTTTTGATTTTAGTGAAGAATGGAGGCCAGCGAGTGGGATCACGCGACCTTAAGGGAAGAAGAATTCGAGCAACATGCCGTTTATTTGGTGCCGGATGTATCGGCCTCGCCGAACGATGCGAATCGTGCCGAGGGTTCTCTACCGAGAAATCTCGTACTCAAACCTTCCCAGGCACTCGATGACGTTAGTATAATTTTTTTCTTCCACTTATTAGAACGTCTAAAAAATTAATTTATCCTTTGAATTAATTTAATGTATATTTTCATATAATAAAGATATATATAATCTATAATATAATATAAGATAATAATCGGTTAATAATAAAAAAAAACATTGTTCGTTATTTACAGATGTTGGGCGTTTGGAGCACGAGTTACATTCCCAAGGGTACGCGCTTCGGTCCTTTGGTCGGTCAAGTCTACACGAAGGACTCTGTACCGGCTGACGCCAACCGGAAGTATTTCTGGAGGGTGAGTTACCATTTAAATTCTTCATTTATACGATCAATTGGAGTCTCGTAGGAAAAAAAAACACAATTTTGGTGGAAGACGAAATAAAAAGGAAAAGAATTTGTAACAACGCGCGTGTATCTAATCGCGGAGAACGAGCCGAGAAGACAAAACTGGTTTCATTCGAGCCAACCCAGAGGACCTTAAGGCAAAACCCATGAAGTCATTCGTGCCTCTCCACTCCCGTCCTTCCATCATTCTCTCGGCGTGTAAAGTGGGCAAAAAAAATTTAACAAAAATATCCTTCCAAGCTAGTTTTCACTCTCGTCGCTCTGATCGATTATACACACGAGCGAAATATATATGTTCCCCGTCATCGTTGATGACGAAATCGCGTTCGCTCGCTGGGAAACATACTCTCGTAACTCTCGACCACCTGTGCCGTCGAACATATTTTTTGTACGCTACGAAAAAAAAGAAAAAAGAAAAGAACAAAAATCAACCATAAAAAAAGATCGATTTATCAAACGTCCAATCGTTTTTTATGATCCACAGGTGTACAAGAACAACGAGTTGTTCTACTACATCGACGGTTACGACGTGCAAAAGTCCAATTGGATGAGATACGTTAATCCGGCGTATTCTTCGGAATCGCAAAACCTCATAGCCTGTCAATATAAGGTGAGTCGAGGAAAAAAACAGAAGGAGGAAGATAAATAAAGGTTTAAAATGTTGAACGCGTGTCTAATAAGTATTCTCACTTTCAGATGAACATTTATTTTTACACGATCAAACCAATCCTACCGAATCAAGAACTTCTCGTTTGGTACTGCCGGGAGTTTGCCGAGAGGCTCAAATATCCCCTCACCGGTGAACTTATGCTACAACGAATACGTGAGTTTAGAACGATATTTAATTCAAGCGTTTGGAATTGGTTAATGGATTTTGGGGAATGATTGAAAAACGGATTAGGATCGCGTTGAATTATTGCTAATTTATTATTTCGTTGGATTACACCAAAGTGATATTCCTCCTATGTAATGTGAATTTTATTTTCCAGGACAACATTTCCAACAATCCACATTATCACCGGAAGCAGCTCCAACGGTGGAGGTCGTTCTACCCCTCAAAGACTCGACGATATACGAGAGACGTTGTCAAATGACGCCAACCGATGGTTCAGTGAGATCCGACGAGGGTTACAATTCCAACGGTTATCACGACGAGATTCTCACCCCACCGGAAGAGAGCAGCGAGTCCGATTCTGAGAATAATTACGTTCTCGATTTCAGTAAAAATACAAGAGCAACGACAACGAGCGAATTGCGAAACAAGCAAGACAGCGTCGTGCTAAAAAACGAATATAGAAAAGTAAAGATAAAGATACCGAAGGCTTACAACAATTTCCAAAATGGGAAAACGTGCGTGGAGAGTGGGGGGGCTAAGGAGAAGGACGATTTGTCGAGTGGCACGGTAACGCCGGAAATTCCTCAAAAACCCGTGTCTCCGATACTTTTGCAGAAGCAAACGGTAATATCGACGTCGAACGACGACGAGCTCCTTCTCAAGAAGGAGACGAAGCCTTTTTACGAACCCGAGGCGAAAGGACCGCCGATTACGATTTCCAGTAATTCCCGACCACCCTACATTACGAGTCCGAGCAGTTCCATCCTCGAGAATATTTTACTTCGCAACAATACCGACAGCAATAACAACAATCCAAGCAACAATAACAACGGCTCCAACAACACCAGTACTCACATACATCATCACAATTCACTAAACAATCACATCAACAATCACAATCATCCTCATCAGTCGCAAAATCATCAAAATCATCAAAATCATCATGGAGTTTACGCGACGCATTTGGATTCGGTGACGCCTCCGCCCTCGAGTCCAACGGAAATGGCGTATTCTTACAAAAAATCACACCGATACGGTAATATATTGCCCTGTAGCCCGGACTCTAGTTCGAATCTACCGATGCAAACGGAGACGTGCAACGCGACGAGTACGCTCGTAAATTCCACGAGTAACGTACCGATGCTTCAAAGCCCTGGAAATTTACATTCGACCAGTGGAAATATGAGCAATCTCTTGCATCCCTGCAACTCGATACATTCGGCCAGTGGTAATGGAGGAAATATACATTCCAGTACGTTACTGTCGTCGACCTCGACGACGACAACCACGACGAGCCTCGGCTCTTATCCCTCGACGACGACCACCGGCAATGGTCTCGTTATCAAGTCGAGAAAGACCAAGAGTCCCTCGCCGTGCACGACGACCAACGCCACGACGACTTCGCCCATTGGAAATTCAACGATTTTATACTCCAACGGCTCTTCGGGACACATAGAATCGACGAATTCTATGTATCTCAATGGAACGAACAATCCTAGTGTCTCGCCCATTTCGCCGATTCACTCACCCTCGTCTTATCCCTATGGATTGTATCATCAAAATAGTCCGATGCATCAACACGTCGTAGCACCTCTGTCGATCAATTGCGCGGCTTACTCGCCAACACCCTCGAGCGCCAATGCCTATGAGAGAAACGACGGAAGAAGACACGAGAATGGAGCGAGCAACCATCAATTGCCAACTTCGTCGACGATGCAGATCGATGGAAATTCGTCGAATCTGATCGCCGGCACGCATAATCTTCATCTTGGACATCATCCTGGATTGACGATTCACGCGAATTCCTCGTCAATCAGCAGATATTCACCTGCAAGCTCGCTCTCACCCGACGATCACGCATGCTCGCAAAGCGGATCGCTCAGTCCCAATTCTCAAGGCTCCAGGGGTTACAGATCTTTGCCCTATCCTCTCAAGAAGAAGGATGGAAAAATGCACTACGAGTGCAACGTTTGCTGTAAAACTTTTGGACAGTTGTCCAATCTCAAAGTTCATCTTAGAACTCACTCCGGCGAGAGACCGTTCAAGTGCAACGTTTGCACCAAGAGTTTTACACAACTGGCGCATCTTCAGAAACATCATCTCGTTCATACGGGTAATTATAAATAATTATAATTAATAATTCTCGATCCATGTCCTTTATTTGATTTTCCATATCGCAATTTTCATGCCAACAGGCGAAAAACCCCATCAGTGTGAAATCTGCAAAAAGAGATTCAGCTCAACGTCGAATCTCAAGACCCACCTGAGACTTCACTCGGGCCAGAAGCCCTACGCTTGCGACTTGTGTCCGGCGAAATTCACGCAATTCGTTCATCTCAAGTTGCACAAGAGATTGCACACTAACGAGAGGCCTTACACGTGTCAGGGTTGCGACAAAAAGTACATAAGCGCGAGTGGTCTCAGGACCCATTGGAAAACGACGAGTTGCCGTCCGAATAATATTGAGGACGAGCTCGTTCTCGCTGCTGCAGTCGGCTCACCGAGTTATTACACCGAGTATGGCTCGGACATGAATGTTGGTGAGTAATTAACGAATATAACGAGTAAAAGCATCCTTCCTCTTCCGCGCGAATAATCTACTAAAATTATAATTACAAAATTCAATTATTCATAATCATTGCTATCACCATTTAAATTATTCATTTTTCCATTCGAATCTTTTTACAGGCAACATGCCCAAGGAATGCGAGCTCGAACACATAGAGAATTACGAGAGGCGTAATGGTGCACATGGACCACACTCCACATCGCTTCACAATCTCGACAGTACGGTCGGAAGACCGAGCGTCATAGAGTCGTCACAGCCACACATAATCGAATGCACATAACCGGACGTTACGACGATTGGTGTATCCACCGGTGTGGCATTTGACCAATCGGTATATTCGAGTTCTCCGTGGTGATGATCGTGAGACGAGGAACTCGATCGAGGATGAAATTCAATACGGTACGATCTGTGCGAGTGAATTATCGTTTCGTTCAAGTGCAGCGCGCGAACGTGCTCGTGCCTCGACCGTTTAAGAGAAAAGAGAAAGAAGAATCGAACGGAAGAGGGACTTGAATCCTTCAAAAAAAAACAAAATCGTTCTTCGAGCCTCGCGGCTCTTTTATCACTCTTTCTCTCTCTCTCTCTCTCTCTCTCGCTCTCCCATCGATTCCTCATAAACGGTGCAAAGACTTTTAACTCCAAAGTTGAAACTCGAGCGGTTTCTCTCTCCCGCGTTTACGAATTAGGGCTTAATTAGCGAGGATCGCGCGACCTACACATTTTTTCGTTTATTTTTTTTTTTTTGCTTTTTTTTTGTCCGAATACGCGGCGAGGAGCAAACTGGCGGATTTTGTCGGCACCCGCCAATGTTCGAGAAAGTTTAATTGAGAAATGGTGATACGAAAAATTAATCAGAAAGTCGAGAAAATCTTGAAATTGGGAAATATGAGAAAGAAAGAAGAAGAAGAAGAAAAACAGAGAAATGAAAATTTTCAAAAATAACCAGTGACGACACGACTGCAACTATACGAGACCTGTACCTGTATATAATAACGTTATTGATAAAAAAAAATCGATAACTTAATGAAGTAATTTAAAAGCTATGCGTATATATACACACACACACACACACACACACACACATACATATATATATATATATAAATTAAAAATATATAAATTTATAATTTATATACCGTCGGTTGGCCGAGCGGTGGGCTGCGTTCGTGTTTGTCTCGCAGTGGTCACGCGTCGCTTTTTTGTTTCATTTAAGTAATTTATTGAAGCTTGGATCGTAGACCTAAGATCTAAATCACAAAAAATAAGAACAAATTACACCGCGATTGTTTGAACCACTCACCCAGACCCGCGCTAAGATATCTATGTTTAAATATATGTATACATATATATATATATACATATATAAATTTATATTGTACATATTTTCGATAAGCATGAGTTTTTATTTTTTTAATTTTCCATTTTCGCAATTAGCGAGGAGAGAGTGTAAGCGAGTGATCGGTCAATCTTCTAGAATACCAATCAGTATTCCCTCCTCGACGTTAGTTCCTCCGTCGACGAGAAGCAACTCGATATACCAAGTATACGCGCAGTTTTCTTTTATTATTATCAGCTTGTCCACGGGCTGGAAAAAGATGCCCATAAAAAAAAATAAAAAATAAAACAAAGCGTCGATCGCACAAATTCAATCGCGATTTTTCGAAATTTCGGTACTTCCACTCTCTCTCGAGTCTCGCGCGAGACTAATCGGGAAATAATTTCGACCGAATTTCGTACTTCCAAATAAATAATAAGAATTAAAGAAGTATGTGACGTCGAGGTGAAGAACGAGGGCAGCCTACCGTCGAATACGAGACACTAAAAGATATATCGTCGTAGAACAGCGACTCTTGAAAGTATCAAGATTTTTTTCGCGAGAAATTAAGTATCGTATCACGATCCTGGAAATAAAAAGGGCAGGAGGAATGGGTCGGCTACGATCGGAGATTGAGACTCGCTGTTTTATGATTATATTCAATGACGTTTCGCAGACTGATATAATTACACGGCCGTTCGAAACTCGAGCATTTTTTGAAGCAATATACCGAGGATCTCTCTGAAAGCGAATTTTGTTTCGAAAAAATCTAGTTTAAAAAGTCGTGAAGAAATTCATTGGCAAGAATTTCGTATAAATTGGCGTGTAAACAATTTTACAGGCAACGTGGATGATTTAGGCATTGAACGGAAAAAATGCCCGAGACCACCGTAATATCTATAGAGCAACGCTTGAATGGCGTTTGGATGAGAAATTAATAAAATGTGCAAGCACATTCGTCTCCTGCGGAATAATAATTCGCGAACTGTACAAAGAAAAATTTTAATCTTCGAGGGGGGGGGGGGGGGGGGTGAAAAAAAAGAGTACGGGAAATATAAATAGAAACGGGAGACGGTCACGATTGTCGAGCCGCTGGGAGAGTGAATGCACATTTTTCTAGTCGTACGAATATACTCTTGGAAAACGGCGAGACGCGAAGAGCCGAATTTCCGCATGGCAGCGGTCAAAAACGAAGGAAAAGAAAGGAAAAAAATAATAAAAATAAACAAAGACAAATTATATACGAACGAAAAAAGCGTAAGGAGGCTTCCAAGGCAACAAACATTGCAATTCTTCCTACGAAAATCGCATTGCACATTCGATTTCTTTTTTATTATCACGAAGTCAATTCATCAAACTAATATAATAATTAATACGAGAATTACAGTCCGCAAAAGGGGAAAAAGAACATCATCGAGAGGATAATAAGAAACGCGCTTCTTCCGATGGCGAATTGCCGCGATGCAAAAGTCATTCTGTGAATTGCCTCGATTAGCTACCTTGCCTGCATCAAGCGCACTGTATCAAATAAGAAGAGAACAATTCATTAAACGAACGAGACTAAATAGCAATTACGAAAAGAAGACAAACAAAAAATAAACAAGAATATTCCGGAGACATTTAAACACCGATGAAAGATCGAATTTGAACCAAACGGGTGATAAAAATTGAAGAGTCAAGGACATAAGGGAGACCCATGTACATAGGCCGAAAGTAGTACGAAATTGTCGATGAGAGGAAACAAAATTAAAAGTGACTAACCGCCTCGGCAACAAACAAGCAATATTTAGTTCTTACCGTCTCTTTACAAGTAATCGACAACAACAAAAGGATAAAAGATCAACTCCAATCTGTACTGTTAAAAGAAAAGAAAAGAAAAAGAAGTCTAAACATCAATTGGACGTGTACGACGCGCATGTTCGTATTTAAACGACTATAAATTAAATGTTAATTATCCTTACACTTCGTAAATAGTAAGATATGGAAAAAAATTGTTACGCATTTATTATGATTATAATTATCGAATAGGTAATGCTCAATTAGCATTTGTTTCTTAAAATAAAAAATAAATATATGGCTGTTGGATATTTACATACGCGTACGAAACGAAGAATTTTTTTTACAGGACGGGCCACCCCCCCCCCCCAGCTTTTTTCTTTCACTTTCGAGGGAAAGACTTTGAAAAATCCTCCGAAACGTATGGACATCGTGACTCGTTTTGAGGGCTGGACGAAAAGAAAAAGAATCGATTCGTTGACGAATTAAATGTGGATTCCGAATAGACTGAACTACGTTTTAGCTGTTTTCTATTTTTTTTTCTTTTTTTTTCATTGTTTTATTGTAAATTCATTTCTACAATCATCGAGGTTGTCTCTCTCTCTCTCTCTCTTTCTCTCTTTGCATCCCTCTGTGGATCATCGCCGTTTACATTCGTCGATAAGTAATAAAACATGGAATCGGCCATGCACAATCGCCGATCCTTTTATATTTTTGTCATTTTTTTTCTTTTTCAACCTCGCATATTTTGTCGTATGCTCGGTCGAGACTATACTAATTCTTGATTTATTCACAATTCCTTACAAAAAGAAATACGTCAAATTAAAAATCCTCTTGAACAAAATTTTGTTTAGCATGATTAGCTCGATCTCGATCATCGATCGATGATCGTCGATCGAATTCTTCCTGCTCGTCAAAAAAAAAAAAAAAAAAAAAAAAAGAACAGAAATGAGATAGACAAAAAAAGAGAAGAAAAGTGTTCTAATTAATTCACATTGTATTTTTTTTGTTTTTTTTTTTTTCATACGTTCTGGCCTCGAGGAACGAGTGATGCCTTTTTCCCTGTATATGGATGAGTGTTTGTACGTGTGTGAGGGTGTCGCGTGTCGAGTGTCGAGGGAGAACAATGTAATGTTCCTATATGGGTAATTAGAAAAATAATACAGTTTTCGTTTCGCTTAAGATTGAAACAATTGGCTATACGTAAAAGTTCTTTTTTTTTTTTATCACGTGATTCGAGTCGGGGGATTATCGGACATTTTGAACATGTACGTGTGTCATCGTCGCGGGCAACATATATATATGAGAAAATAGCTGGAAACAAAAGTTCAAGCGGCTCTTTCAGGATTCTCGTTTGGGGAATGGAATGAGACAATTTGTTTTCGTTGTACATCAACGGTGATCGATGAAAATTCAAAGAATAAAATGAAGGGTTTAAAAAAAATGAACAACACGAGCACCGCTTACATATATCGCACCGCTTCAGAGACAGAGAAGATTCAATCGTAAGTCCTACCTTATCAAGGTACCGGACTGTCGGTTCCGCTTCCACTGTTAGTGCTCGCTTCGCTCTTTGTAGCGGCGATACGATCACCGCGTTTGGTGCTCTTTGATAGTGTCGCCACTTCTTTCAACAATCCCGAAATTTTTTGTTGCATATACGAGACTTTTGAGTCGTATTCCTTCTCCGTTGCCTTCATTTTGTTACGAAGTTCCGCTTCGGAGGTAAAATTTTTCGCTTTCAGATCGGTTATCTGTATAAATATATTAAAACGTTCAAATTTGAAGAAATTATCGTGACTTTTTGAGAGTTTAGACAGAGAGCAACCAACCTGTCTGTCCTTCGTCAGTAATTGGTTATCCTTCTGATTAATTTGCTTCTGCAAATGGGCGATTTTCTCCTTGAGTTGAGTAACGGCTACCACGTGATCCGAACTGTTGGGGTCGTGATGATCGTGAATCGGTACCATTCTCGCGACTTTCACGGGCGTTGGACCATTCGTGTCCGCAGACTCGGATTGTGGCGGTAATTTTGCCGCGTCCCCTCTTTGGGGTCTCTTATTGTGACTCTTCATCCTGTACAAATCGATCTAATCAGTTATTGACACGGAAACTCGACAATTTTGCGATTTCCATAGGCCATTCGGTAAATTTTTACCATTGCGCCAAAGTGAAGTTTAATAGCTAGCGAGTTATTGAGAATATTACTAAAAAATCTCGACGATCGTAAATTGTCGCTTAAAATGTGTACAAATGATTTAAAGAAAAGTAAACCCTGAAAGGACTCGAAACAAAGAATATTCCCATTTCTTGGTATTTGAAGTTTCGCTCGTACGATCGTTATTACTTTTGTTCCTTGTGCTTCGCCGCCCGTTCGTGCGACATTTTCATATGAGCTCTCCTATCGGCATCCGTCTGTTTTGTCTTTGCCAAGGCCCGCTTGTACGACAAAGTACAGAGCCAACATAAGAGTTTTCCATCGACCTAACGAAAAAAGTCGATAGAACTTTATTAATAACGCGTTAAACGATAGTTATTAATGTATTTCCGATAATCATCGTTGCCGCGACCTTCTTGTCCTCGTCTTGTCTGTCGAAGGCACACTTCTGCTTGCACTGCTCGCACGTCACAGGAGGACCGTATCTTTTCTCCGAATTTGTGCATCTTTGACACTTGCTGCCGATAAAAGCTGCAATTGTATTGCAATACTCGCAGGCCGATGGTTTTCCATAAGCCTTCACATTTTGCTCGCACTTCTTGCATATCGTGCACGTATTGCCCTTGCTATAACAGACAAAAGGGACGTACCGGAAAGAATTCGTTAATAGCGCTTCTATGCAAGCGTTGCCGACGATCGATATCGAAGAATAATACTTACACGGCTTGTTGAAATTCTGATCTGCAGTATGTACACTTAACCACTGGATAGGAACCTCGACACTCCTAAATGAAACAATACAAAGGCATTGGAGAATTCTCGCTATCGAACGCGTCTCATATCCAGAGTGAGATACGCGATATCGGAGATTATAACTTTCGTTATATTTCAGTTACGTAGTGGTTTTCGATGACAATCGAGCGTCGGATGACGGCGATAGGTATATACCCATTCCCTAAACAGAGTCATGCTCGACTCTCTATATGTACATATGTATGCGGATTAACACTACGCGACAACATCAGTTTGGTTCGAAGCATCCCTAACGATATTTTCACCTGGAAAATCCTATTATGCTCATTTTTACGTTTTCATCGTCACGAAGTAAAGAATTTTTACAACTCGCACACAAGGTTCGCATACGTTTACGATTATTCGCAAGACTAACCCGGACGCCCGGACGCCCGAGCGCCATTCGGAGGTTAGAAATTCTAATATTAGCATTCGGAGGGATTCGTTTCGACTTGACGCCGTTTTAGAAGTAACTTGGCATTTTTTTTATCGAGGAGATAAGCGATTTTGAGACGTATAATATCGGAGCGTGAAAGAAAGAGCTATGACGTAAAGAGAGGGGATTAAGGGGAAGAGGCAAAAAAGGAGAAATAACGAAATGGAAAATACACCGTACCTTGCACAATTGTTGTCCGGGTGACAGTTCCTCGAAGGGATGCCTCGAAAAGCATCCGGAGCACGCAAATAACGCTTTAGCATTGTTCGAGCTCATCTTCGAAGGCCCCGCCGACTTTGCAGCGGCTCTTGTGGGTTAATCGCGTATATCTCTCCCTCGCGCGACTCTTACCCGACTTGTACGTTCTCCACAGTTTACAGACGTCACGTATACGCGGGATTACGAGGCCCGAAAAAAGCTCTCTCGAAGCTGTCGCTTTAACGCACCAGATTTACTCGTAATTGGCGATTCACGAGGAAATAAATAAAAACATAACACAACGGAGAAGGGAGAGGAGAAAATAAGCGAGACGCGATCGCGATGTCTGCTATTCTTACATGTTTCGACGCCAAATGCGTGTTTAATTTTCCCGAGATCGCGGAGATTCACGAGCGATAAAAAGAACAACGAAACGTTTATTGTTTTTTGTCTATAACGAAAGTACAGCGAAAAAAATAGAGACGCGAACCCTCGCGCACTCGTTTCGACCGGCTGTTGATTCAAGATTCAAGGTATCGGTCAGTCCTCTCTCTTTCTCTCTTCTCCGTATGCGGTGCGCGCGCGACAGACGACGGCACGAGTGACGACCGCAACAGTCATAAAGAAAATCGCCGTTTTTGTAAGGAGGCCGAGTGGGGGTCGACGCGTCCACCAGTTGCTGATGCTAATACGCTTTATTATGCCACGAGATGGTCGGCAAAATGCCGTTAGGATTTTTGTCTACCTATAGAATATGATTTTGGGTCGGATTTGAATTTATCATGGACACTCGGTCGAGGGTGGGGGGGCATACATTTACGATACTTTAATGCAGCGTACGGCTGTCGGTCGAGTATTCCGCGGGTCTGCGAATGCAGCAAAGGCGCGTGTAAACTCAACGGTGCTCGATTAAATATACATACAGATGATATATTTCTTTCTCCCATATGCTCCAGTAAAAAATGCAATGAAAACTGCATTTTCCGGAACATTTCAAAGTCTCGAAACGTCAAACTCTTGAAAATATGTCGTCACATCCGTCGTATCCACGACTATGCGTTTTACACTATCGATATTGCCGCTAGATGGCGAACGTCGGTAAGTAGCGACGTCTCTATTTACCGTCATCTCTCGGACTCGGAGAAACCATTGATTACCGAGACTATCGCGAATAGCATACCCACGCCCCCCACGGCTAACGTACGAACGTCCCTATACTTTCGAATCACTTGAAAAAACGAGTAGATCCTGAGCAGATTCCAATTAGCGCCAAAGAAGAAACTTTATTATCGGTTTCATATCGTTATACAAAGACCTATAATTGTATCAAGAACGTACAAAACTGTTTTCAAAGCAATAATAGTTGTTTTACTCACAATAATTTTTCAGCGTTAATCTTGGCACAATGTTCATAGATTGTAGTTCTTGGAATAATAGTTTACAGGCATAAGGCATCGTTATCGTAGAGACACAAGCACTCGACCGACAACTGTGGCACCAACCACTGTACGCCATAAGACCGCACTTGTTACAAACATCAACATCGAACGCATCACTCGAAATCATCAAACGCTCGACGAGCATCATACTAGCACCATATCCAATGAGGCAATCTCTCTCCATCTCACCCAATCTTAGACCTCCCTCTCTCGATCGTCCTTCGGTCGGTTGTCTCGTGAGAACGGCTCTCGGACCTCGAGCACGAGCATGCATTTTGTCCTGTACCATGTGCTTGAGTTTTTGATAATAAACCTGTTGGCGATTGAAAAAAAAAAGATAGTAATACGATAAGAATAAAGTCAAATGGGTAATATCGTTTGTATCGGTTGATATGACTCACCGGACCAGAGTATATGTAAGCCTGAAGCGGTTCGCCCGTTAGGCCGGAATAAAAGATATCCTTTCCCATATAGTTGTAACCATGATTTACCAACTCTTCGCATACATCGGTAACTTTCGAGCCACCGAATGCCGTTCCATAATGAAACTTGCCGTTTAAAACACCTGCTTTGCCAGCGAGTAACTCTATGAGTTTTCCGACCGTCATACGAGAAGGAAAACCATGAGGGTTCATAATCATATCGGGACATATGCCGGAGTCGTTGAAAGGCATATCCTCCTGTTCCACTATGAGACCTTTGGAAACAAAATTTTGAATAATCACGATCCGTTGACTATTTTTGAAAATTTAGTAACAACGGACTCACCGGTTACTCCTTTTTGACCATGTCGACTGCTGAATTTGTCTCCGATCTCCGGTCTTCGAGTTTGTCGTAATAAAAGCTTTATGAGAAAAGCATCTTCGGCGTTACTCGATATCATAACTTTCTCGACGTAAGCTGGTACTGGTCCTTTGAATACAACCGGAACTTCACGGTATTCCGGTTGTGCCTGTACAGTCGCTGGATTCACAGGACTTATCGTGGCCGATGGCATTGATTTATTTACCATAACTTTACGATTTTCGACCATCTCGCCGGGTCCCGCGATACCGTCGGTATCGATGATATCGTGTTTCCAAACGGGTTTCTTCGTCGTTGCATCTATCAAAGGTCCCATTATTCTGTCGTACGTCTGATTAGCGTATCTTTTCAATGTCGTTTTTGCGTTTCTATAAACCAAGCATCTTCCGTAGCCTCGATCGATCGATGCTTTGTTGAGAATCAATGCGTCTTCGATATCGTAACCGCTGTACGACATAACAGCGACCGTCGCGTTCTGTCCAGCAGGCAATTTGTCGAAATTTATTAGCTCGATAGTACGAGATTTGACCATCGGAGCTTGTGGATAGACAAGATTGTACATCAAAGTGTCGATGCGATTTCGCTGATTGTAACCGATAGTCCCCATTGCTTGTTTACCCATGGCACATTGGTAAGTATTTCGCGGACTCTGATTGTGATGCGGATACGGAACAAGGCCGGCACAAACACCGAGAAGCGTGAATGGTTCGATCTCCAAATGCGTCGTTTTTTCGTGCATGTACGTCTCGTTAAATGCTATGAAACTGTCGTTTTCCTCGTTCACATCGAGATACTCGATCAGACCGTCTTGAAGAAAATCCTCGAACGATTTTACACCCTGTTCCAAAGCTTTCATGTGAACATCCTGCACAAGAGACTCGGCCTTTTTCACTATTATATAAGGACGACACAATCTGCCGCCGTCCGAACTGATCTGAACGCATCTTAAATAAAAATTATCAATATTTAATTGCTATCGAATAATTAGATTATTAGCGAGGAAGATCAACGACAGACAACATATGGCCAAAGATTATGCGTTTCTTACCTGTGTTGATGTTGCAAATATATCGAAACAAAATTATTCACAAGACCCTTTCGTCTTAGCATTCTGAAGACATTGACAAGTCGATTGTAATTCTTCACGATACCCAATATGTTACCATTCAGGAATACCATGTACACGTCTTTGTTATTAATCTCCTCTCCACCGAGTATATTTACATTTTCGACTCCAAGGTTAAAAGCCAATCTAATGATCGGCTCATCTTCGATTTCCGTCGTAATGTGAGTCATGAGAGCTAAATTTTTCACCAAACCGCAACCCTAAAAAAATCGTCGTATAATTGAAAATTATCGGGAAAAATCGTAACTAACTTTTCTCGAAGCGGGTGATTTTTGTGCAATACTCACTTCTCCTTCGGGTGTATCACTGGGACAGAGCATTCCCCATTGCGAGGGCTGTAACGAACGTGGTCCCGAAACTTTGCGCGTTTTCTCAAATTGCGAGTTGACCCTTGTCATCATACCTAGAGCCGAAATGTAAGACAATCTCGAGAGGACTTGGGTCACTCCGTGGCGTTCCATTTTGAAACGTTTGATCGTCCAATTTCCCTGTGTCAAAAATTCTCAATTCCAATTGAATACAAAATTTATTTCATTCTTTAAGTCACGAACATTCGCAGAATTTCGACGTTTTTCATGATTATCACATTTCAACTTACGGAAGATATTGCGAAAGCCAATCCATTCGTAATTTGATCTTGTCTCATATGCTTCACGATATCGAATTGAGCAGCTTTTATCTTCGGTATATTCTTATCCGCGATTTGTTTCAATTCCCAATTGAAGCGTTTGAACAAATCTTCGAACATGAGCGACAAAAGCGAGCCAGCCAATTCCAAACGTTTATTACCGTAATAATCACGATCGTCGATCAACGTCCGATCGACCTGAGCTCGCATTACTCTTCTTATCATCAGAGCAAGATAAGTAGCTTTTATTTTGAAATTGAAATCAACCACCTGCAATATCCTTTTGATTGAGTGTAAATGTTTTAATGGTCCTTGATTTCGAAATTTATTTTCATAATTTGTTCTTACCGGAACATGGGACAGAACGTTCGTTGCCAAAAGATCTTTGACTTCATCGACTACGTTCGATTTGATCACAGAAGCGTATCTCTTTTGCTTTCGCTTGTTACTGAGGTATCTGCATAAAGAAAAACCTGTCGTAATAAATACTTGTGAAATACAATTTAGTCTTTCTTTAATTTCATCATGACTCACTTGAGAGCTTGATTCTGAGCAAAAACAGAAAGACTGTGGCATTCCTCCAAGCTTGGTGAAAATTTTTTCATAAAATCCTCTTCCGTGCCTATCAACTGCATGATTTCCTGATCGGAAACTATTCCCATTGCTTTGAATACTACAGTTACTGGTATGTCCTGAAAATACCAGCGCTCGTCACAGTTTTGGAAAAATGCATCATTTCGCATTCAAAACTCTTGAATTTCAGTCTACGACTTACATCTTGAAAAATATTGTGCCTCATGTAATACTTTCCACCTTTCCCGACGATGTTCGTTCGCGTTTTTCTCTCGTGAGTCGAACTGTTACAGGAAGCAACCAAGCATCCTTTACTGTCTTCTTCCAGAATTATTCTGTTTCTTAGCATTTGCTCTTGTATGAGAATTACTTTTTCCTGGCCATTGATGACGAAGTAACCACCAGGATCGTGCGGGCATTCGTTCATTTTTGCCAACTCGAAGTGAGATTTGTCGGTGAGAACGCAATTTGAACTTCTCAGCATTATCGGCATTCTTGCGATTAAAAAAAAATCATGCAAAATTGTACTTTAATGCCATATTTTGCGATAACTTCTTCATCAGAAATCGATTTACCTTCCTATGAGAAGATTGTTTCGGATTATAGGCTGATGTCCTCTGGTGTATTCGATATCGACCGTTATAGGGGCGGAATAATTCAAATCTCGAAGTCGACATTCGTGAGGTGTTGTCGATCTGGTTACATTGAAGCCTTCTTCTACATCGGGCGAACCAACGTAGACGTTCAGATACCTTTTGGGAATCGATCGAATCAGGTTAAAGTCTTTTCACGAAGCATCGTTGCAAAAATACTATTTCAGAAATCATAATTAAAACCTACTTTGCATAAAACAGAGGATCGGCATCGCTAATGACTTTTTCGTTGGCTTTGACAATCTTTTTTATTTCAACGTTAATAAAATAATTGAAAGAGTCGATGTGCTGTTTTACCAGACCTTTTCCTTTCAGAAAAGCTGGTACCAATTTCCATTTGTCCTAAAAAATGATTAATGTATTTAGAATAGTTTCAAGAACATGAATTTCCGAATTTCTTGGTTAATAATATTCCAATATTGTTGTTATATTTGAAGATTATTTTCCGAGATTATTTTCTTCGACTAAAAATGGAAATTCCTCAAATCAGTATATTTATACAAAAAAAGTATCGCACGAAACACACTTTTCGAAGGCAGTGCGTGTATAAATTCGAAATCAAAAGATGGTCGAATTTTTTAGATATCTCGAGTGAAAAAAAAACCTTTGGATCTGTCTTTCGTGTGCATATTTTTAGGATGGAGGATGTAGGATTACGAATCCGATCAACACGTGCCCGTTTCCCCCGCCGCGCGATACTGCGTGCTTTAAACCGAATGATACATTCGAAAGACAAGGTTTAACCTCAAACTCACCTGTATGTGTTTAACGACTTTGTTGAACTTTTGTTCGGTTTTTAGACCTTCTAGGCCATTTATTTTCATTTCACCCATTCTTTACAATTGTTTAACGAGCCGGTTCATTATTCTTTGGGGTATTTCGACGCCTGTCACCATCAATGGAATTGGTCGCTAACTTGAATGTAAGACGGTGTTCCGCAGACGCTTGCCGGCATACCACGGCGGACCAGATTTTCCATACAATAATTTCCGGATTCAGGCAAGCATACGATAATTCACGAGGTTCACGCAAGGTCCGAATAGTGTTGCACTGTCGATAATACCACTTGTGAAATCTGTATAACCGACCAATAGCAAGAGTCCTTTCGATCTCCTCGTTGTTATAAGCACAGATGAGCTGCAGTTCGAGTTTATGTCGGTTTACCATTATCCACTTGAATTTTGTTATAAATAAATCCTTATAAATATTTGAAAGCATCGAAAATATTTAAATTCGTTTATATTACGATTTTTACAAAAAATAATCGAATATGACTTAGTAAATTAATATATTAGTAGGACTACTCTGTTGTGTCTTATAGTTGGAGAACGAACTCGTAACTTATATATTCTATGTTGTACTTTTGGCTGAAAAGAAACAGAAAATAATCCATTATTGGGATAACGAATAGACCAGGATATTTGAGATGATTTGAGTATATTCTTTACCTATTTTTCTCAACTTAGGATAGAGATCACACCCATGTGTCAACGGTATTTCGTTCACACATTTGCTGTTTGATATCCATTGAGAAACTTACTTATTTCCTTTAACTTTAATTTTTACAAACGGTTTTTCCATCGCTACGACAAAAGAACGAGGCTGATTTAAGGAACATTCTCTATACGACAAAGACATTATACGAAAGATGATATGGAAAGAAGACGAATAAATTCTAAAATAGGCTCAAACTCTCGTTTACCTTTTCTCTCAGCTATCAGTTCTTTTCGTCGTGCTCGCAGTTGCGGCGACAAATTTTCCATCATTTGCTCTATGAAGTTGTCCAATACCATTGATCTATTGACCGCTTTTATCCCAGATCGACATACTGGACAATCGCATTTTTTTTTCATCCACGATATTATACAATGATGGCAGAACGAGTGCATACAATTGAGCGTTACCGCCTTGACGAATAATTCAGAACAAATGCTGCAGGTCAATTGTTCATCCATTATATCACCCACTTTTGTGAAAACTTCGTTGTCATAGGCGTTTGAGTCGCTCGGACTGTGAACGGTCAAATCAATCGTGTCCACAACTTCCATTTCTCCCATCGTCCCATCGTCCAATAATTGTACGAGTATACAATCGGGTGCTTTAACATTTGCCGAATCGTTTGCTTTCACTGTAAAATGATGATTTTTTTAACACGATTTTTAAAAACCCAAATAATGCGAATGAGTAAATGATTTTGATGAATATTTTTTTCTCGGATGAAAATTAAAGTACAAATCTTGAATTTATGAAATAGCTCGTTTTAAAAATAAGCGGATTACCTTGGTTAGCAGCGGTTTGAAGCTGCTCGGTAATCGCAGCTTGTTCCTTAAGAGCATTCTCGGTTTCTTTTAATTTTTGCTCCAACTGTGTTTTCTCACGCAACAATCTCTCTTGCGCGATTTTTTCCTGTCTGACCAAATTTTCCATGACGATGGACCACTCGACCTGTTGTTGTTCTCTCCACTTATCCATTTGTTCTTTCATATTCCGTTCCACGGTCTCTTTCTCTTGTTTGCTCATATCAAGTGCCGTTTGCCACTTTTGCCTTTCCTCGTTCAGGCTTTCCTCAAACTTTTGTCGTTCTTTCTCCAACGTCGATAATAATTTATTGTAAGACTGTTGAAGCTGTAGCTCTACGTCATTGCCATTTTTTATTTGAGTCTGAAGATCGGCTATCTTATTATTGAGATTCTGATTCGTGTTCTGCGCTAACTCTTGATTCCGTAGAAGTTCGTCCAACGTAGCCCTGAGCTCGTTTTGCTCGCTTTGCCTCGTCTGAAGTTTCTCCTCGAGCTCTTTTCTCTTAATTTCCTGAGTATGAGCAAAGGTCTTTTGCTGATTTAAAACACTGTCCAGTAAACACTGGTCTATTCGCTGACGCTTTGACTCCGGACTCAGGTGCAACGGTAATTTAAATACATATGTAAATTCCTTGGAAGCGGTGAATTGTATAAAATCACCATGAAACAACTTCTTAGGGACACCTCGCTCCAGAGGTACGTCGTTCACCAACGTCATTGTTGAACTCGAATGTTCTATCGTCCAGTAGCCATTCTCGTTGCGTTTGAGAACGGCGTGCCGGCGGGATATCAACATATCGACGATGACTTCGTTGTTACATTTTGCTCGACCTATCGTGAACTGTAAATTAATCGATAGTTTTTATTACTTATTTGAACATAAATTATGGAATATGATAATTCTTTTCAATAAATTATATTTAATGAATCTCGCATAACTTTGATCTTCGTCAAATTTAATATCGTGTAAATTGGCTGAATAAATAAATATGGAAGGGTGCACAATATAGAATATTTCCGTAGATACTTCGGTAATTATTGGTCGTTACTCTATTTGTGTAAATATTGTTGGATATTTGAAAACCTGACACGCAACACTCAAAAACATTCACGTACAGACGTGTGAGAACATGTTTGCCACAAGGCATCTCCCGCTAGGAAGTAATAATGCGACACATACCTCATCCTTGTCAACGTGTATATCACGAAATTGCGTGTTTTCCTTGTTAAGCTTGATAAGGACGGGTTCCAGATTATCGGAGGCAATAGATCTCTTGAGACACGCCATCGTCGTAATATGCGTATGTGAATGGCAAAGAGTCTTTGGATTAAACAACTAAAAGTTATGAGACTCAAACCATGTCATGTCTGCTTTAATACTCTCTACACAACACGTATCAGTAAGTGAAAACAAATATGTCACGGGTAGGTGAAGAACAACATTAAACAAATACATCGACTCATTCCATTTTCATACGTATTTTTTATACCAACAGAATGTTGTGATTGCGAGTAACATGTTTTGCTTAGGGCGAAATATTCATCCACGCATTTTTTGAAATAACAAGTAGCGGCATCTGTTATCACTTGAAAGCTAAAAATGATTTCGTTTCGTCTTGTTGCCGCAAGGGGTTACGAGAATATACTGCCGTTATCGGCAGAGGTTCCAGTCATTTTCATTGGCCACATCTGCGCTGACGCTCTGAACTGTTTTTAGCCACAGACTTACCCATCTTAATGTCACTTCTACTGCTATGACTGAATCAAGATAGTTTTATTTGAATTTAACGTTCGCATTCAAATATATTAAATAATGACTTTTTATACCGATGATATTGGTGCACTTTTGTTCTAATACTTCGCAAGTGTATTATTGTTGGACAAATACGTCGTGGAGTGCTTTACATTTGAAAATGGTATGTTAACGGTGTAACGGTTATGTGAACTTGTATCTTCCTCGAGTTGATCTGGAAAGTTAGAAAAGGAATCCCAACAATAATGTGAGAATATACATATTGATAATTTATTCATCATGAGTAATAATCAGTAATAATAGAAGAAAAAAAAAAGGTTCATAGCTCAATCCATTATTATGTTCAACCTTGAAAGTACATCCAACCTAACATGAGAAGGACATTCGTCCGTAAGCCGGTAAAGAAGCGATCATAAATGAGAAAATACACGTTGCTCATTGAAAACACTCACATAGGCAGCATAGGCAGCTTACCCTCATGATGGAAGACTCGATGTCAAAGTGCTATTATAGTCATACATTTTGATTTACACGATGAGTATATCGGGCATTCTCACAATCCGTTACAACTTTTGATCATCGTCAAAATCTTGAATATAATTCGAAGAAATAATCGGAATTACGCAAGTAAAAAACGATACGCATTAAAAAACCATGGCATCTGAAAATGCTACCCTAACATGTGCCGTAACCTTCGAGTGGCTCAACAAAGACGGTTCGATACTACGGAAAGTCGTACATCGTACAGCAACTTTGCGCCTCATAAGAAATTCTCAGCGTAAAATATTTATCGAAGTACGAGACGACAAGTCTAAAGGAACGACGAAATTGGCTCTAAAGGGGGTTTCCGTGTTCAATCGTTTCATGGCCGAGGGTAAAGCAACGATAAAGTTTACCGACGAGAGATGCTCGATGTTCCTTTCGAACGCACCTGCTGTACAACTTGTAAATTTTTTGAAGATTATATTCGTAAAAATGACTGGACAGACGGAAAATGGAAAAACAACGAATCCACTTCGCGAACAGCTTTTGTCGAACAAGCCTATGGGTGAAGCGCAAGAGATAAGTCCAGCAACAACCGCCGAAATAGCCAATGCACGCGAAAAAGCCAATAAAGTTACGAGAGCAACGATAACCACACCGTCGCCGAGTACCGTAAGAAAGCGCAAATTAACGAATTCGAATACACCGAAAATCGCGACCGCGAAAAAATTGTATACCAATCCAACGACGATGCAGATGACCGAGGAACAGAAAAAAGTTCTCGAAGCTGTTCTCAATGGACGCAACGTCTTTTTCACAGGAAGCGCCGGTACCGGTAAATCGTTTTTGCTCAGACGCATCATAGCGGGTTTACCTCCGGATGTCACAGTCGCAACTGCGAGCACGGGTGTTGCCGCTTGTCACATAGGAGGGGTGACGCTTCATCAATTCGCCGGTATAGGAGTGGGAGGTGGAACTCTTCAACATTGCTACGAAACGGCGTCGAAAGCCACGACGGCGGCTATATGGCGAAAAACAAAACATCTCGTCATCGACGAAATTTCCATGGTCGATGCAGATTTTTTCGATAAGATCGAAGCCGTCGCTAGGTACGTCAGGCGAAATGAAAAACCCTTCGGTGGTATACAGCTCATTCTTTGCGGCGATTTTTTCCAGTTGCCACCCGTCACCGATAGAGGAAAGAGCGTAAAGTTTTGTTTTCAAAGCGAAGCCTGGAATAATTGCGTTCAACATAATTTCGAGCTAGAGACGGTACATAGACAAAAAGATCCGACGTTCGTAAAAATATTGAACAGCATTAGAATCGGCAGAGTAACGGACGAAATCGTGAATGCTTTGAGAGCGACGGCCCAGCAGAAAATCGAAAAGGATGGAATTTTAGCGACGCGATTGTGTTCTCACGTTAACGAGGCCAACGAGATCAATAATTCGCAACTCGATAATCTCAAGGGCGAAACAAAGACTTTCGTCGCTCAAGATTCAGAGGAGAAAATGAGATTTATTTTGGATCGACAATTAAATGTTCCGGGAATATTGAATTTGAAGGTTGGCGCTCAAGTTATGCTCTTGAAGAATATAAACTTAACCAACGGTCTCGTTAACGGAGCTCGCGGGGTAGTCGTCAGATTCACCGATGGTATTCCCGTTGTCCAATTTCGCTCGGGCGAGCAATATCACGCTAAATTAGAGAAATGGACCATCAAAGGACCCGGTGGTAGTTTTGTACATAGGAAACAAATTCCCCTCATACTCGCTTGGGCTTTTTCTATTCACAAGAGTCAAGGATTGACTCTCGATTGCGTCGAAATGAGTCTCGGCAGGGTTTTCGACGCTGGACAAGCCTACGTCGCTCTCTCCCGTGCTCAAAGTATGGATTCTCTCAGAGTATTGGACTTTAATAGTCAGCAAGTCTGGGCCAACAGTGTCGTGCTGCAATTTTACAAACAATTCCGACGCAATCTACAGGAGATCGAGTACGTACCGCTTGGAAAAAAAACAAAACGCGCGTAAACAGATACGACGCATCCTCGAAATCATGGAGATTTAGCTAATTACACAGAGATGAGCGTATATTTTTCATCGTTTCACTAATAAAAAAATGACTAACGCAAAGTTCTTATAAGTTGTAACTTGCGCGTGTTCAGTGAAACGCGAAAAAAACGAACAAAAACATTAGGAGAATTTAAGAGAACTTTTTAAAAATTTACACCAGGAGAAATAAAAGTTTTTTTAAACTATGAATATTTATGATCTCGGAGAATTTTCGATACTTATTGTAGAATCATGACACCTAAAGGTTTTTAATAAACGTTATTCGCACATAACTATTACGGCAAGAACGCAATATTTTTAATTATGTTTATTTGAATCGTGCCTTACGTATTTAGCGGATATTCACATTTCACCCTCTTTTCGGCTTTATATAAAATTACACTAAGCTATTTCTTAAAAATTCTAGTTCTTAACAATCATCGACCGCTATCTCGATCGGGGGTATGTAACGCCACGTATGTCCAGCATTCATGAGTTCGGAACACAAGGTCGGTGGCGTGGGACTTACTTCGCGACTGCTGCATTGAATATCGACCTTGTATTGACCAGTAGTGAAGAAAACTACGCGACATTCGTGATAAGCTCGGCCATATTCCTGCAACTAAAAAAGAAAAGCGGTTTTCCAGTCTCAGCAACGATCAGACAAATATATCATATTTTAATATTTTATTACGTGATGGAATCTCACCGTTGGAAGCATAACTTTATTCGCACCAGCGATAGACAACCTTGTATCTAATCTGTAGTTATTAACACCGTTCTGGTGATCCTGATAGAAACTTATCGAAAGTGTTAGATCGCTGAGCGGATGTTCCAGAGCGTTGCATACACCCACACCGATTGTCATACATTCACCCAAAGTACACGTTATTTCGTCTTGGGCCTTCACGGCTACATCGTTTATCACTATTTCTAGAATAAAAAATGATTCGTGTTATTTGGGTAATATTCGATAGATGGGCAAAATAATTTTCTATTATCGATACGATTATTAATATGTAAAATTATCGGTTATTAGAACAATTACAAATGAGCTAAATGCGAGGCACGGAAATACTCACCCCATTGGAGTGGACTCATCCGGACGAGATCCAACATATCTTGCGTCATTGATATACCGGAAAGAGTCGCTTTTCCCGTGAGATCCGTTCCAAGCAATTGCCATCTTAAATCAACGAGCGACGCGATGTGTTCGGCACACAATTTTTGCAATTCCGCGGTATCGCCACCCTCGTTCAGCTGGGACAAAAAAAAACACAATTTGCATTAGAACTCGATCATATGGAAGCTTGTTATTTCCTAAAGTGAGGTTCTGAGTATTTGTTCAATTACCACGGATAATTTGTTCAATGGACATCGATTGACAGGAACCGGTATACGACAAGGTTCTCTACCTTCCATGTATATACACTTGCTCTGGGTATAATGCAACTCCATCTCATGATTCGTCATGTTCGTAACGTCCAACACGAGATAAAATTGTGCCGGCCTAAAGGCAAGTTGTAAATCTTACAAATTTGTTAAAAATACTTTTTCTTTTGCCAAATTGTTGGTAAACACTCACGTTTCTGCAGGAAGAACGTCCCAACTTGTGATCTGCACGCTTGGCAACATCTCGATCGTTACGAATACCGAGGAAACTCTGCAGTAACCTGCGGTCAAGCCGGCATCGCCCGAATACTTGATTTTCAACTGACCCTCTGTAATATTGGAAACGTGCAAAGGCGTTGCTAATTTCGATAAGCGCGTATTCGTCGACGAATTGCTATTGAGAAGATGAGAGGTCAGTCCGGATCGGAGAGACGATGTTAATTCAGTTTGTCGTTTCGTATGATGCGATGGAGAATTTAGCCGCGATGGCAAAGAACTGTGACCCGAATGTGACATCAGACTGTTGGGTTGACTCAGGTACATATTATTATTTATAGCTGAAATATTGTATGATAATTGATGTAATTATTGGTCATAAAATAATATAAGTTTATAAGTCGAATTAATAAAAATAATATTAAGTCAAAAATAAACGAGGAATACTCGCAATTTCGTGTTGCAGGTGCTATAAAATCTGTAGCAGCATAAAGGTACAGTGTAAGACTCGCACTGGCACCCGGTTGAAGCGGTAACTGCGTTTTCAAATTTTCGTCGCTCCACTTGAATATTTTTTTCTCGGTTACGGCGTCGAGAGTCGATTGTATCGACACTTCGATCATTTCGATCGGTACTTGTCCGATATTCGTTAGTGTTATCGTGCATTCGGCACTGGAATTTTTCAAAATTAAGTTACGTATAGCATGTTGCGATAGTTTCCCGATCACTCTAGAGATTTCTCACCTTTCGCCACCATAGAGCGATATGCTTGCGCTTGTTACGATATTTTCACCAGAACTGAAACTCGCCGTTTGCGGAAGACTAGTTGCAACGTCAATTTTTGGCAATGCCGGAACAACTTCAACTGTATATTGCGGATGAGGAATTGCCTCCATGTTCCTTAATCGACAATTCGATTTCACTCCGAGAGTGTGAGTGCTGAATCCTAAAATTTCCAAATCTCCTACTTCTTTCGGAGTTCCGGCCAGCGTAACGGCGATCGGCCCCGACTCGGCAGGAAGAGTAATACTCTCGGGAAGGGACTCAAAGACTATACCGCTTGTTAGTAAGCGCATGTTCGAGACACTGAGCTCAAAGGGCAATGGGTTTATCAATTGCATCGAGACTTCACAGATGTCGCCCTCGACCCACAAATAATCTTGAAAAAAGTGTACAAAACTTGAAAATAAATAAAAAATAGTTTCGTAAAGATTTACCGATTTAAATTCACGAACTTACCAACTTTACTCTTTGACGTATTCTTTCTTTCCAGCGATCCAAAATTAATTGGTGTGAAAAGGAACGGTCCATGATCTTCCTTGATCCGCTCAATTTTTTGAGGCTGCAAATGTGGCTGAAGATTTTTCAAGGTAAATGCCTTTGTCTTTGGTATGTTGGTCAAATTTGCGGGTGGTATGACTGTTCCGGAATCTAAAACCTGCCGGTGTGTATTAGAAAAGATTGATATTCTAAATAAATTCGATATTTATGAAAAATTGATAGTTCCAACCCTGTTTAGTTACAACGATGTTGTTACTAGACTTATTATTTTTTATGATAAAAAAAGAAATAGTTTTGCAGAAATTGTATTAAATTATTGAACAATGATACATACGAGGGGTACTGGTGCGCCTTCGCACTGTTGAGAAACTCGCTGAAGCTGAAGAGCAATATCTTTTCGTTCCACGTCGCTCAAGTAATTATACATAGTTTGAAGTAAAAACGTCATGTGTCTGGTTGACAGGGCAGGATTTCCCATTCGATTTGCAGCGATCACCAGTTCATTTATTACCTGAATCTGTATCGCTGGCCATCCCTTTCGCCCGTCTGAATTATCATCACGATTAGATGATGTGGATTTCGATATTTAATACTATCTTAATTTTTTTACTGGAAAAACGAATCGTTTCAATTTTTAAGCAAATATTTACCACTCGACATTTCTGCCGGATCGAGGGATAATTTGAATCCCGATGTCGCTTGCAGCATCAAATTGTAACATTGCTGCCAATCTTGACTAGGGTTGTTCTTGGAAACGTGTCTCGTTGCTGCTAAACGCATGCAGAATGAAGCTTTTCTCAAAAAACCAAATGTGGAATAGAGTTCGGATAAAGTTGTGAAACGATCGATCTAAAAATGACATTAAAAGTTTACAAAGTTGAGAATTGTTTTCTCGGATAAAGGACAATTATTTGACTGTATGAATTACCTTCTCTTGATCGTTCATCGTTAGATTAATGAGCACCACATTGTTGAGAAAGGATGCGGCTTGTAGAGCACAATTTTGTTCGATCGATATTCGCGTAGCTTTGAAACTTGCTTCGGTTTCAATTATTCCAGCATTTTGGTATTTACTGTAGTGGACTATGGCTTCGCGATATTTTTTTGGAATATCCTCGGGTGACAAAATGCTGGGCATCTCAGCTTTGATTTCCTCGATCGCAGGTGGAACGGGTAAAACAGTAGTGGCCTGCGAACCTCGTCTGGAAAATGACCAATCGATATTAGTATCGATATAATTAGTATCTTACTCACAAATCAAATGGAATATTAAATTTCATGTTGCTACGATTTCTTTCAATTTCTAGAAAACGAAATTACAATATCTCCAATCTTCTTGATATATTATCATCGTTCTATCTAAATTTGACATTAAATTTTTTGAAAAATACGGAACATAGCTCGATAAATGATCCCGTACCTCTGTTTACCTGGACTTCCCTCTTGTAGAGATGAATTTCTCTGAAGTGGCAAGCTCCTACACATATTGGGATAAAGAACGAGAGCCGAAGCCGTACAAAGGCCTTCCCATGCAGCACCCAGCCATAGCCAATCGTTCACAGCTTGGAGAATACTGGCTGCAGAGTTGTAATGACTAAGAGCATCTGCGCACATACCACCCTGAAGACACAAATCGCCAAGATGCTTTGTCATACGTCCCACGCATCGTTTTCTATTATTTCGGGACTCAAGATCCAAACCGATGAAATCTTTCTTCTCGAAGGGCGCTAGAATTAGCGAAACTCTGTCGATCTTCTCTCTAGAGCGTTCCAATCTTTTAGACTCGAGAATCCAGAACAGCATGTGAAGACACTCCATAATCTGTGCTTCAAGATCGGGACACGAGTCGTCGGAGTAAAAGAGACCGCGTGTTTTGAAATTCGCGGGCGTCGTGTAACCCTCCGGAGGATTTTTGAAACTTTCAGATTCTACAGGTCCGAAGAGAATCGCTCGTGAATCATACAGAGTCGCGGAGTATTTGACCTTGAGAGTTTCGTGCAGGCGGCATAACTCATTGAGTTCAGTCTGATCGTCGTACTTGCCGAAGGTAATGAGACCGAGTAATCGGCGATGAGTTTGAAATTCGCCCCAATCGCTGTTCTCAACGGGATGTTCACGGACGAAACGAGCATAAATTTCGCGCGTTGTCCCGCTGGAGTCAATTATCGTGAAACGACTGCCGCTCTTTGATATACGCTCGCATATTCGGGTTAGTGCTTTCTGTTTTATTTGGGTACCGATCGGTCGCAGAAGGACCAACAGAGCGGCATGATCGTGAGCGGTCTGCTCGTAGTCGGGGAATGACATTGCGGAGTAAAAACAAAGAGAAAGCTTTGCTCTGATCGGAAATTACTTCACCGACCGTTTCGAATAACTAATGATTCGTGTTTTAAACGATTTGCGTGTTATAACATTTTTGAGGTTATGACTTCGTCGAAAAATTTCGATCGAAACAAGACTGTGTGCTCTGCACGCAACACACACAACGCTTCAAGACTAATCGACAGGATTATATGGCATATGGAATATAAATCGGGCAACTTTGTAAACAATATTTAAGTCATTTGTGAATGATAAACAAGGTAAGTAACCATGAACTGTCAACCATACGATCAGCTGACAAGTAACACAAAAATAAAGGAGTGTTTTTACAGTGATTAGGGAAGAGATCAGCACCACACGACAAAAGTTGAAACCTCGAAAATTGGTTCTGCGACATCTGAGCGGCCAAAGGGTGAACTATTTTGCACCCACGTTAAGTTGGCCTCGATATAATAAACGTATCTACTTTTATATACGAAGTCCTCGTGTACGCTTAAATTACAATTCCTTCTTGAAAAGTTATTCGCAATTGATTCTGCGACACGCATATATCCCAGAACTAGCGTTCCTGATCTCCCCCTTAAACACTGATTTTTACTTACACTGTTCGTCACAGTTGTAACTTCCGTTCTTGCGCACGGTAAAACTTCGAATATAAAGCATATTAACAGTTCAGAGTGTGTAAGGTCGGAATTATAAAGTCCCCATATTTTGGTGCTGACTTTGGAATTTGGTTGGAAAACGTTTGATGAAGAAACGATCGGCAACGAACTAACTGTAAGGGTTTATATACACTCTGATATACAGACGATGAGCGCTGCGAACGACATATTTACAAGATCATTCGAATTGGAGAGTAGAAAGTACACTCTAACGCTACATCAGCAAAAAGTTGGCGACGTGAGTTGCGTTGTCTGGGACGCGGCTCTGGTACTCGCAAAATATCTCGATCGCCATTGCCACGATACCGAGTATGGGGTGAATTGGTTACGAGATAAGAGGATCGTGGAATTGGGCGCGGGCGTCGGTTGCGTTGGAATGACCGCCGCTTGTCTCGGGTATTTTTTTTTTTCAAATTTTAGTCCTAACCGTCTATTTGCATACAATGACTGGATTATGGATTTTTATCTGGTTATAATGTTTTTAAGGGGTCACGTCGTTATCACCGATTTGGAAAGGACTCTTCCGATTTTGAAGAGAAACATCGAATTAAATGAGGATCAATGGAAAAAGGCCGGTGGTTCCGTTTCCGCTGAAACTTTGGAATGGGGAAATGAAATTCCGACGAATTTATCACCGGATATTATTCTCTTGGCCGACTGCGTGTATTATAAGGAGGTATTTATATTTTTTCCGTTCTTATTTCCGTGCAAAACTATTTTTACTCGTTTGAATTTTAGTCGATCCGACCGTTGATAAAAACGCTGGTACTCTTATGCAAAAGGAAACCTGGAACTTACGCAATTTTGTCTCAAGAAGAACGAGACACACCTGGTCAGATTCCAATTTGGAAGGAATTTATGAACGAATTGAAAAATCAATTCAACATCGAATTCATACCAATTTCCGATCAACATCCGACGTATTCCAGCGAGGATATTCATTTGATGAAACTGACCTTAAAATGATACTAAAAATAAATTTTTGGGATTTTGGATTTTGTGTAAACCCCTTATTTCTGTTTTCGCTTTTTGTTAGAGGTCTGTCAATTTCAGAAGTATAAATTTATAATTTTCGAGACTTCGTTGATCGTTGCAAACAACGGAATTCTCATTATCGACGCGATTTTTTTTTTTTTTTTTTTACAGTTATTTAAAAGCATCGGAACATTTATTGTACTTGTAGCTGTTGCAATTGTTCCTGCAGTTGAGAAAAGCGCGCTTGCAGAACTTTTTCACGCTCGGTCTGTCTATTCACGTCTTCCATGATACCGTTTATTCTCCTCGGTACGGCAGCCTCTTCCTGAGCTTGCAAGAACTTAAACGTCGATAGTTCGAGATGAGCCTGTTCAATTTGTTCCCAAAGATCATGAAGCTGCTTCGTCAATATTTGAGCACGAGTCTGAAAGAGAAAGTTCCGTACAATTAGCATTGTACATGAAGTGTCGGCTTCGATTCGGTCCGTAATTCCAGGTGAAAGCGGAATGAAATTTTTCAATATTTTTACGTTTCCGGAATTACGGACCGAATCGAAGCAGACACTTCGTCAACAATATTTATCAACACGATCGCACACTATATCCATCAATTCGAGTCAATTAGCTTTTTGACAAATTAATAAGAAAAGGTCATGTTTTTCGTAAAATACTCACTAAACATTGAGCAAATTGGAAATGCAAAAGAAATAAACTTACTTGATAGCCTCCTGTAAGTATCTTCAATTTTTTCTCCATTTTCGCGGCTCGTTTAGCTTCACCGGTCATGTGAACACGATTCTCCTCCAGTTTTCTCTCGAAAGCCTCCACACGATCTTTCTTCGAGGCCAGGGTTGCCCTTGTGTATCGTTTTTGCGTTTCCAGATACAATATCTAAAATTGTGATATAAAATACAAATTTTATTTCCGAAATGAAATAAATTTATCAAATGGTTCGTACGTTCATTTTTCATACCTGCGAAAGACATTCTTCCCAAACGGTCGTATAAGCGTCCAAGCTGAGATCACCGTGAGCCATTCCGTCTCTTACGAAAGACATTTCCTCGGACAGAAGTTGCTTCGCCTAAATGAACGAAATCCCCAATAATAATGCTGGAAAAAACCTAACGAAATTGCAAATATTTGGCAATACTCACGGAATTAAGCTCGTCCGGTTCAAAATTCTGGTAAGGATGTTGATCGAGGTAAGATTGGGCTTGGGATATTATTGATGCTCCGCGTCTGTTGTTCGGTTGTATCGGATTTTGCAACGCATCGTATTGCAGCATCGTGATCATTTCTCTCTTTATCAACTCCTCTGCCTGATTAGAAAAACATTTGAAATATTAAACAAATTTATAATCATATTTAAAATGATTTAAAACATGATTTTATGCGTAGAATTCGTCAAAAAATACTCTTTGAAGGTCCGTCAATGGTGAGTCCATAATCGGTCGTAAAATATTCATATTGACTTCAACCGGCCGAGGCAATTCTCTCTGAATAACTTGAGATCTTCGAGCGAGTTCTTTTTTCTCTGAAAAAAAATTCATAAAATTTCGTGAACGTTTTTCGTTCGAAAAACGTGTTTGCTAAATTTAAAAAATGACCGTGACAAAACATACTCTGTTCTAAAATTTCCTGTTGCCTCCTTGCGTCTATGTCAGCTTGATCCTCAACGATGTCAGCGGCTGGAACGTCCGCTCCATCGTCCTTGGTCTCATTTTCTGGGACGACGATCTCGTAATCGTTTCGCGGTGTCGGCAGAGTGTTCAAACCGGCGCGCAATTGTTCCTTAACTTGTTTCTGAACGGTCGGTATCTCAGAACCATCGAGACCTTCGTCGGGATTTATACTGAGCTTATCGCGAACCGGAGTAGGAGCTAGAGTTCCATTTTGAGTTCTGAGCGACGCTGGAGTGTTGAAGGAAGTATTTAAAGGTGTTCCGTCGCTGCGTTGCGATCGGAAAGGCGTTGTCAGAACGGTGTTCGGTGTAGCAATCGCGTTCGCAACGGGAACTACGCTGCTAAAGTCCGGATTTAGCAGAGGAGTGTTTAATCCACCTGTAGAAAAAAGAAAAAAAAGAAAATTAAGCATCGTAATGTTTATACATATTTGGGAATATTATCGTATCATTGATTTTTTTATTTATTTAACAAACGTACCTTTCAACGGCGTGTCGACATGAGTAAGCGCCATAACATTTTGAGCTTCTTGGAGCACGCGATCTGTGACCGCCGGTGTTCGCGGTGTCGCAGCGATATTAGGAGTCAGCGAATAATCTGCCAAAAGGCTGTCGGACAATGTGATACCGCTCTCGGTAGCGACTTCCCTCGCCACCTCCGAAGCGCGTCCGAGCTTGACGACTTGTTGCAACTCCTGATCGGAAATTTGTGGTTCCGGCAGTACGAGTTTACTTCTCTTCTTCAGTGGCTCGTCGTTGTTTAACATTCCCATGGGAATGTCGTTCTCTTTCCGTTGTTTCATCTTCTGTTTGTCCTTGCGTCTTTCGATCTCCTCCTTCTCTGTTCTAAGCTCGCCGTCGAGATGCTGCTGTCGCATACGAGAAAAATCCGCGGCGAGTGGATCTACGTGCTCCGTCGAAGTGTCGTAAAAACCTGATGCCGGACGCTTCTCAAAGGGAATTTCCGTGTTATAATTTACACCGCGTTTACGCTTGTTCTTCTGCGAGACTGTGATACCGGCTGCCCGAAGCTCGCGACGTTTCTGCAACGCTGCCAAACGACGAGCTTCCTCCAGTTGCTTCTCGCGAGCTTTACGTTTTGCTTTTTTGCCCTGAGTATTGGCGAGTCTAGCACGAGCTTCGGATAACATCTCGAGCTCTGTAAGAAAAGGATTATTGATTGGACGCTTTTTAATTAATTATAAAAAGCGAGTATCGATCGCTCGACAGAATTTTTATTTCTTTTTAAATTATAAATTTCGTAACTTTCTCCATTTTTTGTTTTTTTTTTATTAAAAAGAGAAATGGTCGAATACATAATAGCTCGTTAAATATGTATTTGATTACAGAGTCGCAATATGAACTCGTATGAAATTCGTATAATTCAAAATATTAAGTTGAATTAAGGAGGTTCACGGGCCATAATCATATACAAAGTATATACACAAAGTAACGGCAAAATCATCAGATAAAATTTTTTCCAAGATAATTTTTTGAAATTTTGCCTCAATCTTCTCGAGCATCGTATTATAATGGGGGTAAGAAATTTGTGAAGGTTTCACCGTCTAGTAATCGAGATGTTCAGTGTTTAAAATCGCAACTTTAACACGATGTTTTATGGTAAGTTACGAAAAAATACGATTTTTCACGATAAATAACTCGATCTCTAGACGGTAAAACTTTCTCAAATTTTACCCACAATTGAGTATTATCGTTAAGAAGGTTCGTACGAATTTTAAACAATTAAACTTGGAATTCGTCTAATGCATGGACAATGCTTCAACCTCCTTAAGAGAACGCATTTGAAAACCATTCTTACCATCTTCATCCATGTCCTTTGGATCTGGCCTGGCTGGTTTTGTCTCAGGATTTGGATCAATTTCACCGGGCTTCAATTTCCTAGGATCGTCAGCCGCATCCTCTCCTTCCTCCTTTTTTTGAGCTTGATCCCTGCGATAAAGAAATTTAAGAATATACATTTTAGTTTAAACGAACGATATTTTTTTATAAAAATAGAATTGATTTCGACAGAAATTACAATAAATATTCGTATCGTTCCAAACACTGAGCGGCGGTACGCCCAATTATAGGAGCGATCGTTCTCCATTGGGTAGGCATTAGTTTTGCGAGATGCAAAAGTTTCTCGTCTTCCTCTCTGCTCCATTCTGTCTTTTTTATGCTGGGATCTAGCCACTCGAACCAACGAGCCTTGCACTGTTTTGCCGATTTTCTGTGAAGCAACGATGCTATACGACTCCACTGATTTTTGCCATATTTCATCACCGCGGCTTTGAGAATTTCATCCTGGAATGATTTTTCAATACGGTCGACACTGATTATGGTTGTACTGAATTATCAGTAATAAATGGAAAAACTTATGTCGAAGCCAGGCGTCCTGTATATAGGTTAGGTCAACGTACCTCGGTGTTGCGCCAAACGCCACCCTTTATCATAATACGCGGCATTTTTACGGTTGTTTAGGGTCTCGGCTGGTTTAAGGAATTATTTTTAAAAAACCCTAATAATCAGGTTCATTTTTCTTTGTAAAACAACGAGTATCTAACGTCGCGTTAAATCACGTACTCGAACTCAAAACGTTTACCACATAGCTTACTACGCGTTGTACACGGATACTGATTGTCGATCGCCGATGTGTGTACAGTCCATTTGCAAAGTTCGGTCCCACTTGCCGGCGTAATGTAAGCCATCGACGATGACTGTACCATGGAATTAATGTTGATTGTTTATCAACGGAATAGAGATGACAACAATAATAGTTTCACTAGTTATGAGAAAAACGGGCACTTTGTTTATTTTTCGTAGTTTAAATAAAACTGTTCGGCATTTCATGATAAAAAGCAACGAAGTTTTTCGATTCATTCATGAGAACGCAGCTTGAAGTCTAAACCGGAAAATGATAGCTAGTCAAAGTAAGTACTTGCGACATCATAAAGTATGTATTATGAATAATTTCACAATTACTTATAAATAAATATAAAATCATTATAGTTTTTTAATTTACTAAAATTCGAGTCAAAGTTGTAGTCACAGTTTGACGAAGGGTCCTTGAAGTTTTAGTTCACCAACGTAGTGTGTAAAAGTGGGTGTACTTCGTCACTTGGCAGTCGGTGCGATTGAATTGCTGTGCTCGCCAAGTCGGCACTGATAGCCTATCGGTGAAAAAATTAGTTTTGTTCGCAAATTAGGGACGGAGAGCGAGAAATGCGTGAGTACCTCGAACAACCTGCTCAATATGCTTTATTGAATTAATGGTCGGACGGTACGAGAGCCATGAGAGAGTAAATAATTCGAATTTTTGAGCAATTCTTTCGATCGATAGTACTAACCGTTCGCAAGACATCGTAGATGTAACTCTGAAATGTCATTTGTGAAATGGGGCGTTATCGACTATTCCCGTACTTGATGTATGAAGCTAATAATGACCCATTTGAAGCATATATACCTCGTTCACGATATCGGATCAGATATAATTGTGCAGATGCAATACAGTGTCGATTTCATTTGTGTAACTATATATCCATCGTCGTACCTGTCGACACTGTTGGCCATCGAGAATTCGGTGGTGCTGAGGGTTGTTGGAGTCGACAAGTGTCAGATAGCGTTGTTTTTTATTCTTTGCTTTGATCATATGGTTTTACATATGTAAGAAAATAGTAGGATCGGTTAATACTCTTTTACTCCATTTAAATGCATAATAAGTAGAAGATGATAAAATTTGAAATATGGAAGCGTGTTTGGTACTGTAGGGGTTGTCAAAATTTTCAAAATTATTCAAATTTCATGAAATCCGATGGGCCTTATTAATCGTAGCAACAATATTGTTTCACGAATGAAATTATTATACTTGTGTTACGCTCGACGTATCATAAATTCATGATATCTATTTTCTCGAAATATGATTTTCACGAGAGTTTATTTTTTCCTGTCCCCATAAGTGAAAGTCGATAAATTTGATTTTTTAGGTATAGAATAGCGAAATAAGAACGAAAAATCCTCCGTCACAATGATCGGGGGTCTGTTCGTTTACAATCACAAGGGAGAGGTCCTGATCTCCCGTGTGTATCGTGACGACATTGGTAGAAACGCGGTCGACGCGTTTCGCGTCAATGTCATACACGCGCGTCAGCAAGTGCGTTCACCCGTCACCAACATAGCCAGAACATCGTTCTTCCACATCAAGCGAGCCAATATCTGGCTCGCGGCAGTGACGAAGCAAAATGTCAACGCCGCAATGGTCTTTGAGTTTTTGCTCAAGATCATCGACGTCATGCAGTCGTACTTTGGCAAAATTTCGGAGGAGAACATCAAAAACAATTTTGTCCTTATATACGAGTTGTTAGACGGTGAGATAAAGTATCCAAAATGCGGGAAAATAAAAAAAAAATATTCACCGTCTAACGAGATTATTCGAATTTACAGAAATTCTAGATTTTGGATATCCCCAGAATTGCGACACCGGCGTTTTGAAGACTTTCATCACTCAGCAGGGTGTAAAGTCAGCGACGAAGGAGGAACAGGCGCAGATAACGTCCCAAGTCACGGGACAAATTGGCTGGAGACGGGAGGGAATTAAATATCGTCGTAACGAGCTTTTCCTCGATGTTTTGGAATACGTTAATTTGCTGATGAGTCCGCAGGGACAAGTTTTGAGCGCACACGTCGCCGGAAAGGTAAACCAAAACCAAATATTTCTTTACGACGTTTTCGTTGAATTAAAATCCTCCGTAACATACAAATTTCTTAATTTTATATACAAAAAAAGTTGTATTAAAAAAAAGAATATTTCGCGTTTCAGGTGGTAATGAAATCGTACTTGTCCGGCATGCCGGAATGCAAATTCGGTATCAACGACAAAATAGTTATGGACGCGAGAGGTATGAAAGGAGGAGCCGGTACTCTAGGCGGCGCAGGTGACGATCCAACGGGTGCTCGTTCGGGAAAACCCGTCGTCGTTATCGATGACTGCCAGTTTCATCAATGCGTCAAACTTTCGAAATTCGAGACGGAACATTCCATTAGTTTTATACCACCGGATGGCGAATTCGAATTGATGCGGTTCGTTATAATATCAATATGAAATCAATATCGTTGCGATACGATCGATCTTTTCTAATGCTAATATTTTCTTGATAATAAAACTTTTGTTTTTCCGCAGATATCGTACAACGAAAGATATATCACTGCCGTTCCGCGTAATTCCTCTCGTACGCGAGGTAGGACGTACAAAGATGGAGGTGAAAGTAGTCCTGAAGTCGAATTTCAAGCCATCTCTATTGGGCCAAAAGATCGAGGTACGCGTGCCAACGCCCTTGAATACCGCTGGTGTCCAGCTTATCTGCCTGAAAGGTAAAGCAAAGTACAAGGCATCGGAGAACGCGATTGTTTGGAAGATAAAGCGCATGGCCGGCATGAAAGAGACCCAATTATCGGCGGAGATCGATCTTCTCGAGACTGACACGAAGAAGAAATGGACGAGACCACCGATTTCCATGAATTTCGAAGTTCCGTTCGCACCCTCGGGCTTTAAAGTTCGTTACTTGAAAGTCTTCGAGTCGAAGCTCAATTATTCGGATCACGACGTTATCAAGTGGGTCAGATATATCGGTCGTAGCGGACTCTACGAGACGAGATGCTAAAGTTAATTGCAACAAGCATAAACCGGAGATTATTCGTTACTCGTTAAATCTTGAGTAAAATCAGTCCGTGTGAGTGTATCGTTTCAAAACTATCGACAGAGTATAAAATTAGACGAGGAAACGAATGAGCCGAGAGCACCAAAATTCGTACTCGATACGAATATATATATATATACAAATATATATTAAAAAATAAAACAAAACAAATCGAGCGCACGAAATGTGAAGAAAGAAGAAGAAAAAGTGAGCTCGGATTCCAAAGAGCCACGATAATAATATTTTCTTTTCGTCAATTGCCAAACGGTCTCGCGACTTTTTTTTTCTCCGCCGTTACTTTATACACTTGTATCGCTCCGATCGACCCGAAAGTCAGTCTGCGATATATGTATATACGAGGCGTTCCATTTTAATATTTAAACGCCGCGTTTATTTCGGCTCCATCGAAATGGAACAGCTTTTGTATATGCACATATACATATAGGCGATATTATTTAAAACCCGCGAGGACGTAAACAATTATTTACCGAGGATTATCGGGGCTAGCCGTGATTGTACGAAAAATTCGCTGATTATATATATATATAAAATGCGGTCCAGGTCGAATAGCGTCTTGACGGTTGTTTGGTGTATATAGAATACAAACGATTGAAGTTCTCTCTCTCTATCTCTCTCTATCTCTCTCTGTTGCTCGATATTGTCCCGTTGATAAGAAAAAGAAACAGAAATAATCGCCCGTGGCTCGAGATTCGAGTTCTCTCGTTACGAGACATTCATGGCCTCCTTTTGGTATCGAATTACGTACCAGAATGCAACAAAATCCCCCGAAATCACGCTAATTTACTCAACAAACAAACAAACAAAAGGAAGAAAAAGCAAGAAAGAAAAAACAATCGCTGGGCGACCACGTTTCGTCGACGATCGATGTTTAATCGGACTATTTCAAATAGAATAATGTTATGTCGATGTTAATATTCCAATGTGTATCAATGCGAATGGTGGGTTTGTCGGTAAGAAAGAGCCGAGGATCGATCGAATTTCTTAGCGTGCTATTGATTTTGTCTGTACGCTTAATAAGAAACAATCTCATATGAATCTCGAAATACACGTATGAATGGAACAACAGTGAAATGTTCATTTTTTTTTTAAGTTTTCGTGCCACGAAGAAACATGAAAATTATCGATTATCGAGGTTTCTGTGGAAGGAGCAAAAGGATCGGATTTTCTTTCTCGATTATTAGAGAAAGACTGAACAAGACGACGAGCGATCTTTAAAATAATTCATTAAAAATGTCGCATATTCCGATATTACGAATTCACTTAATTTGTATATCAATGGTGTAATTAGTAACTATGAGCTTGTCGTGTGTGAGCATGTTCTCGCGATCGTTTTTTTTTTTTTTTTTTTTTTTTTTTTCATCCAAAGTACATTGTTTTCTTTTTACCCCACTGTGTGAAAAGTGACGCGAGTTTTGACAGTATTTAGCGAGATATTTAAAATTATTTATTCACAATCCCGCATCACTTTTTTGCAGACACTCCTGAATAATTAATTGCCGAAATGTTTGCGTGCGTTTTCCTTTGGTTATACATTAACGAGGGATTTTTCAAGGTTTCTTTACGTACTCAGTCCCATAGAAAATTCTCGCTTTAAAAAAAGACAATAATCCAATTGTATCGACGATAACAAGCTCGTTGATTTTTTTTTCGCCATAACAATGCCGAAAAATCTGTTAATAGAGTAGTTTAAAAAAAATATATATTTAATTTTAATAATACTCTTCTCTTTTCACGAAATATAATTCTTTTTTTAAAATCTTTTCGATAATATTTTTATATCTTCGATTATTAAGAATCCGCGGGAATTTATAAGGGAAATATATATATATATAATAATAATTTGACACTCTTTTACCAAGTTTTTCTTTTTTTTTTAATCGGAATTTTTTTATGAGAATGCGTACGTAAAGTTGCTTTAAATCCTGTGCGTGTGTTTGTCGGTGCATGCAAATATCTTATTGTCAGACTATAACCTCCTGACCTCTCTCTCTCTCTCTCTCTCTCGTTCAACGTAATTGTTTTTTTTTCATTGCATTCGAGATTATATGTACGTGAAATGATTTCACGTTTTTCTTTTTACTTATCGCTAGGAAAAAATGTGGTCGACGACAAAATGGTATATCGTATAAAAATGAAAACCATACAATCAGCATAAACGATCGCGAGAAAGACTATTGAACGGCGAGATATTTGAAATTATGCTCGTTTTTACCAATTAAGTTGCTCGTAGTGATTATTACGATTTGTAACTCGAGAATAATCTTTAACAAAAATGTCTCTCTCTGTGTCTTTCTCGCTGTCGGAAGAATAATGGGCGGGCTCGGCAGTATTGAGCAGATTATGTTTGTTTTTGTTGTTTTTGTTGTTTTTGGGGCTCGCGAAATTCGCAAACAACGACCCTTCACCATGAATGAGTCAGTCGGTGAGTTCTAGAACTCTCTTAAAATTAACTTAACGAAGCGAAATTCGATTCAAGCCAAGATCGTTGAAATGGGGGGAAAAAATGTTCACGCCGATCGTTTTATCGTACGTACAAATTGATTATTCTCTTATACTTTAGAAAGAAATTCACTCGACGTCATCGAAAAACGTTCTTCTCCTATCTTTCTGGTTTTTCACGAAACCTTAACGCATTGTAGATATGGTTTACGTCGTATTAGTTAATAACTAATCATTCTAAACGTTAAATATATAATATCGATAGGTTACATCGTGTTCTATAGTAAGTTTTTTTTCTTTTTAGTATTACTCGAAATTCATACATACGATATCTGTATTTACAATCTTTTTTTCTGTCCGTTAGTGTTCGTATTTGCACACACGTTATTCGAGTCACGCGCGCAATTTTAGTCTTACTGCGCAGTCGCCATTTTTATTTCCGATCGCCGCGGGTTCGTGTACTCTCGACGCTCTCGACATTCCGGTGGAGTCGCCGCGATAGACTCGGGGAAAATTCGTGCCTCTTTTGTTACGAAGTTTTTCAAGAGGGTATATTCGAGACGTATTTAATCATAGTTTTCTTTTGTCCACGATTACGAACGCATACGGTGATAGAAACGATACATCGCGCTATTATACAGGGTGAATTCTGTAAGGTTTCTCAAACGGGATTTTGGTGCAGATGGGATCATTACAAACAAAAGTTGCAAATATACATTGGGGATATTTTTAATAGTTTACGAGATATGAATATTTAAAGTTGATCGAATCAGAGCGCGCCGAGAAACGTTGGAGCCGCCCACTCTCCGCCCTAGCCGTAGATATAGCACAGTTTAGGACGCTACATTTGGGATGGCAAAATTCAGAGCAGTCAATTATTATTATTTTATTAGGCAGTCATTTTTATTTGTCGGGCATTGACTGCTCTGAATTTTGCCGAGCGCGCCAAATAAAAATGACTGCGTAATAAAATAATAATGATTGACTGCTCTGAATTTTGCGATCCTAAATGCAACGCTCTAAACTGTGCTATATCTACGCATAGGGCGGAGAGTGGGCGGCTCCAACTCTTCTCGGCGCGCTGTGATTGGATAAACTTTAAATGTTCATATCTCGTAATCTATTAAAAATATCCCTAATGTATATTTGCAACTTTTGTTTGTAATGATCCCATCTGCACCAAAATCCCGTTTGAGAAACCTTACGGAATTCACCCTGTATATTACTTGACGTTGAGACGCTACCGCGTGTTTCGGTGCCCAGCAGCAAACCCCCCAATTTTCCTGAAAGATATAGAAAAGACTCTACGCGAGGGTTGACGATCTTATTTACTTTCCGAAAAAAAAGATCGCGTTTAATTTATTTTAAATAACTTCTGCAATATCATTTTGAAATTATAACCGTCTCCGCCACTCGGCCCAGCCGAGAGAGCATGCGCGGCGCGAAAGTTACCGAAGACGTCCGGAAACTCCCGACAGATGCCGCATCTGAAAATTTTACCGCCCTCCGCCATCTTGCATCGTACAAGTTTTTCGTAGTATTTGACGGGAAGTTTCGTGTTGATGTTATTAATGTTTCGAATCGCTCCCCTATGTAAAACGTAATTGCGCGAACTCTATGACATGAGTATAAGATCTTGGCCGTCGTTCCAACGAATCACCGAGGAAGTGTTCGAAGCTCGACACTTTTATCTATAATGTGAAATTAATCGTGACCTATTTCGTGAATTGCTTTCGTCCTTTTTCCAACCTCAATTCCAGAGAAAATGTGATTAAACGAGATTGTTAGTCACATAAATATATATCGTATTTCACAGCCTAGCGTCGCTCTGTTCCGAGCATCTCGAGTCTTTCCAAACTCGCGCGATAGGGTCTGCGATGCGTGACAGGAACAAAAGTTTAAGTTTTCGAGTGATAATTTCGTCATTTGGAGGAAACGATTGACGCAACGACAGGGCCACGTGAGATTATCAAAACGCATCGAAGCTGGCGGTATTCAAGGTCAGTGAACATATACATATATACCTATATATCAATATTTGTTTTTGACCAAAGATGCCGAGCTCAAGGGCTCGTAAAATTGGTTCGATCGTCGAGCGTACGCGCAATATAAACACGGGAATAATTTCTTTTTTCATACTTGATATTTTTTGCAACGCGCTAAAATGACTTTGCGGAGGAAACAAGCGATTTACACAATTCTTTCCGGCGGTACAACGAACATGCAATTTTTCCAACGAACGATACTACAAAAAAAAAATTCCTTTCGCTTACCGACCTTTTATCCGGCCAAAAATAATAAAGAAAACAAACTTTCTACGTGTAAAACGTTCGTAAATTCGCGATGCAATAATCGATTGTCGTTTTTTCTTTCTCTCGTACATTTAATTCGACGACGGTCTATTGATTTTTCCGTGGACGTCCAGAATAAAAAACAAAAATCCTGAATTCTCTTCGATCGTACGTATCGCACTGTCGACGATGAGACAATGGCGGCGGTGCATTCGGCTAGCTTTTGAGAGCGCGAAGAAAAATCATCGTTCACGCTATTTCGATTTTCGTCTATTATTTGTTTATTATTAATATTATTATTATTATTATTATTCTCATTTTTTTAGTTTTATCATTATTTATTATTTATTATTGTGTGTCTTCGAACTGAAGTTATATATCTTCCCAAGAATTTGAATCTCGTCACCGGAAGTATTTCTTGTTATTATTGTTTTTTTTTTCATTTTTCTTCATTCTTTAACGTCATTTCCTTCGTTTACTTAACGACTAGTAGTAAGCAGCGTTTCAACGCGCCTTCGTCGGCACGGATTAAATCGCCAATCCACATTTTATTCGAGTACGGAAACGTCCACCAATCGTTAATGTTAACTAGAAGAGAATTCAACGGATCCGATCTAATTATTCGAAAGGAAAATAAGGGATTCTAATTAATGGATACCGTTTTTAAAATTCCAATACGTATATGCGTAAGGATTGACGCGTCGTGCTAGCGAAGGCGCGTTCTCTCAAACTTTACGGATATAAATACAATATAATTCGACTATGTACAAATATGAACAAGGTTTTACAGGCCGGGACGAGACTACGTCGGCGAAGATCCAATTTATTACGAGATTTTTCCTTTTCGACGCATTTACGACACACGCGGACTGTACAAAAAATCCAAAATCATTTATCCAAACGTAGAATCACGTGGGAAATATATTGTTTTTGTTTTTCTCCTTTTTACCCAATATTTTTCGCATTTCGAGACAAATCACATTTTTTCTTCGAATTTTGATTAAATAAAATATATCATTAATTGCGATTATTTTTCGTAAAAATTGTTGATATATCGTCGTTGGGAGATATTTCAATTTACGTCGCTGAAAAATAAAATCCCAACAATTGAATCCTTTTTTGTTTTTCTTTCGCAATTTTTTCAAGGTTAATGAAATTTTGTTTTTTAATTTTCAAGACAAGTTTGGGTTACGTGGTCGTTGGATTTTCGAGACACCCGTTAGCGTTATCGATCGTGTTATGCGCAAAGTCGCCGACGTCTATCCCGGCGTAACAATTCGAAGCACAGCTCCGAGAAAAACAGCGTATATCACATGATTCCCGGCACTAACTACAACCCAACGGTCTTCGTTCGATTTTTTCCTCTCTCTTTCTCTTCAGACGTCCCCATTTCAATTTTCTATCGAAAGAAGAAACCGCTCGAGTCTCTCGATGATCTCGCGTGTTTTTTTTCTCATCCTCCTTCTCCGCATTTTCATTAACATTATTATTAAACTTTTATTAATTTGGTCATTATCTAGTAAGAATTAATCGTTCGTTAAAACATATTTCTCGCACCCGGAAGTAACGAAAACCCGATAATTTCCTCGAGTCGTTGCCATCGAGTTTGCGATTTTCTCTTTTTTTTTGTTACGACACGAATCTTGAAATTATGATAAATTTTCCGAAACGGAAATTCGATTCTCTTCCATTCATTCACACAATCTCATCGATCGAGCATTCAAAATTCTTCGGTTCATACGTTTTTGTTTTGCCAATCGCAAAGAATCCTCGCTATTCCTTTGCGCCAGTTGCTCGATGTTTTTTTTTCTTTGCTATGAATTTTTCTTTTTATTCCCTTTTTTTTCTTCTTCCTTTTTGCTCGCTACTTTGGCGCGTTTCTATAAAATTATTGTCCTCGTTGAAGCAGCTGTTGGTCGCGTTCTCGCGCGATAGTTCCTACGCTTATATACGGCAGAAGCTTTTAAAATCTCAAAGTCTCGTCTCGCGCAGCGAATAATTCTTATCAAACTTTTACCACGGTTCGATACTTTGCGCACTTTTCTCGTCGTTTTTCATTAGTAAAAGTGAAAAAACGTCCTCCAAGCTATCAAGTTAAACGGGCGTCGTTGATACAACGATCAAATCGGCTGATTTAATCGGGAACGAGAAAAGAAGTTCCGGGGGTTGGGGGTTGTGCCATTTCGATAAGAAACAAAGAAAAACGTCGTTCGTTTCTCGCAGGAAAAAATCATCGAGCAACTTCGCAATTTCGATTCGTCGCGTTTTTCGTCGATGAGCGATTTCGCATTATCTCCGACCCGAATTACAGAATCTTCGAATGCTTATATAATATCGAATAAAAATAGAGAATGAAAAAAAAAGAAAAAAAAAAAACAATGTCTTATCCCTAAAACGATGATTAGTCGTTCGTACGAACGGGATAATTGTTAGGTAGAGACAGTTCTGCGCGTTACGAGGAGACGGTTCGAGCTTTGCGCCGATCGTCCGAAGGATAAACGAAAGAATAATAATGCGAAAGAAAAAATGATCTCGGCAGTGATTCAGCGAACGATCGACGCGCTCCAGGGGTGTAAAAGCGAGCGGCCGGTCGCTCTGGCGAGCGAAGCTCGAACCTCGTTGAGGGTCGACGATCGTCACACGGTAGTGACGCGATCTACCTCCACGTAACGCACCGAACTGTCGTTTTGTCAGCATATCACTTCCTTGCCGTCGATTATCGCCGTCTCGGACGATATGCTCTTGAGACGATGCTGGGATATCGAGCGATTCGTTCGTTGACGAAAAATTCGCCAAAGTACGAAGCACGCGAGTCCCATTATCGCGACGATCACGAGGACGGCGAGTCCGAGATGCAACGGTGGCATTCGCAATATTATCGAACAGTGCGTCAGAGCTTCGTCGTAACCCGAGGGACAGTGCGAAACTCCGTCGCACCAGAGGGATGCATTTATGCAGGCGTCCAATTCCGGACAGCGTTGCTCGCAGTCCCGCGCCATCTGTAGACCAGCAGCTGCGGTACCTAGCGAAGGTCTGCAAACGTAACAGAACCCAAATTAACGCGACATTTTCAAACAATTACTCAAAGTTTTTACTTCTTCTTCTCATTTTCATTCGGTAATTATTATTTCTGGGAAACGACCTTCGAGTTAATTCGAGCCACGTTACGGTGTAAGACTCGGGCTCGTTGATGATAAATTCAACGGCTATGGTCCTCGACGGGTCGTCTCCCGGCGCTAGAACGTGCATCGTTTTGCCGCTCAGTGCCCAACCGTTGCTGAACACTTCGACTATGTGATCTCTCGAATCCGCATGGGTTTGTGGACACACCGCAATGTGAATCACCCCACCGGTGTGAACGACGATACGATTGCTCGTCGGACATTTCGTCGTGTTCGTTACCACGTGACCGAGAATTTTAACATAGAGATATTGTCCAGGGCCCGGGTCTATGAGCCAGGGGTGACTATCGCAATTTTTCTGAAATATAAACGATTTTCACATTTTTTTTATATCTATGAAAGATTTTTTATTAAGATGAGAATCGTTCTAGCGTTTCACGAACCTCGTCCTCGTCGATGATCGGCGATCGATACTTTATTTCACCGCTCGGACCTCTGACTCTCCGCTTCTGCAGACACGGTGTAGCTTTGACAAAGTCCCACACACCCTCGAAATATAAATTGTTGTAATCGTCGAGCGAGTTCATCGTGTTTACCGTAAAGTGAACCTCGACCACGTTCGATAACGATTTCATATTTATCGGTAACGATCGATTCGAGCACAGACAATCTCGCTGCACCGGCGATGCATTCGTCCACGGTAGTTCCAAAACCTAATTAAAAAAAAAAAACGTAAAATCATTAATTCTTTCGGATCGGTTCGAAAAATGTAAGAAAAAATTATTACAGTCGTGTAATAACACTTTTTCCCTCGAAAATACATAGAGAGTTTGTTTTTGTATTCGTATAGAACGATTGGCGTTGACGACGAGAATTGTGTAAGCTTGCGTCAATGTACGTGACCAACAAACAATAAGCGTACTTATGAAACAAGCTGTAAGCGCGTTTCCGAGTAAGCACGGTCTATCGATTTTTCGCCTTATTGTCATCCCTCTCTTTCTCTCGCTCGTACTCTAATATACAGTACAAGTCGTATACACCAAACGAACCCGGAGAACCAGACTGTATAGTAGGAGTTTGAGTTACCGCGAAGTAATGAAGACGTCGGTGTTGCGTAATCGGTACCCGCGATAATCCTATTGAACCATGATCGCTCGTGCGTGAATATCGCGCTACATTAACGTCTCGACGCGAAAATTTTAAACGCGAATTTTTCAGTAATTATTCTTTTAGCAATTAGCGTAAAATCTTTATGATTTTTTTTTTGGCGAACGTAACGAGCGAAATGTTCGATGTAATGATTTTTTTCTTTGTTTCGAGTTGTTTGTTGCAAATGTTGTTGAAGAATGATCAATCGATGGTAAAATTTTATTACACTCTGTTATCCCAGACGACCCCCTCGTCACGATTATGACTCCTTACAATTCGTCCCTTGTTCATCCCTTTACCGCAATAAATAAATATAGATAATAGTAAGCCCGGTGATATAATACGCTTTGGAAATATCCGTTTATAACGACAGATTACGTCTAACGTAAACCCGTTTAATAATAATTTTCGTCAAGATACGCGCTCGTCTTTTACAATGTAATTATAGAGTGCCGTCTCGCGTTTCCTCTCCGTTCGCGCGGCAGGCATCAACGATCAAACAAATTTTCCGACGTCGGCCAAGACGAAGCTCGCGCTAACTTTTCTCCAAGTAATTAACTCGACCTGGTAGTCTTGAATAATTGATGCCGGAGGTAGAGGTAGTCTAATCGAGTTACTACCTATATTTACGTGTATATAGATATGAGCGAGTCAGAAAGAGGGGGAGAGGGCATTTACCTATTTTATAGGTTTCCCGCAAACTCGACTCGTTCGAGCCAACTACGTTACAATGTAGGTATCGAAACGGTGAGCTGCCGGCTGTTAACGAACGAAATGCTCTCGGCCAGACAAATTATCGTGGTGTCATGAGTAATTAATACGGCAGCACACGCTGCGGGCATTGTCAACGTGACGAATATTGAGTATGGGCTTTTAGCGTTGTACGCTTCGCGTAGCGTGTTCCATGCTCTGGGCCATGGGTTCGTGAACGCGCGCGCGCCAAATGCGCTTCGTTCGTCAAACCCTGTAACCATTCGAACCTTATTTTTCTTTTCAAATACGAATACTATCGATTTCTACGTCGGTTAATTATGTACGAGCTGGTTCGATGACTTCTCCCAACCTCTTTCGGTTAAATTCACCTGGTACGGAATTATTCCTATGCTCAATTTCGCGTCAACGTTTATCAAGTTACAGAGTTCATAGACACGTCTTTGCGGATGTTTCGTAAATGTTAGAGAACGATCCAAGACGTCGAATTATTTTTGGAATTTATTATATCGTGCTCGAAAATACGAGCACGTAAGTTGGATTCGATCGATATTAGCCGATTCACGAGGTAGCCCGGTTCGTAACCGCGCGCGAAGGATTAATCGCGCGCGGTCTGACCATTCACCAGACGTTACTACTTTCTCGAGATAAATCTCTCCCTCGAGCCTCGGCGAAATCGAAGCTTCGGTCATTTCACGTGGGGCTACTGCCTCAAACTTTGTCTTTGCATCTATGCCTCGATCGGACCTATTTGCGGTCTTATAAATTTGCTCCGGATTGAATTACCTTGACGGAGAAACTGCTGGAGCCGACGCAAACGAGACGACTAAAGTCCGTACTCGATACGCTCCGACATGAACGATTACCGTTTAGAAGCTTGTTGAAACGTAACTTCACCACCTCGTCCTGTTCTCCCTCGAAACGGTATACGCAGCTGCCAATTAAACGATCGATTGGTCATGAGAATTTGCGATTTTGCCGAAATGGGGGTGACTCGAGCGGTCGAGGGTCGAAACAGTCGGAAATCAAATTTTCTTTAAACCGATTGAAAACGTTAACGACGAACAACATTCTAATAAACGAGCGATTTATCGAAAGTGAAAGAAACAAAATTCCGTTCGAAGGAAATGCATTTTTCAATGCAACAAAATATTTTTAAACGAACGCTCGAACAGTCGAAATTGAAAATAATGTTACGACGAGAAAACGTGTGTCGCTAAAAATCTTTTCCGGTCGTTATACCGTTATGTGGATCAGATATTTGACTGAGTCAGATTGAGCTTTCGTCCGGCTTCTGTACGTCCGTATAGGCTCGTATTCTCCCACGTTCTGTCATAAACTCGGCTTTATGCGATCGTAAAATGTACAATCGTGGAATGCGCGGCACGATATTTTATGGCATTTAAACAGAAATTGTCTGTATATATGCATTTCGCGAATTCTAGAAAACAATGAGAAATTGGAAGCAAGGGCTCGATATTCGACCGAGCCACCCAACTATTTACGTTCGAAAAAAGTTACGGTCGAGACATATTTTTCGTAAATTTACGACCAACTTGTTCCATTTATATAATTCACGAAGAAGAATAAAAATAAAAATAGCATTAATAAAATCGCATAAAATAATTTAACGTTTTTTTTTAATTACCTGAGATTTTTCGAACCCCCACGACCGTAAAGAAATATGTCCCGTGGTCCTTGAAATTTTCTATCGCTGTAATAATCACGATTTCGACTGTAGAAAACGCGAGAACAGGGTCCACTTCCGTAAGGATCGCCGTCCTGATAGAGATCGACGAATTCGTACAGTGCTCGAAAGTTGACGGGCCTGAAAAATCGAGGATAGCTTAAATATTCCAACAACCGTCAAGCTTAAAAATAATCACAAAAATTGGACAATTATTTTCACAAAAAATAAGCAAGGAAAGTTGCGTTCTCGAACTCGAGGAGAATAGTTTCGAGCGTTATATCGTTCTTACGTTGTGTATTTCCGGGTAGGATGAAATACGGTATGGAAATAAGCGAATAGAACGCGACGAGTATATCCCACGAGAAATCTTGAACGAAGCTCTGCCACGAGTCATCGTTGCTCACCTAGGTACCTACTACACGATCTTGTACTATCGTTGCTATACACGTATACATCGTACACGGTACGTACTCGAAACTATCCGAGATATCGAGCAGCAACCTCTCGCCATAAAGTAGCCCATAGGTAATACCGGATTAAATCGATGCCGGGGAGCACAGGGCGGAGGGAACTCGAGGGTTGGAGGGAAGAAGGAAAGGAGGATTACTATCTCGCTTTTCTCGCGAGACAGGACTCGCGCTGAGAGAAAAGAGGCTCTTTCGCGAGCGAGCATCGAACGATTATCCTTCGGATCTGTCCAACGTTCGTACGGATCGAACTTTTAGCGGCTCAATTTATCGACGATGTTAATAATTAACGACGTTCTTTTTCAGCCACGTTTGCCAATATTTTCACGGCTTATTTACATTATACCTATAAATTCTTACGTCGTCGAAGCTTTTAGCAATGATAATAATAATTTTGTAGAATTTTGAGGAAAAATGGTAGTAGTCGATAATGTTGGATTAATTTGTATATGTGTAATGAAGATTGATGACGAAACTTGCCTGAGTGCGGTGGACTCGATCATTCGCATTTCCATCGTGAGACTGCTACCGGAAGAAACGAAACTCTCGACTAGGGAACATGGACGGCTGGTATTTTGAAGAATCGCGTGATCGCAGGTTCGAGGTACACGATCTTTGCAATATCGCGCCAGAAGAGAAGTATTGCTGGACGGACGAGCGCCCAATATTTGTATCGGATTTCCGGTTCTCTCGGCGTAACGTAGTCTTTCCTTTTCACTAAAAAAATCTCGATTAATTAACGCTCGTTACTCGTTTAATTAATATTAAATTACATTGACAAAATTGTTCGTTCTTCAGAATTTTTTGATGAACACAATTTGTTCGTTCTCGACACTGTTTTATTTCCAAACAAAGTTTGATCAAAGAAAGAGCTATTTTTATTTGAATTTTAATTAGTTAATTAAAAAAGAAAAATGAAAAAGTATGAAAAAGGAAGTAAAACTGGAGAAAGGTCGGTGAGATATATCTCGCTCACCATGATATGTCATTGCACTCGGTAAGTGGCATCATGTCGCCGTCCCAAACGAGAAGTGTCGTGCCGCACTCGTCGTCGTTGTTCGAGGAGGCGCTTGTGCCAACGTGAAACTTGAGCACCGAGAGCCACACTCGAAATTGCGGTTGCGACGGTTTCGGGGGTGGTTTGCGCCAGACAGTGCCCGGACGTTGTTCTGGAAATTTTGGCAATGGCCTCGGTGGGGTTGGACTCGGCATAGTCGGTCCAGCGCCTCGAAGATGATAAAGACAGGTCGTGTTTCTTGCCAGTGTGTGTCTCGGCGATGCTAAAACACCGCCGCTGTTGCCGCGCAACCAAAACTCGCAACGTTTGTTCTTCGCGTACGTCGGCGAATCCGAGTCGACGAATTTCACCTGAATTTATTCAGACGAGAATAATTGGCAAATTAATTAAACAATCGTTTTGATTTAATTATAGAATTAGTTTGGGACTTGTTGGCTCAAAATAGAGATACGCGTGGTGAGCGTAAAACGAGCTGTTGTTCCTCGAGATACGAGAGAAAAGACGGACGAAAATGAAATTAAATTCGCTCACTTTTTGACGCGACAGATCGTTTTTTTTCCAAGAAAATTAAAATTGCAAATCTAATAAAAAAACAATATTTTCGTTCGTTTGTTTACTTTCAAAACAAAAAGTACATGGTGAAAAGCTCGATTGGTCGTATATTTTGAAGAAACTCCGTTTTTAACTCATTTTTCCCTATCGAATAAGAAGAAAATTCATTTTTCGATCTCAATTCCATGGTAAACAATATTTTTTCCACGAGAACTCGTTCTTGCTCGATTTTCCGGCTATCTCGGATTTAACGTACCTGAATCTCCAGCTGGAAGCCATGCAGCGAATGCGGTGGTGTCGGATGAAGAAAAGTTCCGAAGGGCGAAGTGGTGAACTCGACGAGAAGTTCTGGTCCGCTGCTCGTTGCCTCGGGTACCGGTTCGCCACCGCCGCAGAATTTGAGAATAACGGGGTCACGTGTCGTGTACCCGTCGTATACCGTGACGTAATCCTAGGACGGGGGCAATAACGAAAAATTGAATTTGTCATATTTCAATATTCATCGTTTTTCGTTGTTTTTTTATTTTACCAATTTTCGAGCGAATGGATTTATGATTTTTTTTTCTTCATAGAAAAGAAAACAAACATAGGTTTGAAAAATAGAGTTTTTTAATAACCTGAACTACGTCGCAGTCCTGCCAAAGGCGAAGTTCTCGCGGGGGTGGTTCGACCTGTGTCGCAGGACGAGCTCGAACAGCTATTAACTGACCGCGGGGTTGTCTCACTGTAATCAAAGCGTGTTTCCCGGGTGGAACTTCGTGTTGCCTCACCTGTCGACGTTTAATTAAAAAAATTTCCATTAAAGTCACAAACGAGATTGAAAATCAACAGATTAAACGGATCGATAATTTTATTCGACGAATTAAATAAATACTTTGAAAATTAAAAAATCCCATTCCATTACGAAATTCACCTTTTCCAATTTCATTTTTATTTATTTCGACTGATCGATATTATTACGTTCGAATAAATTGAATTTATTTGCATTAAATTTAAAGCTTTTTTCTCTACATGTGGAGAGAATTTCGTAGTGTCGATTGAAGGAAAAAAGAATTTTATTTGCGTCCGAGAATCGACGAATTCTTGCGACATTTACTTTGCATTCGTAACTTCCGAATTCTAAGCACGATTGAAACATTGTTGGAAAATCGGGAAAGCATCCGAACAGCAGCAGTTGTCGAGAGTTTCGCGCAGACCGACTAGTTTCGACGATTGACTACCATCCACTCCTATGTCGCTACTCAATTTGCAAGTTCCTCTTCGTTCGGAATTTCGATCCATTTAAACTTCGACGGTGCGCGAAGTCTTTGAAACGTGCCGGGCCAAGAGTCACGAAAAGGGTGAATTAAATGTATTGTCTCTTTTTAAAAACGATCAATTGATTCGTTTTGAAAAAAGTTTGAAAAAAAATTATAAATTTATCAAAGTCACGATTCAGCGATCAATATAAATTAATTTTAAAAAAATGAAAAGTTTGAGATTGATGAAAATAATTCGCTAATGAAATAATTTTATAACGCAATTAAAGCTTCGAAGGCCACTGGAAAAATCAAGGAAATACATTCTCAAAACTTTGACGAACACGAGTTTACGAAAATTGTTACGAAAGTTTGAAATACTTTTGAAAGGTTTGACAGAGGGATTTACAATCGTCGGTACGACGTAAATTTGCTCGTTTTATAAAAGAGAGACCAGGTTTATAGCTCCGGTGAGAGTCCTATTAAGCTCGGGTAGAGGGCGTTGATGCCGAAATTCTACGATATGACGTTTTGAAAATTTACGATCGAGAGCCGTGAAGGGGTTGCTGTGGCCCAACGAGCTTCGCCACGTCGCTATAACGTAAAATAATGGCTGGGAAGAGGCATACCGAAAATTTGTTAACCACGCGCATAGGGTGCGGAAAGCAGCTCATTTTTACGACTTCCTTGAGGCTCGAGAGGGTAAGAGGGAGAGAGAGGGACGAGAATCAGTAGTTTCTGCTTCCAGCATAAATATACGACTCGTGGTCGCTGTTCCAGCCTCGCAGTCGTGTTATCCCAAAGGGCGCGATCCAAATACTCGACTAACGACCTCTACCATTTTTTTCGGATAAATTTCCACCAATTTTTCATTATTTTACGTGAACAAAATGCAAAGCAAGATTTAGATTTTTTCCAAGACTTTTTCCAAGACTTACCGCATAATAACAGGTGAGATTGCGTGGATAGAGACCCGGAAAATTTGGTGATTGGAGACGGCACTTTTTTCGATCGCAGTCGCTGAATATACGAGAGCAGTAAGTGCCCGAAATTAGATCCCCGAGATATTGTTGATCGGGGGTTGGTTTTGTTGGCCGCGCCTCCGTCTCCCCCTCCTGCTCCTCCTCCTCTTCCTCGACCATTTGAACCGGCATCGCCATAGAGCTATTTGAATATTCCGGCGATGTTTCTTGCGTAACCGTCGGCGCCATTGTTACTTGGGTCATTCCTGAGGAAGAAACACGAGGCGTTGATTTAATTAGGCTTTTCAACGACTTTCCACTTGATAGTAAATTTTTTTAAATTTTCTATATATAAAAAATCTCCCGTTGACAAGAAATTGGTCGTCGATCAAACGATTATTTTAATTACTTTATAAACACGTAATTGGCATCAATTTTCCAATTTTCGATTATATAATTATTATATCGTTATTCTCGTAAGAAGATAATGATATGATTAAATATTTACGTAATATTCCACGCTAATTATTTAATAATATTATACGCGGTGACATATTAATTACACGATTAATTGCAAAGACACGTTGGTATTTTTAAAAATTACTATTTAATCAATAAATTATCGCTTTACCAACGAATGGATTTCCATAGCGCACGACCGCGTCCGATCTCCGTATCATTTTGTACGCCATTCGAAAGTCAAAATTGAAACCAGTTTGATCTTGACTGAGTCTGAGAAGTCTGAGCGATATCGTAACGCTCGGTGTTTCGCTGTAATAGATCGCCGGACCCCACGACGTTCCGCACCATAGACCACCGACATCCGGTCTCTGAGCCTCGGAAATTTGTAGCGAACCATCGGGACATCCCTCGGAAGTGAACGAGACGAATTTTCCCAGAGTAAAACTGTCGAAAGTCAACTGAAACGTAAATAAATAATTAAATTTAAACGGACTCGTCGTTAATTCATTTACCTATAAATTCTCACTTTTTTTTAAACCAATATTATCAATGAAAATAAAAATAAAAAGTACAAATTTCGCGATAATCAATTATTCACGTTCGAAAAATCGTGATTCTCGTCTATAGATAGGATCGATTACATTCGATTACATTCGACTACAGCGTTGGACAAAAGTCTAAAATCGCTCTCCCTGATTTTCAACGAATCGATCATTTCGTTCATTATCCCGAATCGAAAATCGGTAGAAACCGATACCTAGCACGAAACGTCGGCTTCCCAACAACCCCCTCTTCCATTTGGCTCTACACTCGCGAGACTCTTAATCGGAATTTCGTTTTGTCCCGTTCGCCGAGTGATTCCAGTCACGGCCGGACGCCCCGATCGACAAATTATACTACTGAACGCTTGGACGACTACGAGTTTTTCCGTTTTTTTTCTGTTTGCTTTTCACTCGGTTTCGATTCGAGCGAATTTTATTACGCGATTCGTTGAGCAAATTGTCACACGCGTATATCCATCGTTCGGTTGTCTAAGCCAATAGTCGAATGGAGTAATTTTCGACACTTTTCGAGAAATTGCTCGTTGATTGGAAACATTTGGAGGATTGCGTGGTACAAAAGTATTTATTTATATTTATATTGAGAAAATAAAAATAACTTTATCAACGAATGATCGTTTGATTGATTCGGTGATAAAATTTTAATGATTTTTCCAATAATCAAACAATTATCGATCGTATTAACAAATTGGCTTGAAAAATTAGACTTCGAGTCTATAAAAATCTATAAAAATGTTGGGTACAGTTTTTTTTCCGAAAAGTTTTTGTTTTTCCCACAAGATACTTTTCGTTCGAGCCAAATCCGTGCAGGAGAATAAAAAAAGAGGATCTTTCGCTAAAGCACGCAAACAGAGAGACATAAATTACAGAGTGAATGGAAAGTGCGAGAAATGTGAAAGAAAGAAAAAACACACGCACACAATGGATCGTGAGAATGCCTGGCAGCGCTGCGCGAAACTTGTTCCCTATCGCGCTTCGCCTCGCCAACTCTCGAACGTTTTCAAGAAAACTTCGAGGCTGCAAAATTTTGTCGTGAATTCGAGAGAAATGCGCCGTCCACGGTTATATTCGATATAGGGGCAATTCTCTGCACTTTAGAGCGTTCAAGTTTTATTGAGGATTTATACAAATTTAGTTTCCAACTTTGGGTGAGAAACTACTTAGCGACCGAGAAACAAAAATGCCATTTTTTTGGTAAATTTTTGTTTTTTGTTGAATATAAAAAAGAAAAAAAAACGTTTGGAAACTCCATCCGCGACGGTTGCATCCGGAGCAGGTGGTGTGCGAAGTGTTAACTCGTTGAATTAATTTCAAGCTGTCTCGAACCTCTCCCGGACACAGTTTCTTCCCGCCTGCTTTTCTCCATGTTTCTTTTACAAATTTTCCGGACGTAGCTCGGAGAAAAGATGTACCTATGTATTAATCAAGCCTCATTTCTAATTAATTCAACGTTGAAAGCTATCTTGAAAAATCGCATTCGGATTAAATTTGTCGCTCATAATATTTTAACCAATCAAGCGATAAAATAAAGCTCAAACGTATTTTTCAATAATGAAAAAATTGTTAGTATAAAATAATAAATTTTTGTATTTTATATTATTTTATTATTGGTCGTATCGAATGATATGGGAATGGTATAACGATGATCACCTGTACGATGTCGCCTAAATCGTTTCCGGGAGCGCTGAAGGTGAGCTTGCAGAAATAGGGCACCTTGTCTTCCTTCGGGCGATGTAGCTCGAGATAGTAGGTTTTTCCCACGTCCCCGTAATACGTCTTGTTGCAAGCTGCAGTATAAAAAAAAACAATGCGGTGAATGAAACCACACACGCCGTTACAATCTCTCACGTTGATTTATGTCGTTTTCCAGCAGTGATTCATCGACTTTCTCCCTCTTTCTCTCTTTCAAGGGAGGGAGAGAGAGAAAGTATATTATGTGTACAAACACACATTCTATTTTCACGGAGAAGCTTTTCCTCTCTCTACTAAAGAGTACACGTAACAATTGAAAATAAAAATAGAAACAATATCTAATTTAAAAAAAAAAACATAAATTTAAGAATACTCACGTCTCAAAATACTCAAATACTCCAATTAAAATATTGGAATTTGAGAATCGATAAACATTTTACATTATACATCCTAGAATAAAAAACATAACAATGGTCAGTTCTGAAATTTCATGTTGGAAATCTCGATGAAAAATATCCAGCGATATTACATCGCCTTCGTGAAGATCGAAATACGTCGAATTCTCGATAAATTGAAACGCGCCGGAATTTTGGTCGGGTTATGAAATAGTTGTTCACCTAAGGTGGGTTATTAATTCAGCGAGGGAAGAGAAAGGAGGATCGAGAGCTAGTGAATCGAGAATCAGAGATAACGGAGAAGGGTCCGTTGAGCGACGTCGTGACTATGTAGAATCCAACTTCTCGAAGAGTTTGTTGGAAATTGATCGAAAGCTCCGGAGGGTCGTCGCAGTTGAATAATAAGACTCTATTTTCATCGTTCGTTCCATCGACCCTCGTGATATATAACCCGATATACTTGTAGTGACTATTTTCTTTATCGTCATCGATGATAATAAAAACAAAAATCGGAATAAAAATCAGAGTTGATCAACGACGGAGGTCAAAGTTCCACGGAAAAAGGGAGATTCCGGCCCAGACGAATCGAAAATGTATTCGTAGGTATAACTGGGAATCGGTTGGTTGGCTTCTTCCTCGCATGCATAGAAAGGGTATTACCATCGGTAGGGGGTTGGTTACACTGGACCATTGTACGGCTTCAAGGGCTCATCACTTTCGTATATACGGTAGGAGGAAATCTCGGATATAGGCGTTAGCGAGCAACGAAGCCAAGATAGAGGGAACCATTACGAGACTCGACGATCATATTCACGAAGCACTCTACGTACGTATATATACAACCTATAGTCTCTACCATTCTGATTCGAATTCGCGAGAGGGTGAGAGGAAGAGCCCCGTTCGCTTCAACAATGAACACGCCATTCCCAGCCACTCGGTCATTCCTAACAGGTTGCCCAACGTTTGCTAATCCAATGGATCGATTAGAATCATTGCATCCGTCTACCGAACCCTCAACGACAGCCCTTTCCATCTCTCGATCATTTCTCTAGCCTTATCTCCATTATGTACACACGCATGTATAAATCGTTTTGGCCTATCTGTTCTAGTTTCTGTTTTCTATTTTACTCTTATTTCTAAGCTACAATAGCGATGATGGAAAAAGTATTAGAAATACTTTTTCACTGTCACTTTTATTTTAGCTTCGAATGTATTTAATAATATTTCTGGGTATTTAAAAACGAATGGATTTTGAGGGTTGAATAATAATAAGGGTGAAATAAGCTTTCGTATAGAATTTAAACGGAACACGTCCTGGAGCTTGCGGTCATTCTCCATTATTCAGGCGTCTTCCGAACGCTACGTCAGCTCTTGATTCGTAGAAGCTAACTCGTCCACCAACACACGTATATAACCACTGAAACCGGAAGCTAACCCGAATCCCTTAGACCTTCTCCGTAGGAGGACAATCGTGCCAAAGTCTCGATTATGCAGTACGTACAATGTCGATTGTGGTTACACAAATTCGATTCCGATTGCCGCAAACCCGTGCCCCCCCCCCCCTCTCTCTCTCTCTCCCTGTCTACCTAAATCTACAAATTTCGAGCAGTCGCAAGTCCACGCTATTACCACAGGCTTTGTCGATGGGAGGGTTATAAATTTTGTAACGACGGTGAAAGATCGTTGAGTTAGCAGCGAGGTGATAAATTATTCAATGAATTCAACGAAGGGCGTGCGAATATTACGTTGGAATTCTGGGGCATTTTAAATGAAAGAACAAAGTAGTGGAGAATACGAGGGTGATTCGAGAGAAGAAAATATTTAGACGAGGAGACGACTCGATCTGGAAAGATGTATTTGGATTCGAGAGAATAAAATTTAAATTAGAAAAATCTCGATTAATTCACGTTCGTACGAATCGAACAAATAATGGATAATAATTGAAATCATTCTCGCCCGAGCGAAAACTACCTATTCTCGATATCGATTTTAATTTCCCTCGAGGATGGAAATACTTTGTCGATCGTATGTATTTTCTCGTTTTCGTTACAAAGTTACGACGTAAACGCGTTCGAGATTAAATTTTGACAAGCGTCGTAGCTTTCTTTTTACGTTATTTACTTCAGTGATTTCACTTTTCCGGTTTACGGCTCGACGCTCCCTCCGGGGCGCGCACAAGGGATTCGTTATTGGATTAAACGCGGCGTACGATTTTCTCGTCCGAGAGAGACGAAAGTTTGGCCGAGAGTCCGAGAGACTTGGAAAATCGACTCGCGGTTTTATCGCGGTTGGGACGAAAGACCGGCGGTCCGACTAATCATTGGACTTTGCCCGTTTGCCGAACGAGGCGAAAGAGCCACGCCGCGGTCTTCGCAGTTTTCAGAATCAAAACTATACTCTTCACCCGGCACGTGCATTGAACTGCAACTTTCCCGAGAGAATGAGAATCTCGCGTCTGACGAATGACTGACTTTTATCACTGACTCTCGGGTTATCGCGTCGCCGACCGCTTCTCATCTCTCTCTATCTCTCCTTGTCCAACTTTCTGCTTCATAACGGCTCTGCGTTCTCCGCAATGTTACGATTAATATACGAGACACTCCCAGACTCCCAAGGGATAATTATACGAATTTACTGCGAAATTTATTCAAACGACTTTATAGTCGTAACAATCGTTGTGTAAAATTTGCCATTGGCCGTTGTAAATATATTTACCAGAGGTCGATATAATTCAAGACAATTATACCAGAATAAATTCGTTTGTTTTCCCGAGTAAAATTTCTATTTATAAAATTATAATCTTGATAAATAATTTCTCAATCGAATAAAAATTTCAGTAAACCGGAATTTATTCGAGCGTCCCAATTTTTTGTCCACGTTGAAGAATATCGGATTATACAAGATTGATAATTCGAAGCAGCTGCCAAAATCGCAGTATGTACCGTGATAATATATACGTCCATCCCAAATATTGATTTCTCGTTAGAGAAAATGTAGACTCGTTGAAAAGCTCTTTTCATGCATACGTGCGGGATCAGACGCCCGAATGATTCCGTAGGTCTTTGCCTCCATTCGCCACAAATGATTCGCGACGACGATTCAATGCGGATAAAGCTTCTGCCCTCCGCCCGATCTTATACACACAGACAGACACACACACACACACACATATATATACACAAGTTACGTTTGGCCATTGTAAACCGGTGCCAAACCTGTTTATACAATCCCACGAATTCACCGCAGTGCAGGGAACGAGAGTGTGGAAGCGTACCAGAACACTGTAGAATACATCCCTATACCACACACTATGTAGGTATAGGACGGACGTAGATATGGGGTTGTGGGAGAGTCGGTGCTCGTGGATTTCCAGCAGGTTACCGAGGAACGCCCTGGCTTGTTATCATATATCCTAAGAGTTATGACAGAAACAGAGCAAGAGATAAGCGAAGCAATAGAATTTATACACGCCGCGCGGACGTACAGATATACCCAAAATGTGTTTGGCGGAAGAGCCCGAGAGACCCGAGGAAGAAAACAAAGGGATTTCGGAGTGAAAGGCAGAAACGAGAGAAACAAGAGAGTTTACGGTCGCCAATTTATTTCAATGGACGACCTCGTTTTTAAAAATTGTAATATCTTATGCAGAATTATAAAAGATATTTAAAAGAATTCATCTCATTTATTTACCAATCGTCTTTTCCGTCTTTGCATTGATCGATCTCTGTGTACCTCGCGAAGGCTAAATTTATAGGGAGAATAAAACTAAACGACACATCCGATGAGAAGATCAAGATTCGGTGGATAAGAGGAATCGGTTGAAAGAGGGAGAAAAAGGAGAGGGTTCTATTCTTGGTGATAAATGAAGAATAATGTACGACGGGGTTGATCGCATGGGGGTGCGAGGGACCATGAGGACGTTGGCTTTTACCGATGGATAAGATATAAGAAAGTAGGATGAAGATGAGTAGCGAAGGCACTTCAAGGATTCGCTTTGTCCCGCGATGGATAGATTTTTCTATCCCCTTTGGTGCGCAACGTCCGCATGCGTATACGTTCATTTCCTTGCCGACTCGATCAACCTTCGATCCTCCGTTCGATTATTTTTTCGATACCGTTCTTTCATTTTGACGCGATACGCTGCACATTTTATCATGGTTTTTTGTTGGTCGGGTTTGATTTTGATTAATGGAAAATTGTTTTTTTCAAAGCGTAAAAGTACAAAATATTCTTCATGGGTGCGGTATTCCTGATGCGTTTGCATGTAGCGTTGCGTGTCAAACAATTTGTGGGAAGGGAGACCCGTGGAATGCATTCTGCAGCTCGAGGCCTTTCAAACTTTCAGTGGGCTTTCATACGCACATAGACGCATATATAGATATTTAGGTTGTACGAGCTCAATCCCGGGGTTGGTGGTCGGATGTTGGAAAAGGCACCAATGAGAAGAAGATGCGAAAGTAAAAGTAAGGACGCGCTCGTACATATTCGCGTCTATACCTTTCAATAGTTTATGAACACATAGGTAAGCTCTCATGGGGTCGCTACCCCTTTCGGTGACTTTTTCACTCCTTTTTTTGTTCTCGCGTCGACGACGCACGAAACTTGTTTCGCTCGCAAGTTTCATCTCAATGAGACCTCTACACGTCTGATCGCACTTCAGCCATACGGGTTCGTCTTTGTAACTATAGAGGGTGCGTGTCTCCCTCTTAATTCAACGAAAAAGTCGCCGCGTTTTTGTTGTTGATAGAATCAATGAAGCACAGATAGGGGTTTTTTAATAAAATAAAATAAACAGTAATATTTTTGTTTGATGATATTTTTTTAACATTGTTTCGTCGACTTCTAAACAGAAGAGGTCGCAAACGAGCGTGGCATTGGATCGTATACGAGCCGATATCTCGTGTTGGTGCGGTAGAGTTATTTCTCTTCATAAATTTGGATCGCGACACGACACGAGTGCACTCGACACCTTTTCAACGTCGCGCACGGCAGATTCTATCGCCTATCGGCTTGCCGGAGAAAAAAAAGCTCGACGCGCATCCCATTCACCGTGTACCTACCTTCTGTATCAAGATCCTCCTTCAGAATCCCGGAGGAAAAATATAGTACTTAAGGTTTTTGCGATGGTATAGGAACGAGCCCTACGATTTTCTTAAACCACCAAATGGAAAAATAATTAATTAAATCAATTCTCTTGTTTGAATAAATCCATGAAATCAAACAAATCAAATAAAACAAATAAATCAAATAAATCAGCGGAATAAAACGAACGAGATGGATAAAGTAAATCGAATGAATTACAGTTAGGGTGAATAAAATAAAAAAATCCCTTTTTCGGGAATTTGGACGATCCCCATTTTTTTTGTTCGCGTACGTGAGCGTGGATTAATGAATGCACGGAGGCGATTAGAGCGGGTTAATCGAAAATTTATCAGAGGACGCTCTCGCGTGGATTACAGTGGCTGATTCTGCTGTTGGTGAGTGTAGAGGAGACGAAGAGGGAAGGGGGTGTATACCAAGGTACGAAAAAGCGAATGAGAGAAGAGACGGGTGGTAGTCCAGGAGGGGTAGCTTCGTGGATGCTGCAAACGTATATACAGTTTTATAGGGTGCACAGGCTGGCTGGACTGGTTTGACCCAAATCGTGGATGGTCGGTTGGCTTACGGCCAGTTCTCTGTGTCTACCCGCGCAGCTCGAAGCGAAAACCCCCCCGGCCCGTTCTCGCGCAATAGGACCCTTACTTATATTTTTCACCGAGCACGACGATCCTCTCTGCTATCCCTCGCTACCCCCGCGGCGTACCCTCTTTTCATTCGACCCCCGTCCCCGGGGCGGATGTGGGACGAGACCGATATCAATTCCAAAAGTCGATAGATTAATCGTTCCCGCCTCTCCACCCATTAATATTACGGATTTGTAACCACCACCGTCTCTTCCGTCGCGTTAAACTCATTTCGATGTATGCGCTTTTTATCTCCTTTCTTTTTTCACCTTTCGTTTCGAAAACTCGATATTGGAAATTATTCAGTTTTTTTTATCACTTTCCGATCGAATCTACACTCGATTGATTAACGATATATCATCTAATAAGTTGCGCGATGTTGTTCGTTCGTTTGATAAATCAAATGGAATTTTTGTCATTGGATCGATTCTACACCGACACCAAAATAACGACGCGAAAGGGTAATTGAAAATATAAGTATAATCGTTTTCAAGCTTTAAATTGTTTTCTAGCAAGGAATTTTGTTTTTCTCGTTAAGCTTGCCAATAATGTTTGTAATAATGTGTTCTTGTTTAAATATTCAGATATTTCGTATTTTGGTTCTACCGTATGTATACGAATTAAATGGGGAATGCTGTGATTCGATAGAGGGTGGCGATAGAGAGAGGGGGGTTGTTCTAAATTTATTTTCCGCTCTAGAAGGAATGTCGGTAGATTATTATTATAATAATTATTATTATCATGGTTCGGTTGGTATTTGGCGTTGCACGGTCTGCGAACCACCGCGGGAACGGAGAAAGGAATTGCAATGCACCCGAGATATAGGAGTAGGTCAGGTTGGCTCGATAACGCGAGCGGTATGGCGGGACGGTAAAATAATGGCCGGAGAATTGGGCCACCATTTTCCCTCTTCCCACCAACCCGAATCCCGGAGACCCAGTTGATATTTTTCTTTACCATCCCCTTGTCTCTCGGTCCTCGTTCGCCCTAACCCCCTCCCTCTTTTGCCATGTAGTTTGTGTTTTTAAATGCGTTATACAGATATAGATCGCGTCCTACTTTTTCTTTCGCCGGTTTCATCCTCGAAACGACACGGTAGGAAAGGTAGAAAATCTTCTTTTTTAAGAAACACGACAAGAATTTCGAGTACAACAAACTTCTCGTTTTTACATTCTCGTAATGGTAAAAAGGGAGCTTTTCTGTTCTTTAACAACGATAATAACCCCTTGGCGACGATTCGTAATTATTTTGACATAATTACAATTAATTTTCAACAATTATTGACAATCTTATCTTCCCCCCGTGTGGAAATTTTTTCCGGGATATCTACGGGGCCCAGTTAATTTTCCCCAATTGTATCCGGGCCCCTGTTTGGATTCCTTTCAGGTCCAGTATAGGATTGTCCCACTTTTTAAAACGGGTCCTTTAGTGGAAATATTACCGGGGCCATACTAGGATTCCCTGATTACACCTACATTTTCCAATATCGTCTCTATAGAAATCCCGCAATTACTCTCTCTGTTCCCTGGCACTTCCCTATGTCTCCCCTGTATTTCGCTGCAATACGCAACACTCATATTTTGAAAGAAGCTCTATATATATATTTTTTATACATTTCAGCAACTTTATAACATGTTCTTATAATAAAAAATCTATAATAAAAATTCTAAAATTTTTACCATTTTACACAATGCCAACAAGATAAATTTATACATTACGTTAACGTGGTAGTTTCAATTCAACACGCTTTTTCTGGGTTTTTACAAATCTACCATTTTTATCCTTAATTTTTCACAACCTTCTTAACTATCTTTTTTTGGCGGAATCCGAACCGCCAGTATTGCTGAAAAACACTTAGAAAAATTCGTGTCGACTGCGGGGATCGAACCCGGGTCCGCTGCGCGAGAACCCAGCGCCCTATCCCCTGAGCCACTGCGCTCTTCCGAGACAAACTCATATATTAATTATATAGATAACAGTAGAAAATGCTAGCAATATTTTTTAATATCCAACTTTGAACTCATTTATACTATCTTTTGCGGTCTTAATAATAATCTATAACTATTCTTTTGCGCACCGTCCACATTCGCTACGTATTGCAGCTGTGCTTAGAGTCAAACTTCATGTCAAGCTTCATGTATAAGTGATAATTTTAATAAAATTTTATATGTTTTTAAGTAGTTATATTTTTTTTAAAGTCTTCTTTGAAAGAATTTCAAAGAATCGTTTTCTTTCAAATTCATTTTAAATGATGAGTGGATTGTTGAATGAACAACATATTAGCATAAAAGGCAGTTAAGGAACCAGTTACCAATTACTATTCATTCAAGTCGTCTATTATTATTTGAACCTTTATTGATATTTCTAATGAGTATACCTTAGTACATCAGATTGGGCTTTTTACTGGAAATCCTGATGAAAGCATAATTTATTTTGTTAAGGAAATCCCAAATGAACCAAACTGGGCCCACATTAGTTTGCCCGATCAAGGCCCGGTTAAACTTATTGTAAAAATTAGCCACTGCCCTGTTAGCACCTGATGGGGCCCTCCATTGGAACACCCATCAAGCCCCTGTTAATTCGTATTATGGAAACGTATGAGAGCCTGTTGAGGACCTTTGATGGCAGTACTCAGGAAATCCCTGTTAGGGATTCCACGTCGAAGCCTAAACGGGATCCGTGTATATTTTGGATATCCCGGACTATTTTCCACACGGGCCGTTAAATATAGATCTTTCAAGATTCGAATTGGTTTAAAAACTGAAGTGAAAATAACATTCGATATGATTTAGGATTTTTTTTCTAACGATCATTTTAACCCTCTCGTCTGTCTCGAATGAAAAATCCAAATGGCACAGAAAATATGAAATTAAATAGGCCTGCAATATGGCAGTTGAAGCCGGTCTATTTGTGCGGAATGGAGGTAAGAAGAAGCATCGGAGAAACTTTATTTGTCTCCAATAGGTAGATCAAAGTAATGCACAAGCTTCGGCTTCGCAATTCCACTTGGAGAAACGGGAAAGTGCAACTCGCACTCGGGTATTATACTTGCAATCTATATGTATATATATATATGCATAGCTATAGAGAAGAGCGTAGTAGGATTGCTGTGCGATGCTTGTGCGGAACGAATAAAGTGCATGTCTCGGCAAATGAGATCGTCGAGCGTTATGCGCGAGGAAGACAAGGGGTGCAAGAGAGAGAGAGAGAGAGCGAATGGAAGAAACGACGGGATAGGCGTTGCAGGCATGTTGCTTGACTATACGTTACACACATATACCTATATATGTATATAGGGCTCGGGAAAGAAAGACGGAGCATTCGCTGTCTTCAATCGGTAAAAAGTGGGTCTCTTAAAGCGCCTCTTTATTTCACTCTTAAAGAGACTTTTCTATTAGGATCGAACCCGATAGCGAGGATTATGATAACTTTTTATTAGCTTGGATCGTTACGATTAATGGAATATTTCGCCAAGGAATCCCGATGAGAATAAAAACGTTATGATTTTAAATAATGGGACGAATGAAAAATGAACTTTTTCTCAATTTCCGTAAAAGATTAAGTTCTATCACGCGAGAGACACTTAACACTTTTCACCGCTTGTACCCACTTGAACGACTTCTCACCAACTTTATAATTGTTATGAATTTATAATCCGCGTAGCGACTCGTTTCACTCGTTATCGTTACCGTATAGGAAAGTTTTATCACATCCATTTTTGCGTATCACGAGCTGGATATAGGTGGCATAACGATGCTACAAAAACTGGAAAAAGAAAAGATTGCGGACAAAAAAAAGGAAAATCCGACGGACTAGAGACTTTTCCCAGAGATTCGCCGAGCATGCACACTTTTTGCTCGATTATATATGACGATCTTCCTGGCAAAGGGAGTGAATAGTTAATGTGCATGTGGGGGAAAAAAAGCGCTACCATGTGCGAGGGAGGAGATGGGAGCTTGCAAAGGCGAGGGAGAGAGAAATTCGCGAGTAACTTCTCGATTACTGCTTGGCTGAGATGCTTTTCTGATGTTACCTCTCGAGTAAGCGAAGTAGACGCAGCTGCGAGAAAAACGAGGCTGTGTGAGAGAGGGAGGAAAAAGACCGCGAGAGGTTTCTTCTCTCGTTTGCGCATCTTGGGACGGTGACTTTATATATCTCTCTCGGTACGTGCCAGGAATATTATACCCTCTCCCACTTTCCTATCCTTGCTTTACAACGCCGAAGACGAGCGAACCTCCGAGACACGTTCCGTGCGGTTGCCGCCGGGGGTAAAGTAACCCTTCGACGACTTTACTCTTTCACTCATCCCCTTCTCCCCCGTTTTTTCCCTGAACGTACAAACCCGCGTTTCTTTTTGTTACTCTCGCGTCCATAAAAAGAATAACATCGTTTCGACAAATTGTTACATTTTTTTTAGTGACCAATCAGCATTGTTCCCTGTTGGGAAAAACATTACAACCGGAGATATTATCTGGAATCGTTGCAAAGTTCGACCTCGATGCAGGAACACGAGAAACGCTGGTTTGCCTTTTTATTTCCGCGGTGGAAAATGTTTTTTTTTTTTTGTAATGTCACAGATTTTTTTCCACGTTGCGGCAGAATAAAATTGTACCAATATTGGATTTCAACGACTCCCTTGGTAAAGCACTCTTGTTCACGTATTTGCATTTTAATAAGTGTACGTAGGAACGTATTAAAAGTGAAGAAAAAAAGAAATTAAAATTTGTCATTCGCCGAGAAACAATTGGAAATTATCGTGCCGAATTAGGTGTCCCGTATCATTAATAGTATAGTCGCAAAATCCAATTTCGATTTGGATACCTGGATGTTGCACGTCGGTCAATTTTGGTGGTCCGTGTATTCCCACTTTACCCCTGGAGGCTCGAGGGTGCAACGCGGGAGTGACGCAACGCGCCTTCCAGTTCTCGTGCTACCGAGCGAGAGTGAGTAGTCGCGTATGCACACACGAATGCCTCGTACGTTCTATTTAAACGCAAGCTCGTAACTTAGGTTAATTACACACCGAGCCACCTACGTACGCGTTCCACTGTGGCTCGCAGTATGAAGCATCTCCTGCTTACCTGTACATATATCTAATACGGTGTAATCGTTGTATAGCTGTATATATTCGTATACGTATTATGTACGTCCAACCCTGCTTTGCCGGTGCGCATTTCGCGAGAGGCGAGAGGAAATTGTAAGAGTGAGACGAAGATGGAGAGAGGTAGTTGTAGAGGTAGAAGGCAATCCTCCCTCTAGGTAGGGAGGAGATTAAATGCTACGACGCTGCTCACGAGCGTCTAGGGCATTCGGTAAATGGTTCGAGTCCTTTTGTAAACGACTCCTCGTATTTTGGCGAGATCCTGTCTTACCAGTTTTCGCTCCTCGGTGACTGCACAAAATTCAAAGGGTCTATCCCTCAAGGGAGGGCTCGTTCCCGCGGAACGATGCCGAATGGTAATTCGAGAAAGGGAAGAATAGTTCCAATGGAGATGTACTATTTGGGCTAAAAGTATGCGAGTTTTAACGTTTTCAGAGAATTATTGGCGATTTACGTGCGTTGAATTTTTCAATATTGTATTTGTATTTTTTTTAACGCGTCGACGATCTTTTTATACGTTTTGGTTTTTTATACGTCGATGGATCGAACCGTCATCACGAGGGTGCCCATGGGGTTATCATGGGGCTCGCGATAAAACGACGTTGTTACGTGTCGGGGAATTTCAGTGAACTGTTAAATCGTGCAACATCGAACTCGGTTACTCGAAACCTCGGCCTTGAATAATTTACGGAAACTCTAAAAAATTCAGGGGGGTGATGCTTTCGTCGGTCGAACAATACCACGAAGATTCGAATTCCTCCTATCTCTATATGCGTCTCTAGCTGATAACGACTATCTGAACGATTTCCGGTTGAAAAATACTGCAATGAAAATGAAAAAAAAAAATGAAAAATCAGACTTTGTTGCGGATCGTGCGGGAAAATTTTCATTCTGCTCCATTCGACAGTCAACGACTCGAAATGACCTTCATCGGCCGAGCGCACACGCGGAATATTTTCGGCCGATAGCGTCGCCCCATTCAACTTTCGTTGCAATATTTGCAATATGTCCGGGACACCTTTTTTTTCATTCCCATATTTCGCGTCGAGCAACGAGTGATGAATAATCGATTGGGGCATTCAATTTGTTCGTCGAACGGCTGAAATTGTATTCTCGTCGCTCATGGAATTGTACGAAAAGTGCTAGGCGTGATATCCGCACGACGTCTTCAAATTTGGAATTTATGCAAATTTTCAAACTTATTTTTCGTGGTTAACAGATTTTTTTAAACCCTTTTGATTCACCGTCGGTTTTTCAAAAAGAATTACAAAAATATTTGTCGTTTCTTGTAAATTTTCAAAAAAATTGTTTACATTTCATTTACGAAATTGAGAAATTACTTACGTGAACATTGACGCTGCTCGTCGCTCCCGTCGCCACAATCGTCGACGTTGTTGCAGACTTTGTTGAGCGTGATGCATCGACCGTTTCCGCACTGAAACTCGCTCAGCTTGCAGCACATGACGTTACCAGCCACGAGGATGGAAGCGCACACCAGCCAACGCACGTCTGTAAAATAAAAGAAAGTTGTTTTTTTCCCCTCGAAACGATTGATAGTTTTAGCAAAAAGTCTGGACAGTTTCAACGGGAGGCAATATACCCGGAGTGTCGCCAATCCTGTAAATAATATCGGTCAATTTTGTAACTCGCCCGGGATTTATCGCGAGAGTTTGTCCTAACGGTGTAAAAACTATCTCGACCTTTATATAAACCGTAGACTTCTCGTCGAATGACACCGCGAATTATCGTTTAACAACTTACTCTCCCAAATCACAAAATTATATGGCACTTGTCGGGGTCGTTAAGGTTTCCATCATCCTGGGTACTCACTCTTGCTAATCTACACCACTGGAAACGAGCTCATGATTCGAGCGTACGTTGAAAATTATTTTACGGCAAAATAACTTTCTGTAATAATCGTAAAATATTTGAAGTTTCGCTTTCCATCGGTTGATAGAAAATAATTTTAGTTGATTAACTTAAATTTCGCGATAAAATGATTTTGCACGTGTATTTCATTGAAAAGCTGACCATCACCGACCGTTATCACTCAGCTCCATTGTATCGTATAAAATACAGTTCTAGTTAGGTCTGCCTCTCCGTAGCCAGTCGTACTTCCGGGCAATGAACAAGCGGCGATAGTCGAGACGATGATGAATGAACGTCGGCCGCGGGCAGGCGGAAATGGAAACAACGGTAGATCGCGTCTGATGTGTTTCGATAAGAAGCACGGACGATGATGCGAACGTGAATGCAAAAAGTCGCAAAACATTGTTCAAATGTTTCGTTTTAGCGGTCGTATAAATTTTTTTGTTTCTTCCCAACGGAGCAAATGGCTTATCGACGAAACCCGGGGAAACTAAGGAAAAGTTTGGGTGCGTTGGTGGAAGTCTCGGGCGAAGCTGAGTCACGAAAAGTTGAAGATCATCTCTCTCCCCACTCTCCGGTGAGCGGACGACTTTTTGCCATCAGGATATTACTGCTCGCATAATGCGACTTTCCAGGGACACGTAGAGATAGTACGAGTACACAACGTCTTCGTTCTTTTGGCACGCCGTATCGTTTCGTCGTATCGCTACGAGTTTGTTTTCATGTTTACCGTGGATTATTGGAATTTTTTCATAGTCTGTTATGAACTGTTTAGATCCGGGCTCGCGATTATAGTTGCCCCGTCGTCAATTTCCTACTACGAACAGACTCGAGACCGTTCGAAACACGAGCTACAACGAGCCAAACACCCTGCAAACAAGTTTGCCTCTTCAACTTTTGTTAACCTTCGACCCTTCATTAGCTCTCGAACATCGTGGGGTAAACAATTATAATTGGCGAATATTTTTAATAATCTTTAATTAATTCATTGATAATACAAATATTAAAGATTTAATCATGAAAATTGATTTGATGAAATCTGGTTTATTCGAGTCGAATAAAGTTCGTAAGTAAACATACGAATCTTGTTCGATTCGAATTGAATCAATTCCGGTTTCACCTTCGTACTGTTCCACGAGGGAATATTTTCTTCCGGGACAATAGTGCCGAGTTGGAACAATGGGGTAGTAACCACGAGTCGATGGTTCAATAGCTCGAATGTAATTAGTCGCATAGAACCGAATTGATGCGATTCACAATGCTCCTCGCGTAGTTTGCCTTCGTCCTCGTAGCCAAGACTCTTTCTTCTTAATCGCGAGTATCGAATTGCACACACGTACTATACGAATTACGAATCGGAGAAGCGGCCCTCGGATCGAAACCGCCGTGACGTGAACTTTTGGTTTGATTAACGCAGTGCGCGAGTGGGCGACAGTGCGGGTAGATTTTGATTGGGCATCAACCACTAGACGTTTCTAGTTCGACTGATTAAGTACTAATTGGCTCTTGGCGTAGAGTCGTCTTGTCGATACTCGGAGAACTTTGCTTCGTTGAGAATCTCTCGCACGCGTCTACGATCTTACCTCGAATCAAGAAGAGGACGGGGGGATGAAGGGTTCGTTCTCGAAAATTAATATTTTTGAAGGAAAAGCATCGATTTTTGATCAGACTCGTCGATTCGTCGACCGTTTGGCATCAACGCTTGATTGCATCGGTGCTCTCGAATTGGGAATATCATAGGGTTTTGGGTAGGTTTGTCGAATGGTAAGGGTAGTACTCGTAGACAGAAGGCTGCACGTGCTAAGAATTTTAGATCGACGATCTACGGTAGAGACCGCGCTACCGGTAGAAATTGCGTCCAGAACCCAGGAATATTACATTAGATATTCAGTCGAGTAAATACGAGAATTCAAGGGGGTGGCGCAGGTACTTTCCCACGGGGTTCAACGTTCTCCGCCGTCGAGTGAAACTAATGGTATCAAATGGTTCTGGATGAAAAAAACTACTCCTTTTTTATTTCGCAAAAGGAAAAATCGATCGATCATCGGGTAAGACGTCGCGGATACGCTCCGAATTGCAAATAAAAAGAGAGTCCCATCAATCTTTGACCCTTGGGTCGGACCGAGAGGGGTTGCCGGACGCCATTTCTTATCCCTCTCTCCCTCCACGCGGACTACGCAGAGCGAGCTTTCTTTTTATACCGAAAAAATAACAAGTTCGATCCTCCCTAAAACAAATCAACAGCGACGCCATTTTATTTATGTTCAAAAAATTAAAAAATTCTCCAACTAAGAAAAGACGAATGAATTTAGTTGAAAAAAGTATCGTCCAAATTGTTACGTCGCTAGAATATCATTTCTCGAAATGAGAAAGCTCCGTGACCAAACGGGCAGGTAAATTGGACGTTTCGTCGCTCTCTCGTCGTGTCCGCGAGTACCTACTTTCAAAGCACGTATCTCAGGTGGTAGAAAACGTGGTGGATGCATATTACATTGTCGAGCAATTTCGTATTTCAGGCATTACCGAGCGTAGCGCGTACTTCGGGCTCGCCGCATAAGTGACTACGCTCGTGTGGTGTGGCGGCTACGACATAGCGACGACGTAACCATCGTAGAGAATCCTCGAGGCGTACGAGAATATTACATCGGGTATTCAGCCGCTTAATGCGCACCCCCTTTTGCTCCGTGTGGAAACTCTGCCTGCCTGCTTCTTTTTTTTTAACTCTCTTTTTCTCCCTCTTCCTCTCCGAGTCCGGATATTCCGTCGACACGGAGCGTTGACAGGGACCTTTCCCCCTTCTCTTAATTTTCCATAGTCGGTCCCAAAATCCTGTTTGCGGTCCTTTGTTCCGAGACACCGTCTTACGCTCTCTTGGTTACGCAATCGCGCGACGAGCCCGTCTAAAAGTTTCGTCTTTCCGTGTCCTACGTACCCGGGAAGGTCGAGGGTCGCGCGACTACGTCTTATTGCGGACTGGATCTTTATCAGCATTCACCCCATTCTCTTTGCGTCTCACCGTACCGAGGATATCCGTTTACCCTCGGGATCTTTGACTCGTTATCAACGTGGCTAGGAATTCTCTAAAAAGTGAATATCTCGAAGAGCTTGAAGGATCTTGCCTTCTTGACTGTTTTCGTTGGGAAAAATTATGAAGTTTCAATCTGTATTTTCATAAATTGTTGCTAAATTTATTATTCGTTCTTCTAAATATAATTTTTGCTAGTTTAATGGCGTCGATGGTGAAACTTTCAATCGCACGAAAAGCACGTGTCACCGGGTTTTTTCAGAATAATCGCGACGATGAGAAGAGCAAATATCCGTCGAGGGTTACGTATGCTTTAGGGGAGGGGGTGCGACTATGACACCACGGTCGTTTCTTTACATTTGTTCAACACGGTAGTGACGCGTCGGTGGATATGGTAAAGCTGGAAAAATGGTGCTCGAACTGAACCCGCGGGTTCCTCTCTCACGCGGATCATTCCCTCTCGCGAATAGGGCGCAAGTTTTAAATTCATGAGTTCTTTACGATACGCGCCAGAGCGGCTTTTGTATTTTCATCGACCTGGGAATTTGCCCTTTCGCGCAGTCGGAATTCCGACAAAATACACATTTTTTATATTTTTTCTTCTCGAATATTATTTTATATATTTTTGAGTCTAATATTATTTCTCATAATTATCGATACCGTGGATTTTGGCCTTCTAAATTAATTGCGAAAAAATTACGATTTTTATTGGCTGTGTTTAATTCGTAATTCGTATTTTTTAATATTAATTCGACGAATCGAGTCTCGAAAAGCATGAAATAAATGAGAATTCGTGTCAGGGACACGAATGGACGTGATGGGAACGGAGGGGATAACAAAAATCGAGTGTCTCGACTCAGTGCAGTTCAAAGCCCGGAAACGTGTACGCTGGTTTTTCGCAGAGACACTTTTCTCGACTCTCCCGATGTTTTCCGGAGTGCGTTCATACTCGAGCGACACACGATGTCTGCCGAATCAAGGGGGATGATGCAATCTCTCTGCAACGTCGTTGTTGAGAGGACGAGTTCGGATAGGGAGGATGAGACGGAAAAGTAAATTGCGATACTTCAAGTTCAAAGCTGAGCCGTATAGGTACAGATTTACGCGAGAGACTGCACGAATGCGATCGCGTATGTTACAATTTTTTTTTTAAACACAACGAGGGAGACAATACTTTTGAAACTCGTCCGGCAATAATAAATCGAGATGGAAATATAGGTACCTACACAGGAAAATGAAAGTTAAATTAAATTTCGAATGAAAAAAAATGATAATACGGAAAAATTGGTTGCTAAACAAAAATTTTTAAACATAACGGATAATATTCGGATGTAAATGCGGAGAAATTATCGAGAATTATTATTCGACCATGAGTAAGCTCGAATAGGTGGGACTAATAACGATAGGAGAATATCGAACGCCCCTTATCGCATCGAAAATCGGGTTGCACAATATTGCCCTCCCGTTTCACTGCCAGCTAAGCACGAAAATTGGCTTCGTATAAACGCTCTCGCACCGACATCCCGAATGCGCTTACGGTGCATACCGAAATGTTTCCATTTCCGTGAACGAGTACGATTATTCGCGATTACGTCGAGTTTCTCGCACACGTACGCGCCGTGAAATTTCTCCCCTGGGGAAAAGAGCATTTTAAAGGATCTAGATTGGGTGGCCGAACGGTGCGTTTTCCTCGCCTCCCGATATAAAAATACGAGATAAATGGGATCGATCGGCTCGAGCCGAGTCAACCAAAGACGAGAAATGTGAGAATTAATGTGAAACGAATGTAGGTACACTCGGCTGACGAAAATTTCAATTAAAAAATGCACGAGGCTCGTCTGTCGTAAATGATACATGCAATTTAATCGAAAATAAATATGATAACCTACTTCGATAAAATTTGAACAATTTAAATTTTTAATACATTTTCTATTTTCATTTTTATTTTTGGCTATCAATGCTTTCCGAGTAGGTCAAAGCCGACCAAGTCCGAAGGGTAAATTGGTTGCATGCAGGCCCGAATTAAACGAGAATAATAGGGTAGATAAAGGGGCCGATAAAGATAATTTCGTCAATAATCGATGCGCGGGTGGAACCTAATTGGTCGCGTGATCGGGCAACCTAGAGCCTTTCGGGTCGGAATATTTATCGTCGTCCATTATTGGTAACGAATATGATCAGCGTTGTAATATTTGCATCGAAAATTTCCCTAAAAATTGTCGCTCAACGAATTTTGTTCGCGTCGACGGATTTTCAAGACGCGATAGTGAGTGTTAAACCGCATTTATGCCAAGATCGAGTCCCGTTTTTTTTTGCTTTTTACTCGCTTGTAGGTGGATTAGACCGTCTCGCGAGAGTGAGCGACAGGGAAAGAGCGAGAGACAGAGGGAGAAAGGAAGCGAGTGAGCGGTGGAACAGGGCTACGGTGGTTTATTTACCTGGTAGTGGGAAAGTGGGTACTTAAATTTTAAGCTTTCAACTGGCAGTGAGATTCAATTACCGTTTTACGTGCCGGAGAGAACATTAAAGTAGCACCATCAGACATTTCCGCTCCCGACCCGCCCTCTCACGCGTAGACTTCAACGCTAGGCTCCCCCCCTTCCCCCTCATCTCGTCACCGCGTCAAAAATGATAAACCGACCCTTCATTTTCACCTCGTTCTTCGATAAAACGAAAATTAAACCTTTCTCGAAAACAGTTCCAGTATTGCAATTTTTGAAAAATATCGAAACAAAATTGAACGACCCGGGCACGAGCTTTATCGTTTAAATCGTAAAAAATCTTACGACAGTATCACGGTATAAGTTTGGAAATATGTTATATGTCGTTATAATCCTCGTATTCTACGCGTAAAACGTCAACTATTTTACGAATGCGAAGCTCGGATATGTACATTTCGGTCCTCAAAACTGCGACGTTGTCGGATAACTTGGATCGAGGACCCGTACTGTACATAAGGTACTTGAAACTTCCGTCTCGATAAACTTCAAAGCTATTACAATTTATCGAACGTGGCAGGAGACTCTCGAATCCGGAAGTTCGAGCTTCAATTTTCTATCCTCGTATCCTGTTCTCGTTCTCTCTCTCTTTCTCTCCCTCTTCCTCTCATCTCTCCCGCAGCAACAGCGCACCACCAACTCCCTCTAGGTGTTGGCCCAAGAGTCTCCGCGCGACTACTGCCACGAAATGGCGGACCACATTCAGATTCAAATGACATTCAAATTATAGGTCTTAACGGTTCCCATTATGCGAGAGACCTTCGCGACAATGGCATTGTCGTGATCGTGTGTGCGAGTCGACGAAGACCAAGTTTCGAGGTTTTCATCTCGGGCTATTCGGGTCACATACTTTTCACGCAAAAAAGCCTCCTCGGATTCAACGATTTTTCCCTTTCCCTTTGGCCCAGCAACCCCTTTCTTTCGTTCCCCACATCTGAATGGCGTAATACATTTTTTTCTTTCGCGACGCAAATTTTTTCGCCTCGCAACGACGCGAAGTTTTGGGCTGACGATTCTCGAGTTTCCGGCTTTTTTACGATTTTTTTTTCTATGTCCGAGTGGAAATGTGCCAAAATCTTGCTGAATTTTCTATGTAAAATGTGTTTTTTTGTTATTTGAAGAGAGCCTCATTACCGGTGAGAAGTAAATTTACGACAAGAATAAATTTAGTATGAAATTTTAATTACTTTTATTGTTATCATCGTCTCAAGATCTTCGAAACTTTCAACCCTCTTGCGATGAATGAAGATTTTTTTGCCTCGGCTCTCGATTGCTGTTTTGAGTCATCAGCACCGAAACAATACAGCGTTACCCCGTCGAGACTTTGGGGAGCTAGCGATAGGCGACGTAAAAAACTTTTGCCGGATTTCTTTTGTTTAGGCCGAGAAAGACGATATCCTTTTTCTCTGCGTTGTTTTTTTTCGCTGCCTCTTCGTTCGTGTTGAGATTTACGACCTCCTTGGGCCGGTGGCGTGTCTTACGAGGTACGCGAATGGTGAGTTCTTGACTTTCGCCACGAGGGGGCGCGCGTGCGCGAGAAAGTCGGATAGAAAAAAAGTCCACCACCCTGTTTTCTTCATTCTGGACGAAAACAAAAGTATCTTCTCTAGTGGTATCCTGCTGCGACAAACCCTCATGTGCTGCTTCCCCTCTGAGCCATATCGTACACCCTACATATATATGAGCTTGCCGTTTCGTCCGACCAATGCAACGTACACATACACACATAGATAGGTACAAACGTACGTGGCGCCGGGTCACAAATTTATAATGTCCAAAGAGTCTGCCCGAAGATTTGCTGCATCTCTTTTCGTGCTGCTTCTCTTCTTTTTCTCCGTCTTTCGCTCGTACCTTTGATACTTAGAGCACTTTGTGGAAACTGTGAAAATTTTCGTTTCGCCAAAGTCGAAAAATACAGTTGAAATACGGCGGAGAAATTTTCAAAAATTCTGTTTGTATAATTGAATAATAATTAGATTTGGTATTAAAGTAAAAAATAATAGTCAATCGATGGATATCGGAAGGAATGCACGGATTATTTCCACTTTGTTTAAAAAAGTGAAAAGTTTAGGTTCGAAACAATATTTTGCGACGTTTTATCTTATCTTCGTCCTCGCTTTTACAATGATCAATGAGAAAGGCCCAAAAATATACCGCAAAACGAGGGTACGTGCTACTTGGGTGGGGTGTCAAAATTTTGTTTGTTTTGTTTTTGATGAAGATTATGATGTTAATTTGTCCGACATCCCAACAATTTTAGCGTTTAACTTTCTTACACATTTGATAGCCAAACAACACATTGTTCTATTGGAGCAAACAAAGTTGGAACTTAGGATGTTGAAAAAAAGTTACCTACAAAAAACTTCCAAAAACCTGTTCAAAGTAACTCCGTTTGACGGTAAAATATTACAACTTTCGAACGTTTCGACGGTTATTTTTCACTCCGAAGTGCGTGCGACCGGGGACAAACGGCATTTCAGGCCGTTTCGCCAATGAGAAAAGTTTTCCATTATAAGAGTGAATCCCCCCTGACAAGACTCTGCGAAAATAGGAATTCGTGATTTATGGCGATGTGTAAAAAGTCATCGCGAAGTCTTAAAGTCGAAACGTAGGGAAAAAAACGAATTTTTCTTCAAGTTTTCTGGGTTCGCATAAATATAAAGGCGTGTATAAATATATACGAGAGAGCGATATACATATGTGAAATAGGTGTTTGATGTTTTCTTTGTATTTCTATTCACGTGCGAGGAAACTTTAACGAATGTTTCATTAATCTTTCATGCGGTTCTTTCGTTTCTTTAGCCAGAGGCTTTTTTTCTTACGCCCTCGAGTCCTCACCCCTCCCTCTCTCTCTTTCCCTAGCACTCTCGGGATGCCAAATTTTTTTTCCGTCACCTTTTTCTCTCGCATGAGAACGTACGGAACGAGACGAACGCCGGCTATACCCGCGGAATCCTAATAATTGGAGAGGTGTTCCAGGCGAGAACAAGAAAAAAAAGGAGCTCGAGCTTCGTGAAGGGAACGAAAACTTCGTTAGACCGAGTGGAGATATCAGGATTGGGGGAGAGAGGGTGCGAAAGAAATCAAATTTATATATTCGCTCTCCATGTTTCCGTTGCTCGGGAGATGAATTCACTTCGAGGCCAAATTCTTCGAGAAAATTTTCACTGCTCCATATTTTTCTATTGGTGCGATCCTCCAGGGAACATCTTTTATTAAGAAAAAAGAAACCATTCGAAACGACGAAAGATATATTTTTTGTCAAAAAAACAAATCACAAATTTATTGAAACATTTGCGAGGTATTGCGTATAAAAAGAATTATCAATTATTATTAATGATAATAATTATAATAATAAATACTGATTAAATATTACGAATAATTATCGAGGAATATCTAAGAGATCGGGATTTCTCTAAAAATTGTTTTCACCACCCGTCTCTATACGTAAGAGACGATTGTCTATAAAAGCGAGAAGGTTTCTCAGTGACGCGGGAAAATCGGAGGAAAATCGGAGGTCTATGAGTACAAACGCTGCGACACGATCGTACCTTAGCGTCTTTCCCCGACACTTTTCATCCGGGACACTCACGAGTGAAGACCCAGAGGCGTCAAGGAACTCTCTCACTCTCTCTCTCTCTCTCTCAGGCTTCCCTTTGTGCATGTTTACTGGGACACTCTCGTGCCTGGGTGATTTGCTCGAAGGAGAGTCAGGTCAAATGGAGCATGCTTTTACACTCGACACTTTTCACTGTAACGCCCGAGCAACGTCCTCCGGACAGCATTTGCCCGAACAACTTTCATCTCCGTCGAATTCTCTTCGTGTCCCCTTTTGTTTCCCATCGTTCGACCGACGTCCTTTCTCGCTTTTTCGGTCTCCCTCGTTGCATCCGAGGTTATTTGGGAGCCCCTTGGATCAATTTAACCGTGAAATCTACGAATCGCGGTGTCTTTCGAGCTTAACGCGGTTCGCCACTTGTTCGAACATGCCGAGATCGTTGCCTGGGGGGGATGAAAATGATCGAACATCTAGTCGATTAAAAACGAATTAGAGCAAGAGAAAACGAAAAGAACGAAATAAAATCCACCAGCAATTTTCATTTAAATATTTTTTCGTTGTATCTACCCAAATAACAATTCATCCTTTGCGCGTTCTTTCATCCACGACATATTTTCCGACAATATTTCACCGTAGTCCCAACATCGGGAGCCAATTATGCGCATTAAAGGTCGTTACGATGATTTTCGCAGAGCCATGCGAAGATACCGCTATGCGGCACGCAATTAGTGGTGGTAGCGAGTATTAGTAATTGCAGCTATTACGGTGACCATTAGGCAAAGGGGGTAGAGAGAGAGAGACAGCTTCGAGATAAATATATGTCGTAGATGCAATAATGGCGTGCGTATATCTGCGGCTACGTTGGTTTCTGTCCCTCGCACTGTCCCTCCCCCCCCCCTCCCCCCGTTTTCCAGCCTTATACCACGCAACATCCACCCGACTAAATCTCCGAATGAACACGCTTTCACAACGGATATTTGGTGCGCCCCGCGCGAATAATTTTGGGAAATTCGATGCAGGAGCATTCGCTGCCCTCTGACACACGCGCGGGCTCACACATGCCCACGGATTTTGGAGTTAAATCGGGGAACATGGACCACCCGAATATTACGCTCTGTAACATATTGCACACGGGAGCCAAATTGCATTTTGAGGCTGTGAAATTTGTGCGGAAAGTATCCGTTACGTTTAATTCCGGTGTCGTGTTACTAATGACGAAAATACGAAGATTGATCCTCGTTGAATAGTTGGCACGATAAATAAATTTGAGAGGGGGTAGAAGGGGCGAGCTATAGAGAGCAAATGGTCCATCTTAGCAGGGTGGATCATATTGCCCCAATTTGCCACGCTAGATAGGTAGAGAAGTGCATCGAGCGTTTAGGGCCAGAGATTGGCCGCGACATGTCATGTTCTCGCGGGAGCCAATGTTATCTACAACGATGCACCATTGAATAAAGTTCTCGGGGTGGAGGACGGTACGAGGTTTCGTACATAGCCAAGCGGCAACCAACATCAGCCTACCAAAATACTGTAATGCGCGTGCGCGCATATATATATATATAGTTTGGAGTAGAAACAGCCATTCCGAGTCGTCGCTATAATTTGCCTCCGTTGTATTTACAAGGTGGTTAACGAGCTTCGAACAATTCGCATTTGGTCCGACCACCATTCACGTCGGACAGGTAAAACCGACGAGAATGAATATATACGCGGTCCTCGACAGTTTTGTTAGCTTCGAGAATTCTCACGAGGAAAATATATCTCTTTCTCATCTCCGTCGACTGGTGCTGCTACCACCACTGCTTCTCTTGCCTCGGCCAGAGACTATTAATGGGGCTTTCTCTACCGCTCAGACGCTGAGAAACGGAAAACCGATGACCCCCTGTACGATATTTCACGAGATCCCTAGGAGACGTATATTTTCCCTTCCTTTCGTTTTATCGCGTACCAGCGCCCTCTGACTTATTGCAAGACGGACAGCTCACGATCTTAGGGAACAGAAATTTATTTCCATGGATCGTTAGAAAGAACAGTGCGCCCGGGCCGTTTACTCGGACCAAGGTTCGTTCGCAAGGGTTGAAAATTAATGCGCGGATATGAAGTGCGACTTTTTCTCGTTATTTAATAATTATTTGCGAAATTACGACACCGCACACTTTTTCATCGGGTCAGAAAATTCTCTATAATAAAAGGGCCTTTGAATTAATCCGAGAAAATTGCGAACACGTTTTTGGACGAAGTTTGATACATCCGTTCTCATAATTCCAACGATATATCTCACGGATGAAAGCTCAGTCCGCTGGCTCGGAGTCCAATAAAAAGCGAAGAAGGTCTTAACTCCTGACCTCTCTCCCCTTTTCCTAGAAGAAGAGAAAGAGATCCTTAAAACCACCCTTCGTCATTCCACCGGTCGAGGGAGGCCGGATCCGTTACAAAAGCAATGAGAGATGGTAAGGGCGAGAGCTTGGGTCAATTCCGTTATGCTGTATGGCCAGGGCTCGCGGAGTCGGAGGAGAAACCAGTCGGGAAAGGGGGAAAACGGGCAGGGGTTGGAAAGTGTTGACCTCGATGAGGGATGAGTCGCGCACGACCGAACGTCCAAGGTTGCGTACAATTTCTTCCTCGCTTTCCACCCGAAGCTGCAAATTGTCCGGAGAAATGAGGGAGAGTCTATATGTATCCCCCGAGGGTTTCTTTTTTTCATCCTTTCTTCCGAACCTCGTCCACGATCAACGCGGATTATTCGCTAGGGTTTGTCTCGTGACCTTTGGCAAAAAAAAAACGAGAAAATATTCATTTCGTTCAAACGAAATTCGTTCTAAATAAAATATCATTCCAGTAATTTTTTCTATTAACGATAAATTTGTGTTTTCATACAATTATTCTTTTCGCTTAATCGTTATCATAATTTATATACATTTTAAAAAAATTTTAAAAAAATCCAGACAGTCAACGACGAACTCTGTTCGTTTAATTCTCCGATCTTGCTACGTGTGAATAGCCAAGGAATTCAAAGAGCGACCGCAAGTGCGCATGAATTTTAAGAGAGAGAGAAAAAAAAATCTTCTCTCGTGGGATTTTCCTCTCGACCACTTTCGGCCCTCCGCGAAAGTAAACAGTGACCATTGAACGCGAGCGGCTAGACTCCTCTCCATTCACTTTCACTACCCCCGTGAAAAGTTTATCCTTCCCACAGAAGCCGAGGGTTCGTCGTCGTCGTCGCCGTCAACGTCGTCTGTTGACCCGGCGGCGCGCGGAAATTCCGCAAAGCGCAGTTTCGCGTGGCTCGTAAATTATTAGGGTGTAACACGGGGGTAGGGGGTTGGGGTGGCATTGTCGCGGGTTCTCGTGACTGCTTCTCGCGAACTACGAACACTCGCTCTCCGACCGATCGTGCACGTATACGCTTTTATTTCTATTTTTTTATACATATCCTTTTATCACTCTCGGTTTGCGCAACTTTTTTTTTGCGCCACATTTGCCCGGGGCAACGTTGCGAAATATCGACGAGAATTACGGGCTGGTTGATGGGAAGAATTTTTTTTTCCTACCCTTCTGCCGCTCATTTGTAGTTTCAGCGAAGCCATTAATAGCACGCCAGAATCGAGCCACGATAATTGGGGGTCGTTTCTTTCGGAGTCGGGAGGGAAAAAAAAGGCACCGAAAATCCGCAGCGCGATTACGATCTTCGCGATATCGCCGCGTCTGAGTAAGCCGATAGCTAATGACGAGGAACTGTCAAGTTTTGTTTCCCTCCCTCTCTTACATCGCAATTAGTGCGTCTCCGACTACAGAATTAACGAGGTCTTCAATTTGTCGCTTCGCTCGTCAAGACTTCACCCGACTTATTATTTTCTTTAAATTATTCACTATTTCGGGCGCGTTAATTGTAATTACCGGTGAGCAAATTTATCACGATTTTTTAACAAAGGCTACGGATCATTACGACCCGATTTCATCTTGAAACTTTTTTCCAATATAAAGAAATCAAAATTATGCGAATGAAAAAAATGTTTACAAGAAAGAATTAATATCTCGACCAAGAGTGAATTTATCCCAGGCATAAAATATATTTATGAATTAAAGTGTAATTGTAATTATAATTTAACAATTGATTAAAATTCGATCGAATTTAAGTTACCTACATACGTCTCGTAAGATAAATTACCACGGCCTCTCGACCCCAATATCGTTGATGCTTTCGTGACATATAAAGGCGGAAACGAGGACATTGGGAGACAAGACTCCAGGAAAATTCGAGAGCCGGAGTTCGGGAATCTTCGGATCTATATCTCGGTGCTGGAGTCTCCGTAGGATATAGGGTAGAAGACGGGAGAAGGGGGGAGAGGATCTTATTTCCGGTGGGGAGAGGCTGGGTCACAAACCCTGATTTCATTTAAAGTCGGGAAACGAGACGTACAGACAGGATTTGGGAGAGGATACCCTCAGCTCTACGAGGACTCTCGTTTTCTTGCTTGCCTAGTTTTCAGTCCCTCTCGCACCCTCTTTATCGACTTTCCGATAGTTCGATATTACGAAACTTCGACGACTTGGACCCGCAGTCTCTCGTCCTCGTTACTCGACCCGAGTTTGCCTCGTTTTCTCGTAAGACCACAAATATAGTAGATACGTATACTTAGATGCGTGTGTTAGTCGAGACGTTGAATGACTTTTGAGACTTTCTCACTCTCCCTCTCTCCCTCTGCGGAATAACGCGTCAAAGTCGTGATAAATTTTTACTGCTCAGGGAACTCTGGGCTCTCGGTATTATACGAGAAAGGATCGACGAATTTTACAGCGCGACGGAAAGGTGACGATGGAAACAACTCGGAAATAGTTGAAACATTATTTTTTAAATTATTCATTTTATTCAATTATTTTTATTATTTTAAGGAATAAATAATGAAATAAGCAAAATACTAAATGTCTTCATTCAGCGATTCGACGCCGAAGAGTAATCGAAGGTTCGTAGACGAAAAACAGCCGACTTGAAAACTTCTAGGCGAAATATCGAACACAAGAAAAATATATTTATGCATATTATATTCGATCCATGGAACACTTTCCAAGAATCTCGTCGGTATTCGCGGAGCGTCGCGGGTGGTGGAGATCGGAAGGAAAAAATTGACGAAAAGTCTCAAAGCCAGGTAGGAAATATTCGTGGAATTGTTGCGAGTTCTAGAATTTGAAAATGCCCCGTGGCTTTTTGGCGCACCGAACGCGAACGTGGAATAGAGCACGAACAGTGGTCTCCTTCTCTCCCTCGTATCACGCACGTAGCAGCGACGCGATGACGAGGATTCCCTATGAAAAGTCCAACGGGGATGAGTGTGGAGGAATTCGTGTGAGAGCCGTTCGAGGATGTTGCGAAGGGGATTGTAACGTGGGCGAAGAAAGAAAGAAAAAAAGATCGTGGGAGAGAGACAGAGGTCGGAGATTTCGTGAAATTTCGGAGTACCTACCTATAGATGAAAGTTTGGAAAATGGGGGTAATTTCTGGGCCACCGAAGCCCGCGCTGCGAGTTGGCCTCGCGAAAGAGGAATTTCTGGCTGTGTTGGTTTCGAGGCTATCGTGACCCAGTATCCACTCGTATACCGATCGATCCCTGGTATTGCACATCTGGCGAGTTTTCGTGGCGGCGCAGACTGATCCTTGGAAGCTACAGGGTAGGTACGACTGCTCCGCAGGGATTTCTTCCACGTCTATACGGTATTACTTTATAGATACAGCGGATATCCTCGTGCATACATGTATATATATAAGTTGGGAAATATATGTACCGCTCTGTCGATACATTCGGGTTAGACTCGATATCACGTATCAGGGATACCAGAGATATTGTACATATACATATATGAACGTGTACTTCTTGTCCCGGTTCACCGTTAACTCGGCTCTCCTCGCCTCTTTATCAACGGAACACCTGTTTCCACGAGATTACAGGTATACCACGGGTCACGTATAATCCACCCACTGGGCCACTTACCCTCTTGACTTCCCTCGAGCTTCTTGCGCTTAACGTTTCACTCCTCTCGTCTCTTCATAACGAACCTCGTACTCCAACGTTCGAGCGACAGTACTCGCGTAACTTTTGCGACTCGTACCGCCAATTGAAGATTTTCTCTCATCGCGCGGATATCGTCTTAGAGATTGAAGTCGAGAGTTTGCTCGATCGAAAAATCGATTTCCGGGACGCGCCGGAAGTTGGATCGGCGAACCAACGATTGACTTATCGGATTTGGAAACTTTCGGTTTGGTTTGGTTTTAGCGCGGATGGTGGTGGCTAGCGAGCGACTCTACCGATATGATTGCAATGCTCGGTATTATATTGTGGGAAGTACAATGTATGATATACGAGACCAAGAGGGGTGCGGACTTGACGTTCAATCTCCATGAGATATTAATTTCCACCTGTCATTGCGTACAACCTGAGTAGATACGTTATTAACGAGCACTAGCAACGTGCACCATGAATACGTTCATGTAATGCGCGAAAGAAACAATATGTGCGTAGTTGCCACGAATTTTTAATAAAAATTAACGAATCTCATTGGATCGACGTTTGATTGAATGTTTTTAAAAATCGAATTTCAATCGAATTTCAATAAATAAATTTTGATAATTTGCTGTTACGACGAACAATCGTGAAACGTTACTGTCCTCTCGTTATCACATTTGTTCTCTACCGATCCTCTCGATTCGATCGGATATTTCGTTGGTAAAATTTTTCCTCCCAACACTTGGTACGCTCGAACTCCGTTATTTACTTTCCCCGGAGTCGGGTGGACGAGGGGTAGCTCTCACGAGTTTAACTCCGATCTCACTGCCGACGTTTCGCAAAAGTCTAGTTTCCATTTTAAAGTCCAAAGTAGCGAAGTGGTTTGCTATGGAGATCGCCGAACGTACCAAACTCTCACGGGCTCAAGTTCAACTCGACCGTTTCTCGCCCGGCTAAGAGATCCTGTTCCTCTCCTTCTTATCCCTGGCACCTTCGTCCAAGGGCTCCAAAAATACTTTGTTCCGGAGCACGGCTTTACATTCGGTACTTTGCCACTGTTTTTTATCTTCGTCATCTCGGGCAAGGAGCGCGGGGGAAAATTTTAATTCGCCTTTTTTTACACTTTTTACATTTTCTTTTTTGTTTTTCACCAACGACATTGCAATTTTTATTATACCAATTATCATGATTGAAAAATTGACGTAATTTCTTAATCGGCAGGGTCGAATGAATTTATTAATTCGGGGTTTATTTAATAAAATGGGAATCCTTGCGAGGGACGATCGGACAACGTCCCCTTTAATACATTATGGATTCATACTTTTCATCCACCTTCACGCAACGTGCCGTGCACGCGCGAGTGGCAGAGTGACAGAGACTCGCTCGAAAGCGATTAATTACGCAGGCTGCTCTCGAACGAGATGGGACAAAGATGAGGGTGACACGTTCGTAGCGAAAGTTTTGGCATCCACGTAGCCTATACCGAGAGTACCTACGTCGAAGGGGACATGGAAACTGCGTGGGCAGCAACCAACTGGTTCCAGGCAGTTGCTATTCGATAGTTAATTAAAAAAAAGCCTCGATAAAACCAAATTGCCATAAAAACAGGCAAAATCTTGTGAAAGCGATGTCGAGGACCGAAAAGTGTCGAAAAAAAGAACTATATAGGAGTAAGGAAGAGCCGCAAACACGGTTCATGACAATGTAGGAAAGTCATGGATGTAGGGGTTAGGGGGTTTAAACTTGACGACTGGAGGGCTGTGTACAATGTGGAGAAAATGCAAGAGCAACGTGTCTCTGGATACAGGAGAGGTGAGGGTACGATGGTTTCGCGGCTGATAGACGGTATAGTTGAGGAACTATGGAACGACTATTGGATATCGATTGCAACTAGCCCGGCTGATGGGAGCCCGGCGCCATGGCAGGTGTGCTCGCCCGGCTGACGATGAAATTGTTCTGTCAGCAACCGTAAGCTGCCGGAGCTTTAAGGCTTTCTCTCTCTTGCTCACCCTCGGTCTCGCCTTTCAGCTTGGTTCGCTTATTACGTTCCGAGCGCCCGAGAGGTCTCCTCGCATATAACCCTAGAGTAGAAGACGATCGATTCTCTCTCATAGCTTTAGCACACCCTCCCTCCCTCCTCTCATTCTCTTCCTATAGCTCAACGCCACCGACCCTTAATTACTCCTGGCGTTGTTCGCGTAAGACATCGACCTCTACGAGTCCAAACGATTTCTCTTCTGTTCTTCCAACTATTCTCCCCGTTTCGCTCGTCTACGTGAATGTTGGCAATGTCAGTCATCGTTCCAAGTTCATTTTTCAAGGAATATCGAAGGCGATTATACACCAGAGAGTCGATCGATTCTTTTTAATTATGAAGGGGATGTAATTGATTTTTTGTTTACATATACGTTCGATTCGTTCGTACAACAATCGATTGAAGAATCGTCTCGATTGATTTACAAACAAACATTTTCCGACAAATGTAAAAATTCTAGGTACGATTTCGACTCGATCGTGGAATAAAATTTGCCTATCACGATGCTCCGATAGATCTTGGGATTGAGTATTCCGCTTTACGAAATTGTTTTTCAAGGGAATAGTATCGTTTTCACTGTCCCCGAGTATTTCCTCGTCGTTGGGGTGGAAGAAGACGAGGAATTGTCGAACATGCAAAGTAGCTTTTCAGTACAATCCTATTCAAATCTCCTACATCATGGATATCTAACTATATATATATATATATGTTCACGACACATGTCGAAGGATGTTGGAAGCGTAGCAGAGCATAGAAGAGGATGTGAACTATATTTCGAGTCTTGTACTATTCGAACTACGTGAACTACCGGCCAAATTAGATTCTTCGCTTGGACGACGAGTAGACGTCCTCGATACTTTGGGAGTCTTATTCGATAAAGCTCGAGGCGAACCGCCACAGTGATTTGCATACTTGTCCATCTTTTCATCCAAAGGGACGTGTGTGAAAATTGTGTAATAATACTATTTGATGTCAAGTGCATTCGAGTAACACAGAAAAAAAAATTCACGTTGAAGAAAAATTGTACGAAAAATATAATAAATACTGTCGCTCGATGCTTGATAAATTTATTCCTTATTTCGCTATTTTCTGACAATACGCGAATCTTTAAGAGTGTCCAATTTTCTTTTCTTTTTTTTTCAACGAGTATGCACAGCATTTTGCGTGCGTTACCTTATTCACATTTTTGAATCGATTCGGCACGTTCGCATGCGACGAGCTAACGTGCTCAAAGCGTTTTCTCGAGAAAATGTGGAACGACGACCGACATAGTGAAGAAGAGAGAGAGAGAGAGAAAGATATATTTCGTGCCACTCGGACTTTCGGAAAATGCAATAATGCCTTTTTTCCACCGAGCGGTGCTTTCTGGCATTTGTGTTCGAGGAAAAACGAGAAAGGATCTGGGAGTGACGAACGAATGATACACGCGCTTGCTATCTTGACGCGTATATGTTACATTTTCTGGATCACATGCCCTAGCTTTCAGTTGACCTGGGCATTCGACATATACCGGGTGTCCTATTTTTAACGGAACGGATAAAATATATTCGAAACGAATCTTTTGTTTTTATCACTATAATTATTTATCATTATTCCGCAATGAGATAATTATTTCGTGGTTTTTAATTAGCACCGTATGTTAAATTAGCGTTTTCGTAAATTATATACAGCACGACCGGAAATTTCTTTTCTCAGGTCTGGAAGAAAGCTCGACTTTTATGTCGTTGAATTTATTTTTGTCCCCTGGCAGAGAACGGCTTAGAATTGACGGCAGGAGAGGTTGGGCATACAAATTCCATGAGCTTACGCCAGCGAAACACGCCATTCTGGAATTTGAACGAATCGATTCGTATTTTGTTTTGGCCAATGTGTATGAGAAACTTTTACCGCGTTTCACTCTTTTTCTCTCTCTTTCTCTCTATATATGTTTGTTCTCGTTTGTTACCCGAGTTCACCGATGCAATTACTCAATCGTTGTGCAAACTCCCCGCCTACGATATAAATCGCTTTCCTCTATCGTACTGTAAATAAACGAATTGTTTATTACGCCTGGTTCGTCAAAGATTGTAAAATAACAAATTATCTCGAACGAATTTACGTCGATTAATTAAAACAAAAATTAATCGACGTAGTCGTAAGCATTTTTTGATATTTACGTATTTATTATTAAATAAAACGACGTTTCTCGTGGATAAGCGAAAATTTGTTCAAACGAAGATTTCTTTAGAAAATAATGTTGTGGCATGCACGACAATTTGGCCCTTTTGCCAAAGGGAATTTATCCGTAACTGGCACGCTATTTGAACCGGCCGGATTTCTACTTGGCAAATTGACCGACAGAGGTCGAAATGTCGTTTTTCGATTTCTGCCCATCAGCCATGAGAATTCTCCCTCCGTTTCCCTTGGTCACGTACCTACTCTCGCGAGGTTGAAACGCGAGCTTTCGATCGACGTTCGAGTCTCGATCAAGCGTGAACATGACCGTCGCGATTTTTTGTCGTCGTGCTATGCTCTCGCACCGTTACCGGCTCGGCCCAGAGCTCCCGAGCGATTCGTCGGTCACGCAAAATCAAACAGTTCGCTCGCCACCGTTCATTAGAGAGAAATTCTCGAATTCCCAATCCCCTTTGAGAACGATCTGCGCGTTAACTATATATATATATACAACCTGTAACGCACAATTTCGTTCCAGTTCGTCTCTCAACGTTCTCGCATTTTTCCAACGAGCTCGAGTTTCATTTTAGATGTTATCGATCCGGCAACGATGCGCAAGGGACCAACTGATTGATTCTTAAAAAAAAATCTCGTCGCAAATATACGTCAAAAACGTATATTTGCAATTAAACATAAAATTTTATTTTCTTCAATATTTTATTTCATTATGCTTCGCTATTTTTACAAGAAATTGTTTATTCGAGAAAAATTACTGCAAATGTGCTCGTAGGATTTCCAACTCTATAGGAAAATTAAAATGTTTGAAAAAAAAAGAAGAAATTCGATTGATCTTTCGTGTTTCTTTGATTTCGAAATCCAGTAAGAAACGATATCCCCGAGCGCCATTTCTCGAATCTCCCAATGCTTTTTTGCGAGCTTTCCGTATTCCACAAAATGCGTTCAAGCGACAGCTGCCAAAGTTAGTCGAGCGTGTACTACCGTTCGCGTCTTCTTGTTCTATTTCTCTCATCTTTTTTCTTCCCAGTTTCTTTCATCCCTCTTGTCCATTTCTCTTTCTCCAGTTTGAAGAAAAGTTTTCCGAGAGTCGCGCGAATGCCGCGCACACTGAGAACACCCTGGAACTCGTGTGCACGCCTCGCCGACTAAGACTTACGAGTTTCCAGTCTCCTTTTCTCTCTTTCAACCTCTCTCTCTCTCTCTCTAACTCCCTTTTTCTCTCCTTCCTGGTATAGTAGCTCGACATCTCCGTTGCCTTCCACCACTGCGAAAGCTCTTCTCGTAATAAATGGAGCGCGGATAGCCAGTCGAATTTACTACGCGATCCCCGACTCCCATTTCGCCTGTTTTTATTTGTTTATTTTTCCCCTTTCATTTGTTTTTTCATGCTTCGTTGTTTTAAGCGATAGCTTTAATCACGCAAATTTCTCGAAAACTGCCAAACTGCTGGAGTACTATACATTAGCGACGTTTTTCATTTTATTTTTTCGTTTTTAATCGAGGTATCGATTCAAAGTTCAAAAACGTGACGATACTGGCTATTGAGAACGGGAGAGGTGCTCCAATCGAGGGTTTCGCTAGGTGTGAATCTCGAGTTTAAATCGATATTTTTAAGGTTTTAAAAGTTATGCTTTTGTTTTTTAAATAACACTCCGGTAAACCAAAATCGCATATAGCAACTGAAATTGCGTTTCGAATACGCTAATTGTTATTTTGAATTTTTAGCATTTCATCTCGAGCAGCCTCGAGCTCTCAAGCTCCTCGGGTCTCGTTGAAACTCGAGGAGGCTCGATAGCTTTTCATGTTTTAGCGCAAAAATACCATCGATAGAATTCCATTTCGTACTAAATTCACGAATTAGGCAACATTACGAGCAACGAGTTTTTTCTTTCTTTCTTAAATCGATCAAAGAGCTTGAACAAATGTTCATACGATATTTCCTTACGACAAAATAATTCGTAAAAGGATGAAAAATTTATCGGTGTGGTGGAAACGTCGAACAAAATTTAGGAACATTCGATGCAGCGAATTGAAATATTTACTCTTCCCAGAAGCCATGAAGCGTGCGCTACTGTATTTTTCTGTCGAAGTGAACATTTGGCTCGGTTCGGGTTAGCTCGCAATACCGGGTAGAGCGTGCTGAAAAATTCTATACAGTTCCCAGGGTGGATAGCGCGTGCTACATTGCACGTGTAATGGTGGCATTTCTCACACGTCACGAGGACGTGACGCTCTCTGCAGTCTCTCCCTCTCTCGCTCTCTCCCTCTCTCGTTGGACAAACAAAATATTGTCTCGACAACCGAGAGACGAAAGTGAACAATTTTTCTTCCCCGTAGTTTGGGCTACAGCGTACAGCCCGAGAGTATTACGTCGAGCATTACATTTCCATTATCCAATGGCTCGACAATTTACCCTTAAATAGCGGTCATTCATATCGAAACAACGAGAAGACGGAACGAAGTAAATCTTCTCGAGCAAATAACTACGTATTAACGTTTCAAAAATTAACGTAATGTTATTAATAATAAAACCATAAATTCTAATAACATTAAGAAAATCTAAGATACTTCGAGCTTCGAATATTTTTACAAACAAATATATTTTTCTCACACTCTCACTCAAATGATTTTTTTTTCACGAACAATATACAATAATTGTTGTTTCGTCGCCTCGTCCTTTATCACGTGCGTGTGGATGTATCGCGAAAATATTCAGACATACGATTACATTAACGTAACGTGCTCGATGTGGCGAGAGAGCGTCGAGAGGGGGTTGTAACGCACGCACTATCGGTCGTAACGATAATGATACCGTAAGTAACTCTCTTTCGGGTAAGCACGATTTTGTAATAAATGTGTAACGTACGAGCATCTCATTACGTTTGTGTACATGTGCGTGCATGCGTGTTGCGTTGATAACGAATTTGCACCCTACGCTGTACCGCGTGAGAGGGTGAGCACGTCGAGACGGACTTAGCCACGTACGAGCATGGTAGAGAACGGAGTAGAAACGGTAGACTATACGAAATTATCGATTGTCTTGCCAACAGCTGATCGCCCATGCGTTACGACGACAAAAGGTCATCGTCCCCCTTGGTGAATTCTTCGTGCATTACGTGATATCTCGTATCTCGGGTGGTTCGACATTTTGTCGCGAATCTCGTTTTTGAATTTGAATATTTTCGTCGTAGTCTTATATTCGCGGGTGAAACATACGAGACACGTAGGTAATATACGTGTTTGTTCCTAATATCGTGGTCTGTTCCACAGTGGAATTCGCAGCAAGTATCATATTATACACGTTACGTGTGATATTTTATCACACTTGGTTTGAATCGTATTGTGTCGGTGCATACCACTCCCACGAAAGGGCAAACACGTGACACGTAATGAAATTCAAAGATGTCGTCGGTGCGACATAGAAGTTCACATTGGGAACGAGAACGGGAACGAGATGAGACTGTACAGAGAACAATACGCGAAGAGATGCGGGAATGGAAAAGGAAATGCGAGAGGACGAGGGATGGAGAGGGCGGATTGCGAGGGCGGCGGCGAAGCGCTGCAGGGGCGGGGAGGGAGGGAGAAGGAAGGGAGGAAAGCAGGCACGTAGCGTGTTTCATTAATAATGCAGCTTGTGAGCTCTCTCTCTCTCGCTCTCTCTCTCTCGCTCTCTCTCGCTCTGGAACTGAAAGCGTTATAGGCTAGCCAAGTACAGCTCGAGAGATACATTTTGTAATTATTCTTGACTCACTGAGATCAAGGCCGGAGAGGCGAAAAAATGGTTTATTTATTACAAAAAAATCGGGTCAGGTCAGTACCAAAAAAAAAAAAAACTTTATTTTTTTTTCATAAAATTGTATGTTTGTACGTAATATCGTGCAGCCCGACAAGCCACAGGGAAAATTGAGTAAAAGCTTGCGAAAACGAAGGAAAAATTTGATTTCGTAGAAAATTCAATTATTCGCCTAACTCCATCGCGATACCACGGGGAAAAAACGAGCAAAAAATGCATATTTATTAGCGCACGCGCGCGTTAATTTGCAATCTAAATTTTTATATCGCGTAAAAGATTTTATCGTGAAACGTAATTTGTCGCGTATCCCGATTAAAAAGTCGCGGTAAGAAAAAAGAAGCACATGTTTCGGGAATAAAGGGTTCGGTCAACTTTGACTAAAATTCATGAACGAGAAATGTATACGCATTTGGCGGGGATGGGGGTAAACTATCGGATGGGTATGAACCGGTGGGTTTGCCGGTTGGATTATACAAGGAGAACACGTGTAACGTTGGTACACGCGCGTGTGTTGTAGCGCGCGAGGTAACGGATAGTGTCGGATGGCAAAATCGGTAAAATTCGTTTGGGCACGAGAGCCTAAGTTAGGACGATGTGTGCGACTGGCAAACAACGGGAAAAGCCCGGAAATTGCTTTCAGCCCGGGTGAAGAGCCACTATCGCGGTGCTCCTCTACACTTCTCGCACCGACCAGAAATTTCACCTATGCCCGTGTCCGCTCTTCCCCTATATACGGAAAACCCTCTCCCCCTCTCGGCCAGTACTCGGCTATGACGCATTTGACCGGCCAACAGTGTAAACACGTCCGACACCAACCCTTCGCGCAAACGCGACCATGCTTTTTATTTCTTCTTTTGTAGTGTTTTTTCTCTTTCTTTTTTTTTGTCCAGTTTTTTTCTTTCTGTACACGAGTTTCGTTCTGCCTGTTGAAGTTCCGAGTATTCGATATATCGATACGACTATTCGAAAAAAAAATCGTGCGTGGCGCTCGATGAAATATTCATATTTTTTCACTCGTGACCCGAAAAATAGAAGTGTTCCAGGGCTTTTCGAACGGTTTAAATGCTCGTCTCGGCTTAAACGATCAAAAATATATATTTTTGATATATTTTGTTTCGATATGTTGGGATAATTTTATTTTTTTTTTGTGAAAGAAATGGGATATTGTTGATTCGGTAGGAATAAAAAAAGCTTTTTGGTCGACGAGTTTTTCTCGCTGACCGACGTGGTAAAGCCAGGGGGAATAGTCGCTAATTTGAGTTCCACTGGGGTGTTTGGTACACGGAGAATTCTCGTTACTCGGCACCACAGTGTCAACTGCAATTGAAGAGAGAGAGAGGGAGGGAGAGAAAAATACGATGGCACCTGGTACTACAGCCCGCGGGCGTGTCAATTTGTTCTCTCTCTTTCTCTCTCTCTCTCTCTCTTTTTTTTTTCTATACTTCGTCCGCCGAATGAGTAGAACGCCGCCCGCCGGAATACATAGTGCTGGCCGACCGGGTAGGAAGAACGATCTTTATCGAGAACTCGTCGCGGAGATGCGTCGAATGACGTTCGAAATGAAAGTGGAATCGAAGAGCGAAGCCCCAGAGGGCGAAGACGGGTCGACAATATCGTAGCGTTCCGATTGATTGCCCTAGTCAAGAAACGAATGTTGCAATATTTGAAAAAATATAGCTGAATTTTTCACAAACTAACAGAATATCTCAAATTTAGAGCTTCTTCGATTTACACGTAAAAATAGAAAATTTATTTGATTCAAACGAATTCCGTTCGAATCAAATAGAATAAATCCATTCTACCAAATTTTCTATTCCGTTTTCAACGATAGTTTTTCGATCATCGTCCGTCGAAACGATTTTCCTCGAAATCGTTTCGAATCTTCGAGTCGACGAGTGGTGGTTTGGGTTTCGCCGATGGAACGCGTTCTTTTCGGAGATTTGGCTGACCAAACGTAGCCTCGATTCCCTAGCAAATGAGAATGTTGAAAAGTGACCATTTCCATTGACTCGCCGGGCTCTTTCTTTCGACAAATCCAAAGGCCAGTGGCTTTTCGGATATTGGCCCGTCGAGTTGTATCGTGGGCTTGTTGGTCGCGGAGACGAATCCATGCGACCAAAAGATACTGAAAAGACGGCTTCCAATATGGCGGCGGCGGATCGACTTGGTCGAGATTTGGCTGACCCGACCGGACTTTTCGATTCGGTCGGCTATCGTTCAAAAAGAGTGGTAAGGGGCAAAAATCTGGTGTGTCGGACAAGTCCGATCACACCGGTGTTATCACCCTTGGCAATCTACCCTCTTCGTGTATATAGCGACACTGCTGGTCGACCGGCCACTCGAGCTCTCTATCTTCCCTCGCTCGTCCTCGACTCCTCGCTCTTTCCATTTTTCTCCCGACTAGAAAATCCTATAAAAAAACAGTACTTGGCGCCGGCACAAAGGGAGAACCGGGGTCGATACAAGATCATAATACCGGGGTATAAACCAGCCTTTCGCCACCAGACGACCGGCCAAACTCTTAGGTGACCCAACGTCGTTGAAATTATTGTTAATTTTTCTCGCATAACAGTTTTCTATTTGTTAATTCGTCAATGTTCTTTTTAATTCGAATTCGGTATTATGCCAGAGCACGAATGCATTTTGGACCTATTTTGCGCGAGTTAATTTCATCTTCGTCACTATGAAAAGTTAATTAAAGTTGAGACCTCGGCCGGAGACCCGGGGAATCGACTCGAATCTTCAGCTTCCTTTTGTGAAAAGGAGCGTCGTTGCTCGTGAGACTTCGAATGCTCAGTTTCGAAGCTTACCCTCCTCCGAGGCTCGAAGATTTCAAATTAGCTCAGCCGATTACGATTATACAGGCTTCCGAGAATAAATCGCTAAGGTGGCGGAAAACCCCCAAATTACGAATCATCAATTCCCGAATAACCTCGACCAATTATGAGACTCGTGTAAAAGCAAATTTATGTAAAAAAATATCGATAAATCGCATTTTCCTTCTCAAAATCGTCAAATTCCAATATTTAATTCTGCTTTTGAAAAATAATTCAAATCGCGTGAATAACGGAAGGGCTTCGCTCCTTTCCAGTAAAGTCCGCGACAAGTACATAGAACGTATAGTTTAGTTTGCCTCTTCCTCGGTCTCTAACAGATTCCACGATTGTACGAAAACTTATCTCTCGCTATTCGTGCCACCGAGGGTAGGAGAAGGAGGAGGAGAAGAGAGAGTTGCGGTTTGGTGCATCGCTTGATTTATGTGTCGCGTGTACCACGACGTACGTGACTGTGGAATAATTCGTGCTAGGATTACTCGAACCTAAAGTATGTCCCCGTACGCGGTTGAAAGGAAATATACGACGATCTCTCCTGGAACACGGAAATGTCTGCCAAGAAATTTATCCGATTTCGCGATCCTCCCTCGGAGCAATAAATAGAGTAGCGGCTTTCAAAGTCCTCTGAAATATTACGGTGATAATTGATAAGCTACCCTGGTCGATCCTTGCAACAATTAATAAAAGTTCGTCAACAAATATCCGGCGTAATAATGATAAAATTCACACAATCTTATTCGATAGAACGTAGTAACGACTTTGAAACAACATTGTCATGTAATAGAATTTCTTCGTCACAATTCCATTTCAATTACTCGGGAACGTTCGGACAGTTGAAACGAATTAAATTCCAGTCTTGATGTTTCTCTCTCGAGTGTCTCGAACTTCCTTCCGACGTCGCAAATTTTCACCACGCTAAATTCCAGGCTGAAAACGTTGGCGAAAGAATTCTTTGTCGCGATCGTCAAAGGGTTAGGTGAAAACGAGGGAGGGACATTGTACGGTAAACAATTGATACGGGAAGAGTAAAAGCGTCCCCACCGACTCTCAATTACTATTAATTACCGAATTTACCAGCATCGGCTCGAATCGTAAAAGGCGACTCGTGGTTTAGAAAATGTCAGGTATGCACGTGATTGGCGGCTGGAATTGAACCTCGGATCGGTATTGGCTGTAACCAGAGATTCTCTCCCATAGAATTCTCGACGTTTCGAGAAACCCTCGGTGTGAGTGGGGGGGGGGGTGGAGGGTGAGTTCGATGGTACGTCAGGACCTTGTACGATAATTAATCACGGATGTCAGCTCTCTCTCTCTCTCTGCCCATCTCGTTCTCTCTTGTCAGTTGGAAAAGCTAGCAGGAGAGAGAGAGAGAGAAAGAGCGAAAACGTGAGGGTGACTGGATGACTGGGTGGGGGTGAAGACTGCCGATGGCAAAGTTTGTACTGGCGGTGAACTGCGAAGGTCCACTTTCTCTCCATCTCTCTCTCTCTCTCTCTCTCTGTATGTGTGTGTATGTGTTCCGGGCAACCGGCCAGAGAGGATCAGGGGGGAGAGGTCGAAGGCGAACTCGCCTCTCTCTCTTCCTCGCGTCTAATCAATCTCGCACTCCATCTTCCCTCCCTTGCCTCGGACTTTTTTTTTCTTTTACCTGTACTCACTTTTCTCCCCATTCTCAATAATTCGAGTCAGCACTTTTTTATGCCGGAAAAAAATCCCTCGTGTATTTTTCAATGTCGCAAAAACCAAGTATGTTCCATTTAGAAATAAAGAATTTATAATAATTTATTCCTCGTATCGGCAAAATAAATTCGAGTCGAAAGAGAGTGATTGGATCGGTAGCTGAAAATTGTCCAATTCTCGTTCTAGTACATATTGATGTTTCAATTTCGTTCAAAAATACGTTTCGTTGGATCGAAATGATTTATGGACTAATCGTATTCCTCCATCCTCGTGTGGAATGCTTTTAATAACCTTTTTTTCGTTCCCCGTTGGGCAACAATTTACGAATCGACATTTCGATTTTGATGGCGTAAATCGCATATCTATTACACAAAAACGGTGCATCGATTCTTTATCACGATGGGAGGCGCACAAAAATTTCGTTGCTCCGCTTTCCCTACGTTCGTACTACAGTCATGAAAAATGCATTTTTCCCTCGTTGCATACCAATCGAGTTATTAAGATTCCGAGTGCGGAGTTTGTTGCGCGAACACAGGAAAATAAGAGACGGTTTTTATTATAGCACAATCGAGCTTGCATAAAATATATACGTATATGGCGGCTTTAAGAATCGAGTGAAATAGGCTTTCGATAGAGAGTGAACCATATCCAGGCGAAAAAGAAACGTAGCTCTCGAAACGATATATAATTTTTTCGCTACCGTTACCTACTAACGAATTTACCACTGCTGATGAATTTCCACGTAACGGATTTACTTATGCAACGTTGCTGCGCAGAATATTCGGTATAATGCACGTCGTTTATGCTAATTTTCCCTAATGCTGATGCGAATAATTGAACATTCGCTTCGACGATTTCGTGCACGGTGTAGGTACGTGTACGCGAGTTCCTCCGATGAAGGTGATTCAAATTAAAAAATTTTAACTCGTTTAAGAGAAGAATTCGTTGCAGTTTCGGATTTTCTGCTGAAAGCTTGAAATAATTGCGAATCGTTATTCCGATCGATTGAATTTCAATCTTTTATATGTTAAATTATGATAATTTTTACTTACAAATTTAGATTTAATTCGTCGAGTTATTATTCTCGAGAAGTAATTGGAATTAAAATTAAGAAATTTCGACGTTCAAGGATTAAGTCGAATCTCGTTGTACCTCGGTTATACGTCGAATATATGGCGTATACCTAGTAGCATGTAGATGGTGCCGTATGAGGAATGTTAGACGATGGAAGTGACGGAGTTGCGGCCATCAGCGTGAGTGCTTGGAACGATCCGATCGAACGCGCACGCATCAAAGTGTATGGCTATCATGATCGATGATTATAGATCCAAACCCGTGTGTCCGCGGATAAACCTACCCCACTGTTCTATATGCCGAATTTGCATACTCATGCCTATTCATCGTAGATCCTATACCCCGGTGAAATTTGAGGAGATCACACTAAAGACGACGACCCCTTTAGAAGCAATCGAATAGGTAAATAAATATTGGTCCGCGCGCTGATCACGCTCCACTCTCGTAGATTATCTTCCAAATAGGCTATAGCGCACCTTTGCATTCAACGACTTTGTTTGAAATAATAATTGAAAATTTCATCTCATTCGTTCGTCTTGCATTGATCAGAGTGTCCATTCCCTTCGAATTTCAAACTCGAAAAAGTGAGATTTTGATTTCATCACTGTCGTGACGTTCGATTCGTCGTTGTCGATAAAGTATGAATTATGTATATTCATTCGGCAGAATGAATTTTCCATAACATCGGAAATTTGCTAATGAACAAGGATACAAGTACTTTCCGATGGAGCGTTGGTCAATTTACACCAATTTCGCGAAATTGGGTTAGACGAGATGGAATAGCCGTGCGAATACATGTTTGTATCGGTAATCAGGCAGCATTGTGCGAGATAAGCACCGATGGAGAAATTGATCCTAGATGATTGGCCACGGGTGGTATGTAGAGGCTGCTGGGGAGGCAGGGCTTCATTTCGAGCTATCGGTTTAGGCGAATGTTCGCTCGACACGTTATCAAACTGGCGAAGCTTTCCGTAATACCCTAATGGTACCAGTTAGGAAATAAAGTCAAGAACACTATTACAATGGGATGCTGCGTCGAACCTTAGCATCGCGATTACGATTACGAGTCGATACGAAATTTAGAAATATAAAATTTACAATGTTCCAACAATTTTCGAGATTTATCGCAGATAAACTCGACCCTGTGTATCGTTTGAAGTAACAAAAAAAATCGATCACAAATCGAACGAACTTATCGATAAAACGACAAGCGAAAAATAAAACAAATGTTCCGTAACGAGATCGGCAATATTTACACCGACGGTCGGAATAAAACTAATCGAACGATGTGTCGTAGCCTGCGCGTCGTAAAGAGGACAGTAATATTGATACTGTATTAAAAAATTGATCGATCGTTACTGCGGCAAACTGAAATAAAAATAGGTTTACGTAGCAACGAGGGATAGTTGTGTACCTAGCTTAGGTTCACCTAGATATTTATATTCTCGCAGTTTCAACAGGGAGTAGCATGAGAGAGCCAACTCCCAGCTCCGATAAATATCCCGAAGCACCTAAAGTAGACGTAAAAACTTTCTGTGTGTGTGGATGTTTTTTTTCGTCGGTACGACGGTCCAAAGTTTCGCCGTTAATTAAAATATCCGTTATTGGTCGATGTGGAACTTGTTAGTGGCTACGCTCGATCACATCAGGGAGACTTTGTCTCTCTCTCTCTCTCTCTCCCTCTTTCGTCCCGTCTAAAACTTGTTTAATAATGTTCGAGCATAACAAGTCGTTCTTAAGCAAACTTTTCGCAGAAATTTTCCTGCCACTCTCCTTTCCCTTTTGAAAGTTTAGAGCGTAAAATATGCGAGGTGAGAAATAATAGAGCTTTTTCGTTACTGTTTATTATTATTTTTTTTCATAATTTCAGTACGTTTCACTCCTCCCCCAACCCCCCGTGTCTGGTATTTTTCTCTTTGCGCCCAACGTAAAATGGTGTCTCGTCGCTATTAGCGTTATTTTCCTCGTAAAATATGATTATCATTTTCATACGTTATATTCAAATTTCTTTTTTTCCAATTTTTGTCTAACTCTTGAAAAAGTTGCGGGATTTTGTTCGAACCGCGATATAGTCCGTTTTAACCAGTCTCGGTCGCACGAAAATAAAAAAAATAAATGTTTGACGTCGCTTTATAAAGGTCTTTGCCGGCGTTACGTACGAAGCTTGGTATTACGGGGCTGTTTCTGCACGCGCCGTTAAATGAAAACGATCTCGTAAAAGCTTACATTTCAAACAGTGGCGAACGAAAAGGCGGGGGGAGAAGGTAGCGCCGCTTTCGTCAGAATCATAACCCAAGCCGTTTACTGTCTCGCAGATGTTGCCCGCGAATTGCGTGTAAAGAACAAAACGAGTTCACCCCATTCAACCCCGATGCTCCGATAGTTCAACACCCCCTTCCTCCTCCTTTTGCTCGAGCTATTCAAGTTCGCCGGCAAACATTTCATCTTAAATATCAAATTTCGTTCGCGTATCAAATTCCAGAGAAAACGTTACAACTTTTGAAAAAGCTTCGCCCCCCCCCCCCCCCCCCAAAGGAACATCGCAACGTGTACCGTGATTTAATATTTCACGATTTTCAAAAGGCGCGCTAAAATATCCCCGTCGAGTTGTTTGTCAGCGAGCGAAAGTTATCGAATCTAAAGAAGACGTTATTCACTCGAACTTTTATCCTGGTATAACCCCCGGCGGCAGGGGGGGGGGGCAAGGGGCTCCTGGAATAACTCAGCCGCGGTCAGTTGCACAAAGCACGCTAGCGGCCACGTAAACATTCAAAGAGGATTTCGTTCTCCTTTCGTCCCATCTACCAGGACTCTGTCCTATTACCTCTTTTTTCTATTCTGGCAACGCGCTGGTATTGGATTGGCCCAAAAGTCCGAGAGAATTTATTAGTATCGCGAAAGAGTGCGCAACGTCTCTCGTAGGATTGAGAGGGAGGGAGGGCTGGTTTGCGACGTCCAAAAGCTCCGAGCGTAGCTTCGAGCGTCCTTTTGCCGCATACGCGTAGCTCGCCACTTTCGAAAGATGGGATTGGTCCAGCTGGAAGGAAGCAAAAGAGTTTTTGGGCAAGCAGAGGGGTCGAAGGAGGAGAAAGAGGTTGGTTGAATTCGGATAAAGCGCGCGGGTCCGAGAAACATCCCGGTGCACGAGTCCACTCTGACGGTTGAAACTCAGCGAGGTTGCCACTGTCCTGGTGGATCAATACCCACTACCACGACCATTGAACCGTGTATAACGTACCAAGAGGATGCGGATGTTGCGAGGAGAGTCTTCTGGCCACTGTCCATCCGTCACGTGTATTCTTACTTTTTTTTAATTCTTACTCGAGGTTCTCCACTTCACTCCGTATTTACGTGCGCCCAGGCTGATTTCACAGTAGCCAGTTACCGGTATCGATCGGTAGCCGGGATGATCTCTCAGAAAAATAGCCGATTAAAATTATACATCGCGTTCTCGAAACGTTGATACGTTTTTAACGTTGATACATTCTACGACGAGCAGACGCCGTATATCTCGAGATCGATTCGTAAAGTGATTCGATCAAATTAGAGAAAAGTCAGGAGTTCCCTCATTCCCCTTGGCAATATCTAGAATTTCCCGAGCCTCGTCGATCAATCGGGAAATTACGCTCCGGAACGGTGAATCCTTGGACCTCGATGTGAAGCGTGTCGATTCGTATGTCGGACAAGCCAATGGCCTATACCAATGGAAACGCTTAGCTCCAACGTTAGCTAGGTATAATTTCGAACGGTGTCACGAGGGTGATCTTTGATGTCGAAATGATCCGAGGTTGGGACATACCGGAGGGGTTCGATAGGAACACGAGTTAGCTAGAATTGTAGGGGAAGGGGTATACGGCCCACTTGTTCGACTTGTTCCGTAAATACGACCGATAGTGGTCAGCTTTGAGTACGAGCGATACGTGACATTCCGGCTGTGACTGTGCGGTAACCGATAACACGAGGAACATTGAAATTGTACAATCTAGACACAGCTTCGATTTTGATCGAATCGGCATATTGCCTTGCCTATTGTTGCTTCGTCCCTTTGAATTTCACGAGCATGATCGGCAGGTTCACGGATTGTAATTCTTTCGATTACGACACGAGACAGTTATCAAAGCTGCTTTTTACGAGAATAATTCTAATACACCGAACAGAGTCAAGATTCCATTCTATCCAAGTTTACATAATTTATTCGCAACGTTACGACGCATTAATTATTCTAGTCCGCAACTGATTTGCATAAATGCAAATGTCGTGTTTAGAATAACTCACCATGTTTCGATCGCGACTGTCGACTTTTTCTTCCCGAAAGGGCGCGCGCATCTTGGAATGATTACAGGGACATGGACGTTATCGTCCGAGGTTGAATTTCGCGTGTAATAATGAGACGGCGGATGCACACAAAGATGAAATACTTCAACCGGGCGTTTGAGGCGTGATCAACGGAGTATGACGAACATCGCGCTTGACGAATTAATTATGGGGTTTGGATCCACGGAATTACGAGAGGCATTAATCGTGCTCGGGACAGTAGATAGCGCGATCCAGAGCCCTCTTTCCCTGATGGTGGAATACGCAGAGTCTTGTACGACGATGGTACAAATTCCTAGTTTGCGGACTAGTGACGTCGTTGGTGCTTTAATCTTCTATCGCGTTGCATCCGTGCAATGCTCTCGGGTTCAAGTGTCGCCAATTAAATTACACGCGTTCTACGCTAATAGCCCCATAAAACGAGAAGGAGAGAGAGATAGAGACTTTATGCAATCCAAAGTGAATCTCGGGCTTCTCCACCTTTAACCTCCTCTCGCCCTCTTCCTCTCTCTATTTCTCAAACTTTTCGACATTTTTCATCTTTTATGAATTGAAGTGCTGTGGTGCAAATTGATGAAATCTTGATGACAATATACTTCAAATTCTATCGACCAACAAAATTCTTGGTTATGTAGCTCCTTTGAAGAATTTTGTCGTGGAAACTGCATTTAGTTCATGAGTACTTCAATGACGGGGCACGCAAAACTGTGTGTGTGTGTGTGTGTGTGTGGCATTGAGAAATGTTCGATATACTTTAGGAAACTGCTGCCAGACTCCTTCTCGATCTTCTGTCCCACCTTCTTAGAAACTTCAAGACTTCGTAGACAACTCGAGACTCATTTTCCTGTGACTTGACACCGTTCGTGAAAACTACCCTCATTAGTAAATTTGCAGTGAACATTGAAAGCTGTCTAGAGGATTAATTTGATTGGGATGATAATTATTTCGTCTATTCAAATTGCAATATAAAATAACTAAATAATAAAAAAGCCTCGGCGATACAAGTATAAAACTGTTAATGTCACACTTTGCAGGTACTTGAACACTTTTTTGTCCCGATGTTCCTCCAACATTTCGATGAAAATTTTCCTCTTATCGTTAACTTATACAAAAACGCGAACGTTTCATTTTCTCACGAACGTGGTGGCTCCAAAGTTTCGGCTCGGTCTGAGTTTTTTGTTCTTTATTGTGTACTATCATCGACACTGGGGGTTCAATTCCTCCAGTTTCCGCGGAAATACCCGGGGAATACGGAGCGCGCGCAAAGTACTCGAGAATTCCCCACTTTGCCTCATCTCTCTTCTCTCCCTCTCTCTCTCTCTTTCTCTCTCTCATGCTCTCGGTGCCTGGATGAAGAACGCCGTAGGGATGGATTATGAGAAAAGTTTATCCTTCCACACGAAGAGTCCATGCAGCGAGATGTAGCCATGTTGGCTGCTAGGTCGCAGGACTTTTGGCTTTCTGCAATTTTGGATGGTACCTATATACACATATACATCTATATATATGTATGTAGCAAAAAGTGGCTATCCCCTTGTCGAGTGTTGCCAACTGTACTCGAAACTGTACACTTCTCGTGACGACCGTGCTTCTCTCTCTCTCTTTCGCGTTGTGGTTTCTGTTTCAGTGATACAGCGAGAGGTTTGCACTGTGCATACATAGTTGCCCGACTTGAGAAGTTGAGCAACTTTCTATGATTTAACTGATAGCAAGTTTGACGAACGTCCCAACGGTCCGTTCACATTTGGGGACTCTTCGTCTGCGGTTGCCGTTTCTCTATCGTGATATCTATCGAGAGTCCCAGAGAAGCCGGAAGAGTGCCCAATCCATTAAAACTTTTCCCATGTATTATATCAAGTCTCCGGACTATTATCAAAAAGTTCCGGAATTTTGAAAATTTCGTCGTTGCCATGATTTATTCAACCTCGATGGACCGAAAAACATTGACTCGTTCGATTGGAAGGATTTTTTTAAAATACATTTTCTATATTTTTATATACCTACATATAAAAATGCTAATGGCGAAGTGTCAAAATTCAGCTTTTCTTGTAATTTCTTTGAAAGGCAAGAAAAATAAAGTTTCTTTCTGATAAATATTTCTACTTTTACCATTTATCATGAAATGGCACCTAGGACTCGGTTATTCATACTTTCAAAGTGGAGCATGTTCGAACGAATAAAACTTCGCTTCAACTTCATCGTCGTCTTTGAAAGAACGTAATACCTTCTCCGTATTTCCTCCAACTCTCTCTCTCTCTGGCTCTCTTTTCTTCCCAAGTCACTTAAAGTCCAATTCTCTCGCCATTACGCCACAGGGAACGAACGATTCGGGTAAATTCTCATCACGCGATCGACCGGCACTTTTTTTAATTCCTTCCTTGTTTTACTTGACAAGAATTCAACGTGACTATAAACCGTCACGATATACGAGAGAATTCAGGGAGAATTCTCGGTATAAGATCGAAATCTCTTCATTGCAATTGTCCGCAGGACTCGATCGGAGGAAAATATTTCTAGTTTCTGAGTCGCACCGTCGATAAAGAAATTCGACGTGCGACCTCTAGTCACATTCCCTCATGATTCGCGACTGTAACTCTGGTTTTTATGACAAAATCGATATGCCTTTCTCCAATGGCAGAAACGATCGTTATCGCGAAACAATTAAAAATAATTGAACCTACAATTTCGCGGACGGAATTTGGAAAAAAAAATATAAATTACTTTGCGAATAATCGGCGCGTTTCTTGTTCCAGCCGAGTTTCGGTCAATGGCGATCTGAATATTCATGAAATTTTATTATCGCCCGAGAAACGTTCGATAAAAAGGTCGTCGTTGAGGCGGTGCAAAATGAAAAAAGAATCCGAGGAAAGTGAGTCGAGCGATTCTCAGGTGGAAATTCCGGGCCAAGGAATAATTAATCGCCAACCGGCGGGATTCATCGTTGATTTCACGAACAAGGTTCCGATAATGAAAAAACGCCTCGATTTTTACGTTTTTCGATCCGTCTGTGTCCATCATAAATCTGGAAAAGCGAGATCTGACGCGTACATTTTTCAATCGAAAAAATTGCATTTTTACCGTTGAGGTAGATTTTAGTCTCCCACTCGAAAGTGAAATAACGTTAATATCTCCGTAAATTATAAATTCTCAAGCATATTTTTTCGTTATACAAATATTCGAGACGTTCCAAATTCAGCTCCCGACAAAACGAATTATTTTTAACAAGCTCGTGAAAATTATTTATCCGAGTGCGGAGCTTTTGGCCGCGTGAACTTTTCCATATCGGTAAATACCAGAGGGCACGTGTTTATTCATACGTTTATCTCGCGACTAATGTATCTCCCCCCCCCCCCACCCCAGGTCTTTCATATTTTTCCCAGCTCAACCGACTTACCGAGGCTTCCGCGAGAAGAGACTTCCAGTTTCGTTTTAGACCCGCACGGTTCTTGTACTCGCGCCTGAATTTTTACCTCGAACCTCGTATCGGCCTTACTTTACATTTTCTTCGCTCTCTTTGCTCTCTTTTTTCCCCCTTCGTTCGCAAATGTTCTCCCTTTCGTTTTATTACTCTTCAGATCCCAAAGTATCGCGATACATTCGAGCTTTTTCCCTGGTCGGATATCGATATATATGTATATATATATATATATTCAGCCCTCGGCTTTCAGACTCTTCCCTATCATACGATAAAACCTAAGAATTGTCGGCGTTACTCCATCTCCCTTTTGCACTACGAGTCGGCATCCTCCTCGAATCGACAGAATTCGTTATGCAAATCGAATAAGATTTATTTTCATCGCGTGGCGAGGGCCGTTTCGGGCTCTCGAGCAAAAAGCCTAAGAAACGGAAATGGTATAGGGGTAGCAACGTCGGGTCTACAACAGGCCGGAAGTTGAAATAGGAGAGACGCGGATCGCGCGAGAAAGAATGGGATAGCGAGAGGGACGAGACGTGTAGAGGCGAAGAAGATGGTTGCGATGCGCAACCAGGAATCGTGAGGATAGAGGAAAAACGTCGAAACGTCGGTAAAGTTTTCACGGAAGAATGGAGAAAGAGAAGGTAAAATGGTCGAGGTTGCTTTTTTATGATAATTTTAACGACGTCCAATAACAAAGGGTTTCTTTTCGTACGACAATAAATTATACGATAAGAAAGGAAATTCGAATAATAATCAACGAGAACAAATAATATTGCAAATAAGTGACGTAACGATACGAATTATTATTCATCATTAGTTATTAATATTATCAGTGGCTGATGATGGATTTATCCAATAAATTCTATCGGTCGATCACTCTCGACAATATTATTTTTGTTCGATATTCAAGTACATATACCGTAACGCCTATGTTTATATTTGCAATGATACATCGATCCCCTAATAATGTTAAGTCCGCACGGTTCGCGTCGGTCGGAAAATCCCGCATTGGACGTTACGAAATTGCAAATGTTCGAACCGTGTACGATAGATACGAGAATAGTGAGCGGTGTATCGAATTAATTATACTTCGCACGACATTCGCGCTGCGGCTGGCCGTTTGTTCTCTCTCTCTCTCTCTCTCCCGCTCTCTCGCATACGGGTCGGGTAATTCCGCGGTACGAAGATCTCTCGTAACTCCAATTTTCGTTAATTATTGCCAAGGGTGGTCATCGACCTTAGTTGAATTAGAACTATCGGAAAGTCACGATGAATTTAGGCTGTTTCGTAATTAATGACGCTCGCTCTTCCTTTCAACCCTCGAAAACTTTGTCGGTTGATAATTTATTAAGTAAAGTACCTCGATTTATCAACTCGGTCGACAATTCGATTATTTATAGAAAAGTAACATAAAACGGGGTGAAAGAAAATATTTAATCATAATTTTGGTCAGAACCTCGAATATAAACGAGAAGACATTTTAGGGGGGGGGGGGGATGTTAGGTTGGTCGCGGAGAACGGTCAATATCTCAGGGTTGATCAAGAGATCAAAGGGCTTTTTCGAATGTTCTGTCGCAAGCGCGTAACAGGGTGCGTAAACGATCCCATAAATCACAGCTACGCGTTGACAACTCGATGTATTTGAGATTCTGGTCGGGTGCGCTTATATACGACGAGCCAAAAGCTACGCGTGCTGTTTTTTTACGACCCACTAATATCGCTAAAGATTTAGCTCCCCCTCGTTTTCTCTCATTCTTCTCATTTTATTCCCTTGCCGGGGGTTCGTTTAAAAAATTACGGCCTTCGAGAAACTTTGCTCGTCGCGACTGAGAACAAAAATGGATATTTTTTTTCCTCGGCATCGGGGCATAAAATTATTTATCGACTCTCCTATCATCTTTCTGCGGCCGAAAACGCTTACAAGAGGGTTGTAAAATTCATTTTCCCCCGTGTAAGCTTATTCTCCTTAGTAGCGACGATGGACTAACATTACTTAGGAACGATAATAGCGTATTAAAAATACAAAATAAAATGTGTCCCTCGGGGCTGAGAAAATATTTTCTCCTTCATCCCCTTCTCGTTCCATTCTCGGCATAAATTGTATAAAAAACGAATACATTTTCTTTTTTTAATTTTCAAGACAAGCAAGCACGTCCAAATGTTTATTTTCTCGCAATAAGGGTCCGAGGATGAATAAGGGTGTGTGTTTTTATCCGTAACTATTTATCAAAAGTATATAGGGGCTCGCTTGTGGAATGTATCTCGTTGCTTTGTAAACATCCCGGATATATCGAACCCGGTCTATCAACTTCACTGCAACGTTTGAAGTTCTTTCGGTTGACGAATTTCGTTAGGTATCTATTGACCGATCACACGATCGATACTAAAGTAAATGAAATCTGTCTACAAATATTGCCAACATAACGTTTATGAAATTCGTAGTCGAATTACATTTACAAAATTTTTCAAATTTGATCAGAAATTAATTAGTAATACGTAAAAAAATTGTATTTTTATTTTATATTACAAGCGTCATCGATATTTTACTCGTGTCAATAGTCCATATTCCATGATCGAATGGATTCTCCTATCTTGTTAGAAAACAAGCATGTAGGTATTTATTTAGAGATTTTTTCATTGTTCGTGTGGGAATGGAGGGTTGGAACGAATTTTTTTTACGTGAACAAACGTAATCGGGCCGTGACACTCTGGCACACGTTTATAAGGGATGTGCGAGCACGTATACATTTACATATAGAGCTTTTGCCTCATACCCCCTCTGAAGTTCGTTCGGTCTCGCAAGCCTCTGTGTATCCACTTATCGACGTTAGCCCACAAGCAGGCGGTAGCGGGTGCAACGTATGCGGGTTCCATCTGCTATGGCGGTTGTGCATATACGCGGATTTGCCAAACCTCGGACGTTCCATCGGCATTGTGAGAGCTCGCGTCCGACCGACACGCCGTTATATACGTTCGCGGTAAACCCCTCCGCGAGAGGTAGAGGAGAGAGAGAGAGAAACAAGCGCATACTACGTAACATCCCTCTCGGTGGCTGTTCCTGGCTTAATAATAATCTGAGCGTAGCCTTGCCAACCCTCTGGCGCTTCGTGTTATTGCTACTGCACAATTTCAACCCGAACTCTCGTGTATTTGGTAAAGCATGGTTATCGAATCTCCAGCTTTTCTCCCATAATCGAAATAATATTTATACGAAATCGCCACGATTCGCGTTTCGCCGAGACGTGTCGTTGTCGTTTTAATTAAAGTCATTGTTATCATTATTATTCGATATTATATCGAACGATCGACGGGGTGTTTAAAAACTTGAAATAAATATACTTTTTGTTGACAATAAAACGAAACAATATTTTTGACGATTAGACACTTACATATATGCGCGTAAAAATGAATAGTCAAAAACTTAACTGAATTTGATTTTTAGCTCGTTTGCGCTATAAAAACATTTTCGATGCGATCGTTCGAGGCATCAGATATGAATTGGAAAAACATACAGTTGGCACATCTGGAATGGTAGAAGCGTAAAAAAAGCTCTTTTTTCGTCCCACCGAGCTTTATCGCGATAGGTTAGCAGATAGTGGGATGTCGGTTGAAAGCATTTTTCCATCGTACTCCGCACCCGGCACGAGAACACGGGGAGAGCTTTAATCACTCACGCGGAATTGCACAGTTAATTTTTCATCGCTCTCTCGTTTCTCCGTCCGTCTATCCGCCTTTTTTCAGTTTTATCCCTTTGCTCCAGGCGTCCAATTGACTTCTGTCCACGCATTCGCGTTTTCGGCCACTTTTCACAAATGTTAATTGATTTTTTATCCTTGTCACTATCCATTTTATTCTCAAAACGTTCGAGATTACAGCTCGATTATCATTTTTTACGTGCAATCATGATGAAATATGGGAGATTATTTTTTTTACATTTTACGAATAAGTCGAGGGAACACAAAAGAATAGCTGAGTGATTGAGAACGAGTAATGTTTATTTCTTCGTTATACGAATCCTGTCCATTTAATTACGCAAGGAGATTAGATTTTTATAAAATTTTAGTTTAATTGTAAATTCGTAAAAAGATTATTCAATTGTTGTCCTTTCTATTTATCCCCTCTCAATAGGTCCATCGATTCTGCGACCAGTTCTCACTGCGCTTTACGAAGCAAAAAATCAATGAATTACAAACAATACGTTTGAATCAACGAACTTGACACTTCGCACTTGGTGACAAATCAGGGATATCAATCGGAAAAAAATCGATAAACGATAACTTTCTCACGATTACCTGTTGTACCCCTGCGTGCCATATATCACTGCGTCTATTCTATATGTCCCATACACACGATCCTGGAGATGGTTCGGATCGATTATCGAACGCTCGAGTAGCTATTCGGCATCGACCCCTCCGGGTATCATTTTTTCCCATCCGACAACAAATTTTACCATTGTTACTGTACCGTAGCGTACTTTTTACAATCATAATAAATAAACATTATTTAATTGCAAAGCTCGTCTATGTTTCGTACAATTTTCAACATTCATAAAATTCTTGAAAAAAACGAACAAAAACAAAAAATTCAGAATTACCGTGTTGATAAATTGTTCGAAATGACATTTTATTCGAACAGTGATGATCTCTGACCGACAGCTTCTGTGTTAAGGTATGCCCGATAAAGCGAAGGATGGTGTGAGTCGGGGGAGGGGTGGGGTAGGTCGAGGGGTGTACAGATATCGCGCGCGGATTTGCAGCGAGGCCGAAGCCCGGATCCAGCCGAGAGGCCACAGTTATATAGCGGGAGCTTCGCAGCCAGGCTGCACAACGGGACGAAAGCACGGTGGGTTGACTGTGCACGCGAGAGAGAGAGAGAGAGAGCGAGAGAGAGAGTGAGAGAGTGGGAGAGGGCGAGAAGGAGAACAGAGGATGGGAGAGGCTGGTGGCACTGACACGCCGACCTACATACCGGCCATTGTGCTACACTCTATCCCATTACGTCATCCGCCCGATGCGACTCTCCTGGCGATGTCGAATTCTGATTCGTCGACGAATGTATTCTCCCTCTATATAGATATTATTCTGCTGTCCATCGTCCTCCGTGCTTTCATCTATGATACCCATAATCGCGTATGGACACATATGTATGCGAGCGATAGAGAGATACGAGAAGAGCTAATACGCGAGTGCGTAGAAACTCCGTTGCGAATGTGGAACGTTTCGTGTCGAACTACCAAATCCGATAGGAGTTCATTGGACTAAATCAGAACTTTGTACACATATAGCTCGTCAATTGGTAGCTCGTTCGACCATGCTGATAAGAAGCCTGATTAGCTATCATTTGGTTATGGCGACAGTTACTCAAACGGTGAGGTGGATATTTGTAAAAAAAAAAAAAAAATTTCTCATTCGAGCAAGGACCAAAATGTCTATTCGCATCGTTACGACGAATAAATTCTTGGGTTATTAATTTTTAGGAGATTTTACATGAATTTTGGCATTATCTTCATTCTATAATAATTTTTCGACAGAAATTTATTTGACGATGAGAAACAAATTCCTTTATGAGGTCGGATACCTCGTCGGATTACGAGATTCTAACATTATTTTTCTTCCTCCCGATCATTACTTCGGTCATAGCAAGCTCCATTGACAGAGACTTGTGTCCGAGATTGCTGAGCTATGGACCGTACGTAATGGACACTCATTCCCGTGCATTGTACGCCGAGCTCTGCCCTCAAAAGCTCGTCTTCTCTTACCTAACAATGGGCCGAATGGCCGGAACACACCCTTAATCCCCAAACCTTCCCCCCCCCCATCTACTATCTCCCATCTTCTTCCACCGATGACTTTCGCATAACGAAAAATGCATAGCCTCCCCTTTTTTTAACAACATACTTTATCAAATTCTCGTCTTTCCTCTCTCTTATTCACTCCATCAATTTATAGGAATGAAAAGAAGACTATCAAGATCGTATATAAATGTGAAAGAAGAAACATGGCGTTCCTATTAAAAACGGGACGAAGCATCGTCTTTCAGATTCTCTATCGAAGCAAGAACTGTTTTTCAACCCTTTTTTTGAACCTTAATTTTTTTGCGTTTTATAAATCAAATATACGCGAGAAAAACCTTAAACAAATAGCGACAAAATCAGCAGCTCGACATTAACATATTTTCCTCGTGTTATATCGTTGAAGGTTTTGAGAAGAAGAGCTTGAAAAAAGCTTGTACGTACGTGTAAATTTAAATTATTCAGCGAAAAGAGGAATTAACGGGAATAATAATGCTAGAGGTAGTAATAGCAGGAAGTCGTCCTGGACAATTTTAACGAACCTTTACTCCGGCACAAAGGACAACGGGGCGCGCAATTGTTTCCCATTCTATTCTTTGTCTTGTTGGACCGGCGAGCACAGGTTTATATAAGACCATGCGTCCTTGTTGGCTCTCCCGCGTATTTTCCCGTCGCTTCGAGCGAGTCTCTGATTTTCTGCTTCTCTCATAGAGAGCCTTCCAGTTCCCGCCGAGCATCCCCACCGGCACATGCATTTTACTGCTGCAAGAGGGCGCGTTTCATCTAGTCATGAGCACTCCTAGGATAGTAATTGCAACAGCAATATGCGCTATAGCCCGCTGCTTTCTTTTTTTTCTTTCTCACACACACACACACACACATAGACGCACACATACATACTCAACAGCGAAAACCGACCAAAAGCTCCCTGACCAAGGCTCTTCTGCTTTTTATTTCTCACCACCCGTACAAAAAATGGCTCCTCAAGCTCTCTCTCTCTCTCTCTCTCTGTCTTCCTCTGTGAAATGCAAGGATGAGAGGACCAGAATGAACAAAAAAATGTAAAAAAGTAACGGGGCATACCGCGTATCTTGGAAAAAGCATGTGAAAAGTAATAAACTCCAACCTCTTAGGAATAATTAACGCGGAAAAATATACCATTTTGAGTCATTTAAAATTAACGTTAAGTATCATGTGGTCTTTTAAAAATTATATTTACCTTCGAATTAAATGTTTTTTTATTGTTCTAAGAAACGTGAAATATAACAACAACAAAATTGTTTAACGCGAAATAATAATTTTTCTTCTGATTATTCTCATTTTGAAAAAGTCCGTCTGTCTCAAATAAAAATTGCAAATTATCGATTATTTATTTTAGCGTATAAAGAAAACAATCAATTGTCATGCAGCATGGAAATTTGTTCGAACTTTATCTCCAATATTTTTCATTTTTAATCTCTTACGACGAATGTCAACGACTCGGTATCGAGCAACGAAAGAAAGCTTATTAGAGTCTAATTAAAAGTATTCGTCATGCTTGTCTCTCTTTTTTAATTAATCGCAATAAGTGGCGCTGTGTACACGATATAAAAAGATCTTGGAGTAACATCGCTTGAAAATTCATCGGGACTCGGTTGAACAAATTATTCCCACAAAATGATCGCGCCGTGTCTGTTCCAAGCCCGTAGTCACGGTAGTATCGCGAACTTTCCATGTAAAGCAGACTGACTAACAGGTGAATGCTGCAAACACATTCAGCGAGCCGGAGAGAATGTTGGTTAGGGCACATGTAGCAGCCAGAAGAGAGTAGACAAACTTCGCGAACGGACTACGCGCAGGGCTTGTAGGTACTTTGTGTGTGCAATCCTTTCTGTGTGTTAAAAGAGAGAGTCTAATACGAAACGGTATTGCCCCATCTCCATTCGTTTCCTCTCCTCCCTATATCCGAGGGGCCTGGGGCAACCAAAACTGAGTAGGGAGAAAGTGGAAAGGTGGATTTCCTCAGACGGTGGATTAAACATTTAATTGCGCACAACGAGAGAGCGTTTCATCGCGCGAGCGTTAATCCGCACGAGGAATTTATTCGAGCGAAAAGTTTTGTTTGGTGCGTTTGGGAGAGGGTCGAATCTATATAGTTACACACGGTTTTAACCTCGGATAATACGTCCAACCGTCTCGATTCAGCCTCGAAACTCATACTTTAATCCCGCTACGCACCGATAATAATTTTTTCTCACCTTATTCCCGAAAATACGTTCAAACAGCGGGAATTCCTAATTTGTCTTATTCTCCTGCGAGTTACGAGATGAATTTTAATCCGTCCAAGCGTTAATGATTTTTATCGAATTATTTTAATATTTGTTCGGAAAGATTTAAATAGCCGTGATAAATTTAAGGTAATCCATTATTTTCAATTTTTTATTTGAAAAAACAGCAATTTGGTCGTAACTCATTTTCATTTTGCTTGAAAATAATACTCTCCAATATGTTCGGAGGCATCAGGAGTAAACCAAACTGTCGCGAGGCAATTTGTACACAGAAATTAATATTCCATCGAGCGTACATAAGCCCATATTTGTTCGAATGTTTTATTAATGCAAAACAGTTGCAAAGTATCGATCCCGCATCTCTATTGAGACGCAGCGATTGTGTACGGAGGCCTCTGCTATTTCCAGTGGGTGCAACAAGTTGACGCAGCAATTTCTGTTTGCTATTAGGGGAAGCGAGCGGAGGGTTTAAAGGGGTGGCCGTGGGAGGGGATCGCGGGCGCGAAAAAGAGGAAAGGATAAAATTTGTTTCTCATCTACGTCACACTGTGGTATTCGCGTTGTACACATTTTTTTCGTCTGGATAAGAGAAAAAAGACGAAAGAAAAGAATAAAACGAACGGAGAAAAGCTCTTAGGGGTGCGAGCATAACTCGTGACTGTGCGTCGCCATTTTGCCTTCGCTCGTCGCGACAAGACCCTTGGAGTGTCGGATTTCAAGCCGATGGACCCGTCTCTACCCTTTTTATACAGATGCCGCATCGACCATACGGTGGAAAAAAATGTCTATCCCTTTTACCCCTATATATATACAGTGCGAGCTTGCGGAGTTATCGTTTTTAAAACGAAAGAGATAGATTGGAACGTTTTATGGTTCTCCGAGGAATAGAAAAAAGAAAAAAAAAGAAAAAAAAAAGAATAGACGCCACGATTCTGGGGATATATAAGTGAAAATCCTCGAAGAACGACGATTTTCAGACCAAAAGATCAGTTCCAGATTCTCTCGTCGTGTGGAACGAGAACGAGGGTACGGCAGGAGAGAAAATCCTTTCCGAACAAACCGGGGAAACAGGATAGAAAGTTCTTTTTTTACACGTCTCGGTCTAAGATGGCTGGAGAAATCACGACTTTTGTGTAAGAATAAAAAAACCGACTGACTCTCGTATCCAGTGGACAAAGATGACGGAAGAATTTTACGGTCGTTCCGGGAGAGTAGATTTACTGTTAAGTGCATTTTCACCCTTTTTTCCTTTCTTTCGACATACTACGGCGTCGTGTTCCATCAGAAATTTCGAGAATATTCGAGATATCACTGAAAATTTGGATTTTTTTCTTCGCATTTAGGTGACTAAGGAACAAAGGAAAAATGAGTAGAGAATATGAAAAAAAATCTTCATCATCCTCGTTTCCAAATAATCCGCTATGAAATTTAATACCTGCAAAATATCGCTGTCAAGAACGATGAAAATAAAGGGTTGAAAAAACGAAATAAAATCGAAATACGAGACGATGGAGCTTTGCCGAGAATATGAAAAACGCGCCGCATTCAACATTTTGCACGTATAGAAAGGTTCGGTGTGTCAATGAATTTCTCACGAGCACGGAGCTGTGAAACTGGCGCACTGTGGAAAGGGCCTACAAAAGGTTAATATAATATAAATATGAAGAAGCTGTCGATATCTAGCGGTGGCTCGGTGACACGCCTGGCGCTTGACACCAACGAGTTAACCAATATGGCCAAATATAAGCGATAAAGTACGTGCCTGGTTAGCCCAAATAATAGGCAAAAGTCATACCGAGCGATTCGCCCCGGGGCTTCCAGTCTCGAGTTCAACGTCCCCGATAGACTCACCACGCGCGTTCAAATAATATCTTATTTACGACGGGAATGTGGTTACAGACTCGCGAAAGGTCGAATACTCCCGACAAATATGTTCACTTTATTTGACCGAAAAACCTTCAAATAATAAATGCACGCCCTTTTTTAATTGAAAAAGCTTGTATTTTTAAAAACTAACCACAGTCAAAGACATTTCCTTTGCCAAAATTGTACATAACCATTTTGCAAATTTGATTGTCGTCGTCGATTTCTTACAAGTTTATAGGACAAGCGAAGAAAAAAAAATAGGTACGGGGTCGGGATAGATCTTTCGAGTTAACGGGGCATGTTGCGTGGAAAAAAGGTTCGGCGAAGAATAAAAAAATTAATAGACCACGATGAGACTCGCTCGGCTTGGATGCTTATTGGTGCATCTACCCTGCTGCCAGGTCGCCGAGCTCTATACTTATATATATACACACAACGCTCGGCGCACGGCTTAGCTTCTCACGGGTTAGTATCGGAAATTATTATTCAGTACAGTAAACTCTCCCCGTCGAAGAAATAAGTTTGGAAAACTTTTAATCACCTTTAAGCTCTCACGCCGAATACGAGGAAACGAGCTCAACAGAGATAGAGGCCTCAGTACGCTGGTCTGCTTTTGGCGCGAGAGTCTCGCTCGTTTCTCCCCTAGGAAGAGGTAAGTTCGTAATTATCATCAATATTATCGCTAGGCAGACATAGGATTGGGGCAGGGGAGGCGAACCGAGTCTCCACGAGGGGAGGAATTTTCTTGCAAGAAAAAGGAAAAAAAACGCTTGTTTCCTGCACAGTTTCGTGCCAATTCTATAATTTAAGAGACCAAGGGTAAAACCCTTCTATATTACTACTGACATTCGTTCGTACAAGTTTAGTGAATTTGAATTAATGACGGAAATGAATTAAGTTCGCGGCAAGAAAGTTTTAACTATTTTCTCTCACGTACCACGGGACAAAAATGGAGGAATTTATCAATTTGTTGACGCAAATTGACAATCGTGTTTGTCATACCTGCTTTTGAATGATCAAAACTTTAATGAATCTTTTTGCAAAGATCTTGTTGCCCATGGTGATACAAATGTCTATAAATAATTTTATAGTCAAATTGTTTTTTATCTATTATATTTCATCGCATCACGCGAGACAACAATGAAGCGTTATTGCGGCAAATTACAAAATTTCTCAAACGTCACATTATATTTGCACATTCATATACAAGCTGTTGATCGCATTTCTTAGACTACCGCGCTGTAATAAATTATATCATATTAACACGATTCTGTGGATCGCGATACATTTACAATTCTGTCGCATATGTCGCAAAATTTCATTTAACATTACTCTAAATGAGCTGCGTTCCTGTACTAATTTTCGCTAGAATTTCATTATCGCGAACAGTCACATTATGCGAACCTAATGACACTATAATGAGCGAATACACTCAAAACCAAAATCGCATTAACTATCGGATATCAACCTTTTCAGTTGGAAATGCTATATAAAAAATGATTCAATTACACCATTATCAATTTCTTATCGCAAATATTTCTTTTCCGTAACCAATTATAAATATTTGCTTTAGTTAAATCGTATTTTGGTGGGGTATTTGGGGTATACGACCCAGATTGTAGGAAATTAGTGATTGACCATTGAAAGAGACATTTGTCGAGTTCAGTTTCACGAAAAAAAAAGAAAAAAAAACAGCTAAACCCACAACGAGAGATATTTTTTAAGACCCCATAAAATTCTTCCACGTTCGATAGTAGCGCGGTCAGTGTAACTCGGTCGTTGACGGTCGACCGGTGTCAGCGATATCGGAACGTTCAACTATGCTCGGTGCTAGAGATCAAACCATGAACCAGTTGTGCGGTGAGTCGACGATGCGGGGATAACTCGCTCAGTTTTATCCGCATCTATGCCCCGCGTAACACACGGCTTTAAATCTCTCCCTGTAAAATTGATCGTGAAACTTGCTGGCTGCCTCTGCCGGACCATTCAAGAAACGTGACGAAGAACAAAGCGAGTCAACGAAATGAAGTGTTCAACATGGTGGAAGCAGATAACTGGCGTTACGGCATAATAGTTGCAATCTGTGTACACGATTCGAGTCTGAGGAATCTCTGTTTCGTAAAACACGATCAAACTGCAACGAGAAAATAGAGCAAAACTTAAATTTTGAAAAATATATTAAATTTGACTTTAAACCTGTCTATCAATGAGAATTAATCGCGATCCTTTCAACCCTCCAGGCGATTGTTCGACCAGTGGGAATTTTTGAATAATTAAAAAAAAAACAATTTTACAAACTATGGAATTTATCGAGATATCGAAGGATCGTTCGTTCGCTCATAATACCGGTTGTGCGTTCGGAACGTTAATTTGGTTGTTTTTCAATAAAGATAAAATTTTACCACGTTCCCAAAAATGCGAGTTCTTGGATGAAAAAGATAGGAAATGGTTACAGAAAGACAAAATAATTCGCTCAAATAAGTCGCGTAATACGAAATTGTTTGTACTATGGTAGAGAGGACTCGTACTATAAACGAATACGAATAATGTATAATATATAAGGTAAACGGAGGAGGAGCCAGAGAAAGAGCAAAAGAGTAGGCGAGAAGAGGATTTCGCATAGTCCAAGGCAAGTTAATTATCGGAATTTCATTCGCGGGTCTCGCCTTTTGAAACGTCCTACGTCTCGCTTTGTCTACGATAATTCCCCAGAGGTCCTGTACAGGTAAACTCCATTATTCTCATTAGTGAGTACAATGCTCTGGATCTAACGGAAAGTCGCGGAACGCGAGAGCCAGTGGCGAAATAAAATTACCAAAGAGAACCCAAAAGCGCAACCGAGCCATCTTCGCGGATATTTATAAAATACGCGAGACTTGTATCGGTTTGTGCCGAAGAATGTTGCCGACGCTCTACACCGATAATTGCAACGTTCTTTGCATTTTAAACAAATTATTTTCCATTAGATAAGAGAAAAAGACAAAAAATCTCTACTTTTTTGAAATTTTACTTCATAACAATTGTAAATAATAACGATAACGAATCATGCAGTGGATTCACCGAAGGTACACGGAATATAAACAACATATTAATCCATTTGCGAAGTATTTATGCCGCATTAAAAATGATCACGTTTTAACATCGGTCCATTTAACTATAAATTTTCCGAATTTAGTATCGACAATTCATAATAATATTTCGCATATTCAATAAAAAAATGCTTCAGTATCTCTCTCCTTCAACGAAAAACAGAATTCACGAAAATGGTTGAATTTTCCCATTTTCGATCAGCTCGACAATGCTCAATGCCTGTGGATGGTAACCAGGCTGATGACATTTTCCCATTCGTGGTGGAGGCAGGTTATATGGGCGCGATAAATTAAACGTGTGCACGGTCTGAATTTAAAAATGTCCGTTTGCGGCTCGCCGGGAACATTACATGCTGAAAAGAGAAAAGAGAGTGAGGGTGTGAGAGGGACACAGGGGGTAGAAAGGGGGATCGTGGCAGAGTTCGGAATATATTCGATAATCTGGGTCCAAAGTCATAGCGAAGAGTCGCTCGAATGCTGAAATCTATCGGGGTGGGGTTGGAGGGAGCAAAGTGTCTCGATACGAGTGATGGAAAAGTAATTTCACGAATCGTTCTCGCCAATTTATGTTCATTGAAAAAATTAAATGGTTCATATCAGAGGTTTGATATTTGTTGCCCCTTTGGCAAAAAAATAGCAGAATATGAAAGAAGAATCTTTGATCCGATGTATCATTGAAATAAAAATCGTTTTAATTAAATGTATAAAAGTATGTTTTGTATCCAAGGTATATAAGCATTTTCAAAAGTATGAAGGTGTCAAAAGATCTCGAATGAGATTTTCTACAATCGAATTTATACAAAACTTGAATTGCCCAATTTTTTGGCGTGTTAAGGGCGTTTAAAGAGAAGGAAAAGCAATAAGCTTGCAAAAAGTTCCGGGAAAATTCGGCTTTGAAATAGATTTTAATTAAAAAAAACTGCAAAGCTTTTTCCGAGGAAAAAGGATTCTCGAAGCTCTTTAAAAGATTACGTTGAAAAGTTTGCAGAAATTTCGATTTGTCAGAAAGAGAGAGAGAGAGAGAGAGAGAGAGGGTGACCTCAAAGCTCGCAATTAACGTAGACGAAGGAAAACCCTGAGAATTTGTCTCACTTTATCTTTTTCTCTCCCTCTGGGCTTCGATCTCTCTTTCTGTTTCTCTCCGTTCCAATGTGCTGCGGAGGAAATGCGGCAATCCAGCTTGGGATTAAGGGCGAGACGTGACCACGAGCTCCCGTGTATCCGGTGTAGGGAAGAGCCCCTGGATGCTGAACCGAACGGCGACAGGGATGAAGTTGTATTGCTCCATTTGTCGTCCCCATCGATATAAACACCCATTGCGCAGATGTAGTACAAGTTTCATTGCTATGGTGTACCTGACGAGGAAGCGGTAAAAATAAAAAAAATGGTGCGCACACTACGACGATCCGGATCATCCTTTTATACGGATACACAGGACAAGAACAATCGAACCCGAGTTTTCTTCTATGGACTTTCAACGATCATTTTATTCGATCATCCCAAAAGTAATTGCGATTTGGCCATCCTGACTTATTATTTAATTCAATCTCCGTACAATTTTGACACTTGGAAATGAAAAACTAGAAAATTGTCATAAAAATCTTCTACAATTTGATACGCATATTTCATCCATGAGGAATAATTGTGGTAGAATTCAATTTATACTTCATCATAAAATCTTACTTCTACCGTTGCATCGTTTAATGTGTCAAGCGTAGATTTCCTCTCCCGTATAAGACGCATTAGCGCGAAGCCGAGTAAAGCCAAAAACGGGTAAAGTAATAAAATCTTTTGTGAACGAAACTTTACACAAATATTCATTGCATTTATATACAAGTATTTTTGTTTTTATCTTCGTCCAGATGAACTCACTCTCTCGTATTCTGTAGTGTCGGCCACGTGACATACAGGGGAGCATCCGTTTCCTGCTTGTCCGTTTCACAAGTTTGAGAATCCCGTTATCGCCATTTCTTTGAGGTACGGGGGAGAGAGAGAGAGAGAGAGACAGATGGAGCGACCGAGGTTGAAGGTGGAAGGAAACGAGTTAAGCCGAGGAAACAGTCCAAACAGAAGCATAAAGCTGCGGTTGGGTACTTTAGGGTGTCCCGCCCCCGAGCGAGCACCAAAAGCTCCACCGGTAACATCACATCGAGCGTACACCGTCTCTCCCTCTCTCTCCCTTTCTCTCTCGCGATGCCCACACCGTTTTCGACCACGATACTGTTCGCCATATTCACCCACCCACCCCCTTCTACACTACCCCCGAAGCATTGCTTGCTCGGTTGCTTCTCTACCGCGTTGTCAACCTCTCTCTCTCTCTTCTATCTTACTCGACTATGCTTCGTAGCTTCGGTTGCTCTTTTACTTCTACCCTCGGTACAGGCTACATCACCCTCTTGATTCTCGTTCCACTGCAAAATCACCCCTGAGCATACACAGTCTTCGTGTACCACCACACCACTCCTTCCTCAGGAGTTCAGCTCCGATGCTGTTGTTACAGTTTTAGCACGAGTCAGCCCCCAACCCTCCGATTTCCACGACGATTCTCAACCGGATGTCTCACTCTCGTTCACCCTCTGGCGCTTATTGTCTCATATTTTTTGTCTATCTTGTACCGTACACATGGAGAATGAGAGGGGTGTGGGGGCTTTTAACCGATATACGTATACAGCTCAGCCTACGTTTTCCTTTTTCTAGAACGAATAAACTCGAGGCGTGGAAAAATTGTATCATTATTCAGAAAAAAACAATACTCCCGTATAGCGACAGAATGAAAATGATAAAAAATTCATCATCGCTTCCAAATGAAAAAATGCTTATCGATATAAACCTTATTTTTCGCTTGAAAAGTCTATAAAAGTGTATAAATTTTTGTTTGACATTATATCGCGCAATTTCATTTTATCAGAACTTCCGAAAATTGTTATCGATAACAGTTCCAAGAATGATCGTTTAATTTATGGAAAAAATCCGTTCCGATATAGGTTCGGGGAATGTGGCAAGGATATTTCAACGGAAATTCCGGGGTCAGGCGGATAAATTATCGATTTGAATTCTTCGCTCACTCGGCGTGTGTCGGACGTTTTAGTTCCTTCGCTAGAGCCCGAGAAGAATTCGCCCGGTGTGTTAGTTATATTCTCGCCCGGCTTCCATACTGTGCTTACGAGGCGAAACGGATCGTATCTTCGAAACTCCTCGCTTCCGTATCTCTCAACCCCCCCACCTCTCTTCCCGAATGGCGAGCTCGTGGTCTCACCATACCTCTCACAGTATGGAACATCTATCCCCTCGGTGATCAGCAATTCCACTATCAGCCGCCTTTTTATTGCCCGGTTCCAGTGGCTCGTACACTCGTACTCATACGTTCATACACGTATACACATGTAGATATATGTATATGGTGATTGTGTCACCATCGCCCCGGGATAAAGCGTAATTTACTGCTGGGAAAATACCGCGTAGAGTAGCGAGAAATAAGAATTGACGAGTTTGGAGTCACCAGAACGCGATTGATAAAGAGAAGCGTGAAAAAAAGAAGATCTACCGAAAAACGGGGTTACATTGATATTACGACGAACTTTGACAGTTTTTGAGGTTACTTTAACAGAGCGACAAAATACGATTTGTTCACAGCGGTGAAAAGGTCGAATATTTCCGTAAATTGCAATAAATCGAGATTATACTGGCGATTTTCGTGTTATGCGGGAAATTTCTGATTTCGAAAATAATCTACAAATTTTTGTTTTGACAAAAGGAAATGGAGCGTGAGGGTCAAAGAAAAAATATCGCTTCGATTCGTCGCTTATCCGGACAAAAATCGATATTTTTTATAACTTTTATTTTCCTTTATTTTGCTCAATTTATTTTTCTTTAAAAAAAATGAAAGAAAGCTGGTAAATGTAAGTTACGTAACAATAAAAATAAATTGACATTCTGTTCAATCACATTTAAAGCCCGCACTTTTCCAGTCACCGCGAATTGAGCTTTCCAAACTCTCGGCTTTTTATCGTTTTTTTCTTCTTCTTTCTTGGCATCCTGGCATACGAGATGCGATAAAAAATGCTAAAAGCGGTTTATTATGCAGAGACATCGAAAACAGTTGCCGCAAGAGAAGAAGTAGAAGCGGGAATGTCTCGCATACCACCAAACTGATATTTAGCCCAAGCTGCGCGATACACTTCTCGTGCTTGCCGTTCTGATTTGAAAGGAAAATTTGAAAAAGCCGAAGCGATACGAACATTTCTTTTCATCTCTTCGATCACTTTACAACGTTGATTTCCATTCCGATCGATCGATATGGGAAAGACCTTTTGAAAAAATTAGCAAGTATTTTAGTAAACAAAAATCGAATAATCGTGTTCCATTATTCCCTTAGAATTAATCTTTACTTTTTTAGGAATATTTATTCACGATTGTCGATGAAAAAAGTTTGGAATATTATCATTCTTTAATCATTCATTCATTTTTTACTGGCATTAAATCAGAGATTATTATTAATTATATATGGCAGAAATATGGCGAGACAGTTTTTTCTCAAGACATCAGCTGCATCATACTTTTGTCCAGCTGTTATGGTGATTATATTTCATTCGTCATCGCATCCTTATTACAGAAAGAGAAAACGACGTCATAGCCAAGCGCCGAGCTACGACCGGTAAACTTTTCTGGCAGAAACATCCTGTCGGGAACTTTACTTTAGAAAAAAGTACTAGTTGATCGTTTGAGAGTTTACAAAAATGACGGAGTCCGTAAAAATACAAAATTGCAACGCCCGCTAAAATTGTATTATTCAATTTTATTTTTATTTTATTTATTATAGTTATTATTATTCAAATGGAGATCGTATATGTAGTTTTCTCAAATAGAAGGGTATGAAACCAATAAAGTTTCCTTCGTGTAGAATCAAAATTTGAGGAAGAGGAAGGTAGAAAGAGATTTAAAAAAAATTGAATTTTTTATCTAATAAGATCGAGAAATGGGACAATGTGTCTATCGGGTTTAAAAAGATTCGAAACTCTTATCAGGACCTCTTGCAGTCGACACGTCTGTCTCGATTTTTCGGCAGACTTGTTCGGCATTTTTCGGCTTAGACCCGGTAAAGTCAGGAGGGGTTGGAGAGAGAGGGAGGGTGGGAGGGGGGCAGACAGAGACGTTCGTCGATAAAACCAGACAATACTTGTCGTTCGCAAGCGTATACGATATATACGTCGAATGTCTCTCAACAAAATTTCATCGGAGAGAGGACTCTTCGATACGGGAGAGGGTGAAAAAATAGAAAGAAAGCGAAATCACGAGAGAGTCGTGAGTTATAAAGCTATGGAAATACTCTCTCGACCTTACACAGATATAATGCTTTGGATTTGCGAGTCGGGACTCGGAAAGCTCCGCCGCTTTGTTTCAAGCATACCTACCTGGAACTCTGTTTTTCGGTAATGGTCTTCACGATTCCGCGAATAACTTAAACGCTCGAAACTCACCGAGTATCCACTAGAACAATTTGAATCCATCCTCGAGCGAAATAGAATCACGAAGCGCTCCGCGCCTGAGCTCTCTCGTGTGCCCTCTTTGCGTGCTCAAAATTGCAAAGCCCGATAAACGCGCTTGTGCGTATGTACACGTGGCAAAATTCAATTTACGTTTGTTCGAGAAAATAGCGTTGGGAAAATTTGTTAAGCGCGCACAAAAATAATGAATTACAAATTGATGGCTTGAACAATATAAATTATGTTATTGACTTCCGGTGATATTTTTAAATATGAAAATAATTATTGAAATAATCGGGGAATATTAATTAATTGAAATTACTGCTTGAGCAATTTTATTCGCAGCTGGGAGCGTATAATTAATTACTTAAAATGTGCGCAAAGAGCTTGAGAATTGCGAAGAAACTGCGAGGAACGTAGACATTATAACGAGAATGCCTGATGAGTAACGATGGACCAGCCCAGGAATTGCATAACAGCATCGCACGGCTCGGGCTTGTTAAATAATATTAATAATAATAATAATAATATTTTTATATAAAAATCCCTCGAGGGCGAAGATGAATTATAATGATAATACTCATGAACGTAATACTCGTCTAAGGCCTTCGCGACAAAAATGCAGAATTCCAAGAGGTAAGTGTGTACATCAGTTTAAAAATGTGTGTACGACAGTTCTATAGGAGCTTGACAATAAAAAATCGACGACGAGAATTTGCCTGCAATCAAATTAGTCAAATCGACTAAGCCCAATTTTACTATCACGATAAATCTGTTAAAATATCTCGAATAAATAATTAATTCATTATTTATTAAATTCAATATTCATCCGTCTTCTTGTTTCGAACCCGTCGAATAAAAATATTTTTTGGATTCTTATTCTTACCATTCGTCGCGCAATCAATAATATCTCGAAGAAAAATTGAATATCATTAAATAAAATGACACAACTCCGTGAATTCTATGACCTATAAAAATATACATTCGTACGCGGTTAGGTACAACGAGAGAAAAGTTTGAGATTTTCCATTCGCTTTTAACAAACATGGCAGTCGAGTCAATATGCCGAGGGCATAAATCAGTCGGAGGTATGCGCGCTGGTGTCTCGAACGGTCGGGCCAGAGTGTATGCGGGCGCGCGCTGCACAACTGTACGTCGAGTTCACGAGCCGGGTCGCCGAGCGCTCTGTTCCGTTCATTGTTCGTTTTTGTTTTGCCAGAATAATATCGAGAAAATATATCGCCACCCCGAGATGTATAACGGCCAAGTCAGGTTGACTCACGGCGAAAAGAATTTTCGCCATATTTCACGGATACAGTTGCGATTTCGTAAACAGTATCATTAATAAAATGCAATAAAACGTGACCGAAGAAATATGCGAACATATGCATACTTTGACGCATCGTTCTTTTGTATATAACTCACGTCTCGTTGCATTGTGCACTGTCGGCCTACGAAATTATTACATTATACGGTAATGATTTTTTTTTATTTCATAGAAATTAGTCTTGCAATATAGAATAATTGATTTATTTCATTTATTTATCTCGATTGAGTTTCCGACATTAATAATTTGTTCGAAAAGAACGTATCGTTAAAATTTAATTGGCTCAAACAAATGAAATTTTGTCAAATACTTCACGGGGGTTTTACCACGCTACGCGTCCATTTATTTGAAACGAATGGCATCGACTGTTCGCGTAAAACCATGTAAATTGATTCGAGCGCAAGAAAATGCACGCGAGCTCAGCTGTTTCTCACTTACGTAGTTTCTTTTATACGAAGGAGACAGAGTGCGGGTGGATCTATTCGTGGATCACGAATGTAAGACGATGGAATAAGTCAAGCTCCATTGGGTCTTGCATGCGCACCTATGTACATGGTCGACATCATAGCACACACGGAGATTGCCGAGGAGTCGTAAACGAAGTCGATTCCCTCGTGAGGGTTAGTCGTAAAGCGACTCTACGGGGGTCGGTATAGGGTGGAAGGCGCACTTATGTACGCGATAAGATGCTTACGCAGAGAGAGAGAGGGAGCGGACCGTACTTGCAACTCTGCAGTTCAACGATGAGTAGAGGCGCAAAACCTCGTGTCGATCAATCCAGGGGGCAGTATTCGCGATACTCACGGGCTATTTCGTGCACACACGCGATATACAGATATTTTTATTGCTCTACCGGCAAAAATACGAAGTCTCAAGTCTGACGCGTCGGTGACTCGTATCCCTTGCAACAAAATCCGCAATTCTTTGGTTAGTACATTGTTTGAAATATCTAGATTAATTCATTCGATATTGTTTTTCTTTTCGTTGATACATATATCAACGAAATAATAAGTCTATGCTCATGTCTTATCGCGTACATGTGCTACGTCCGACAAATCGTTGACTCGTACTACTTGGAAAAACGTCGAGCGCTGTGAGGCTGTCCTGTTCCACCGATTTACTTTACAAAACTGGTTCAGATCTTTCTTTTTTGAACATTGAACATTTACAAACCCCAGAATTTGTTCTTAGTACGTTTTTTTAACGGAATTGTATTTTACACAAACGCATCTTGACATTTTGTATTCAACTGGCTTCTTGTTTTTCTTAGATACAAAATTCATGCTTCTTCAACCGTTATCTATTAAAACGTCGATAAAGGACGGGTGGGTAACTCTTCGTAACAAAAGTTGACGCCGAAACTTCAGTTCTTGTGACGTTAAACTATGCCGATTCAAAGTTCTCCACGGCAGACTTGCAATTATCAAACAAGTATGGACTCTCCTGTTACTTCCTTCGCACGCAGCACAGATGTTCTAGAGCTACGTGCGCTCGTCCTCCTTTAGAATTTCAAAACGGATGTAAACTTGACTGAAAAGCTCGAGTATATATACCGAAGGTTGCCAGCTCCCTCGAGTGAAAATTTCACGCGCGTTTCCGTGGTTGCACGTTCGTCTCGTAAACCGTAAAAACCGTTTTTGGCACGATAATATAGCCGTGCAAGACGTGTCGGAGTTTCGCGGTACATTTTTCCCTCGCTGAAGTTAAAAACAATGGAAAACATGCGCGTTATACTCCGAACGTTTCCATGAATCATGCCGTGTGGCTGGATAAACATATTTTTAAAAAGATTTATACTGCAAATTTGTTTTGATAATTCACCTCGATAATATATTTTGCGCGCGAGGCGGCAAACTTTCGGTGCATAAAACTTATACGAATAACGAGCTTGAAAGTTCGTTCCTCTAGTAAAATAATATGCTTTTACTTTATTGAGTGAGATTTTTTTCCAATTAAACAATTTTTTTTAAGTAGCAAGCGAAATTTTGCATTAATATAAATAAATTCATAATAATTATTGCCACGATAACTGTAATATTTTTGACAAAAATAAATGTGATCGATCGATATTTTAATGACGTTTTTACCTTTTAAAAACATACATATCGTTTGATGAACAATTGCTTTTGATTTTAATCTGGTAGAATCAAAAAAATATCATCGCGAACATGGTAATGGCTGTATGCTCGTGAAATTCAGAGCTCAGCCATTCTATCTCTACTGCCCTATACATCTATCCCCTCTTCTGTAGTTGCGTTCGCTCACTCGCCGATCGACGAGAGAGTGATCGATTGACATCGGTGCGAGAAGAACGATGTATCGATGCGTCAGCTCTCGGAGGCGCAGTTGGCTTTGCCACGAAACCCCGCCGTGCCTTTCGCCAATCCCCATCTCTCACTCTCTCTCTCTCTCTCTCTTCAACGATACCCGATATGTATCGTACCTCGTATCGGAATTTCCCATGACGCGGCGAACGAGAATATATCCTCTCGTATCGATCAATAGGTGAGGTTTACACATACGTGCGCTGCGTACCGTATCGATATATAGTAAGTATATTACCAATAGATACCCAAAGAATAATGTTAGGGAATATGGACCGCTAAAATATTTCTGCCTTTAACGACCTCACCATCCGAGCTCTAAACACATTTCACAGGTGTAGTATTTCTTCGGAATGATAAATTGAACTTGTTCTCTCGTCCAGTTTACCTTCACGCGATGGTTACAAAATCGGATCCGTCCCGTATATCCCGAATATCATAGTCTTAATATCGGTTGTACACAATTTGTCGTGAAATCGATAGAAAAACTAAATAATCAAGTTTTTATAGATTTTTATGGAGAAATTTTGTCAATAGGAGAAATATAAGAAAATGCCGATCCATCTTATTGTTAGAAGAATGGGCCATATTTCCCGTCTTTAGCCTACGTAGATTGAAAAGTCGATATGTAGGTACTCGTGGATCTATAACTGTAGAAGGACTGGTAACGAGGTCGCAGCTGCACCACTTTCAGCATCCCTCAATGCTCTCTCTCTCTCGTCCAGTACACGTATCTCTGTACACGTTGTGCGTAGGGAAGCAGGATACGGCGGTACGCGATTTTCGCCCTGTTTGCTTTGCTACCTTGCTTTCACCCTCTACCAGTGTTCCTACCGTCGCTCTCTGCCTACCACCGATTCTTTCTCTCTCTCTCTCTCTCTCTCTTCTTTCCTCTATCCGTATATTCGTATGGATAACTGTATTTCGCGACTGGGAACCAGCAAGCGATTTCATCGACTTTACTCCATGTATCCACGTTGCGTTCTACTGGCGAAAAGGGGGTTGTTTAGTGCTGTACACATATCCATCGATAACATTATATCGTACATTTATCCGTATATCGCAAGTACGTATAGATTTTTACGTATACAGTCGGATATTGAGTCGTATATAAGTTAGAAATATAGAAATGTTTGTTGCTATCGGTCGAGCTTATAGAACTTTAAAACTCAGGTACAAAATTAGCCAAACACAGCTCTTTATCCCTATCAAATACACTTGGCCAAGTTTGTATATAGAATCGTCGACAATTATTGTGAAATATACTTCCTGTCGATATTCTTTTTTCGATGATATAGCGGGACCGATTAAAACTTTTCGAACATTCTTTTTCATTTATTTTCAGCAATTTTGTTGGAAAGTTCCATTACGAGAGTACGAGGTAACGGGTATTTGCCACCGAGGAATACCAGCTGTCGCTTCGAGATCGTTGACAAGCGCTTCGATGTAATGTCTTTTAATTCTCCCGCAGGAAGGAATTACTGTAATAGGTCCGTAAAAAGTAATCGCTCTTGCTCTCGTCCCTCCCACCCTTGTGTCATTTATGCTCGAGGCGTCGATACTGCGGATGCCACGAGCAATCCTTTTGAGTAGACGTTGCTAAGTCCAATACCCACAATATCGCAAGATTGACGAACTTAACGTGGACACGGTACAAGAAGGAACGGACCTCGAGATAAAATATTGAAAAATTGTGGAATGAAATGTAAAAAAATGATCACCGAGAGCCGATAATCTTCAGAGCCGATAATGAGCTTAAGAGCTTTCGCAATGGATGTATTGTTGGATAGTATCGGCGGATAAACGTTTTTTTTTTCTTTTCTTTTATTTTCCCAGCACTCGAAGTAACGTCGTCGAGTAGAAAAAAATTGTACTAAAATCTCGATGTCACCGATAAGGGGTTGAATCGCGCTGCGCTTTATGGTATTCCGGGAATTTTATGTGTGCAGCGAATACGAATAATCGGGTTTCACCAGTGAAAGGGAAAGGAAATGCAACAATGGAAAAAGAGTCGGTGGAGATTTTTCAATGCAGTCGACAAAAGCTAAGAAGTGCCGTGAACAGAGTTTACCAAGGTATTCGTCCCGTTTTATTCTCAATTCGAGAAAGGTCATCGAGTCGCGACGCCGCCAGGTTGAAAGCGATTTGAACATTATAACGAGCTCTCTAAATACATTCGTCTTCGAGGAATTTTCGTGCAAAGACCTTCCACAGTTGCTCTTCTTGGGTGTCTCTCATTTTTTTAAAATCAATTCTCATCCCTCTCGAGCCCAACGAAATTCTTTTTCATTTTAAATTGCTGAAATGTCTGGTCGAAATCGATGGATTCACCGCGAGGCCAAGTTTGTGAGAACATCTAAAATTGTTTCTTGGATTTTTTCTCAGCCGACGAGACGAGTTTTCAATGCGTCGTGATAAAATATTCTCTTGGCTCGCAATCGTCGAAGCCATCTTCGTTTCGAACGCAGACATCTCCCGTTTTGACATTCTCGACGCGCGCAATCGAAATATTCACGCTCGCTCGATCGTCATACCGTGTGATTCGTATCGCGAACGAAACATCTGGATCTGAAGATGTGGAAAATTTCCTCCGATGAATGAAGAAGGGCGGGTTTTGTAAGGGACGAAAGTCTGTCGCATTCTCGTAGCGTTCGGTTAAATTCGTTCAGTGGAGAAACGAGCTGATATCAAAGAAATCTCACATCTATCGGAGAAAAGTATTTGCGTACAATTTTCCGGGGAACACATTTTGCAATTAAATAAATACACTTATTCGCAGCAAACTTCATTTGTTTGATAACGCGTACGAATTAACGGTCGTTGGACACACTGACGCAATTCCGTACCTACGATAAAATAAGCATTTCGAGCAATTCGATAAAACGTCACAAGTTTCTCTCTGAATTTTAGAAAATCAACGCGAGGTAAAGTAAATGGCGATGGGTGGAATGAAATTAACTGCGACTTAAGTAACCGTAAATAAGAGCGTAGTAAAAGCTATTTCTGACGTAAATATGCGGAGACGAATGAATCGAGTTAGTCCTTTATCGAGAGAAAGAAGAGCTACGAAGGGTGGAAGGCGAAACGAGAGCATTTAATTTTTAAATATAACCCTTATTGAACGAGTGCGTCCATTATAGGGTAGAAAATCGAAAAAGGCATTTGGAGAAAGCCCAGTGCAATCACTTGACAATCACCATGATCGAATATTCTTGAATGGACAAAAGTATTATTTTTAAGTAATCATGAAGAGATGAATAAATATTTAATCTAGAAAAAAAACGGTAGAATATTTTTCTTCCAGCACGACTTGGTCCCTTGTTTATGTTTGCGACACCTTTTCTAAAAGACATTTCGGAGGTTACCAGAGCGTTACGTTCAAACGTTTAACAGACAAATTGTTTCGATACTTGGAACCATAAAATTGTGGCTACGCGGTAGAAAATCTTTTCTATTTACGGAGGAGAGTGAACCGAAGTTGTAGATGGGAGGCCAGTCATGCGTCGTCGAGAACGTGAGGGAAGACGGACTTAACGAGCGTTCGTAGAACCGTGTGTTACATAATTTCCAATTAGCAAGGGAAACTCAGACCAGGTCCGCGCGGTGTGTGCCGGATGAAACTCGAGTTTGTACGTGCGCGTGCGCGCGCGCGTGAGCTCGAGCCATTACGCGTAGCGCAGAGCACAGCCGTTGCTCGCGCGCGCGCGCTATCCGCCAAAGTAAAAGCTCAGCGTTGCGATAAGAGGAAGCACTGCCGCCGTTGCTGCTACTGCTGCTGCTACCGCTTGCTACCTATTGCCGCAAAAGTCTTTGTCGGCGCTCGCCACGTTGCCCGAGAGAGCGTATAATGTAAATTGAATTACGAACGCAACGGTGAGTCCTTTTGCAAACGAGACGCAAGCTTCGCTCGTCGGATGTTATATTATTATATCGCGCTGATACTAGAGTAGAGTCTCGATTCTGTTGAAAATACAACAACAAAAATGACTCTGCGAAAAAAATTAATGTTTTTTTTCGTGGTGAGTCAGTGAGAAGTCCTAGGTATGTAAATAGAGCGATTTAAAAATTTATCATCGAGTATTTTAACTGTCGTGTGGTTTCAATTTAATCGTCGAATTATCGTACGAATATAAAATAGCAATGGCCACAAAATGGACTTGATAAACGCGTTTGTCAGAGTGGTCTCGAGTGCCCTTTCAACGTCATTGGTAAAAGTGCTTCCATCTTTGGGGAAGTAAAATGGCGAAAGGAAGTAGGTGATTACGTGGTAATCGAAGGTGGCCGAGCGCCATCACCGAGGGTGTCCAAGGGCTCTTCCGCAAGTGTGATTATGCAGTGAGAAGAAACCGCGGTAGGATCCAAAGGTTGGACAAACCCTATTCCGGGATTCGGTTTTGCACACGATTTACCATTGTACGTTTCTCTCTTGGCACCAGGGTCGAAGAAAGCGAGGGAAAACGACCCTACTGGAGAAACGACACGAGACCCACCCTTCCCTCATGACTTATGGATCCGGAGGCTTGCACTCCACCGATCAAACCGCCACCCTCGACACATCATTCATTCCTCTCGCTAGTACCTTCTGATGCATGTTTCCTCTCACCATTTCTACGCCGCTTTCTCGTTTCATTTCACTCGCGCTTCTCGCGACCCTTCTTCCTTCCTAACCTATTTCTATGCTTGTTATTTTTACGCTTTCATCGTTTTACCTCGATTTCTCATCCCTATAGTGTCTTTTCTTTTCTTTTTAATAATAATACAAGGGAAATTGGTTCGACGCTAGAAGCTGCAACACTGGATGTGCATAAGGTTTCTGTTGATTACATTTACCCTTTCTATGATAAACAAACAACTCGATTTGAATAAAATTATGCATCGCCGTGAGTAACCAACGATCGTGCCAGTATTATTGAAATTAAACGAAAAAACGTGGAATATTTCATATATCATACCGCGAGGCAATAATCCTCGGCACAGCTGCGACTCTAAATTGAAAGAATGATCGAGGAAAAGGAGAACTCGAGAACGGAGATTTTGCACTTGCTATCCTCTCGTGCTGGGGAATTGAGAGTAGATCAGTTGCCACAGCGAGAAGATCCGAAAAATTTGGTTTGCTAATGAGACAGAGACGAGAAGGGAGGTTCTTCGGGTTGATATGGGATTGATCTGCGGGAAATGGTTCAGCCGTACGTGAGTGGTCGAGGGTCGAGTAGAAGGAAATTCAAAACGGAACGAGAGGAATAAGATTAAAACCATCCTGGAACTACAACCTCGATTGATTTTAAAGTATGTATATTACGAATAAACATTCGATTGGTAATAATCGCGATTCATATCGATTACGAAGACTAATCGATATTACAAACTAAATCAATTATATTTCATATTTTTATTAAAACTAACTCGTATATCGGAGGTAGACCAGATGACTTTTCAATGAATTATTGGCACATATTTTAACAGTGGCAAAACAACCCGGCTGAATATTGAAAATAGAAAGGTGCGAATTCGCCAAGCGTCGAGAACACGCCGTTATAAACGCTCGTACTATAAACGGGCAATTTATGCTCGTCTGTGCTCGACGTACGCGCGTTTGTGCCTTTTGAACGCTTATATACGTACGCAAAGCTTATACAGTGAGCAAACATAAAAAGGGAATCCCCGGTACGTGTATAAATGTCGGGATGCCAAAATTATTAGAAATTCCGTTCTTATACATAGAAATATATATGGCGGGGTAACTATCGTCGATTAAAGACTGATTTACCAATAATACACGAACGCTAATATTACTAAAACGCGTATAGTGGGCGCGGTAAATCAATGACTTTCACGAGTATCACTAAAATATCACTATCAAGACCACTCGTGTATTTCCATTTCACCAAATTAGCTACGGCAACAGCCTGGAGCTCGGTGAATCCCGCTCCCACAAAATTAAGCATTCATTACGCGATAGCGATCGCGGCATCGACAAATCCGAGGTTCGTGATTACCGAATCGTACCATTTATCGCTGCCCATTCAGTTATTTTTTGCAATAAAGGCTCTTTCGGTGATAACGATTCGCTCGATATTAAAAATATAAGACATTTCTTTTTTTTTCACTTTTCTTCGTTTTTACAAAATATATTCGTAGCCGATGACCACCCTTTTTTTAATCCCACACTCACTCTGCAATATAGTTTACGTCCCTTATTGAATTTCGGAATGGCGAGGGCTTATTTCAAACAACGATTTTGGGATTTACGTCGAAATGATACGAACATTTTTTAGTATGTTTTTTTTTCTTTTTTTTTCAGGGTTCCGGTGGATCGCAGAGCCGTACCGGTGGTTCGAACGACCGTCCATAGGGTAAGTTCCGACGCAATGTTCGGCGGTCATAAATAATCGATAAATCGTTATTGCTCGAGTGCGGGAGGCCGCGGGATTCGTCCCTTTTTTTTCCTTCGATGCTCGCGACAGAGTCCGCGCTTGCGAGCCGAGGGGGGTGAAGGGTAGGAAATAAAGTTAGGTTCGTACGTGTTGCAAAGCGCTCGGGAAATATTTTATGTTTCGGCTGACAGCGTAAAATTCGCGCAGGCATCGTAGCGTCCACTGGCCCGGGTTCACCCTCCAGCCACCACCTGGCTTATATTTCTCTCGGCTGATTACATTCGCGAGTCCCTGCTATCCCGCAACGTCGCCCCACTATTTTTACCCTCGGCGTTTTCCTCTCACGTTTTCGTACCGAAAGCACCGCGTCCGTGACCTCGAATCCCACCGACGACCTTTAACCGATTGCCCAGACTCCTTGACGCATCCTGCGACGTTGAACAAATTTTCACGAAATTCGCCGATGCGAGTGAAAGAAATTTACATTTTCATACATATTCTCCGGCTTATTTTGAATTCATACGGATAGATACATTTACTTCAGTCGCCATTCTTTCCCAAGAGAAATCAATGTCGTACGAAGTTAAATTCGATATTCGATTATTCAAAATTTCTATCGATACGTATTCGTAGAATTTCCTAAACTTCAAATTGAATACAAGATATCAATATTCTTTAATATCGAGGGTAAAAAGCGGGTGTCCATCGAATGTAGGCATATTTACGTGATCGATACGATTATTATCGGACAAGTGAGTATTCGATTAATGTCAGAGTAAATAGTAGCCCATGCGTCAAAGGTTAGAGAAGTAGTACGGCGCTATACGTATGAATGTGAGCCATTGCCGTATTAATTAGTCGCGCCCGGTGGTGGTGTTCTCCATTGTAAGATCGGTATGGGGGAGAGACTTTGTGTTGGGGGTAGTTAAGTTTTCCTCGGCAACAGCCAGACAGGCATTATTAGGCCCAAGAGGGGAAAGCTTGAGCAGCGACGGAACGGAAGCCTACACGACTACGTACCGTTTACTCGTGGCCTGATTTTTCATCTATTAGCCTGTTTCTCCTCTTCCTTCTCGCAAACTTCATTTCGCTCTTTCTCTCGGAACTCGCTAGACACGCGACTAGCTAGTTTTTTCGTTTCTCATCTAGCCGTAACGAGAACAAATTTCTAGAAACTTTTTTCTCTCACCTTCACTCTCAGCTTGCCGGAGGTTTAATTGCCCTCACGATGAAAATTTGCAACGAAATCGTATCAACCCATAAGGCGCGTCACGTTGCTTTTAGACTCGAAAAGAAGAGGGCGCGAAATTCTTAAACCGGCAAGATAAAATTTTGTAACAATTATTTGCTCGTCCAAAAAGTATAATAATTCCGTTCTTAATATACACGGGCATTTACAATATATCCATGTATTTTTAGCGAATCACATAAAGTTGAATTAATTCATTTATTTTTACAATTCGCTCAAGGGCTATCGATTAAATCGCTTCTCCTTGGTTCAAGAACCAATCAAGGGGTTTTGACCGATTTCAACCAAAGTAATATTTTATCGCCGCGATCGAACGAGCGCCTTGACGCTATACAAAATTCATAAACGATACTAGGGGGATGTGTACGTAGACATAAACCTTGAATCTATGAGGTCCGAGTCCTTGAGGCTTGTAATTAATTACTCAAGAGCATTCCGTCGGGAGTATAGTTGGAACTTTTGCTCGCAAACTTCGATTTCGATCGGATTGTTCCATTAGCGATTGTAATATAGTGAATAATTTGAATCGCTCTAAATATAACGTATTGATTCGTCCGAAAAATCTTACGTCGAAACTTCGTCGGTAGATGCGTCCTGTTGCATCCTTCGCTTCTATGTACTTTGACACAATGTAAAGAAAGTTTAGAGACGCGGAAAAACGAGGAAAGGGAAACTACGGAAGACTCCGAGAAATGAAGGGTCGAAGAGACGTTGGCAGGAAAGAAAAATCTCATGGCCTAGTTCGGACGCCAAGGGACTTCTCGCCATTTACGGAGGAAAGTTCAAAGTAGCTAGTTCAAACGGAAACCCTCATCGACTTCACGTTCTACTGCCGCGGAATACGAAACCTCAGAACCGAGTCATGCCACTCGAGAACTTTTCTACTGCTTTTCACCCTTACACGCTGTGTATGACTCACCTGAAACGAAAATAGTTGAAAAAGAATTCACGACGTTTTATACATTTGTCAAAATATTTCTACGCAATTTAACGGTTCATCCCTACAAAATGAACGATGAATGAATGATAAATGCTGCTATTCTGCAGCATTTATCAATTACGATCATTACATTTTTGTTCTATGTGATTTTTTAATTCTGAAGTGATTTTTTTTTCACGTCTTTACATATTCTTAGTTCCAAGCGAAAAAAAATCACGTAGCTGGTAAATGTTCGTTAACCTTGTTGAAGCATACACGTGCAAAGGGTTTAAATTGGTCCATCGACCGTGTGTCAAAGCGTCTCGCTGGGGACACGCTAAGGCCCGGCCCGAAGTTCTTTGTGACGTCAGCTTTTAAAGATAAATATAAATTATTTTTAACAGTATAACGATATAAAAAAATGAAAAAGGTCAAGACCATCAAGTTCGAGATAGAAAAATAGAGGAGGAGGAAAAAATAGGGAATGAAAAGTCCTGATAACAGGATGTGAGCCAAAAAAGAGGTCAAGGTCGTAAAGTATAGGTACAGGGTTTATTGGTTTAGCCACAGGGGGTGCAACGTTCCATGGGCTGCAAGATAGGTAATACGTACGTGACTCGACGCATGAACTTTGAACGATAAAACTTAAAGATTATCTACGACACTAATGTTTGCCTAGCTCCAATGCATACACGTACGAAAATTAAAGCGTTCGCGTAGATATTTGAGGATATATAGGAGATAATATATAGTACGTAGGGTCGAATGAAATGCCCGAGCCGGGTTTATGCAGCATCTAAATTCACCAAGATATTAAAGCACCAAAGGCTTTAGGTTAAGACTCTCTTTACTGCTGCATAAAATAGACGTACATTTTTATAGCATGTTTTTTTCGTGCTCCCTTCAAACCTCGCTTCCAACAATCTTCATCATTACCATTTCGTTTCTGGTTCCTCCTCCTTGGAACAAATTTTTCATGAAAAAACTTGCGATAGAAATTCGATGTTTTTAAACATAAGTGACACTTCAGTGAAGAGATGAAAAGTGGTACAACAGCATAAAAGTAATTCAAGTGGAATTTCCGGGCAGCTTGCACGAGAAGTTTTTCCGAGAGAGTACCAGCTTCAAGCTGAAGAACTCGGTCCGCGAGGATCTCCGAGTATCCACGTCGTAACTCTCACTTTCTCGACGCTGCAGTAATTATCAAATAACTTTTTTTTCTCCGAGTTACTTCAAATTCAGACTTTTCCAAGCTTTTTTCGGCATCGGCCGTAAATAATTCCCTTTTTGTATATTTATACATATTCATTACAAAAAATACTACGCACATAAAAATGATTAAAAATAAAGAAAAATCAACATTCTCAGGAAGTTCGACTATTTAATAACCTCAGAAAATCTGTTTCGTGATTCATCCTGAAAAATTATTCCAACTTCAACGAACCTAAAGACGTATTTGTAACAGAGTCACAGATTAAAAGCATCGTCGTAAGCCATACTTATAAAATAGAAAAAAAGGTGACGAACAAGAGGAAAAAGGCAAAAAAGGAAGATATACTGCAGGAAAAACATGGACGAAGGAAGTGAGTCTGGCTCTTGGAGAAAACCCATTGATCAAGTTCTAGATTGAAAGTCATAGGCTTCCCCGACAGTATCGTGAAGAAGAGCGAGGATATATAGTATATAGGAATACAAATTTATGACTCTCTCTCGGCTGCTTCTCTACAGTTATATTGGGATTTCCATTTATATTTTTACTACACGGACAATAAGATTTCAAGTTTTGTTTCGTAGTAAATTTATTCGGTAATCATGTTTTTTTTCTTTCTAAATTCGCAAATTTTGACAGACTAGTTTTTCTTTTCTCGTATTCTCCTGATAAAATCTGCCCCACGAAATTTTCACAACTTATGCCACGTCACGTTTTTAACGTTCCTTTTTTTCATACCCGTCATAATGATTAAGCCCAAAGTTTGTATAACCGTCACCCTCATAACTGATTAGCGGTACGTACTTTTTCACCCTGTTCGACATCCCTATATTCCCGACGCCCTCTTTGGGATAAGAACCGTACGTTTCCGTCAGTCACGAGAAAGATCGTCCATAATTCAAAATGGAGGGGTAAGAGAAGCGCGCGTTCGCGTAATTCGATTAGCTCGATCTTCACCGACTTGACCGAGCAATTTCCATTATCGGCTTATAACCCCTCGCTCCGGAGCGAATCTGAAATTCTCTTGCTCTCTGCCTTCCGCACACATTCACACATAACGTCTATTTTGAAACTGAACTAACTGCTCGATGCAATATGAAAGGGGTGGTAGACAGAGCGAGAGTGAAAGAGAGAGAACATGTCGAAATGTCGTCGATTAAATCAAAGTTCTCGAACAAAACACCGAACGAAAACTCACACGATGATATGGAGGTAAAGCGTGGTACACAGCAAGTGATCCGATTTAATACTCCTTATATATACCACGGATAAATCACTGTAGCTATACCACGGCCTGTCGTTCGGATCAAGCTCGCTCGGATTGTGCGATACAAAATCCCTTCGCATCTAATCTGTTAGCCGACGATCGTCCGGCCAATAGAGGAAGAAGATTTGGTGCGCGAGAGTCGACTGACAAGAGTTCGTGCAGTTCAGAAAATACTTTGTCAAAAATGTCAATTTTTGTAATAAAAAAACCAATTAATCGCGACATTTCTTTTTTCTTGCGGTGTATCGGTTCCTCCAGGGCGTATACTTTGGAAATGCCGTATCGATCAATCAGTTTCTTTTATTACGCAAACAAAGGACGTACGAGCATCCCTATATTGAGACAGTGAAAGAAAATACCCCAAAACAATTTGTTTACACGGGCTAAAAAATGGGTTCACGATCACAAATAACCCACCATTACCGTTACCGTGGTCAACACTATTTGGTGTAGTGACCAATAGTATGTGGGAACGAGGCGCGAATATATATAGCTGAGTTGGACAGAGACCACGTTCCTCAATTTGCAATCAGCCGGGTCACCTTTCAATGCCCCCTTGTCTATATATATATGTACATAGAAAAATGCGCTTGCGCCGCAGCCAATTTCAAGATTGGCCACAATCGAATTCTCCCTATCACCGCGAGTGCTATTGCTACTGCATCCTGTCACCCTTTGCCAACCATCCCTAGGTCCACCTCCCATTCGCACTCTGCCAGCGGCGATCTCTAAAATAATGGTGAAAAACAAAAAAAAAAGTCCATGCGTTTTTTTCAAATAAACCGTTACAAGTTTTGGCTACGAGTTTCATACCAACCATAGCTTTAACCAATACCCGTGGCGAGGCCACAAAAGCTCCAAATGGGGTTTTATTGTACGGTGAAATTTAATTAAAATCTCATCGATAGCATTTTACGTTTACATATCGATTTTTAGTTCTCAGAACACCTCTGCATTTATCAATGGAACCCGTTTTATGTACACGTATGAGAAATATTATCTGTCACGATCATGGTTCGATTTAACGACGTGAAACGTTAAACGATGATATTATCTTATTATCAGGTAGACAGGAACTGCTTATGAGGCAATTTATAGATTTCGTTGAAACAAAAATTGATTAGTTAATGAATAAAAATATTCGCGACATTGTTTATAGTGAAATCAATACAACTCTGTCGATATTCATTATCATGTAAATTGTAAGGAGAAAAACAATATTTCTGTGCACACCGCGTACAAATGTAAATCGGATGTCAGACAAGAGTCATCGGTTTCACGAAGTTAATTTAGTTGCGAATTGGAAAGTCTCTCTCTCCCCTTTCACCCTCACTTTTTCTTGGCCGTTGAAATTTCTTGAACGGGAATGAATGTCGAAGGCATACGATACTTCTCTAATACATGCAGCCCACGAAAGGGGATTGAAGAAATAAAGAGCGAGAGAGAGAATGAATGAATGAATGAATGAATGAATATTTATTATACCCTAGCTAGCTTTGGGGTAATATGGTGAACAGTATTAGGCATATAAGCATCAATACAAGATCGCCAAGCAAATACATCACATAAATGAATTACAAAATTGCAACTTAAAAATAAAAATAAACCTAAGCTTGAGTTCCACAATGTGAACTCCTACCTTCCTATCAAATAAAGCGCTATGGCGCAACACAGATTTACTTACACAATGTGCAGATTTACTTACATAACGTGCTAATATACAATATACAAAGAAAGTGAAGTAGGCGCAAGCGAGTTTCCCAAGTATACGTATAGTATAGTAAACACAAACCCAAGTGTAATAGGAATAGGAAAAAATACAAATACCGTGCAGTACACACGCATTCTCGTTCAACGACGCTCATCGAAGCCCCTGTAACCCTGCACCTGCCAAATACGCATACAGACGGTCCCTAAAAGCCTCAATCGACGTTGCAGACCGCACTTCGTGTGGTAACGAATGCCAGAATCTGGCTGCAGCAACCTGATACGATCGACTGAACATCGCTGTGCGATGATTTGGAATATGGAAAACCTCCTTTTGATCCACACGTCTATCCGACCGCCTCACGTCCGAGGACGCTCGCGGTAGCAGTTCATCCATATATTGCGGAACGCACATAAACAACGTGCGATAGACGCTCACTCCTAGGAAGTATTCCCGACGGGCCTTCACTGATAGCCACCCTAGCCTATGCCGATACGCCGAGACAGATGCATCACGCCGTAAGTCAAAAATAAAACGTATGCAACAATTTAATAATCTTTCAAGCCTAAGATTTTGGGTCATCGTCAAATCGTGGTAGACTAGGCAGCAGTAATCAAAGTACGGCAGAATAAGAGACTGCACAAGTTTAGTTCTTACATTAGTAGATAGAGATCCCTTATTATGCTTTAATTTGTACAGAGTGTTATGTACCCTCTGAGCGATGCCAGAAATATGCCTGTCCCAGGATAAATCGGTAGTTATGATGACACCTAAGTTCCGCGCTTCCTTAACAAACGGCACTGCGGAATCGCCAATGTTAATCGGTGGGACTTGAGACAATTCTATTCCCGCAACGTACGCTCTGCTTCCGATGATGAGCGCTTTTGTCTTATGAACGTTAAGCGCCAATCCATTTACCCTGGCAAACTGGACCACAGCATTCACATCCTGCGACACCTTACCAATCGCTACATTTAGTTCAGCCGGCGGACACTGATAATAAATTTGCGTATCATCGGCGAATACCATATGGCTACAATGCCGCAGGCCTGATGAAATATCGTTTATATATAACGAGAATAGCAGTGGCCCAAGGACAGAGCCTTGCGGCACACCTGCCGACATCTCAACTCGATCAGAGCAATTTCGCTTTCCATCAGTGACCACCTGCGAGCGACCCATCAAGTAGGAATAACACCATCTTAGAACTGACTCCGAGAAACCAAACAGTTTCAGCTTCTTGAGAAGATTTAGGTGCGGTACCATATCAAATGCCTTGCTGAAATCAAACATCACAAGAATGGTCACCTTCCTTTCATCCACCCCCCGGCGTATATCCTCAGTTACCCTTAGAAGAGCCGTCTGTGTACTGAACGCGCACCGATACGCCGATTGCCTCGGGTCTAATAAGTTATGAGTCTCCAAGTAGCACTTGATTTGATTTAAGATAATCCTCTCAAACAGTTTCGATAACTCAGGTAAATTTGCTATTGGCCTAGTGTCAGAGGGCGATGCAGGGGTTTTGATTTTGAGCAGAGGACGTATGAAGGCAAGCTTCCATATATCCGGAAAATGCGACAGCTGAATCGACAGATTGAAAATACTAACTGCGTGCGTAACTAGCAGTGACTGCGACTTAGAGACGATAAACGAAGAAATACCATCCGAACCCATACTAAGCGATGTAGATATTAAGTGATGAAGTTGCCTCCGTACAGCTAATTCCGTAATAGTGGAAAATGAGAAAGAAACAGCATCATCCCTGCCCGGAGATGCAATCAACATTTCACTGAAAAGGTCGTCATTCATCACCGATGAAGATGCTGAGATGGTACCATAGTATGCGTTTAATTCATTCGGTGAGAAGAAGTGAAGCGGAGAAGTAAAGGATGATTTCACCAAACCTAAATGCCGTAGCTCAGTCCACATATGTCTTGCATCTTTTACAGAATTAAGCTTAGCAAGTAGAAAATCGTTCTTCGCCTTCCTAATGCTCACTGTCACACGATCTCGAACTAACCTGTACATAATAAAGCCGAGCATATTGTTAGTCATCCTAACTCGTTTATAAAGATTGTTTTTATCAATAATACTCTGCTTGAGCTCACGAGTCAGCCACGGGGCCGGCGGTTTAGTAGCCCTTAAAGTGACTAGTGGTGCATGCCTGTCAAACGCGGAACGCATCGAATTCGTAACAGCTACCAAGTACGAGTCGAGCTGTGCGGCAGTAGTAATATCTGATGAGTTGCTGCTCACTGTAGAGGCAAAGAACGACTCCAATGTGACAAGAAAATCTCGGTCCCTAAATGCAGATAAACTTCGTTTCGTAACCAATTGCGAAGTGCATGATTCAACCTCTATTCTATACCTAACGGTTAAAATATCGTGACCAGCAATGAAGGGCGCAGAAGACTTATAGAAAACTCCCAGCTTGTCCTCGTGATCTAATATTGCTACATCCAGCCACGAGTCACTGTGCGCAGTATGATAAGTAGCATCCGAGGGGACTAGAAATAGAGAGTATGAACTAATGAAGTTCCTGAGATAATTAGCCAGATAATCATCATGCATAAGATTGCAATTTAGGTCACCTACTATGACAATATTCTTATATGAGTGGACTAAGCGACTGAAACTTTCGTCGAATGAATGAAGGAGCTGACCCTTGGGCCGTCTGTACATCGACGTTAATAGTATGGATTCTCCCCGAGGGAGATCTATGTGTAATATAATGAACTCTGGAGCATTAGCAAATGTGCTAGGGGAAGTTTCTAAAATTTTTATTTTCATTGAGTTGTGGATATAGCATGCTACTCCACCGCCTTCCTTTCCTTCACGGTCGTTGCGTATAAGGAAGTAATTATCAATATTAACTACTTCGTCCGCGATGTGCGAGTGCAGCCACGTTTCAGACACAGAAACAATATGACATGGATTTTCTCTAATGTAAATACGGACAAGATCAATATGACCCGGAAGTGAGTTCGCATTGAAATGTAAGATCGTTAGATCATGTATCGATGACCTTCTTGCACCGCCATCAGGCGTAACTGCCGATGGTTTGGGCAGTCAAATTAGCTTTGAGAGATCAGCATCAGAATTTATTCTAATAGCCGGATCTCCATTTTGTTTTCTCACGAAAATCTTCAAGTTTCTCGTCCAGACATACTTATATGACTTTAAAGCTGCCTGCTCCTTCGTTCTCCTCAGCAATTTGTACAATTCCGAAGGCAAAAGCTCATTTACATAAAGTTTCCCACGTACATTGTTATTAAAAACTTCCTTTACATCAAGACTACCCTTCGAGCGCTTTGCAGTGAGCAGCGCATCCCTAACGGCACCAGATGTAAGAGTGACGACTATCGACAACCGACGACGATGCACCGAGCTTTCTTCTCCCGACGAATGAGCTATTTGACTACTCTGACCGCCATCGCGTATTTTTCGCATCATGGTTCTTGCCGCTAATACGTGATTTACGAGTTCCGACATTCCTAACGCCGTAAAGACTTTATTCGCTATACTCCGGGGAGAATCTGATATTTCATTCGGAATACCCGCAATGACTATTTCATTTGCCGAAACATCATTGGCCACGCCCGTATCATTTTTACGTCTAGTTAGCTCCTCGGTGAGCTGCAAGTTACTTTTTAATTGAGCAATTTCCTTAACAATAACCTCGTTCCTAGTCTCAAGCGCTGCATTTTTTGCTTCAAGTGCCGCTATCTTCTCAGAATGAATATCAATGATTTTGACAATCTTCGGGATTTCAATTAGAGTCGCATTAATTTTCGCTAAGCCATTACGAAGCTCCGTGGCAAGATTGGCAGTTTTTACACTGACATCACGTATACTGGCCGTGAGCGATGCCAGCAATCCCGGCGCTTCCCCCCCGGAAAACCCCGGCTCGAAAGAGGTAGCTGGAGTTGTGTGCTGATCGTTCATAATGGCAAATTGCTTTCTACAGCACGCATTTACCGCACTTAAGCTTAAATAATACTTTAAACACCCCGGATGAAACGAACGCAAACAGATAGAGCAGTCTACCGGATTTGCCGCGATATTTCTATTACACCTGAAGCACAGCCTCGACATACGTGCAATACACAGCGATAACACTGCTCGCTACAAATACCGAAAACTTAGGCGGTCGGTAATGAAGTGATATCGCTAAGTAAACACTCGCTGACCTTCTACAATAACGATCTACTATGATGAAACTCCCTGCCGCACGCCGCTGTCCAATGGCATGTGCGGTCACCTTGTGAAGCTCGACGACAATGCCGCTGATAATGTAGCTCACCGCTCTTCCAAGAAGTGAGAATACGGTGATACACGATGATAATATCTCAGCGTCACGGGCGAGTACTCCCAAGCGCATGCGCACAACGCCGAATTTGCGAGCAAGACGTCCTGGCTAATCCAACGGTCCCAAGATGTAGGTTAGAAAATATGTCATCACCTTTCGTCGATTTTCTCCGAAAGCCAGCGACAAGAAGCAGAGATAATGAGAAATATGACGAAAAGCGTTTTGGAGCAAGCTTTGGTGCTGGAAGCAAAAAACGCCCGCAGGCAGCAACCAGCAGAAATAAGGCCTGAGTAAGGAGCAGAGAAAACACGTCTAACGTACTCACCAGAGAGGCAGGAAGAGAGAGAGAGAGAGAGAGAGAGAGAAAACGACAGAAAGAGAGAAAGAGTACCTAGGGGTGGTTGAGAGAGTTCTGGGAAAATACTGATTTGAATTCAAGCCTCTCCGGGTGGAGCCCTCGGTCGCCAATTAGGTTATGCTAAACAGTTGTTATGTCACAGTGAATTCGGACTGGAGAATAGCTGAAAATCGGATAGAGTGCCGAGGACTCCACGAAATTTAAAAATCTTTCGTGCTTAGTAATCTATAATTAAATATGTCCTGAATTACGAATTTCAATTGGCAATTAGAACATCTGTCACTACCAAAACGCGTTAAAAGGTGTTCGTATTTTGAAAATACGAACATTCGAACAGATTTAAAAACGGCTTAAATTATTATTGATCAAAAACTCACCCCTCATGCCGGTTTACGGTGATCCTCTTTTAGAGGATGCAGCGGTACCGAAAAAAACTTCGATGCGTCGATCACACACGCACTGTTATCAATAATTGCCGCGAGCTATTAAGCTCAACTGTCAATTTTTACTGTCAATTTTGTTATCCACACTGGTGGTCACTTATAGAAATTATGAGCTACGCCCCTCTCTGACGGTGCTGCGTTGAATTAACTGCAATAAAAACAAACGAAAATTGAAATATACAAACAATATGAATATTTTATAAATTGCAATAGTTCGCGTTTTACACGGAATTGTAAGAATTTTGAAATAAATAAACGCGGATAAAATCGGCCTATATCGTACGTCATAATCCTTTGAGTAATTCTGCTCTTTTATATTCAGTGTAGAAAAAAGAGGAATAGGTTGTACCGATTGGTCGTAGGTTGTTGATGACGGAGCTAGTTGGTTCAAAAACGCAATGTCGCGTGTGACCCGCGTGTCGTAATATAAAGTGCGAAAGGGGGTAAACGTGGGCAAGGAGAAAAAGCCGTGAGCGCGATAAGGGTCTTGTTCCAGAAAAAAAACACGCGAAGCTGAAAAAAGACTTCGTGAGCATCGAACTCGTTAAGAGGGTTATAAATGACTGCCCATTCTTTTTTTCTATCCCAATTATACGTAACACAGTGAGATCCTGTCGAATTGTCCCATTAATTTATTCACGTCGACAGAAAACTATACGTTTTTTCATAAATTCATTTTATATGTAAATATTTTTCGAATATAAAGTCAACGCTTCGCAAAATATACGTTAAACACGCTATAACCTACGAGATTATATCTGTCGACGTATGAATGTAATTTTATTACCTTAGAAATTCTCCAGAGTAACGGTCTCCGATTTATTAGATTTAGATTCTAAGAGCAGCGTATAAGAATTTAACACACACGAGGTGTCGATATCACTGTGAGAAAATCCAGTCCGCGATTTTTACAGATCGAGGGGATGAAAAACAACCCCCTGGCACCGGACGATGACTTCCTCTTATTTGATCCCGCTGTTTCTCCACTTATCGTTCAAACAAGCAGTAACGTAGCGCCGCTGACGTGAGAACGACATTTCTTCTTTCTCTGACACTGAGTCTTTCGCAACTTCATTTTACTTAGTCCCATCACATTCACTTTATAGCTGTCGAGGGAGAAAAGGGGAAAGTGGAAGAATCGTTATTAACGACAACAACGATAATATATTTTTTCTCGCCACCTCGGGAACACGATGCCCGCAAACGACTCAATTTTAAATCTCGGTTTTTCTTCAGAGTATCAAAACGCCCAAAATATATACGCAAGTGAAATAAAAAACGGACATAACTTCGTTAAGATGACGGGGAGGGTTAATAAACACAGAGAAAAACGAATTTTCTTTGCCAGTGGACAGAAACTAATCAATTCTCGTTGGATTGGGGGAAGGGGAAGATTTGTTCCCGAAGGGCTGCTCACCCTTCGAAAGGGAAATGCCCGCTCTCCGGTACGTCGATAGTAACGGGCATATAAATGTGGGCAAGTATAACTTATTCCCAGAAGAATCGAAGGGAATTAACATTCCTCGAGCATCGGAACGTGGGTGGTTTCGAGGCTACATGATTTTCAGGAGTCTCGAAGTGGTCAATTATACGGCCAAAAATGGACCCGATGGATCTCTTTTTCTCAAAGATAACTCTCTTGCGCCCCTGGAGGATTATACGCCAAGCCCCACACCTCGATTCAGCCAAATCTATACCCTCGATGTTAATTTAATTATTAAACAACCCTCGATCACTTTTCACTCGCGGGGCTACCTCGCGCTTGGTTCACCTTTGTGTACTATCGACACGGAGAATCTCTCTCCAATCTGATTCGCTCTACATAAAAATTCCGTCGACGATCAAGAGGCTTTTATTTATCGAGAGTCAATTCCCGCTAGATTTTCTATGAAAACATTGTCACGTCCGTGTGAAGAGTTCACCGTTGGCCTCGTCGGTAGATATATACGACCCGCGAGAAGCATAGACTCGTGCGAACTCTATTCGTTTCGCTGGAGCGATATATTTTTTCACCTGGCGCGAGGAAATCCGATCTCGCTGTATAAACATTCGGAACGATTCCATTACCCCGTAGAATTCGCTCCGATAAGTAGACACGACGAAGGTGATGGAGGCCAGGGCTTATGGCTTCAAGGTCAATGTAGAGGATCACCAAAAGGTTGGTGGTTCCTTCTTCGGGGAATTACTCGGCTCTGTGGAATCGCGACGCCGAAAATATCTACGGTTCTATCGTGGGCGACTTGCCAACCTTCGACAAAAGAATATCCCTGATATCATGGAAGCGACGATGAGAAAAAGAAGAAGAGAGTCATTCCGAAGAGTCAGTCGAGGGCGAGGAGACGAGGTACCCTTAGAAAGATTGGAACACCTCTACCCTCGTTCCGTCCCCTCGTCTATTTTTTCGCTTCCTCTTACCCGATCGCGAAATTGCGAAAGCGACCCACGGGGCACGGATCAATGGTCGCTGATGACGTCAAGAGGATTCAAATGATCGTGAGTGTGCTATTTTCTGATCCTCGGCGAAAAACGGAATTTGAAACGAATCAAAGAGAAATTCCAACGAATCGACTAGCGAACGATTGTCCAAAAATAATTTACGTAATACGATCAACAGTGGGCCAATTCGATCTTCGCGCTTGGAAGATTTTCATCTCGTAAATTTTACAGAATAGTGTAACTGTGAATTATCGAAATAGTCGATTATATTTAGTGGCGGATTTTAAAATAGGATTTTTATATCGACTCGTCTCTCTACCCAAGCAGAGACTCGTTTTCTTTTGTCCGCACACGGCCATGGCTGAGGCGCGAGGGGTAGTGAAATTATTTTTTCTTACACTCTGCGACAACTTAAAAACTTTTCTCACGAGCTCTCACGAGCCGTAAGTTTCACTGCACCGGTTCCAAAGTAGCGTACTAGAAACTCTCATCAGGCACACTCGTAACACACCGGGCCAACATTTCCGACGACTAATTTCAACGAAGCGGAAGGCTCTTCTCTCCTGTGGACCAGCAGTAGCACCAACACCAGGGTCGAAAGCTCAGGGTTTTGTGTATGTGCACTGGTGGTGCACTACTACCGTTAACCACTTTCGACCTCGACCTCGTTCGAAGGATTTCCGGTGACGCGAGCAGCTCGCGACCTCGAATCGTACAACCCTGCCACGAGGAATGAGGGACGACGTGCAAACGGCGGGAGGATGATGGAGAAGAGCAGCGAAGAAGTGCGAAAGAGACGAACGATCCACCGGTCGCTCACGTTCTTAGCGACAAATCACTGTAGGCTCGCGCCAATACTTTGTCGGACCGCAATTTTGGAAAAGAAATAAAAAAATTAAAAAGACGGTCATCAACATCGTGCATGAACGAAAACGAAAGGTGTCGCTTGCAAATAAATTGGAACGATAACTCTCGCGGATCTGACTATGGCTAAAGTTTTGCGACGCATATTCAAAGTCGCGACAAATGTCACGACTTTGTCAACAGCGTCCAACCTTGAGCGATGATTTCGTAACAAAAGATCCGAGTGAGAAGTGAGTCCTGGAAATTGAGTATTTTGTACGACACGTCCCGAAGAAACCGCGAAAAGCATCGAATTCGTCCAATACCCTAACGATGATGCCAGCAACGAGAGGAAAAAAGGTTGAAGAAGCGAAATCTCTTTCATCAGAAGAATAGGACAACAAGAAAAAGGAAAAGAAAAGAATGTAATTAATGGCCGTTGGCTCTCACAGCGAAGATTGCAACGGTATCTCGTGTTTTGCGGGTCACGCGAAGGGAGAGGGGAGAGATGGCTCTCTCGCGGCAGTTCTAGCGCGTGCACCGGGAGATTTGCCCGGCGGACAGTTGACCTAGTTCGTACGTCACAGCCGGGGAAAAAGTGGCACGGCGCGGGTTGGTCAACGGCGACGACGACGGCGGCGGCGACGACGACGGCGACGACGACGAGGTGGATGAAGGGTCTCGTACATACGTACGCGAGCGCGACGCGGAACTCACTGAAGCACTCGCAGGGCCGCTTTTGACGTGAGCGGCTGCAGCGCCGAGCATGGAGCGGCGGTATCTCCCCCGCGGTGGCGCAGTAGAGAAGCTTTTCTCGCTAACGGAAAGGTGATATATATACATATATATATATATACCTATACCTATATGCGATGATGAAGCGCGCGCGGGGCTCCTATTTCGCGCGAACCTACCCCCGCTATGGTAGCGCCACACCGGCCCGAAATGCTGCTGATTCTTGGGTACCTACCCTCGTACTTGGGTACACTATATGCGCGATCGTTCATTCGTGAGCGGATGCGAGAAAGAGAGAGAGGGAGCGACACCGTGGGACAGTGGAGGGGTGAGGTGGACGAAGGTGGAGGAGAATAAGAGAAGAAACGTCTATCTCTCTCTCTCCCTTTCCTTGCGGTGCTCACATTCTGCCGTGAAGCAAGCCCTCCCTCCTTCGCCCCGCTCCTCCTCGTCCATGACTCGAGTGGGTTCGCTCGCGAGCTTTCGAAACCACCCTCCAAAAACTGCGTGGCGCACCGGCAGCACCGAAACGAAGCAAAGGCACCCCGAGGAGAGCAGTATCACGACCAACAGCAACTAGAGAACAGCAGCTAGAGAGCCGCTCGCGTACCTACCACCACGCGCGCCATTCGGCCTCGGAGACCTCCCTCCATATCGATCACTAGCGCGCCAGTCCGTACGCCACAGCATCCACAAGCCGCCTCTGTACACCGAGACCCGTCAACATCATCCAACTGTGTGCGCACCATTCCCATCCACCCACACGTTCTTCTCTTCCCTCTTCGCGCTCCCTTCGTCAACCCAAACCCACCCCGCGCGACGCGAGGACCTTCTTCTTTTATCGTACTATTCGCTTTGTTTTTTTTTCCCTCTTTTTGCCTGTCCCGTTTTTCAACTGTCTTTCATCACACTCCTCCTCGCTCCTCGGCGGAGCTCATCCCTCGCCTCGCGCCTCCCCGCCCCATCGCGAACCAAAAAAATTTCCTTTCTTTCCTCGTTTTATTATCTCGGTATGGGGGATTGCCGTAGTAGTAAGGGACGCTTGCCACAGAGAAATGCGTCGAGTGAGCCTGCCGGAAAAATATTAAAGCGTGAAAAGGGAACGTTTTAAGGGACGGTGATCGTCGGTGGAAAGCCTCGGGCCGTACGCTCTCTACCACCCCATCACCCTACCCCCTGTAAAAATCCCCCTGCATCTGTGAATACGAGGGCGCGCGATGAAAGTTCTCGCGTGTACTAAACACAGACACCAGCGGCAATTTCCATTTACGAGTGATTTCTTTTTTCCACGTGTGGCGAAGCGCATTAACCAGTATAGTTGAGAGTTTACTACATTTGTCTACGGTTGGGACACTTAATTATTGAAACATTATTGCGACAATTTTTTGTAGCACACTTAATTCGTTAGTACTTACATACGTCGATAAGTTCTTTTCACTCAGACATCCGTCCATGTATCTATAGGAGAGAAAATGATGCGTAAATGTCATCGTCCAGGCGTTAATAGCGGTGATTACCTATAACTATGTATTATCGGTCCCGATGGGAAGCATGGCACTTGGCATAATCGGCGAGAATGCATTTGGCGCGGAATGATTTGTAGCCGAGATGTACGATGAGATTAGATGGAATCAGAAGGGGGCATGACTAAAGCAGATCACGCGGCGGAATCCCGCGGCTGGGATCATGCCCGACCGGTACCCTCTACGGAACACAATGTACACATAATAATATGTGTAGGTAGCGTCATACCGAACGAAGACCGCGCGATCCAGTGGGAATCCGGAGATTCTCGACGTTACGGCCCTTGATTTCCCTGTACTCGGTACCGCGCCCCTTTACCAATATCGCGCGCGCTCCGCATCTTCCATCTCCTAACGTTGTAGCTACTACGTGCGCCAATGGGCACCTCTTTCATCGAGGTGCCCTTCCTTCTTCTATTCTAGAGTAATTACCAACTGCCTGTGCTTAATTACTTTTGTGTTTGTCTGCCGCGCGTTGTTTTCTCCCGAACAATGGCGCAACTGTACCGTCAGTTACTTAGAGTTTGAAATATAAGCCCTGGTCTGACAATAATTGACTTGTACTACTTCGGTGTACAAGGAGTTTCGCTGACGTTCGAGGAGAAGAGTAATGAGAGCGTAAACTATAGTTTATCTCATTCGCTGAATTTCTAAATAAGCCGTGTTCCGATAGTTTAGATGTTATTAAATGTTTTGAAGAATTTATCAACGAGATATCGTAAAAATCTATCATTTATTCGCTCTCTTTTATTTTCCGCTTGCTACAGTGTCGCATATGGACAAAGCAACAGAGAGAGAGCTAAATTCACGACTCTTCTCGGGTAAAACCATGCGCAATTTTGCGTGTAATGAAAGGAACGTTTTACTTTCAACCCTGTATGAGTAGAATACAGCTCGACAACGAGAATGATGAATGTATGGTTTCCGGTTAGGGGATTGACTGCAACTGTGTATACGCGAACATTGTGCCATTCAAACACACAGTGGAAACACCTTTTTATTTCCCTCGTGAATGTCTTGGTAGCCCATCGCGAGGATACGATGTAGTTTTACCTCCTTCGAGCGATACACCACGCGAAACACACCACCGGGGACTTCTTTTACGGGGTCGAGTTTCTTTCTTCAAGAGTCTACGCTTTCCACCCTCTCTCCCTCTCTCACACTCTTTCTTCCCCTTGGTTCTCTTGATCCTCTCCAACGTCGTATACCCTCTTGCGTATACTTATACCGACTTGCTCATTTTCTTCGTTCCTCCACGCCAACTTCATCCGGAACGAGAATTACCCGAGAAGAATGAAAATTGTGGAAAACTTATTTTCACGACTCGTCGTCTTTGCATGCCGCTCCAGTATTTAATTCGATTTTACATGGTGTCCTCGAAGGAGTCCATGTTAAGAAGCTTGGAAAAGCTTTTTCCATTGTGCGGATTTCACTTTTTTAATGTGTAACGCGACGTTGGCATTCTGAAATATTCACTTAAATTGTTTTTAATGCGGACCACTAATCAAAAACTTCCGCCACTCTTCCCCGTAGCGTATGTAAATATCACGTAATACACTGTATCACTGGATATGCGATAACAATTTCTTTCATTGTTATTTCGCACGGTTTTCGGTACCGAAGAATAGTGACGTGTGATAATGAGCCAGTGTCATAATGAGAATCTCGTTTGGCTATTTTCTGTTTGAACTGTCCGGACTCTCGGCTACACCAAATAGGATGCTCGCATATATATCTACGCGGTGGTATATCTAGATATGAAAGGTAGGCGAGAGTCGGGTAAATTTCGTCGAGGCTTTAATAGCGTCGAAATTGCATTGTATTCAACGAGGATAATTGTATTTACATGGGTATCGCACCGTCGCCGAACTCGTTTAACCCTCTCAACGTCTCTCTATCTCCCGCTCTCACACATGTACACACGTATATTATTTTCACCAACGGCCCGCGATCTCGAGCCGCGATGCACGAGCTCTCGCGTATTCCTCATTATGAAGGTCGGCTATTAATTAGTGCGCCGTTAGGATACCGACCGCACGTTCGACACGACCGACCTCGTCTCTCGCCGCTTGAATTATCCACACTTCCCGGTGACTCTGTGTTAGCAGAGGAAGTCGCCGTCGCGGTTAGGACGTTGTCCATTTGGGTATCTCCGGTGCAACCCCAAATACGAAAAAAACACAATTCGATCATTTCGATTTCATGAAACAATTAGCGTAGTCATTGAACGGTGATGTCTTTTTTGTTTTGTTTTTGGAGGTGATATTGTATTTCCATATCGCATGCATTCTATTCCTGAGAACAAGCAAAATAGAATGTATTTACGAGAATTTGAGAGAAACAATGGTTTGTTTATCTTGATGCTACAATGGGATTGAATCGTCGACATAAAATTTGCAATGCGTGGTTGGTGCGATAATACATTAAGTGGGAGAAAGCACATCGAGGGTGTATGAAGGACGGAGGGTTGAGTAGAGACTGTAATAGCAACACCTGCAACGAGATCCTTCCTATATTATGTCGACGATATTACACGCTTTGGAGGTAGATTGTTTACAGTTGGTATTGTACCACGTCTCTCCCTCGCTATACGCTCCAAAGCCCTTCCACCTTTATCATTTAATCCGATGATAGAGCCACGCATCGCTCCCGTAATTCTCGTAACACGAGCCAGCATACGAGCCGATATTATTACGGATTTCAGGCAAAACCAACCGTCCAACTCCTCGTAAACTGTACCCAATGAAACTCGCCTAACCAACCCTATAGCGATGCTTACGTTCAAGCCACTCAAATTTTCGTATCCGTCAAGCATAACGAACAACAATGAACTATCTCATATATGCGTTTATGATTATGAGTTCGATTAATCACCTATTATCGTTTAACAAAATATCTATGTATATCAAAGTTTCTATGCGACGAGAGAAATGAACAACTAATGGTTGAATTGTTTTCGAACAATTCAACTTTAGTAGTACGATTTTACGTATATTAATCATGACACGAAGGACCAAGAGCAAGAGATATTTCACTTGTATATTTCTCTCTCGGCTTGAACTAGTTGGATGACGAAGTTACGGGGGAACAGCGCCAAGGGACGAGGTTTGACAAACAACATCACTATTCATTGTCTCAGTGAAATCCCGGGCGTTACCGTACGAGAACAATTCGTTGCCGTCGTAATAATCAGATTAAAATAGCGTCTATATATTCGAGAGTATTGTCTCTTCGTCGTGACACAACGTCATGCCTCGCAAAATTGCATCGAAAAATTGTCCGCTTTTCAATTTGATCGACTGAAGATAGAGACCGCTATGTTTATCGTTGTTCTACGAGGTCAATTTTTATCTCGAATGTACATTTAAAAAAGCATTCATAAAAATCAAGCGTATTTGATTCGGCATTGATCGAACGAAACTGTGTGCTAATTATTCTATAAAATATTTCGCTTAATCGGGATTTTGCATATCATCTTGAATAAACTCGTGTACCACCCACGACTGAATAATTAACAATACCATTTAGAGGGAAAACATTGGTGAGGAAAAAACGTTCATTTACACATCGAATACTCGAAAATTGCCTCTTCAATATAGACCGAGCGAATGGAATAGTTACTGTATTTTCGCGTATACCACACCGGGATGAATTAACGTACGCCAAGCCGAGGATAAACTCGTTTCGGGATTAAAAGAGCTCGTTCGAGCGAAAAACTGCCACTTTGTTTGAGCGAAATAATTGCTTTTTTCACGCTGCCAATGCCAATGGAACCGGCACAGGGTGTCGAGGGACTCCACCGTGATCTATCGTTCTCTGCGTACAAAACCACCGTACAATAAACCCTTCCCCCGACTAAACAATCTCATACGTGCGTGTAGATTGCCATTAATACGTGAGGAGGATCAAATTGTAAAAGTCGACGAATGAGCTAAAAAGAATTAATAATTAAAATCTTCCCTACAAGCTTTACATCGAGTGATTGTTTTATTTTCACATTTCCTGTTTCTCACAAACGAGAGTCTAATGACGTTTCGATCGGCGGCTTTATTCGTGTTGAATCACTCGATCGAGATTTAAAACTTGGCTTTTTACACGGGCAGATTAAAACAAGTAAAGCTTTTTAAAAATCTGGTTTGCTATGTACTTAGTCGACCCACATACAAAAATCAATAAAAGCTTCGTGATGCTTTAAACGGCTACTCGAACAAATGAATAGAAATAATTTATGGACTTACGAATAATATCAATATTTCGAAGTACTTTGATTTTTCGTTAATATTGAACAACGTTCGTGACGCTCTACCGGTAAAATTGATGGTAAAATCGGCGATAAGTTTGGCGAAGAGTGTCGCACGAAAATTGCAATTTTAAATGAAAATAAGAGAGGGAATAAAGCAAATTTTCGTCAGTATGACCCCAAAAATAGAGGTGAGAAAGATACGTGTATACCAACGGTGAAAAAATAAGAAGGACTATTACGTAGGAGAGATCGCGTAAGCTCTCATGCACCCTGGTATACCCCCGGTAACACCGGAAATTAGTTTTCTCTACGGCGAACGAGCAAACGTCGTGCATTTTCATAAGGGTTCTTCCGTTACGAGTATCCTCGCTGACTCTCCTTTTTTAACAGGCACATATGCGCACGTACGGCCGTACTAACATCAACACACACCCACTATCGGGCATACCGTCGCGCCCGGACATATAACACGAAAAATATAACGACCTATATTTCAGAAGGGAACATGTTCGAACGATTCGAACGGTTCGTCTTCGACACTCAATTTGACCCTCAACTTTATTCCATTTTAAATCTCACTTTTCGCTTTTCGCTGTACCGTCGTATTTTTTAGCCAACGGACAGCATCTCATCGAAATAAGCCTTTGAGGTAGAACGAGGCTAATAGGTTTTCACCGTTGGGCAAATTAAAAATCCCTTTCGTATGTTCAAAATGCCTTTTCATTATTTTCGGATCTCCCCGTGCTCCAACGCTAACTTGGATTTTACACTAATAGGAGCTGCCGACTCTCAGTAACGAACGGGTGTATTTTAAAAAGAACGCCTGCGGATATATACATATATATAATGAATATCGAGTCGAATTACCAGAGCATCCTGGTAGAGCCTGATAAATTAATAATTCCTCGGATATGCTCTCACTCTCCTCTCTACTCGTTCGTCGCTGTTCCGTTTATATAGCATACCGTCCTAGCAAGCTGACAGGCAACCCCCCTTTCAACCACATACTCTGCAATGCATATTATAATCGACCGAGTATAATGATGCTCGGGTTCCTTTCAACATCCTCATTAATACGCAGTAATACTCGCTATATGACGAACAAAATGCTAAGAGTGTCCCAAAAATTACTATTACAAGAATACTGAAATTTTCAGTCGTTAGAACATTCTATGAATATTAATAATTTAGTGTGATACTTAAATACTTAAAGAAATCGCATACTGGTCAATCTGTCAAATATTCGTCCTTCTACAAAATATTATTCATTCATTTTGAAATAATATTTAATCTCATAGTCTCGATACAGTCCCTGTCTGACTGCATCGCGTCGCTACTACTTATTTTTATTATACCCTTCTATCACATAGAGCCACCGGAGTAACATGACACTTTCTATTAGACGTACATGTACTTTATTGTTAGTTTAAGTCTTATGAGGTATAAGCAAAGTGCATATGTCATATCAGAACAGCGCGAGGGTGAGTGAAAATTGCTATGTAGAGTTGTTTATGATACGGCATTAGATTATTCGTTCTAGTCGATCGCGAGTCCGGGACTATTAATCCGTACGGATGCGTATTTTCATCGTACACGATCATAATGATCTATTCATTCCACACCTCTCGTCACTCGTCGCTAGTGAAAAATAATTCACCGGTTGACGATACATCGGTTTTATTAAGTTGCGCTTCATCATACGCTTTATTCGCACTTGAAACAAAAATCTACAATTCAAGTATGTTTGAAAAATCGCCGTAAATTAACTAACCCTGATTAGCATTAATCGTAATATCTTTGACGAGAATTATTATCGTAATTTGAATACAACTTTCAATACTTCCTTAAGCATGCACCTAGTCGTTTATTGAAATTCTCTCTTCCTTCCTATAATGGGAAAGAAATTAAAAAGACAGCGTTATGCAGCATGCTGGTACGGTCACCATTTATAATTGATACATCGAACAATGGGTCAGACAGGACAATAACGCGTCGCAGAGTGCAGCAAACGTGTAAATTTAATTATAACAGTTTCTCTCTTCTCTTCCATAGAACCGAGAAATTTAATAATACGTACCCGCTGAATCGCGAACAAAAGTTTTCCCACGATGGACCAATGAAGAATACTCCTTCGGCTATATCCCCCTCTTTCTCTCTCTCTCTCGCGTGTCATAAAATTCTTCACGGTTTACGCGTATATATATTCAGCATAATAAAAGGTGCCAGTAACTATTTCCAACAACGCAGCTTGGAGAAGACTCTCCATTCGCGATAAATATACTCAACAATACGAATATTTTTTCGTATAGATATCCATAAGAGAACTCTGAATATGTGAGGGGGATACAAAGTTGAATGAAACTGGCTTTTCACAAAAGCTTTTCCGAGTCTTGTTTTTTCCCCTTGCTCACAGTGAAGAGGAAGTACATATATACACACATATATGTACGCCTATACTTGGCCAGGTCGCGTGTTCGTTCGCAAATTCACGGCTCGAATAGATTCTCTCTTTCGCTTTTCTCTAACCAGGAAGGGCCTGTGGGGCTCTCTCGTTGATAATAATGACGAGAGAGTGAGCAAGCAAGAGAGAGAGAGAGAGAGAGAGAAAGCCGAACGAAAAAAGTGTCGAGTTCTGCACATTGCAGCCAGTTGATGACGTAACCCGGCCACCCTCTACCAGGAACTTCGTACTCTCGGGTATGCATTCTCATATAGATATGTATACGTGTGTGTGTGTAGGGGTGTATGTACGTAGGTCGTGAAGGACAGAACGGGGCAAGCGAGAGGAGATGAAATCGTATGTAGGTCGGGACTCTGTCAGTGCCACGACCCCGTTTCGTCCTCCATCGGAGTTCGCTTCCTTGCTCCGTTATAAACCCTTTCTATCTGGCATCCCAACTCCCATCCCCACCCTCTTTCACTGCTCCACTGCTTTCCAGTCTCCCTGTACCTCCTCTTTCCATCCTTTGGTTCACTGAACGAGCAACGCCATCAGTTCAACTACCATCGCTGTACCGAGAGCCCAACAACGTTCAACCGGACACGCAGAGGCCTCGAACTACGGTAAACCATTCCTGGCCACAACCCCTCGTTCACTCTCCCAGAACAGAAGCAAATCCCTAAATACATTAGCGCCCCTTTGTACGGTGTTACTTGTCGGGAACGACCGTGCAACGCTCTAACGAGTTCTTCCTCATTGTCAACGTCAACGCCGTCGTCGTCGGCGTCGGCGTCGTCGTCGTCGTCGTCGTCGTCGTCGTCGTCGTCGTCGTCGTCGTTCTCATCGTTATCGTTATATCGATAAGTTCTCTCTCCAGATCCCACTCAGGAAAAGAAAGAAATTTTTATATTACGGAGTCGCGATTTTATTCTTTCACGCACTCTTATCAGTTTTGACTGTCTCGTATAAAATTATATAAATAACAATATATAAATATAACTTATAATTAAAAGATAGGAGAAAAAAATATAAACGGCAGGGAATGTCAATATGCCGGTTCATCGTCTCGTCAATGCAGACGGTGAAACGAAGTAACGAAAAGCCTTCGGGTGCAACGACACCTTTTACTATAAGAAACAGCTTTGATACTCGAAGAACGTGAGAAACGTCTGCACGAGCGCAATATATCCGAATGCAATTTATCCCGTACCCGCACGCACCAACTCTCGTTTCTAGCATCTGTGTGCTTCGCCTCAGACGAGTAGAAGGTACCTACCGGCAGTCTTCGGGGTGAACAATTTTTCATGCAAGGCGAAGTACGAAATATTCACGTTTTATTATTTTTCCCGTTTCGCGCGTTCAACCAGGTCGGGGATGACGACGATCTCTCAGCGTATCCGAGTACTAGCACTCTAGCTCTTGCGCCGTATATCGCATCGATATATACTCAAATATATACATATACACATGTATACCACATATCACACTTTTCCATCTAGCATGAAAAGTAATATTTACATCGTTTTCAATGCGATACTCACTCGAGCACTCAAAAGTTGCGAAACATGAAATACGAAATCGCTATAAGGGATATATACGCAAGCCATATACACCGCGCACGATAATAAAAAGTACGGTATGAAGATGGATAGTGCGAATGGTAGGGAAAAGTAGCCTAGATTACGAGATCTTGTGTAACTCCGTTACGTAAACGTTTAAAGGGTTGATTCCGTAAAATTGCAAAGTTCAGTCATTATAATTATTTTATTGCCATTAATAAACTTGATATAACTAAAAAGATCTATAATAGTTTACTTTTGTATTTACTTACGAATGCATGTTCTAGGAAATTGGTAATAACCAGAAAGAGAAACAAAGTTATCGCATATGTATTGGTTTTATACGCGAATGTACGAAAAATGAAAGCGTAACTGATGATAATAATAATAATGTGATAATAAGATTTTCTGATTAGTCCCGAACCGATCAAATTTACGACGTACCTACCGATATATCGTTATTCATCGCTCCAATCCCTCGAAGCTGCGTCATTTTAATTATTTTTATTCAATTTAAAAAAAGCTTTATATTTCGTTTTCAGTTACTGGGCGTCGGTCGATTCAACGATCATCCAAAACAGAGCTCGCTTTGCTGGTTTGTAGGCACCTTCTTTATCCCCGGGGAGCGCGTTGAACGAGAGTTTCAGCCTCGCACTCGCAGGTGGAGGTTTATGCATCTCAATCGTACTCAGGCGCGGGCTCTTCCTTTTTTTCCCCCACAGGAAAGAGAAACAAAAAAGACGCCAAGGAAGGGACCGGAAAACTTGCGGTTATGAAATAAGATAAATTTTTAAGAATATTTTTCAAAATGTTTATTACGTATAAAACAGTGTCATAAATCTTGTTTTGTTCTGCTTAGAGCAACTTCATTCCGAGGTCACAAAAAAGCTTTATTACAAAGGAAAAAAAAATCATACAATAATTTCTCTCTTATACACCAATGCGTCAAACGCATCGATTCTAATCTATAATTACAGTCTATATAACTATATATATTTCTTCAACTCTCATATCGCACGTTTGAAAATCTGCAAAGTTTTTATATCGTACGTATATCTTTTTTAACGAACTTTCTCTCATATATTAGCACACTCTCGCAATCTCCCCCATACACCGAATATTCTATTGCACGCATAAAATCATCAACAGCCAATATTGACTCTCGCTCGCTCAATCGGTCACAAAAACTGTAAAACACGATAATGTTATTTGATAGAAAACAATTTAGCAACGCATTCACGCACTCGTACCCATTCCATATCACATTTGACAGCTGTCTGCTTTTCCGCTTCAGGAGACTAGCTTAGAGATACTTTTTTCTATATTTCTTCTTTATTTCCTTCAATCGTAGAAAATAGATTTCTCCACGAGACTCGCTAATTATTTATTAGCCTCCATGCACTCTATGTGCGATTTCACTTGCATTTGATCTTTTTATAAATTCATCGATTTGAAATGTCCTGTCCCTTATAATCGCGCAACTATACATGTTTTATTTTTGAGAGCATTTGTTCTGTCGAAAAATTGAGGCTTCTCGTGCCAAAACATCAAAAAAATGTGTTCTTTATATCGGAAAAAAAATCTTCCACATAAATATAACGTTCGATCTTATAAATCGCTCATTTTTCTCAAACTATTATTTACATATATCACGATCGTTGCAATGAAGCGATTTTAAAAGATCACTCGGCTTATGTACATACATATATACAGATTTTCGTAACAGAAAAAAAAACAAAAATTAAACAATCGTCCAGAAAAATTGGTGAGAAAGAATTATTCGCGAAAAGCCAATAATTCTCGTACCAAGATTTATTTTGGTTAAATCTTATTTGAGAAAAAATAAAGAAAAATAATAATAATTATCCAAGTTTCGCTCGACTTTACGCGCACGTCTAGAGTACGAATGTACATTGGTAAATTTGAAACGTATCATCGATACGCAAAGTTGAAGTTGAAGTCACGTACGAGTCGTAAACTGAAAGGCCACGTACGGACCTTTTTCAACCGGTCACCTACTCACGTCAAATATTCCATTTCAATTCACCGAGTCTCGTTTTCCAACCTTCTCCGGTTACCCCTGTTTCACGAGGAAGAAGGTCTTTTGCAAATATCTCGAATTCACGTTGCCTCCGTCGTTGTCGAGTCGATCGAGTTCATAGTGATGAAAAGCAAGAGACGAGAACACATCACTATCATCTGTGCGGACAGTTCACCACGTGCGGAAACAGCAAACAGTGTATGGATTTGAACCTGCAACGGGAAATATACAAAAATAAAACATTTAAACGGCTTTAAACTTTTGACATTTAAACTTTAACCGAATAAAAGTTGAACACTTTGGTATAACTTAAATTATAACTTGATTTCATTGAAATATTTCAGACATACGAATACTGTGATTTTCGTACAGCTCATGCGTTGATTCTGAAAATTTCTAACTTTGACGTCGGATAAAGACTATTTATTGGTCCTCGAGTTCACGAGAAAGAGGAAAGGAACGACGAACTTCGTGACGTCTCGTGGGACTTAAGCCCCCTCCGGACCGGCAATTATTATAAAGTCAATTAAAACTTATTGAAGCAACGTGGGCCCATCTTAATTATTATTACCCACTCTCCATCTATTACTCCGTTTCGTACATATATGCGTTTACAGTCCTCCTACTTCCTCTCGGTCGCCGTCGCGGCTTTTCTACCACACGGACTTAGTAATTATACGTGTAATTGAGGCCTTTGCACAACGAAGGAATGTCAGCAGCAGCAGCAGCAGCAGCAGCAGCAGCAGCAGCTCGAAGGAGTAGCGAAAAGAGGACTGAAGAAACGGTACTGACTTGCGAGAGGTTCAAGTTTGTAAATATAAATCTATACACCACCGTATTAATATATACGTTTCAATATTCGTAGTAAGAACATTTACTCTCGAGTCAATGCACACAATATTCTTCGTCGAGTCGAAAAGAAAATTTATTGCGTTAAATCGTCACTGCGTAAAAGTAAATGTTGCGTACGTATAAACGAGTCCAAAAACTTCGGAACTCGATTCTATGGTCTGCGTCCAACGGTAGACTCGATAATCGCCAAAGTTTCCGTGGTAAGACGCGAGGCAAAATAAAACCAAGAGAGCAGAGACATATAATGATTTTGCGAAATTACCTCTTCGGATCGTCCTTGGCATCGAACCCGTCGATCTTTACGACGTTCGACTCGTCCCTCGGGCCCTTGGAGTAGCTGAACGATACCTGGAAACAAAAGAAAAGAAATATCGTTGTTTTAGAGCACGGAGAAAAAAATGTTTGCTGCACGATTCTTATGAGGGACGCTTTCGGACGTCGATCATGTTTTTCAAATTCAATTAATGCTGAATTATTTTTAAAATGACAGACTTTAAAAAATGTGCATCTTACATGTTTTATATATATTAAATAAGCTCGACGGTTTTGCTTAACGTACTATGCATAAATAAAGGTAAGACGAGAAAGACGATAAAAAAAGCGGCTGCTTTTCGATATAGAGAGTCAAATTTACTACACGGAATCTATAGATCGATGAGATCGATCAAGAATGGATATTATATAGCTCGGTTATTCCCTGGCGGTAAAACCATTACCACAGTATTTCGGACTTATTGATCCGCAGTAAAGATTACCATTTAGAAGCAGCAGGAATGGTGTTCGAATAATAGATCGTTAGATATAACGTATAACGGATGGTGAGATGCTTGTGATAGACGGATCACGATTTTACACGGCTCTTTCCTACGCTCTGTTCTACATACTCCACCGAACTGGTATGCTAGAATCGACGATACCGATACTATGAAATAGTCTTAAAAAAAATTACCTCCGAAACATAATCGACCATGGGGTCGGAGGTATTTTTCTTCGCATTCTTAAAGTCCATTTAATAACTGTCATGATCGTGCGCGACTGAGGGACGATGACCGTAACGTAACAGCGATTGTCTTTCATCAATATTCAAGGTGAATATAGGTATCATGGCCATTTTACAAACAAAAAAAACAATCAGGACGAGAATATACCCTGCTGTATTTAAAAAAAAGGCGAAAAAAGATATTTTTATTCCTTGAATTGGAACATTCGTAAATGTAGCTGTTGTAATCGTAGTATGTACTTTGTGAAATAGATTTTTGAGGTCGACAATTCCAATGGGAAATTCGTGTTGGTACGAATGTAGTTTACACATGTAGTGCGAGTCTGCTGTTTATCGTGTACGTTCGCATGACCTATGCAGATGTTATCATCACATAGCGGTGATAGTGACCGAACAGAGTGGGTATTAAACGACGAGGTGGAGATCATTGGCGAGCCCCGAGGGAACGTGGAGGATTTCTCGAAATATTTGAGCAACGGCAACAGCGAGCACGGGTGTCCCGTGTTTCTGCTCGTGAACAGAAACATCAATCTCTGGATGATCTATGCGCGATTATATAGCTCACCTGTAATGCTCGCTCCGTATCGAATTAAATGAGCTTGTCAAGAACCAAGTCTAGTACATATATATGTATATGGAGAGAGACGTGGTCATAAACGCTCGAATTCGTTCGCATCTATATTCAGTGGAATATTTGTCTTGCGAACACGTGCATGACCTATTTATAAAATATGCTTGTGCGAAACGATAGAACATAAAAGTATAAGAGAAAAAACTGTAAATTGAATCAAGTGGACGAAATGGGACAGTCTGAATTCAATAAATTTGTAAAAACAATATTTTACCTGTTCGTGGAAGGTGTCTTTGTTGAGAAACTTCATTGGTTCGAGATGAGAGTGAAACTGCTCGACGACCGTGAGCTGTTTCTTCAGTAGATGCTCGATTATGTAGCCCATCGTAACGTCGTCGGGTAATCTTATCCGATCACCTACAGTTATAAACTTTCCACCCCTGTAACCAAAAAAATTGAGCAAATTGTTAGTAGATGACGAGAATATCATCCCTCTTAAAAACACGGTGAGTCAACGAATAAAAAGGCGATCGGTACATTGTTTTATCCGTTTTATTGGCTATCAAATATTGATCCAAGCCAAGAATTATTTATTTCAACGGAGTATGTTTCTCGAAAAAATAAAAAAATTATGTTCTCCGCATAAAAAGTGCGTGTCTCCGATGTCTAAAATTGCACGCAAGATTGGCCCGGAGACAAGATCGCCAGATTACCACATAGCTACGAAATACCCGGGAATGCTGGTTATGACAAGCCGCTGCATCAACGGTGATACACCCTTTCGCGTGTCCCCGTCTCGTCTCGCGTAAGCTCGAGTTCGGGCTAATCGATATGAATAAATTGAGAATCTACCACGCGTGTAATATACGTCGTTGAATCTCAAAAAGAAGGATAACCAGAGGTAGTTCGCCATTCAATGGAACGCCTTGGTTTCGAACATGTAAATGAACGTCAGGTCCTTTCGCCGGCGGAATAATAATTCCATCTAAAGAAGAAGAAAAAAAAAATGGAAAAAAAAACGGCTTGCAACGAAGTGGCTGTGACATGAGAATCATCTCGAGGTCTTGCCACATTTTATTTGCGAGATAGGTTTTCAGCAACCGCGGTCGGACGTTGCTACACAAATATTGGCAAATAATGAATACGAAGTCGAAAGAAAAAGCGAATGGCAAATAAAGAGAAAAAGAAGCACGTGTAACACGAGTCTCTTCTTACGTCCATTCTTTTTTTTATAGGAGACGTGATTTTTCGCGGTGAGATTCCATGTCTATACGTATATGTAAGTAGGTATACGGGAAATGAAAACCTCGAGGGAGAGTTATATCGAACAGATTAGATCGAGAGTATAAGAACGAGAGTGAGAAGATGTGAATTGGATATGTCCTTCGCCAGGTGCGTCTACTATTACTAGCCGGAGTAATCATTCCGCGACCGGTTATCCATGAGTTTTCCATGTTAAATCGGATATCTCGAAAAAGTATCGAACGAATAAAAAATCTTTGAACAGTTGCCGGATCTCGAGATGTCAACATACGACGGTCGTATCGACCAATCGAATCGATAGAAATTAAAAAATCAGAGACAGGCTATCAGCACTTATTTGAGGCAAATCTATATTATTTTTATAGTCTTGGGTCTCGACGGTTGGTGGTTAATCTCGCAATCTGGCCAATTACGTATAGCACATGCGATTTGAAAGGTGTCCGTGTGAGTAAGGTCATTCCTATTCCATGGCGTATTTCCTAATTAAGTGTGGAATGCAAGGTGAATCGGCGATATGCGATAAGAGAAGAAGAAGAAGAAGAAGATTCTGTTTCGAGCTGTGGGTCCATCGAAGATGCCGACTTTAGCACCGAAGAGACGGCACCGTCGGATTTCCTACATATGGTAGAACCGCGCCGATGCATCGCCAAGCTATATGTACGAAATTAATTGATACAAGCGGTTGAAGGGGACAGAGAGATCGCGCGCATTCGGTGAATCTCGCCATTCACAGTCTTGGCGAATAAATATCCTGGAAATTCTATATATATGAGTGTATGTGCGTGTATAGGCAGACGTGTATATAATATAAACGGCTCGGCATTTGCTCGCGAAGTATGGACGAGGTGGTTCACATTGGAGGTTGGTGTGCGTCTGGCACGTTGGGTACCTCCTGGTAATAAATGCGAACGTGGTTGCTTTAACGACGCTCAAGCGGTTACCGATTTACTATCCCGAAAGCTGGCTCTCGCTCTGTCGTACGGACGAGATGCCCGCGAGTCTTTCCAGCGGCAACGGCACTGCCACACCGGGGAATACAAGTCCGATCAACGGCAGGTGTTTCGCGCGCTTACGGATACCGTATCTCGGCAGCAAACGAGCAGCTAACAGAAGCATCTCTAATGTACCAAGTATTTTAAATCGACGTCGATATCTATATGAAAACTGATTGAATAAAGTATTAATATTGATACGCGTCAAAATATATGAGACTTTTCTTTTATAAAAATGAATTTTGATTGATATATCGCATTGGAGTAGATGAAACGGTATTATAGCGATTATATCGGAACCGGGAAAGCCAAGAGTCGAAAGTCTCTCGTCATATCCTAGTTTTATATTTCTTTTCTTCATTTTCTTTGACAAGACGAATGCCGTACGGACGTATATGTCGTGAGAAAAATCGATCGTGCTTTCTCCGCACAGTGCGCCATCCGCTCTCCTGCGTTTCAACGTGACGCGTTTGTTATAGATATATAGCGTCCCGATCTCTTCTCCATCGTGCGTACGGAGTAGATCGTGAGAAAGACGGAACGAGGGAAAGAAAGATAAAAAGGAAAGAGCGAGAGATAGAAATACAAGCGAGACGAAACGGCGGAGAAGGGTGAACGAGAGAGGAAGAAGGGGCGCGAAAACGCTGTATCGAACGATTCGTGGACATAAATCGAGCCAATTAGAGGACCAACAGGTAGTCACAACTTTGAGAGCATCAGTCGACTGTGTGCGTCTCGCTTGGCTTGTGTTTATACGATACCACCCGTGTATATGCAGTTGGCTCGGACCAACGTCGTCCTGGACAACCCGGACAAATATCTTAAAGGCGTGCCGCCGCTCCTGGGATTTTTCAAGTATACACGGCAAACCACTTCGAAAGCGTTCAACTGCTACGATTTTACCGAATTAACGTAACGTGGAAAATTTATAAATCCGAAGAAAAAGAAGAATTCGTCTATACGAATAAGTTGGATAACTTATCATTTTGCAAAGAACGTCTCGATTTTTCTCCATTCGTTTATCGCAACGCTTTCGATGAACTATGAATACTTCGGGGTTACAACGACGCCCATTCGCTTGATATTCGTCAGTAGAATTTCCGTTCGGGCTTGACGGAGCGACTCTCCCTCGGGAGTATCGTTTAATTAACGACTATATCCATTAACGAGACGATTAATCGCGTCCCCGTGGACTCGCGGTGAACGAAACATCGTTACTTGTACCACTGTTGGTAAACGCGAAGTTGAGTCTCTATGGACTTCCTTGTAATCTCAATGGGCTGTCTCTCTCTCTCTCTCTCTCCGTCACGGATGAAATTCTACGGCAATCGCCGGAATGACAAGTGACACGGGGTACGGAGCTATCGGAAGGCCGATGGGACGTCGTTTCGAAGAGACGAGACCCGTCTCGAGTTCTCGTTTTATCATGGAATTGCTTCGATACGATTAGAATAATGTTGATTGTTTCACTAATCAAAGGCCTGACTCTATGAATATATACAGGTAAAAATAAATAATGCATAATCCAGATATAGATACTTGACTGTAGTCTATAATAATCCTTTCGTTGCTCGCGATAAATTAGACTCGAAAAAAATTCTGCCTTAAAAATAATCAAATTTCCTCGAAAGCAAGGAGAGGGTCAGTGACAAGCGGGTATAAAAGTTCTCGATAGGAGGCAAGTCCGCCAATAACGATGCGCTTCCAGAAATTGGAATGCTGACAAGAAGGATTGCTCTCGAGAGCCAACGTCGAACGGACTCGAGGATAAAGAGTGCGGGAAGGATCTTTGTCCTCCTTCCCTCCCGGGGTTTCCTTCCGTCCGCACGAAGAGAATAACGTCAAGAAATTTTCATCGTGCCAATTAGAGGACCATGGATAAGAAATAAATAGTCTAGTGCGCTTAATTAACATTTTCTGTTTCGATTGGGCCGTTGTGTCCTCGGCTCCTTTTCCTGCCTCGTTCGTTCTCGCATCCCGGTTTTCTCTCTCCCTCTCCGCCCGTGGGACGCACTCATTAGCAAATACCACAATCGGATTCTCGGTCTACCGCGCGACCATACACACAGGCGCGCGCGCACACACCCTTCTACACAGTTCGTCGTTGAATGTCGGTCCGTTGAAAATGGACGCATCCTCCGTTGACCAGTCAAATGGCCTCCCTCCCTCCCTCTCTCTCTCTCTCACCCTCTGTCCTCTCGCATCCACAAGCGGCCTTCCTGAGATCGTTTTAATTGGGCAGATTAGTACCGAAATCGCGCGTCTCCTCTACTCTCCGTTTTATGCGCAAACATCGGAAGACTTTCCAGTATGGCAGATTTCAGCCCTTCGCGCGCCTTGTCCTTTGCCGTTGTTTACAGAGAAACGGCGTAAGCCGTTTCTTCGCTCTCGCGCTACGCTTCTTCATTCTTAACCCTCGCAGCTTTTTTTTCTCAATCGTCCAAGGATCCAGGCTCGCGTTCTCTCGAATTCACCACCGATGGATCAGAGTCCGCAATAACGTTTATTCTTTTCCACCCGAGGCGATCCTCTTGTTCGATCGGGGCCGCTTGTGGAACGAGCGTGTTGCTCATCCATCGGTCGATTCCTCTTTCGGCTTTTCTAACACACGGACGAGGACGAGGAAGAGGAAGAGAGACGGGTCGGGAGAAGGGGCGAATGGGTCCCGAACGAACGGGGGAGAAAGAGCGGGAATATCGGTCTCGTTAAAATACCTTGCGACGAAATCGAAATTTCGGGGTTAAGTGGGTGAGAGACCGCTAGCTATCCTCGTCGTATACCAGCCGACGTCGACTCTTCTCTCTTCCCCCCTTTTTCTTACTACTTGCTCCCTTCGTCTTTTTATCCTTCTTTTCTTTCTCTCTTCCATCCCTCGTTGTACGTTGTATTTTGTCTCTCGAGCCCCTCTCCCTCCAAAAACTCTCGCCGACTTAACGAATTTCTTCGTCTTTCGTTCACCCGGGCTCTCTTCTCGATCTTTCCTCATCGGAGAATTCTTCCGTTTCAAAAGTAATGGCGAAGACAGTCCCTCCCCCTCCTCCTTCCCTCTTGCCTCAAGAAACCGACTTGATGTATCGCCAACAACGCGTACTACTCCTCGCGCGAACCTTCGGATCTACTCGTACTGACATCGACGCTCTCGCGCTTGGAATTCGAGGAATATTCTTCATTAAGGAGGGAAGAGAGTTACCGAGTATTCGGCTGTCATCCAGCTGGACATTCGTCACGATGATAAATTGCCCCTAGACTCGCCAGTTCGAAATAACCCGATCGGCCGATGAAGCGAACAAAGAGCTTCGTGTAGTTCGTCGTTACTATTCCAACTATTTAGTAACAAGTCCTCTCGTCGAACTTGCAAACTCGACTCCTTCCCTATAGTTTCGACATTATGCGTCATGTGGATTCGCGGTTCATCCCTCGCTACTGTTCGTATTGGAAAAAAAGTGAGAAGCAAAAGATTGGAGCCCCGAGGTCTCTTATCGATCGGCGATCTCGAGGCTTGCGAAGGGTGGGGATATGCAACGACGAGAAGAACGGATCGTAAGGAATCGATCGTCGATCTCATTGCTCCCTCCCTCCCACCCTCCCTCTCTCTCTCTGTTGGTACGAAACGGGTTGTACATACGAATATGGCGGCAATAAAACGAGACTGGCATCGGTAACAGGGAACACAAAGCGTGCTCCCGTCCCGCCACTCGAGTTCTTCGCGGCGCTCAATGGAATTGAGACGTTACGGACGCTCGGAAAACGGCGCCTGGGCTCGATGGTGCCGCCGACTTAGAGATCGAAAGAGCAATTGGATATACTCTACGGTTATACTCCGCCGTTCGACTTGCAAGCGAGCCGCCACTTTGCTCCGTACACACGGGCGAATGCTTTCTATCTCGTTACTCTCTTACATTTTTTTTCCACGACCTCACGATCAGATTTGTGTATCGTTATAATGGGACGATTTTTTCCTCATATACCATTTTATATTTTCCCTTCTCTTTTTCGAACGACATATTTTTCCGAAGGACGATGTATTCGCGGTAATCACGTATTTATATTCTCCTATGTTTATAAAGCTTATAATCGTATTTTACACACGACGAGTAGCGTGTTAACGACTTGTGTAGCGGAGAGACGGTAGGATTTCAAACAAGTCGAGATATAACACTGTTGTACCTATATACGATCGCTCTCCCGGACACCTTCGTCTCTCTTTTTCGACTCGAGACTTTGCCGCACCGGAGCACATATTTGTGTGCGTGCGTACGCGATACGAAAGATCCATAGATCACACGAGCGAGCCTTTCGTTTCTACGGCTCCCTCGCATTCGCCTCTTTCCTCGGACCTTAGGAATGCCCAAATTGGTTTTACGAGCCGCGAGCTCGTAAGATATGCATATATATGTAGAGAAGCGTGGCGTAATCAACGCGGAAAAAGAATCCAATTAGGCGCGACCAATAATCGAAAAAGACTTTGCATTATTTTTTTTTCTTCATTTTCGTGAAATGTTTTTTACCGATCTCAGCTCGAGGAATTCGAAGGTCTGCATCGATTAAATCGAGACTAGATATACCGGCCAGGATTTAACGTGGCCAAAAATACGAAATAATGAGGTAAAACGGGGTTCCATTGACATTACGGGTAACTTTGACAGTTTATGGGGCTATTTTAATAGAGCGCCAAAATACGGTACAATATTCGTTTCGTCCAAAAAGACTCTGTAGGGTCGTTTTGGGGATCGGAAATTACCCGCGGAACACGAATATCGCCATTTTATAATCTCGATATGTTGCAATTTACGTAAACATTCGATTTTTTCACCGCTGCGAGCACATTTAAACCGTATTTTGGTGCTCTGTTAAAGTAGCCCCAAAAACTTTCAAATTTACCCATAATGTCAATGTAACCCCATTTTACCGAATTATTTTGTATTTTTGGTCAGGTTAAATCCAAGAACGACAGAAAAAAAATTCTATGCATGTTTGACGTTGAACTTCTGGGGTTGAACGCTTATCGTGGGACTTAATACGCGATTGGCGATCGACGCCTTTCCTAAACGAACGATAAATTGTATAAAAGCGTTCGTACCGGATATTCCTCCGTTTCGTGCAACGAGGGACGGACGAGACTAACATCTTGACTCGGCGTGCGGTTGCTGGGAGACCGATCGTCGCACTCCAAAGAACCAATTCAAGAGGAAAGAACAAGAATAAAGAAACAATCGACGCTCGATAGTTACGCAAACTCTTCCTCTGGGAAATGGCAAGTTGGATCGGAGGACTGTACATAGCCACGACACGGCCACAAAAGGAAGAAAGGCGAGATGGGAAATCTCGATCGAGTTTGAATCGGCCTCGAATCGCAGGGTCTCGTGGTGGGCGGCTGACAGGATCTCCGCGAGATAATAAAGCGAGGGTGGATGGAAAAAGGAACGAAAACATTCCAGCCAAGCAAGCAGGCCTGACTTACAACCATCCGTATTTTTTCAAACGGAACGAGTATCAACGGTAAGTACATATTATAGAGATTATAGTCATCGTCGATAATGACAAAATTTTATAATAATGATTATCCTATAATACGCGATTATTATTGTAATTTTCAAATAACAATCTTCAAATTTCACCGACAATGGCTCGACCAAAGAGTGAAAAATGACGGAATATTAATTATCGTAATGAATTATTGTAATTTTGATCGTTAATCACAGTAATAATAATAGTAACTGTCCGAACTGACTGGACAAGAGGCGGAATGGTTAGAGAGCTTGGTAAATTGAATAATACGAGCAAGAGGGCCATCTTCTCGTCCGTTGGCGTTGACTCGAGTTTATTGAGAGCACAACGATCGGGGCCCACGAGAGACTCTCGAGTGACAGTCGACGTCTGCCCGTCCCGTTCTTGAATGGGAAAGCGATTCGATGCACTTGTCACCCGGCGAGACCATCGGGTCCCGTCGAGTGTTTCCTTGGCTCTCTTTTCTCTCATATCTCCTCTCCCGTTTCGAGTAGGTACACGACAAACTCAGTCGACATAATTAAATATAATTGTATATGGTTACGAGACTCGTATCAAAACAGCGAAATTGTCTATTTTTATCAATATTGTCGACTTCCGGGACACGACTTCCGTATGTTGTAGAAAAAAATCCCGCTATATTACGAATGAGATATCCTTACTCTTAGGTTTTCATATTTTCATCGGTAATGAGTTACAATTTATCATCATTTAGTATTAGCTACGTGAAATGTTACGATAAAGAAGGAGAGCAAAGATTGGATATAAGGATACATCCGCTATTGGAGGAAAGTGGTCTCGTTAACGATTTACCATGGCCATCGCACTCTAAATTATGATTGATGACGATTTAATTGATTAAATTGTACCAAGCAAAAGCATGATTATGCCTCATTTATTCTGCCATGATTTCAACTTTTCCAGAAAAAAAAACTTTGATTAATCTAATCGAATATCTCGACAATTTCCACTTTTTCGTACGATGAAAGAAATTTTCTTTTTAATTCGTGAGTTTCAAGAAAAGTAAGAAGAAAAGATTAAACGTGTGGAACGAGGACAAGAGAAAGAAGGTTGCAATGATAATGCAAGATGGGCGACGAATAGAAACAAGAGTGAATAGAGAGAGATAGAAGAAGAATGAAAGAAAGAGAAGACTTTTGTGATAGTAAGAAAGGAATTCGAGTCGAGGGAGCGAGGGGCGTATCTGATCTTTAAACAGTATTTTCACGGTATCTGATTTTCTCTTTCTGTCTCACTCGGGAGATACACTTGACCACCACCACCGACGTGACGCGCTCAATGCATTCAACCTGTTCTCTGCGGCTCTTGGCGAACGACTCTCGAGCTGCGCGTGTCATGCGTGACCGATCACGTCCGATAGCGTTGCAGAAGGAATAAAAACGAAATGAAAATAAAACGATATTGGAAGAAAAAGAAAGCGAGAAACTCTACTGGAGAAAAGATCTCGACCTTGGTTTGACGAGATCTGTTACAATGATTTTTAACGAATTTTTATAAAAATCACAACGATAAAGAAAAATTCAAATTTACCCAGCGACAGGAACCATTTTGAGGGCGAGTGCTCGGCTGATGCAGAATCCAGCACCTCCCGTTGCGAACCAAAATTTCACCTTCTGCTGCAACAAAAAAATAACGGTAATGTCAATATAAAAAAATCAAAGAAACATCGAACAAAAAAGCAATCACGTAACGTTCTTTCGCTAGATTGGGTTCATCGGCCAACTGACTTCTCAAAAGCTTTCTTCGATCGACCTAAAAATCCTTCGCGATAAATGCGCCGTAATAAAATCGCATAAATCGTCGACAGCAGCTTGTCCAAGATCGCACGATCACTTTTTGTCCTCGAGGTTTTCAAACGGAAAATACTGGTGAGTTGTGTATCGTAGACACGAAGGCGAGGTACTCACATATATATATACCGTGGCGATACGACGGCGAATGTTTTGCAATGCAGTAAGAACGATGCGATGCATGTCTTCGAGTTGTTGAAGCGAGAGCGTTTATCAAACTCGACGAATAAAGAGAGGTTCACCGCGGTAAAGAGTGTCAGAGAGCGGTGACCGGGGACGACTTCTCTACCAGTGCATAGACACGGGCGTTTCCGGGTCACCGTACACCATGCATACCACTAGACAACCGCAGAATATCCCGGCTGAATTATGAAAGGCTTAATTATGCGGAATCTTGTCATCCGATCACCTACGGGTCACCGTACCCCCAACTCTCGTTCCAATGGACGCGAGCTTTATGGAATCTCGTATATTTTTGTACGAACCATACGCCGGCACATGGATCAATGTTTGTTATCGATTGGACGTCCGAACGAACTTATGAAAATTGAACGAAGAAATATCGCTGTCATTCAGCAGATCGATTGACTCGCTTCCGCTTTGTAGATCTCCGTGCAATCGATATCGATCAAAGTAACATATAACTCGATCGTATCGATCGAGTCTACAAAAAAATAGACCAACGGCCACTTTAGGTTAAAACGAACAACATTGGAATAGAACAACTAGTAACAGGAACAGATTTGGTATCTAGAGAGGGGTTTGCTCGTCCGTTTCGTTTTAACGTTTCCGGTTCGCCACTGCAGAACGCATTCGGTCCCGAGCTCTCACTGACCTGGAAACGACAAGTAGCCGACTCGAGCATCGGTGAAAAAGCTAGCGTTCCGTTGAGTTGGGCCCGCCATTGGTGAATTATGGTCAGCTTGGTGGCTGTATCCGCGATAGCCAAGAACGATCCGGAGCTGCTTGGCTCTTGTCGGGTGCTCCGCGGCCATTAAGCCACACAGCTTCCTAGGAGCTAAACGGGCAAACGATAGGATCGTTTTGCCGGACGGCGAACTCGAGTGCCTGGCCGGAGCACCATCGGTTCTCGTGTGTGTGAGATTCTGCTGTGGCCGCTACTATAACCACGCCGGACTCGCCTCGCGATCATCCGTGTGTTGGCTACTCTCGCATAGCGATTCGACCGGGTGTGGTGAACGTAAGATATAAGCAGTTATCCCTACTTCACGAAACCATACGATTATTCGTACTCGTCCTTAGCTGTACTCTGACCCGAAAGCATTCCACGGGATGTGGTGCGGTGCTGTTGAAAAATATCTCAGTATGGAAGAGGGGCAAAGATCGTAATAGTAAAATGTCGGGACGGTTTAATAGTCGAGTTGGGGGCAATGTGCGGTATTACGATTAAAAGCACCGGCTAATTTTACTACCAACTATGAATTTTCGATTAAAAAATTTACCAAAAAAATATATACTTTTCCTCGTTCGTTTTTTCTGCACGATTTCGCCAGATATGTCGATGTTTTGTTCAAAAGTTGTTAAAAACGGGCGCATCGGTTAGGTGACCACGTAGGTACCAGAGACGATAATGCAGATGCAAAATACATTAGGTATACCGCAGCACGACTATCGCATAGCATAGAGAACCGCGCGCGCGGATTGACCAACCCATTCGGGCAGCACGCGGCCCTCCGGGACTATAAGCCCCTTGCGGAAACTGCACGAGAGCTCACCGCGAGCGCGTTACCGTTACGCGCGCACGCCAGGATAACGCTGTAGCTTATTACGATTCCGCGGCCCGGCGTGCACGCCTATATGCACTCGCGGGGTGTGCGGAGAAGCGATTGCGGGCGCGCGTCGACCCGGAGGGAGAGGGGAAATCTCGCGCACCGGTCACGATCGTATATGCTCTTTCTTTCTCTCTCTCTCTCTCTCTCTCTCTCTCTCTCTCTCTCTCTCTCTTCAGACATGAGAATTGTTACTACTGTATGGTCGCTAATGCGTTTATTAGAGAGAAAGAGATAAGCTCTGATATAACGTATGTGTCTACGTTATTTCGCAAAGAACGTAACGGCAATATGTTGTTTCTTTTACTCCGAGCAAAAACATTGAATGGCACTGTAAAATTTGAAATATTACGAAGATAAATTTAGTCACGGTTTATCGCTATTCGTTTTATGCCCGATAAAGTGATAAAATCCCGGCAAATAAAAAAATAGAGTTACAAAAGATTAAATTGCTCAACGATACTAATAATTATCGTTAATGGGTGAAATTAAACGAGATGGGATAATAATGTTAATTGGACTTAGCCAGAAGCTTGGGGAGCTTATCAAAGTGACTTTAGTCGTTTCCTATCGCATTTCATATCACCATCGTTACTAAAGTACGAGGATATCTCCTCGAATCTCATAAAAAACAATAACGAATGATGCTCGTGATAATAAATATTTCATTATCGTTTGCATAAAAATTCACGAAAATGTACGCGATCTGATAATAAATAATACAATAATCGTTTGTAAATTATTTCTCTGCATTATATTACAGATAGCGGGAGCTCCTCGTATATTCATAGATCTGACGTTAGATCGCGATATATATTTCAAGGTAGAGAGGACATAAAGTAGGGGGATGAATTTCGCGTGTATCGCAGTTATTATATTGCCAAAGGGACGAGAAGGAGGATGCGCACGCGGAGGAGAAGGGGTGGAAGAGGGTAGGGGGCAAGGCGAGGAGCAGCGCGAACGAGGTACGAGACGTCGTGGCGGGTTCCGCCTAGTCGAGTAACTCGATCGCCTTGTAAAGAGTCGACGGATAAAAGACAGAAAAGCGCGCGTAGCGAAGGGGAAAAGGACAAAAATCATGAATATAAGAAGCGAGCATAAGCAAGAGGAAAATATATAGACAGAGGAGACGAACGATGTAGTAGAACAAAAAAAATGAAAAAAAGGAGTAAGGAACGAGACGACGGCGACGACGACGACGACGACGACGACGACGACGACGACGACGCGAGAGCACCCACCGGACGGGGAATTCATATTAGATATACAAGTCGAGATAAAGATGAGAAAGGAGGGAGAGAGAGGAGGAGGAGGAGGAGGAGGGGAGAGAGAAGAGCGATATTATCAGAGAGGGCTTTCATGTGGTACGAGGAGATCCTCTCGCTCTCGGTCTTCGACCGAGAGAGCGAAAAAAGAGCACAGATCACGAAAGTGAACGAGCAAAGAGGAGTAGAGGGAGGGAGGGTTGAGCGCGCGCTCGAGAGAGATACCACCAGTATTATATAGAGTTCAAAAACAAGGGAGAAGGGCGAAAGAAGAGGCAGCGAGGGAAAAAGAGCGGATACGAATGTGCAAGGATAGAGGGAAGAGTGCGAACGAAGAGAAAGAGAGAGATAGAAAGGATGCATTTGAATAACGTAACGTCGTGTTGGCATCGCCAAGGAGGGAGAGTCACGAAGAAGAAGAAGAAGAAGAAGAAGAAGAAGAAGCCGCATGCGCTGCTTCTGCTTTGGCTTCTGCCCGGCGCTCTCCTTCCTTTGGCCCGCGCCGGATGGCGAGGGAAAGGGGGGGGGAGGGTTGCCCGGGGTCACACGCTACTTACTCTTATTGTTCGAGAAATACCGAGTTCCATCGCATGTACGACAAAGCAGAAACAATACCGAGAGGGAGTGCACCACCACGATTCCGCGCAGCCGTACATTCATACGTGTATATACGATTCACATACCGTCGAGAACTTTTTGCAAAAAGAGAAAATTACGAACGTAATAGAGCGGAAGATTCGTGCTAGCAGATTTTTTTGCTATTTGCAGGAGTGATCGAGCGACGATCGATTGAAAAATCAATAAAGGTAGAATGTTTGAGTATAATTTTGAAGAATAAATCTTTTTTTGAAAAAAAAAGTACCATTAACATCAGTTATTATTATATCGATGATAATAAATATTAATTTAATGTCTAGTTAATTGTGAGTAACTTAATCAGCGAGTTGAAATAGCTTAATCGTAAGTCATCGTGACAACGATGAAAAAAAAGATTTCACGCTCGTCAGCAAAGAGAAACTCATCGGTGACTATATTCAACGATAAAAATAAACGAAAAAAAAATCAGCAATGAAGAAGAAAAATAAGGGGGAAGGTTTGAATTTCTTTGAAGATTAGCCGCACCTGTCCCGGAATTATTGGTAGGTACTGGAAATAAATGAAGAACTCCCGCTGATGGAACGCGTTCTATACCGCGTTGTCTGTGTACACAGGCCGAACGTCGAGGCCGCCAACGGAAACGTTGATGCGATCACGCGCTTTTGCCTCGAGAGAAATGGACGAGAAAGACAGAGAGAGAGGGAGAGAGAGAGAGAGAGAGAGAGGCAATCAGTCAGTAATTTTAATTATCGCACGCGTATTTACGAGTGGTAATCGCGCTTCGATCTCTCAGCCACGTATCGGTCTCTCTCTTTCTTTCTCGCAATCTTTCGTATATCTCTCGAGGGATTCACGCAAACGGCCGCCATATAGTACTACACCTACAACGTATATACAACACTCTAATGTGCCATAGCCGAGAGATCTCCGGATTCGTTCGGTCTCTCTCGCTCTCGGTCTCGCTCTCGTACCGGCTAGCACATCGGATCGTGTTGAACGGTTTGCCAGGCTGGCCGGTAACGAAGAGCATCTATCCCGATCGAGACGCGAGATTGTAACCCCGTCTCTCTGACTAATTACATTCCTGACCCGGTGGGCTTCGCCGCCACTGCCTGTGTGTGCGAGATCAAACCCCCTACCCCCGATTTCTCGCGATATCCAATTACCTATATCTCCGATTGCGCTCGCGCCCTTGGACCCAAATAAAATCGATCATTTTCATTATTTCCAATATTTCCCTCGATCCTTCGCAATGAGAATCTCATCGCGTTGATCGATTTTCGATAATATTATTGATTTGACTACGCGATATTTCAATAATTAGACGAGGATCGTTTAAATTTTATCATTCTACGAGTGTCACATATCCATGAAAGGTATTGAAAAACGTACCGAACGATCGAATCCTTTTTTTCTACCCTAAAACTTTTCGGATTCAGTTTCAGTCGCGACTCGTAGAATAATCGAACGGGATCTTTCGATCGAAGAAGATAACAAGGTCGTGAATAGTAATGTCCCTCGATTTATGCTTACGATTTTCGACATCGTGATGAGAGTCAACGGTGACGAGAGTTTGAAGAAATCGAGCGAGCCGATCTCATCCCACGCCTCTTTCCCTCTTGAGAATTATCGACCGCATACAATCTGAACCTCGAGGTGGAGGCAAGTGAGTGGAGTACATTTATATATACGACACTTGTGCGACTGGAAGGTTGAAATGACTGGCGATAGGAAATATCCGATGGAGGGTGTGCATGGGTGGCTCGGTTCGTATATTAGGACTAATGAACAGATCGGAGCAGCTGATAACTCTCTATTCTCTCTCTCTCTCTCTCCCCCTCTCCCTCTCTGTCCGCCAGCAACCGTGTCCTTGTTACAGATACCGGCAGAGGACTCACACTTCTTCCCTTCCTCAGGTCGAACGGATCGCGCGTACGCGCATTCTTTTCAACCGGTCGTGATCGCGAGTACCAACACCTGTCTCGTATATCCTATTGTTCCGTAAATTTACGATATAGCCTACATTCTTTCGAGATTTTTGAATCATCGGACGCTCCGATCGTTATCGACGGATATCCTTAATGAAAGTTCTCAAACGTTGATACGAAATATCAAGCTCGAACGCTATCGAACCATGCAACAGGCGCCAAATTGTTTTTAAACATTTTATTTTTGTCCACGAATGAATGAATAAATTGAAAGGGAGAAATGTTATCGATCTGACAATAACTCGTCCGATCAACGTTAACTGTTATACCGTTAAAAGAGACATTGGAATTGGCTTCGTAAAGGCTTGGTAACCATCTTTCTATAACGAGGATCGTGACTTCCGCGATAAGTCGAGAGCCACACCGTCATTGTTACAGCGATCCTGTATCTAAGAGGATGCGCTTGCAGTAAGTGCACCGCAAATGTTCCAGAACACGTTTATATTGGCTTAACTGGTTCGACGTGCCCATTGCCTGCACACACGATATCAATATTTTTCTTTATCGTTCCCATGACTCGAGACCAGCCTATGTTTCCTCCTAACCGTTCCTTCACGAATAATTTTCACACATATTCTCAAATAATTCGCGAAATAAATACCCTTAGAAAAAAAAAGTTGTCGCGCGTTTATCGTCTACTCGATTGTTGACGAATCTTTTATACGACCGGTAGATAATCGTATTTGAAAAAGAGTTCGATAATTGGGACAGCGTGAATCGTGACGAGAGTCGGACAGATACGAAAGTAAATGTCTGGGAGATTTTTCTTGATGTCGAGTGGGCGCATTAATTTGAAAACAAACGATCCAATTATACGGTTACACGAGTGCGTGCTCGAGATCACTCGTTCACTTTGGGCCTTGGAGAAGAGGTACCTGTTGAGCTTATACTTATGTGTATGTATATACTAAAGCGTGTGTATAGAAAGCGTTCCCCACGCGACGCTGTGGGGAACGTTGCGAGACGTTGACGGAGACGAGAGCCTCCGCGAGTATGCGACCGGAGGAGGACGACGAACGCACTCTTGGCCCGATAAATTGGAGTGCCGCAGAGTCGCCTTGTTTATGCAACGACTTATAGTTCTCTCGATTCGTTCACTCGATGTATAGACGTGTGTACGTATACGGGTGTATGGGCATGGGGGGGGGAGGAGAACGTCGACGGCAAAGAGGCAAACGAGACGCTCGAGAGGCTCAGGACCACCGAACGACGGTATAAATTTCCAGCTGAGGAAATGAACGGCGATGCACTTGTCTCGGTCGTTGTCCGTTGTCGCTGTACTTAGTTGTCGTTGGTCGTGTCGTTGTCGTCGGTCGGAACGTCAGCGGTCCACCGCAGAAGCTAGACACGCGAGGGAGAGATTCGCTCGCCGCGCGCATGCTCGCTGCCACTTTGCCACAGTTTGCCCGATCACCGTCGTCGGCTTCTCCACGCTCGCTCGCTCTCTCTCTCTCTCTCACCCTCTCGCTCGCTATCACTCTTGCGTTTCGATCGCGAAACCTCTTTTCAAGACGAGCGGCAACGACAAGAGGCGACAGGGCCACGTGTTCGAAACGAAGCTCTCCATGCAAACGACGCGCGGATCGCGGCGCGAGTACCTAACCGGGCTACGCGGCACCAGTACACGACGTAAGAACGCTCCAAATGGAAGGGTGACCGAGGGAAAGGGGCACTCGCGATGCAAGCCTTTTCATGTAAATATACGACTGGCGGTCGGAGAAATTAATCTTCGAAAGCTCATAAAACTACTTGGAAATTCCAATGTCGGGCTTTATCTTAAAAATCTTTCACTTGCAATCTTTCACTTAAACAATACAAAATAAACAAATTAATGTAGGGTAGAGCCAGCAAAGAGTACGCACTTTATAAACTTTTATTTCTGGACCAATCAACTTTGATAATAGACTTTATATTTCTTATTGAAATCAATCTTTAGCCATTTAGGAATATTGTTATAAATATAAATCTTATGTAACAAGGTCAAAAAATATAAAAAAGTCTTAAACTTAGAATTTGCACCGTGCGCACTCTTAGGGTGTTGTGTGGCAAAGAGTGCACAGTGAGAACTTATCATATAAAATAAGAGTGCACATGAGTGCGGAGTGAGATCATCAGCCGTGGCAATGATCACGAGTGAAGGCCCCAAATCCGACGTAGTCTGTGCACTCATCATGCCACCAGGCTTCACACTTATGGCACTGGATCCAATCTTCTTGCGGCGGTTTAACATAAACTTCCAGGCAAATAGGACATCTTATTACTTCTCGACCTGTACTTGTACTCAACAATTGTGGCGTATTTCTAGAAGTATTATTCGTTTTATTTCTCTTATTTGTTCATACAAGCTAAGAATACGCGTGCGCACTCTTTGGGTGCGTACTCTTACCAGATACGGGTTTTTAAGTTTATGGTTACTATAATTTTCACCACAAGTCAAATGGCGACATAACATCTCGATGAAATCCAAATTGGAAACACAAATATCGAGTACAATAACATTTGTTGGGTACAAATTAATCGCACACCTTATAAAACGTGTTTAAAATAGTTAAAAAATAAGATCAAATACATCGAAAATCTATTATTAGGCATAAAATTGTAAATACATACCGTAACGAAGCGAATTGTTGTCTAAAACCATGAAATGACAAATTCTACCGATACGTTAGGCGATGTTACCAATGCAAGAAAAAATAAAACTATTGAAAGCATTGCGTACTCTTTGGTCGCGCGCACTCCTTGCTGGCTCTACCCTATACGTTAATTTTAACTCACGAAAAATTAGCGTTCTTTTAATTCGTCGACGAACAATAACCAATTTTCTTTTAATTCGAATAATACACCGACGTGTACGAGAAAATACAATTTATCATCGACTAATGCGCGTCGAATTGAGTTTGCAACAAAAAGTTGAAATTCTCGGTCGTTTTAAACTTTCATCAGTCGGAGCATCGTAACTAGAATGTTGCTCATGGGATTGGTAGTTACGCTCGTGGTGCATTTCGCCGAGATTATGCGGCAAAGGTTTTGCGGTGGGCCGGATGCAAGGGGCAAAACAAAGATGGCGCTGCAGTGATACGAGAGGAGAAAACACGTTGGGAGGCAAAAGGCGAGCGGCGAAGTAGTAAAGTTGGTACAAATGGAAGAAATAAAAATGGCGAACGAGGCGAAGGAAACGGAGGGGGGGGGCTATAATAATATCGAAATAATGGAGGTAGCGTACGTGGTGGATACGGATGATACGGTGAACGCGAGTAGTCACTATACGACTCTAGTAGGTACCTACGTACACGCCAAGTCTTGAACTTGCGTTGAAACGATGCCGACGAGGACGAAATGGATATCCATCGGAATGTTCTCTCTCTCTCTCCCTCTCTCTCTCTTTCCTCTTTATTTTAGCTACCAGAGGGCCTAGATAGACCCGATGGCGAGTTCGAGGTCGTCATGGGTCATGAACGCGTCTCCTTCGCTTCCTTTTCGTCGCTCGTACGCCTCGCCGTGTCCTTTGCCACACACAAACCCGCTCCCTCCCTTGTACCCGCCGTGCCTCTTTCTTCCACGACTTTTCTCCCTCCACCGTGAAATACTCTCATCCTTCCCGTGTTTTTACCAACACTTTGTATCGTAACCTCGTCCGAGACGAGACGTCCTTTCTTCGTTTTGTATTTTCGTTCCGTCTTGTTTTCTCTCCCTCTCTCTTTCCCCCTGATGTAGCGTCCGGGACACGGACACGCAAGAGTGCTTTCCTCAGTCTCGATTCTCTATTGTTTTTTTTTTTCTTCGACCTTTTTGCTTTTTCCACGTGTAGAACTATCATCTAGTCTACAGGCTTAGAACGAGAAGCTTAACATCGAAGATAAGCGGACGCTAGATAAAGAATTTATCCGATCGATCCTACGGCGCTCGGTCGTGTCAAAGATAAGCCGCTATTTGAGTCTGTGAAATAATTCGACATTTGGAAATATCGAAATATCTCTAATCATGGCAAATTTGAATTAATCGATGGATCATCGATTATTAACATTAACGTTCAATTAACACTGATACACAGACGAGAATTAAAACTGGACGACTTTGATCGAATTAAACGATAAGAAATTTATTCGACCGGAATGATCTCGTTAAATGGAGAAAATGGTATAATTTATTTTATTTTCTTAATCGCACTCGTACATCGGCGTTAAATGTTCGTCGACATTCTCATGCCGGTATATAAGTCGTACATGGTCCCGCAAGAGTGCTTTCTTCCTTCGTTATCCTTCTTCGTCCAGTTCCTCTCTATCTCTCCGTGCTATAACGATCTTGAAATCGACCACTCGGATAAGTTTGAGATAAGAAACGAGAGAATCGGTAAAGGACGAATGCATTAGTGCTGTTATACGCTCCACGAACCAAATGCATCCTGAATAGATAATAACTTTTCGCTCTAACGTTACCCGCGAAGAAGAATGTAAAATATTTGTTGCTGCGATAACTTAAATATTAAGACGAAACTGTGCGCATAATAACGAGTGTTAAATCTCCCGAGCAAAAATTACGTACTCGCTCGAATAACGAAATAGCTGTATAATTACGCGCGTGAATAATTTCAAGTAGCCCGTTTGGTCGAACAACTTTTCGACGCGTTACCGGTTTTACTCCATTATCGGCCAAACTCGAAAAATAATGTGACGAAAATTGGGAGTAATCACGAAAGAGAATTTCCAACTTGTTATGTCCCGACACAAAGACGCTTTGAAAAACACCAGAGAGTACGATGTTTGAGATTAAAAATTAAAACAAAAGAAAAATTTAATGGCGTATCGCACCGCAGCGCGAAAATTCGTACGCGCGGCTAAACCCGCTGTATTATAAAGCACAGCTGTAAGTATGCCCATAAATTTATAAGTATACGTTCGCAGAGTGCAAACTCTTCTAACGCGGAAAGTTTTGGTGCCGACAGACGGACGGGCGGACGACGTTACGTTCCCGTTGGTACACAGAAGAAACGAGTGTCGGTTAATCGATCGAAGGTGATTAGCCGGGGAGGGAGACAGAGGGAGAAAGAACTATAGCCTTCCCTTATAACGACGGAATACTTCAACCCTCGGTATAAAACGTACCAAGATAAAAACAATACGATAAATATCATTGCGTATCAATGTTTATATATATATAGACATTCTTACGTATATAACAGTACAACGATCGTGAACATCGAAACACGCGATCCCATAATCACCGTACGTGATCGGCAAGCGACAAACGCGAGCGTGTCCCTTCGTATCTACCGGACGGTAAAGAAATTGATTGCGACGTGTCGGAAGAAAGACCGTTGGAGCTGCCAAAGAAAAATCCTCGATCGTTCCGAGAGGATCATTATTGAGATATAGCCGACTTTTATATGTCTATCTACCTTTGATCTCGAGACTATCGTCAACTACGAGGGACCTCGAGCCGAAATATCAAACGCAGTGGATATCGGCGTTGTAAATCATTGATTAAAAAAGAAATCCTCATAAAAGTGACTCGTCGGTCGACGAATCTAATCTTTATGCCATTTTCTTAAACGTTCTATACGTATGGAATAAACTGATGGGACGGATTAAAAATATTTAGTAATACGATCTTTCAAGAAAAAAAATCGTTTGACCATTTTTAATGATAATTATTTATTTCGGGTGTTAATTAAACTTGAAATAAATATCATAATAAAAAAAACATTGAAGTAACGATGAATTATTTTATTATTATCGTTGTTATTGTTATACGAGCACTGAAATGTTCATCAGAGCTCTCGAAGCAAAACTCGTTAGGATAAAAGAAGCGAATAAAAAAAATCATTAAAAGAGAGAGAAAAAACGACGAATCTCGAGAGGACCGAAAGAAGCTTTGGATTATCTCTCCTGGAAGAGTCGATCGCTACGGTTAATTCGATATTTGTTTTAACGATCTGGCTGGTCGAGTTAGCGTGCCCGATAAGCTCGTCCTTGTATATATGTATGTTTGTGACGGAGAGAGAGAGAGAGAGAGCTCTAACGTTGCGATTGCGCAATCGAGGATTTTTAATGAAACTCGAAACTCTTCTTGAATCTCTCGGATAGCCAGCTGGCCCCGTGAGGAGGCAATGGGGGCTGGTGATCCTTGTAACTCTTTTGTTTACGATGGCCATGAATTTCAAAGGGGCAGGCGAGAGCCACACCAGAGGGAGAGAGAAAAAGGGCAATGCCAGACAAAATTACGCGGCTCGCCACGCTGCGTATTCGGCGCGAACGCTCTTTCGCCACCCGTTTAATTATCTTGGCGCAATTAGCCCTCGCGCCTTCTCTCCACCGTACCTTTTTCTTAGAAATACAGCGAGTCAAGTGCATACGTATATAGGGGAGGAGGAGAATGCAGATGCGCGGATATAGCCGATGCTCGAGGATTCCGAGACAATTTTCAGTCTTACCGGGGGATTATTTTCTCCCCGTCTTATTTTTCTCATTCTGCCGGTTGCCGAACGAGGCGAGAAGCTTATACGTATCCGAAGATCTCATCCTTCGTTTTCTTCCTTCGACTAAAATAGACCAATCTTTCAAATTCCAAGATGCATAATTCGCCCTGGAAAATATTAGGTATAAAAATCAATGAAAACTTTACGAGAAAATAACGAATTGAAAATAAATAAAAATAAATGCATGACCGAAAGTTCATCAAAGGGTAGCAATTTTTAAATCCTGCTTTCAATTTAATTCCCGTTTTTCCCGGCAAAAACTTATTCGAAAGACACGATATCAATATCTTGATGAGTATTTACTCACTAATGAGTGTAAAAACATCTCAATGCAAGCCAGTGGAAAAGCCATGCTAATCAATCTTCCTCGAGTTAGACACGATTTAATTAAGGAGACTCTTATGGCGGTTAGCGCAGGGCTGTCCTCGCTCGACTCGAAAAAGGCGGCGTGACGGCGCGGCCATTTATATATATCGCGAGCTGGAACCGATTGACGCGCAGGGGAACGAATAGATGGGGCGTTTTTGCTTTTAATTAAATTCGTCACGGATGAGCGAAAGCGAGAAAGAGAGAGAGAGAATCGGTGCAAAGTCCGCGTTCTCACACTCACTCATCTCTCTGCCTGGAAATTGCTCTTTTCTACGTATATACTATATATACAATAAATATCTATATATTTATAAGTAGAGAGGGAAGATTTCCGGGCGTTTGGATCTTAAACGGTCCCTGCAAGGGCGTCGTTCCGGACTTGGCCGGCACTTGGCGGTCGTTCGGTAAAGAGTAGAATACGAGAGAGAGAGAGAGAGAGAGAGAGAGAGACAGGAAGGAGGAAACGTCCCTGTCGGATGGTAGCACGAGGCACACCTCCGTTAATAAGAACGAGAACGCGGCTGCTAATGCGAACCTATGTATTTGTATATATATATTTAGCATGGTATATGGTATATGGTGAACTTATACATACATTTAAATATAGAAGGTAATATCTTGGCCGAGAAAGATGCTGAACGCGCATTTTACTCCTTTATTTTCATTCTTCGTCTCTCCTTCGTACCCTCGCGCATTATCCTCTCGTTTCTTATTTACGTATATATATTCTCTTACCCCACGCCTCTTCCTCCCCGGCTCCAATTTATTCTCTTTTGCTCTCTTTTCATCTTTTACCGTTAATATTTCGAGCTCGCGCGCGGTTTTCGTTCGACACCTTTTTTCATATATTATCAAAGTGTCGGGTTTGAATTTTCACCGACTTTTCTATTTCTTTGATCTTTGTACCATTTCTTCGACTTTGTCTTTTTTTTTTCTATCCAACGCAGAAGATTTTTCAATTGAAAAGCCTCTCGAAATTCTTGCGCGTATTCGCCCATCTCGAACTCTCTTCTCGGGGTATACGAAGGCTTCTTCTCTCTTTTCGTCTCTCGCTTTCTCTTTCGACAGAAAATAATTGCTCCGTTCCGCTGGATCCTCGCAATTACTCGGGGCACGGATCAGCCCCGTATAGTTCGCGATGGATTTGCAGACGCTATTATTCGCACACACGATCGGTATAAGTAGGTGTGCCCCGTGTACGTGAGAAGGTGAAAAAGAGGAGAGAGATAGAAGAAGAAGAAGAAGTGGACGAAGAAAAAGATGAAGAAGAAGAAGAAGAAGAAGAAAGCATACACGCTCGAAGGAGAGAAGGCTCTTCCGATATAACTCGGGGCATGATGCATGGTTATTACGGGCTGGACGCGATCGATTCCGCGGCGTTCTCGCGACCGCGAAACCGTAGCAAAGGGGCATCAGCGGCAGCAGCAGCAGCAGCAGCAGCAGCAGGAGCAGCAGCATCAGCATCAGCAGCGACAGCAGCGTAGCGGAGGAGATGAGCACACGCGAAAGCGACGATGACGATGAGGAGTTGCTTTCTCTCTCTTTCTTTCCGCACATCGGGTTACGCCCGTAGAAAATCTCTCGCCGGTCTCTCGAGACGGGTATAACGTCAAATTACATAGAGGAGATAAAATAAGAGAACGAGGAGCGGGAGAGAAAAGTGGAGAGAGATGAGCATCGTGAGTAGGTAATAAGGATAAAATAAAATCGCAATGAGGATCGGCGAAAGACCTTAAAAAAGAAAAGGAAATAAAAAGGAACGAGCAACCGCTAGATGACCGCGTGAAAATAATTTCCTCGGTCACCGGCGTTCGATATCCAATGGCTTGTAATTCGTGGATATCGGTCACCACCGTGTCTGGAATTTAGTCTCGAAAAAAGGTCGCGACTTATTGACATTTTATATTCGACGAAAAGATTCATAAAAATTCCATTGAATCGAAAATAATAACGGATCAAATGTTAAAAATAGAAATCCCGGTTGAAATGTGCAATAAATTCCACGAATAAGCAAATGACGATCGAACAAACGGAAAAAAGTCATGAAATCGGGAAAAATTTCATATTTGCAAACGTAAAAAGAAAATGAAAAATAGAAACAAACGATATTCGTATAGATACCAGAGAATGTTGAATTAATCGAGATAAATAAAGATTCTGCGAGGAAAAGATTGCCTCGAGGAAAATAAAAGACGAGGGAGGGGGAAGCGCGAGAAAGAGCGCGCGGAATGCGCGACATGTGGCGCACATCCGCGTCTATCTATATATAGGTACGTATAATGCATACGCATGTGTAGGTATACATGTATTAAATGACCGAGAGTATCTTTTCCTCGTGAACATTTTGCCTCTTTTATGCTGCTCTGCTGCAAGTGCGATTTTCTGTAGCGGACTTGGAGAGAAATGTGGAGGAATTAAGGTGTGGTACGAAGATCTCTCTGGAGTACCGTGTGCGGAGGAGCAGACGACGACGACGACGACGACGACGACGAGGACGACGACGAGGACGTCGACGGTGAGGACGACAACGCGGAATCCCTTAGGAATTGTATCGGATAAGCTGCTGGTGCTACTGCTGTTGCCGCTGCGACTGCTGTAGCATCAGCGAGAAACTGCTGGAGGCCTCCATACGGATTCGAGGACGAGTATTACGAGATCCCTTGCAGCGGCAAGGGTTGTTACGTTGCTCGAAAAACCGGAGATTACATACTGCACGATGTGTCCTACATACATACATACATACATACATACTCATATATATGTGGACATATATATACTCGCGTATATTTCAAGATGCTACCGGGCTTCTCGGAATACACGATATACGTATTTGCATGGGGCGTTTCGTGCCAACTCGTCCATACTCCTCTTACATTTGGTCCATGTTTAGAAAAGTATTTTACACGCTTTAAGCAATTTTGATAACTCGTTGATTCAAAAAAATTAGAGTGATATTTATTTAATGACGTTGATAAGAAAGAAACAAAACGATTCATCGTTACTTCGTCTAGTTTACACGGTATGTTCCATAGAAATATATGTTTATATCAGCTATATACGTGTACGAAGATCCTCGAAGACCGTGAATCCCCCTGGACATCCTCCGAACCCGTTACTCGCCCTTCCCGTTCACTCTACTATTATATTGGATAGGCTCGAGCTCCCACAAGTCCACCCTGTCACGTTGTAACGAATTTACTTTTCGATCTTCGTCCAATTCCGAAGCAATGTTTGCAAATAAATCTGCCTATGCATAAACTTGTAACGTATGGTTTTAATTTATTTCGTAAAATGAAAGAAATACAATTAATCATTTGAACAAAATATTTCCATGCTCATAAATTCAATTCCCATTCCGTTTAAAATGATCGATATAATACGCGCGCATCTAATATAATATGGCTATTAAAAAATTCTTTCGTTCTATTATAGAAACACATCGACGCAGATCCGTGTCGAGAGTGCGAAATCTCATATCGCATTAGTGTTTAGGATGCAAATATCTCGTGCCCCGAGGGCGAGAGAAGTCTCTCAATTAAACTCCTCGAAGCGTCCGATAATTATCGAGACCCTGTCCTCCTCCTCCTCCTCTCTCTCTCTCTTCGTCTCCGTTGTTTTCGAACTACTCCGAGCTCCACCTATACCGAGTTCGATATATCGTTTTAATAAAACGTCTCATATTTCACGAGACTCCCGGCCAGGCGCCTCTCTCTCTCTCTCTCTCTCTCTCTCGCTCTCTCTCTCTCTCACCTTTCCATATCTTTCACCCTCGCTATAATATAGTTTTTCTCTCTCCCTCGTTCTCTCGTTCTCGCACTCTTTCTACCTCCGTTTCGTTCCTCTCGTGCATGATTAATATCAGCACTGGTGAGCCGCCAGTTTGCGGCCTTCCCGTCGTGATTCCTACATACATACGCGTATATATACATATATATATGTCGTACGCGACCGTGCAAGTGACCACCTACGGTTCTTCATCTTTCTTATTCTTATTACTCGCCCATAGTTTTATTCTCCCCCCCCCCCTCAACCCGGCTTTCTCTCTCTTTCTCTCGTTGTACAATTTCTATCTTTCTTCGTCTCGTTATTGCAGAACTCTGTGTTCCGTTCGCCAATGAGAAAAGAGGAGAGATAAAAAATTGTACGATGATAAGTAGCAGTTACGTTCTTAAACGTCCCGAGGGCTAAATGTACACACGAGGAGTGGTCAAAAACGTGTTATTGCCCCACTTTTATATTCTTATCCTCGCGCTCTCTCTCTCTCTCTCTCTCTCTCTCTCTCTCTCTCTCTTTAGTGTACAATTTTTTAACGAGCCGAGATACGAGCTTCCGATTGCAAACGATACGTATACGAACCGTACGAAAAAGATCGATGCTATCGAAAATTCGTTAGCGAGTCACCCGTCGTAACCGAGCAAATTTATGCGCGTCGATCAAACGAGGATAGAACGCGTGACTCGATTCATTAATAAAGTCATAAATTACAAGGACGAGGTCGAGTCGATTATTAATAGATGTTATTTTAAAGCCAAGGTTATAACATACGTCGTCCAACAATTTAAACAAATCATATCGTTAATAGTGCTTATATTTGCATAAATAAATTTGCAAAATTTCATACGAACCCCGAGCCATCTACAAAAAAAAAGCAAAAACTCGAAACTAACTGAGGAAATGAAGATGCTGAAATAAAAAAAACGTTCCCACATCAGACTTTCTTGATAAAATCGTTTGTTATCTAATTGATCGATCATCCTCTTTTTCATTTAGCCTCTTATATCTGCAATTCAACGTTACATCGACAACTCGAGGTACGCACGTATCTGGCATATCAATAGCGTTTTTTCAGCGTCAAGAAAACGCTAGCAATAAACTTACACGTCCCAGTTTCCCAAGCTTATATATGAACTGATTCTACGTATATATATATATATGTGTGTGTGTCTGTTCGACAAGAAGCGTCGATATAGTCGGAGAATCGTCGTCTCTCGAGTGCGGCATTAACATTAAACCGTGAGTAGAGTTACCCTCGTAAGTAACGTAAGCGTGTCGTACAGTTACCAGTCGTCGCCACCGCTCGACGTACAAAACGTAGCGTCGTGTCGTTTTCTTTTTTTTTTCATATTACCCAACGTCAATCACGAGACACGAGACAAGGAGAGAAGGTCCATACGACATGTCAACGACTGCTGCTGTTGTATCGATCTTTCATTTGCCATCGTTTATGTTCTCGTTGCACGTTCTCTTTTTCTCTTATTCATCTCGCGCTATCGCATTAATTCGTTTCTCCTCGCTATCTCTAGCTTCGATGATAAGATTTGATTTTTTTTTCTTTCCGACAACGAAGTAGACAGTGGCGTCTTTGTGGTCGGGTTTTGATTTGTGTTCTTGTTCTTTTTCTCTACTTTGAAAGCGACGATTATACGTACGTATAGAGCAATATCGTGAAAATAGGTTGGCGCGAAAACCGATTAAAATACGCCTCGCCTCCGTTACGGTGGCTAATATATAGTTGGCCGATCACGCGAACCCGCAATTTAACATTTTGCTCGCGATTTCTCGCGAGTTTTCTACCTAACAACGACGAATTGTCTATATAATTCGTAGGTAGTTTTGGCGTTTTCACGATCGAACGCAAGGAATATAGCGACTAATAATGCAGTGCGAAAGTCGGATGGGGGCGCCACCTTCCTATCTAGCTCGTTGCAGCTTGCAACACTTGGATAATGTTGCATCGATTATGAAATCGTTAGTAGATACGCCGTTTCGATGATTTTATTAACCTCGACGTATTTTCGATTTTCCATTCGAGCGGTTAAAAACCTTTGGCTTCTTTTTCTTTTTATATCTTTAAGCGTATAATTTTGTAGCTGCAAAACACATTGTTAATTGATGATCGATCTAAATCCCTCGCCCTTCGACACGTTATAAACGATCGTAAAAAAGAACGGGAGTTTTTCGTTACTTTCCGCCAAGAACCAAGAACTCGAGGTGTGTTATTAACCTGATTGCTTCGATACGGTAGGTACCTCTATACTATATCGGGCGTGCAAAAAGAATTCGCCGAGGGAGTGAGAGAGACCGAGAGAGGATTCGTATTTTTAATGCCCTCGACCACGTGCTCGGCGAGCCAAAGATAAAATGAACTTTTGTATGATTACACTCGTGCGGATTATTGCCGGCATGAACATTAATACTAGTAACGAGTTCCTGGTTTACGGTTCATCGGCAGGTTATCCCGCTGCGATCGGTCTACAGAGGAGAGAGAATCGGTGAGAGAGTCCGAGAGAGAGAGAGAGGGATGAAAAGAGCGAGACAGAGCTAAATGACCACGTCCGAGGAACGCGAGACTTCACCGTGGACTGGACAGGGCTCGCAACAGTCGGTCCACACGGATTTCGTTCACTAGTACGTGTGTGTGTGTGTGTGTGTGTGTGTGTGTGTGTGTGTGTGTGTGTGTGTGTGTGTGTGTGTGTGTGTGTGTGTGTGTGGGTGTGTATCCTCGTACAATCAAACTCGGGGCACACTCTCTTTTACCACCGGGGGCCTTTCACCCGAGGCGTGGTGCAATATGCTCTATCCTCACCGGCGCAATTACGACCAGCACGACGCCCGTCTTGTCTCTTATATATGTATGTAGGTACATATCGTAAACTCGGACAAACAGAAGAATTGTACAATAGTATAATTTCATTCTGGAATAAATTCTCGAGCGAAGCCAGCGAAATAATAAATAATAATAAATAAATATTCCGTCGAAAAAATAAGCTAGAATTAATACGTGAATGAAATTAATTGAATCACTTGGATAATGAAGATTTTATAAGATTGGCCGACGGTAGGAAAATTTGAAAAAAAAATGAATCGAGTGCGTGCGAAAGAGATAGAAAAATATTCATAATTAGATGGAAAAAATTGTTCGAAACGAGAGGAGGAATTAATAGAATATATTCGTTAAAGAATATACGGACTGACGATAAACGCGGAGATATATGGAGCTTTTGTTTCTGCCTCTTTAGGATTATTAATTATCTCTCGCTGACTGTCTCGTCGAGCTTTTCACCATTCCCAGGGACGGTCCCACGCCCGGAGCACCGTATCCGAGACCAACACCAGCGGGAGAAGCATATAGAGAGCTTTTTTTCCCCCCGGGTAACCAGAGAGAGAGGGGGAGAGGGAGAGAGAGAGAGAGACAGCAGAGAGAGAGAGAGAGAGATGCCAACATCCGCGCACCGCCACGTCCGGCTAAACTAATGCGATTCTGAAATCGGTCCGACCTTAATTCCACCCTGCTGAGACTCGACTTTTACCCGAACACGAGAGAGGGAGAAAGAGAAAAGAGATAAAGCAACGGTCCACGTCTGGCGCACGCGAGAGATAATCGTCGCATTAATTTTCATTACGAAAAACACTTTTTTTTCCTCCTTCTTTTTCTTCTTCTACTATTCCCTCTCCGCTTTTTGCCATCGGTGATATTATATTTCCGTATTTCTGCCAGATTCCTTGAGACATAATTTAAGCTTGAGGAAAAGGGGATAATGGTCGTCGGAGATCAAGCCATTTAAAAAAAAACATTCAAAAAATAAATTCAAACGTTACAGTTTGAAAGAAATTAAATTTAACCCCTCCCATAAAAATCGCTTTTTTCCATTCGCATCGTCGACATCGCAATTCCTACGATACCTCGCGGTAGGAACGATATTACGATGTACGGGATCGAGAGAATTTCTCAAGTTCATTGCGTAGCACACACGTAGGAGTTGCATACACGTTTTGTGCGATACTACGATCGGATAAGCTACGTACCGGGATGCGTTTCTGCTATTCACATATATAGATATGTATTGTATAAAATAAATAGTACGTAGTTTATAATATAATACGTGGCCTGCCGTTGCGGAACGAGAGAGGTACATCGTACCACGCCCACGGGGGGTCGCGCACGACGTGAGCTATATAGCAACAACCGCCACGGGCGGTTTTATATACATCTCTCACGAAATGCGCTGTCCTAGCTGCTTCTTGTTAAATTTCCTCCATGTACATATATATCAATCTTTTTTTTTTAATATAAATGGGATCGAGATTGACCAATAGCTATAGGATTACCGATAGCGACTCGAGAATTACATAATTCTCGACTCGATCGGAGCCTTCTGACGCCACTATTCAACACCGTTCTCGTGTTCAGGTGTGGAAGCTGCATAAGGTGAACCGGCGAATCTAGTTTGCATCTTTGGACATTGTCGATGATTATACTTTGTAGGTCGAATCTTTCGAGGAGAAAAATGTAGATCGCGATTTGCTCGATGTTGGATAATAATAACAATAACAAGAGATCTCGATAGATCTTGATAGAATAATAATAATAATGACGATATTTGATTGAACAATGAATTAAAATTTACTATTAATTGGAAAAAATCGACATTGGTAAAAAAAACGCATTCCTCCAAGAATTCATTAATTTTTTTTATTACTTGGCTTCGACCTCCTTTTAATTAAAAATGGGTCGCTGATTAAACAGTCTCGTCGGACCGGATATTTTGTTCCTATCGAGACGAAGAGTATTCCAGACGATTAAACGAGTTTGAGAGATACGTGGGTATCATCGTTTTGTGTTCGAAGGGACGCCAGGTGGGGAGAAGAAAGCATGATAAAAAAAACAAACAAAGATGAAAAGAATCGTCGATAGCTTTACGCATTAAATATTATACGTATAGTAAAAAGGACAGAAGGGAAAGAGAGAGAGAGAGAGAGAGATGAGTCGATCGACTTTCGCGCATGCGCTCGCGCACGCGAGAGTCTCGTCCCCGGTCATCGATACTGGTTCGACCGGATTCAGTTGGATGCAGCGCGCCACACAGAAACGGACTGAATGGACGAGAGATCCCTCCGCCTCGAGGATGAAAAACAGTAACCGATGCTCTGAAAACCGAACGAGACGAAGATGCTACTCTTATTTGCTCCGATTCGAGTCGTACCCGCGCCGCGACACGATTTACTGGTTCGACCCCCTTTCGCGTTTTTTTCTCTCCCTCGAATATATAAAATCGTTTGGAACGAGGCTACTGCTCGCGAAGCCCTTCGACCAAGTCAATTCTACTCTTTTCTCGATCGTTTTCTTACTTTGTCTCTATACCGTCGAATCTTTGCGGTCCGCAGGATACTTCGCTTTTTTTTTTTTTTTTTTTCATTAAACGACCAAATTCACCGCGTAAATAAAACATACGAAATTTTAGTACGTCGTCGTCGTAACGTTTGGATCAAAGGGATCCGTATATCTATATCGTTATAATAAAAGCCGAGTCGTCTTGTTCGATCGAATTATCGTTTTATCATTTTACTCGCGATCACGTCGGATTGTCGTTTGCTTTAGCACCAATCTGGAGCACTTGGAAATTTAAGGTGGAACTCAAAGTGCAATTTTTATTCTATAAAAATGGTCGTTAAATTAATGACTTTATTCGGAAGAACTAAACAATTTTTGACTTTATCTGAAACCATATTTCGATGACTTTCATGAATGAACGTTCCGACATCCTGTTCGAAGATCGAATACCTTCATGAAGGGAGAACGAAAAAAAAAAAGAAAAAAAAAAATATTGATTTTTCTGGCGGTGTCTCGATTATTCGATACACGCGAGGGGCAGTTTCGCAAGAATCAATTGGAAGCGTATTTCGGTGGTCGGGAAATACAAGAGAGAAAAAAAGGCGAGCTGGAAGCACGAAACATCTCGCGAAAGCACAGAATCCCGAGTGTCTCTCGCGTTCTCTTCCTTTTTTATTCATTCACATATGCGATCGTGTACTTCTGCGGTCCTTCTTTCTTTCGTCTCTCCTTTTGTTTATTTTTTTTTTTTAACGAATTCGAGAGATAAAGAGAGACGGTGGAAGGGGGGATGTCGGGGCTAGGGCGGCAAAAGGGAATGAATAAAAAGAAAAGAAAATAAGAGAGGAAGAAAGAGGATCAACGGCCCCGCGGCGGCAGCGCGCATGACAGACACTCGGCTCTTGCGAGATAACATCGGCGTTTTCTTCGTGGACCGATGCCTACTCGCGCCCCCGTATATATTATATACATGTATTACTATATACATATATCTATATATTATACTATATACGTTGTGTGTGTGTGTGTGTATTGCGAGCGATTAAATCGCGATGATATCTCGATCGTATATACGTACGTACTCCCGCCGTCTACCCCCCCCCCATCCCACCCCACCTATTTACAATATACACGTACTTTCGTCTTTCGTACGATATATCCATGCGTGTCATATACTATAGTATATGTGTATTGCAAAATCATTTATGGAATATATGTACGCGACTTCGGTAAACACAGGTTCTCGAATTTATGATTGACCGAGGGGCGCGCGCGTGTCCTCGAGACATTGCGGCGAACACATGGGCGTTTTCGGCTTCGAACACTTCCGGTGTTCAACAACATTTTCGCATAATTCGACAGATTATTTTTCAACGCGAAACTGTTTCATTCGTGGTTAAAATATTTGTCGATAGAAAAATCAATATTGCTGTGGATTAAAAAAAAATAGAAAATGATTGTCTCAAAAAACTGCGTTATCATTTATGGTCGAGATAAATCAAATTCCAAAGAAACAACATTTTCGCATAATTCGATAGATTATTTTTCAACGCGAAGCTGTTTCATTCGTGGTTAAAATATTTGTCGATCGAAAAATCAATATTGCTGTGGATTAAAAAAAAATAGAAAATGATTGTCTCAAAAAACTGCGTTATCATTTATGGTCGAGATAAATCAAATTCCAAAGAAACAACATTTTCGCATAATTCGATAGATTATTTTTCAACTCGAAACTGTTTCATTCGTGGTTAGAATATTCGTCGATCGAAAAATCAATATTGCTGTGAATAAAAAAAAATAGAAAATGATTGTCTCAAAAAACTGCGTTATCATTTATGGTTGAGATAAATCAAATTCCACTAGAAACAACATTTTCGCATAATTGGACAGATTATTTTTCAACTCGAAGCTGTTTCATTCGTGGTTAAGAATATTCGTCGATCGAAAAATCAATATTGCTGTGAATTTAAAAAAAAATAGAAAATGATTGTCCCAAAAACCTGCGTTATGATTTATGGTCGAGATATTCGCGAACGTACGTAAATTCTAATAAGACCACCCGGTACATTCTTCAATTTTCTTCGCCCTCTTCTTTTTTCTCGCGCGACCCCTTTCGAGAAATATAATTTTCGTCGTTACGGAGCCAAACGGCGTTACAAGCTGGTGTATCGAACTATAACGCTCTCCTCTCTCTCTCTCTCTCCATCCCCGGCTTTACGGTGCGTTCCGCGACATTCATTCTCCGCAATGCGATACGTCGCTCACCAACCCCAGAGAAGATTTCGCTCGTCGCTATATAGCTCGAAATAGCAACCGAGAGAGAGAGAGAGAGAGAACAGCAATGCGAAGAGAAAGGAAGTTTAAATAAAAAAAAAAAAGAAGAAGAAACATTGTGAGATGGGATTAAGGCGAAGAGAAGAAAAGTACACCTTGGAAGAGATAAGGCTCGAACACTCGCAGATCGTTTCGACGAAACAAGCGATACGTATATAGATAGACACAAACGTTATACATATATATGCTCGCAAAAAGCGCGCAACGATCTAACCTTCCATTTATCTCGTGGGCAGCCTTTAAGTTAATTTTACGGCTCGCACACACTGTACGTATCAACATATCTATATGTACCTATACACGTGTATTCGTCCGACACTCGAGGGAATAATAAATACAAGTTTTTACAAATGAAACGAAAAGAAAATTAATTCGAATGCGAAGAAGTAAATATTCAAATTTAAGAAATATTAAAATGGTAATTTAATAAAAAGAAAAAACACTGAAACAATACGAATGGATAGAAAATAAAGTGATATTGAAAAAAATGGATTTCTCAGGACTCACCGGTCGCTTGGATGGTTCGGGTCCTTGTCTCACGATCTCCAAGGGCGCTGGTATCGAGGGCCTGCCCAGATACCAATCCTCGCGGGGATTATAATTGTCGAGAAGCTTCAGCAGACGCGGCACGTTCACGTAATTGTCGTCGTCGAAGTGGCAGAACCATCTGGAACGAATGGACATACACCACTGTCAGTTAAATACGATTTTCCTATTCTTGGCTCTTACACGTATACCACCAAGGCACTGTTATCGAGGCGCCGAGCATCTTCGCAAAAGAGTCATTACATTCCCTCTATTGTGGTTTTCACCTTCCAACTTTTGTAGCTTTTCATTTTTTTATCTCGATAAATTCCAGAGACTTCTGTATTCTTTTATTTTCATGACAAAATTATAGGATCGAACGCAACAGCTGTTGTTCTTAAGTCGAGAGAACAAATGGGCTACGTGGCTTTGTAGTCGAATGAGAAAGAAAATAAAAGAAATCGAGTGAGATAGTAGGTATCCCTTCGATGATACGCTCGAACGGCGATTAATCCACCGACAAAATCCATCAATCACGAGATCTGCATTCGTACGAGCGTGATTTTTAAATTGATCGATCGATCGTTCCTTTGATTGATAAATACGAATGAACGATAGTTCGATTAATGATATCCGACGATATAACCAAGGAGGAACATTAAAATTCCACGATTAATAATAACTCCCGGTATCGTGTTTCGGTCGACGATTAATTAATCGCTGTCCTTCGGCTAAATTATCGAAATTAAAATTGTATTGTTAATGGTAAAGTAAAAATTCAAAAGAGTTATTAATCGAGCCAATATGGTGTACGAGTTTTAATCGACTTATACGCGATCAACGACACCTTTCGTAAATCGAAGCAAAGTTGGTCGAATATAACGACCGGATGTTCAAAGTTGACCAAATAACTTTTTTTGCTTTTGTACATTAGCGACGGGAGTGAAGCCCCTCCGGGCGGAGGGGAAATTTCGAAATTGCTCGCGCCCCTCATCGACGTCGTATTACGCCTCGTCGTTGCTTTCATCCTGACATCACACTCTCCGCCTCCTTCCTTTTCTTCGAGGAGAAGGCAGAAAGAGAGAGGGAGAGAGAGAGAAAAAAAAGTGCAAAGTTCGATCGAGCGTCGATAAGAGATGGCCGCCAGAGCGTGCACTTTATTAATGCGCCTCGCCCTCGATGAAATACGAGAGAAGGGTAACAAACGCGCAGCCATACACGCGCTCATCGGACCATACACACACGTACTATCTATGTATATGCATTTTCCATAACTATATATATATATTGTTGATGGATATCATACAGGTGCATGCGGCAAAAGAGATTCATGTTTTTATGATTAATCGCGATCGGTGGGAGCGCATTGACGATATCGAATGAATACAAATTCCTGCCATCGAATACAGATAAAGAATAATTTACGTTGCGCACCGTGTACGTGTCAGATGTTCTTTCTGTCATAAAAAAAACAATAAAAATTACGGTCGAAAGGTGACAAGATAAATCCTAAAAATAATTGTTCACTATACTTTTGTCAATAGTAATAAAATGGTAAGATTTTTATATTTCTTTCATAGTTGTCTGTTACGTAAAATCACAACAATTATAATGTTAATTAAGAAAATAATATAAACAAGTGTATTTTTTTTTTCTTGATGAAAGTATTTGTGGTGTTTTCGAGTCAATAGTGAGATTAAACGAGGAACCGGGAGAGAAAGAGAGCCAATTATTCGAGAATTTAATGAGAACGACGAGGAGGATCGAGAGATTCACGAACGCGGCTGGGTCTGCCTGTGTACGAGGTGCGAAAGCCCAAGAAGCACCTGCGTCGCGATTCACCAATGAGAAGCGTTTCTCGGGCCTGAAAACACGTTCCTGTCGATTGTAATTAAAGTCCTGTTTACAAGGCAACGCAAGATGAAACAGAGAGAGAGAGAGAGAGAGAGAGAGAGTAAAATTTGTTATTCTGGCGATGAGAAGTGAAAGGTTATTTCGATCGGTAACGCCAACCGCATATAAATATTAATGGAATGTGAAAAAGTTCCAAGGTCGATTAATAGAAAAAAGAAATTTAATATTTTTCATACGAGAATTTTGAAATTTCAGGCGAGTAAAATTTACCTCGGGTATAAAGTTTTCAATTCCGCGCGAGTTATAATTTTTTGACTTTGTGACGAAATCTCGAATGCGCGTTGAAATTTGGTTGGATCAAAGACTGATAACGGGATAATGAACGCCTGAGTGATGTTACACAGCTATATCGAGAGCACGCTCGAGATTGACTGAAATTTCCGTCGAAAGTTTAATCAGACGTCGTGAATGATCGACGCAGCAATACGTTCCCCGCGGGCCTCACAAAATCATTAACGTCAATCAATTTCTCTGTCAAATTTGCCCCGTCTTCGTAACGCAACGTCGAGCAAATATAATGTTTGAAAGAAAAAAAAACATCTCGTCGTCTCATCGTCTTAAACGTGCAAAGAATTTTCGTTAATATCGAAAAAAAAACAACAAGGTTACTTACTTATCATCAATATCGTTAAATTATTTATTATTAAAAGAAACAAAAAATAATGGTCGTGTCTCAACCACAAAACAGGTCATAAAATTTGTGTCGTTCGCCGTCTGTGGCTGCTCTCTTCGTACTCTTGTTTCTCGGTGAGAAAGAAAAATAAGTATAAGCCATAACAAAGGAAGAAGAGAGCAAAAAGAGGGTTGGTACAGGGGGGAGATAAGTCAGAGCCGTCGAGTGTGACGCGCGCTCGAGTCGCGTGTCGTCGTCCTCGTCGTTCCTCCTCCACGCACACTCCCAAACGGTGTCTCCCCCCTCCATGCACACACGCCTATGTAGTTTACTCAGTAGCCCGTATGGGGGATGTACTTTCAAACGTCACTTCTGTCCTATTCTTAGCCGGTATATCGCATATACATACGATAACGAGTAAAAGGATGAGGGTGAGGGTGAGGTGGAGAAGGAGAAGAGGGGTCGTTCGCCAACCCCGTGGCACGCAATACACACCAAATGGTTATGGTAATAACACACATCGGGTTCCCCGTCTTCGATGGATGCGCGCGACACACACACACGCGTACTACGCGTGGGAAACTTCCGACCCTTCGCAGTCCTGCCTGCATTACGCACATGTGTGATACGAGGGAAGCCCGGGGCAAAATGGAACATCCGAGTATGTCTAGTCCCTTTTTCATTTCGCAAACTCTCTCGATATTTCGCTTTGTCGTTTCGTAGGTACTACGTACGAATTTCCTTCCAGAGTCATTCGCGTGACATGCTTCGATCTCGTTTAATATTATTATTATTATTGTCATCGTCCTTCGACGCTCCGTTTTTTTTCTCTCGTCGATAGTGAGAGAAATAGCTACGTGCCCCTGCTGCCACGCGTACACCTTTTTTTTCAGCGAAAAGGGTCGAAGGGTTTTCCCGCTTCGCGCGTCATTGCCAGCCACGCACTTATAGCGACGAAATCGTGGAGCAGCTTTGTTTTTATTGCTGCTGGTGGAAGAAAAAAAATGGACGAAGAAAGGAAAAGAGGAGTCGAGCAGGAAAAGGGAGAACGAGCTGGCGGAAAGAGTCGGAGAAGCTCCTTATGGCACTTTGTGTCAATGGCATTTTTTTCGCCCTTGGCTTTTATCCCTGAATGTCGCGTTGAGTGGCGCGAATACGTACGAGGGTTTTTCGTCCGAGCGACGATGACAGTCTTCACCGTACGGTCACGAGTGGGACGAAAAAGGGTCGGAGCCAAAATGGAACTACGAGTATGAAATTCAACGAGGCACGTGACTCCCTCGCCGTATACGCCACTACCCCCTTTGTGAAAGGTTCTGACCGACGACGACAAAGGATGGGACGCTACTAATTGACGATTATTTGTTACACTCTGGGAAATTCTCGTTCTCGAATTCCCAGAGACATCGATTTTTATCCTATACCGGTATATTATTATCTTTTTTTTCTTTCTTTGTGTGTCTGCGTGTGTGTGTGTGTGCTTGAATTATTGTATATATAAAAGTTTGATCGGTCTCAATGATCGAATTTAATTAACCTTCAAAAATAATTAATAATTAATTAATGATCCGCTATCTGGAACACACGTTACAATAATTGATTGATCGATCGATTGTTTAATTACCAGCAATTGTGTATATTTTAACGCTTGAATTTATAATTTATAGGAATATTGATGAAAAGCTATTGAAATGAAAACAGCTAATAACGAGGTTCACAATCGTTTGGAGCCAATTGACAGGAGCTCGTCAAGTTATCGATACTCGCCGTTCCACTCTCGTTCCACATGTTTTATTGACTCGAAGGCGATACGCGGACGGCTTTAACGTCGGAGCTTCTATTCTACAGATCGTTTTCTTGCAACGTGTACCTATATCTCGTCTCTCGATCATCGACGTCGGACTTGTCCGTGCAATAGCAAAAGAGTCGAGATAGAGAGAGAGAGAGAGAGCGAGAAATACGTTGGATGAGAAAAAGGTCAGGGCTATAGTTGACGTAAGCATGAGCAACGTCGGAACGTCAAGATGTGTCGCAATTGAAATATTTGATAAATCGTGCTACCTGTATTATGCACTTCCGAGATTCGAACGTAGTCAACATCGTTTTGTTACACGGTTTTATTACGACTCGTCTACATCACTCTTATATTTAATCTCATCGATCGATCACCGATCGATCGTCCGTTCGCCTCGGTTTGACCCACGACCAATGGAGGGCACGATCGATCGTCTCACTTTGATACGATTCCTCGAGAATTTTGTATTCGAGTCACGACTCGATCGCCGATCGGAAATACGACAAACGATAAGTTTAAGGACCGTCGCGTAGCGGTAACGACGCGTACCGGCACCGGTACGGCAAAATTTGGTAGCATGGATTTTACTAGGAGTGTACGTACTAGATATGGCAACGATCTGCACGTTTTCCGGTAAACTAGCGGAACGACCCCGGCCGGACGCTCTCGCAAATGTTTTGCTGGACCGTGACAGATGCATGTCGCTGCAATCTAAACATACGCGTAAAATTGTCGTCAGTGATGTTACATACCATTGCCGTTACGTGACCGTCCGTGTCGTATAGTCCGAAGCAACCTTCACACGAATATCACGATTGTAATGCCGTGTCGTTTTTATTCGTCGGTGAAAAGGTCTCGGAAAAGGAATCGGAAAGTTCGGATCGATCTAATAATGGATGAAATAGTCGAGTGACTCGAGCGGAAGTCGGGACAATCACGAAGGTCGCATGACGGGAAGTATAATATCTGTCGCTGGATGAAAAACGTGCGAATAAGAACGGAAGGAAAATTGCGGATGTTCGTGGTCGAGCTGCGTTCGAGCTTTTTCATCGCGACGACGCGAAGAAAAATAACGATTTACGACAATAAAAGACACCGTAGGAAATATTTAAAAATAAAAATAATCGTGTGGTCGGATTTGTAGAAATTTGGTTCGCGAGAAGTAGAAAAAGATGGCGCGATATAAAAGCGGATAGTATCGTCTATTGCTGTCTCGTACGGATAGGATAGGGTCGATGATAAAACCGGTTGGAGATACACGCGCAATACGGTACACAGCGTGATCTCGATGCGCCCGAGCCCAGACACGGAGAACGCTGTGTCGAACGGGCGATCGCTGACTCGCGCGCGTTCTCTGTCCCGCGATCGTGCGATAATCATTCCGGCACCTTGTTAATCTCGTCTCACCTGTTGCGCGTATCCCCCGTGAGTAAAAAAAACAAATTGTCGCTCTAATAAAACGAACGCATTGAAAAAATACAATTTTCGTAAGGAAATTCTTGAAAAAAATATAAAATTATAATAACGATATGCACTCGGTCGAGTAAGAATTGGAGATGAAAGGGAGGTAATAAACGCGCGAGGTAGCGAACGAGACGGACAGAAGTTGATAGCTATCATGATTCCCATTAAAATTTCACGAACGCGTGTACGCATATGGGTGTGGGGGAAGGGAGGTGATACGCGTAACGTAAGTATCAAAATACGAATGCGAGCGTTGCCGTGCAAAAGGCGAGGGAATTAAAAAAAAACGTAGTTAAAAAGTTGATGAATTCACCGAGGCAAACAACATCCTGCCAGGTGATGCTCGAACGTTGCTCTCCGGTCGCGAAATTATGCATTGGGTGATGCGTATGCACCGGGAAAATTGCACTCGGTCGGCGGTAAGTTATATACCTCAGGCGTGTATGTATACTTACATATAGCCGTGTACATTATATACAGGAACGGTTGCATTGCCGCAAGTTATTAGGGCGAATCCTCGTCGTCTCCCTGATGCATTTCGTTCGGACAACAAGAAGGAGGAACGGAAGCCTTTTTATAATTCATAATTTATAATTATCTCCCGGCCACAATTCACCAAACCGCGTTATGCGTGTGTATATACGAAGTACCTTTGCATTTATTCACGATCCTCTCTCGTACGTAAATTATCTTCAATGTATATATTCGGTAGGAACTCGAAACTTTAAGATATTCCTCAAAAATAATATCTCACATTTTTTTACACACTTTTCATTTTTTTTAAACTCGATTTCATGCAACAATTTTGTGAATAATTATAAACGTAAAAAAAAGAAGATTGGAATCATAAAATAATATATAGTATAGGTAATAAATAAACGGATTAATTTAATGAATAAATGATCAAATTTTCACCAAACTCACTGAATATTAAATAAATTATTCGTTACGGTCAATCTTCATTCGCTTTGCACTAGATTTTTTGTGTATTTTGAATTTAATTACATAGTCGGTCGAGCTCTCTCGTATGTTCGAACAAGCTCAGAGAGTCTCTCGTTCTCCGGTAAAGAGAGAGGGTCTCTTTCCCGAAGCGGAGCGTGTGGTTTTCTCTGTTTAGCCCGAAGGCATCGGAGCGGCGCGACGAACCGAAGCGGGAAAACGATTTCGCTTCGCGAATGCACACACGCGTTTGCAACCAAGTTCAACCGCTCGCATCGCTATATATATAGTAACTAGTGCAAACTACGAGTAGTACCAAGGTACATATACGTATATATATATATATATCTATAGACATAAGTATGAAAGAGCTCACACGCCGGAGGCAACGGCAATAGAGATTTCTCGAGGACGTTCGCGAGGGCCGCCAATTCCGCGAATCACGCGAAGAATTGAGAGAGGGAAGAGAGGGAGAGAGAGAGAAATAGGAAGAACACGAGAAAGAAGGAGAGAATCACAGACTATCCTCCCTATCGTCCTTTTCCGCCATTCTCGATTGCCCCGACGATCTTTCGAGATTATCACGGCGATAGATCGGATTTCTTATCTCTATTTCTCTCTGGCAGCGAGAAGAGAGAGAGAGAGAGAGAGAGAGAGAGAGAGAGAGAGAGAGAGAGAGAGACCGCATCCGGAGAAACGCGAGATATCCGTGTGCGTTTTACAACGGGGACGCGCGTGCAACCCCTTTCGATATCTCCTGCGGCGCAACGACGACGAGAATCTTCGACGAGTTTCCGATCGTTGAATTGATTCAACTTCATTTGTCCATTTCTCGATGTTCTCTACGATTAAATCGTCACGCGACGCCTACTATATTACCCCCGTTTGATATTTCAACATTGATCGACAAATGTAATTATTGAAATAATACATATGCTGGTAACAAATATTCAAGAAGGAAGGTAAATTTCGAAACGAGTGAATTAATTGTTTCGTTTTATTTTCTTTCGTTTCTCTTTTCTTGGGACAAAAACAATTCTAGATATAACGTTGAAAGAAGGGAAGAGTCGATGTAGAGAGAAAGAAAGAACGCTGGAAACGGTGAGCAGAGACGTCTGAAATGAAATCGCAATTATACGTGCCGTGGGCGAAGAGAGGAGCGCGGAAAAAGTGAGCCTAATTCTCGGTGTACGAGTGGTAAAAGTAGCGCATAGTAAAAGGTGAAGCGAAATAAATAGCCTTGGTTAAATTGTCCGTAGCGTTTGCGCGCAGATCCATTGCGCATAGTAGGAAGAATGGAGGGGGGGGAAACGTCGACATTACACGCCTGGCGCCTTTGCCGTAACTCCGTCGAGCTTCTCCTCTCCAAGATGGAACTCGAATTAGAAATTCAACTTGGACTTACATGCAACCGTGCAGCGTGCTTCGAGGTATCCTTGTATATCTGTATAGAAGCGAATAACACGACCACAGGAGCCCTCCTTCCTCTCGGTATAAGGCACCCCTGGCGAAATTACGCCCAGCACGGAGAGAATTCTCTCTCGCGAGCATATTGTTTCCTTTCCTCCGACCATCAGAGTTTCACCGAGACAACCATACAGGGGCAATATTCACGTCCGGAATTCTCGGACACGAATCTCCATACGACTGTCACGATCGTTCTCTCGATTACTTTCTCGCAATATATTGCGAATTATTCGAATTAATCACTCGAGATTTATAAATAAGGTGTAACGCGTAATTCGTTAACGATAAATGAAAAGGAGAGGGAGGAACGAGAGGCGATAGAGACGTTTTTAGTAAAATGGCCAAGGTCGCGCGAATGCGAACACGATCCGAAGGATCAAAGGATCACGAAGGTAGAACCGCGCGAGGGTGTAAGATACGCGGTAGAGAAAGGACTACGAAGCGAAGGAGAGGGAAGACGGCGTCTCGAGCCCCCGGCACAACGCCCTCTTCTCGATACGTATAGGAGGAGAGGAAGAAGCCTCGGCGAGGACTTGGGTCCTAGCCGGGCTCTATTCCGTCCTATAGATATACCTACATAGCTCTCGGTAGTTTCGTATTCGCGTTTTATTCTCTAGAATTACCTCGGCTCCGTTCTTCTCTCCCCCGCGGTCTCGATGCGCCTCGAGCGCTCTCGTTCCGGAACACGAACAGCGAGAGAAGAGGATTCTGTATGCAAACTCGACGTCACTCACAGGAGCCTATACAATAATCATTTTCATCGACTTTGCTTTCTCAGAAAATCGACCAATACGGCTTTATATCGCGATTTACGAACAATTACGAATTATTTTTTTTTTCAAATATATCGTCGCAACTCCGATATAATAGCGGTGTGGTAAATATACAATTCTCGTCGAACACAGATGCCAAGGTGTTTATCGCTATTTTTCTCTAGTACCAACTTTCAGCACGTCGTTACATCGCCTCGTTTGTTGGATCGACGTGATTGCATATGCACACGCGTCGCGAGGTCTCGAGGTGAGATGAAGCTGTCGGGGTCGGAGGTCGATCGGGAGTTGGCGCGTGGGGTCACGCAACTTATGTTCCGAGCGGGAGCCGATCGTGGCCATTCGATATCCCGCCATGGTTCTCCCTCGAGAGGCGACAAACTCCCGCGTACTCACCTTCGTTCTTGTCGCGATTTTCCGATTACATTTTCATCTCCCGAGAAGCGCTTTCGTTATTTTCCCATGTAAACGATCGATAACTCGCCGGTATCGAAAGAGAAATATATATAAAAAGAAATTTGAAAATAAAAACAAGTTTCGCGTTATGAAATTGGCAATTCGCTCGGGCAAAAAAAGAAACGATTTAAATGTTTCGATCGCGAAAGAACCGGATACCCGTACTCGCGTTATTTGATTGACGCGCCAATAATATTATACGAGGTATAGGGGAGAGTGGGGTAATTGCGGACACTTAAAGAAAACCTTCAATAAAAGTCAAAATATTAATACGAATCAGTTTCTTTTTATTAATCATTAAAATTTGGGCATTACCTAACGAGATTAACATCATTAATTATTTATAATTAATCAACAAACAATCGTATTTAAAAAAGAAAAAAATCTTACTGTCCGTAATTACCCAATGCCATTCGGGTAAATACGGACACGCTTTGGGGTATAATTACGAACCATCACCATTTCCCTTACAAAAATCACAAACATAGCCGCTTGATGAGGATCCGCCTGTACAATTTTCATGTGCCCATTTTAAGCATTTCTCGCACATTATCCAATCTTCTGTAGGAGGTGAACAATACTTTTCATTACAAAAAATGCAAAAATACGCTTCGTCCTCCTTATCAGTGTTAAAATTTTAGATTTTTGACACTTTTTCGGGACTTTGTAATCTTGTTGTTCGGTTCCTTGTCATTTTTTGTTCTAATCTCTACTTTTCTTCTTTTATTACCCATACCTATTTGTTTTCTTTCAAGGAGCTTCTTTTGCTTCTCCAATTTTTTATGATCTTTCTCTTCTAGCTCAGATTTTTCAGGAGTGCTGGTAAAAATTATCGAATGTTTCTTAGCCGAATGCCATAATATTTCATAAAGTATACGTTCAGTCGAAGGAGTAAAGATCTAGGGGTAATTGCGGACGTCCGGGATTACCCCACACCGCATGTCCGCAATTGACCCAAACTCACTTCGACAATTAAAAAAATCAAAGCTTATAGGTCAGGTTTACTTAAATTATTTCTTGATATATAGGATTATACTGCTATTTATAATAACTGTTCATAACTAAAGAAAGTATTTCACTCGTACACATATAGCTCCATAAACACAACATTTCATATCATGAAAAATTATAACAAATATCATAGAAATCTTTAATAAGACTTACCTTGAAACATGCGGTCGGCGTGCCGTTCTGTCAGGTTTCCGTGCACTATTGGTGGCTAATACAATCGCATCACTGCATTAGCGGACTTGGAGGGGGGCTAGCCTACCAAATACCAAGGTGTCCGAAATTACCCAGCGTCCGTATTTACCCCACTCTCCCCTACTATATGGAGGCCGAATAATTAACTCGCATCCCGATATCCGCGCGATATAAATTCCGAATCTCTTAATTTGTGCTTCGGGCGTCTAGCAAAATGATCGATCGCTCTCTTAATTTGATCGATGATGATGGTATAAAAAAAACCTGACGATATATTTCGCAGGCTGCGCTTTTAATTTTTTCTTTATCACGAATTAATTCCAAAGTATCCAAGATCTTTTCGACCGTTCGTAATAACAATTTGTTTTTTTCAAGCTGACATTTGCTGGTTTAAAAAAAATCCGATTAGTGCGTCACTTTCCAATATCGATCGATGAGACTTGTATCGATGAATCAAAGGAGCCGAATTCGAGGCGGCTATCTCAAACGATAATTGACCGCGTGCTCCTATCGCTTATCCCCCCACCCCCTTCCGCCTCTTCCCCCTAACGAATTCTCCTCGGTACCTAAATGCGTCAATGTGAAAATAGATTGGAATTTGAAAGAAAAAAAATCTTCATCAATGAATTACGACGAAGCACCGAGAAACAGGTTTCCATCACAACGTTAAACTCGATGTATCGTTCGAGCGAGCCGTTACGCTCGAAGTAGATCGGTGATCGATCACCCGGTTCTCGTCATTTCACACGAGGACCCCCGACAGAGAGAGACAGAGAGAGAGAGAGAGAGAGAGACAGAGAGAAGCGAGAGCGAGAAGATCCACCTGCAACGATAATTCGGTGTCCGCTCGCGTATTATCTCTTCTCTCCAACCTGTCGCTCTATTTTAATGATCGAAGACCATACCGCAGCGATTAGAATTTTCAAAAATATTTCGAAAATACAAACTCCTATGGGTAACCAAAACGAATCGAGAAAAATCGAAATAAAATAAAGAAATCTTCGGTAAAATGCAATCGGGCAAAATTAGTCGTTTCGACGAGTGTCCTTGAAACGCGTACTACGTAAAGTACGAGTATATAACGAAGGAGACTCGATAAAGCGTGAAAAGATCGAGAGGTCGTTGGGCGAACGATGAAAATAAAAATATTGGTCGAATAAAACGATATCGAGGATACGTGCGCAACGGCGGCGGTGGCGGCGGCGACGATGGCAATGTCGGTGCGGTGGGTACAACACGCGGGTTTTTTTCAAGTGGGTCTTTCCGACTGCATTCAAAGCCGGCCGGTGGTACGGAGGAGGGCGGAAAAGTTTTGAGCGATCAAAATTGGTGAGGCTAACCGGGCTACTCGGACTCGTACGTTCTCGAGTAGGCTACATCGAAACGGACAATAATTTCACGCCGTGCAAGATCGCCGCGACGTGGCACGGTCCGCACACGTGCAGCGCGAGTCGATCGAACCCCCGGGGGCCTCGTGCTGCTCCCTCCACTCTCCTCCACTCTCCTCCACTCTCCACGACTCTCCTCGACCGGGAAAATTATTGATTATTAAACTGGGTCCGTGCTCTCTCGCTGTACACGTCCAACGTCCCGATATCCTGTACAATAACCGACACACACACGCGCGCACTCACCGTATCGACTCTCGAGACTCTCGATCCATCGAGAGGAGAAGACGTATTATCGGACCTCTCGACTCTCCCGACTCTTTTTTCTCCGTACTTTATTTTATACGAGCCTGATCTCAACGATGGAGAAAAAAACAGACGATAACAATAACGACTCTTTACCGAACGAGTTTGTATCGTTATCGAGTTATTCGACGATTTCGGACGCAGCTTTTTATAAACGAAGATTCGTTTAATTATCAATTAATTAGATTCCTCTCGTATTTCGCGAATTGAAAGATCTACTATTGTCACGAAGGAGAGAGTCGAAATAACAAATTGTAATGCGATCAGGGATAAAGGAATATTAATGACGTCCCGGAGTTCTTCACCCTCTCTCTGTCTTTGTCTCCGAGCCCTAACAGTGACCTTACGCGATGTAAGTGCTCGCTCGTACAATGTTTAACGCGCTCTCGCCACCGTGTACGTCTGTCTCGCGGTATAAATTAAATCGGACGTTCGTTCCAAGACAGAGAGAGAGAGAGAGCGTGCTCGGTACACCATTCCACAAGCACGTTTTATATCCAAACCCTGGGGGAGGGGGCAGAGAGAAAGAGAGTTTCGCATTGTCCAGTGCGGTTGCAAGGCGCGAGTGACGAGAGTTATCCTCAGCGCGCCGATTTATACAGAATGTCGGGACAGGTGTGGCAGAAGCAAAAGGATAAAACAGAATCGCGTCTCAAAAACGAGAGAAACGTTCGAATAAATCAAAAAAAATCGTCAGCGGTTCCATATCGATAAATATTTTTGATAAAAGAATTTATTTTATATTTAATGGTTATTGGCAGAAAAAGAAATTCTTAAAACAAAACCCAAAGACGAGAAGGAAGAAACTACGATGAGTAAACGCCGCTGTCTTATTCATCGAGAACGACGGACGGACGGACGGAAGGGCCGAGGCGGAAGGCCCTACCATTCTCGGGATGTTAACTCCGAGGTTTAATACGCACGTAGTGTACACTCGCGTACGCGAGTACATAAACGATTTTACATTCACGAGAGTTTCGCGAGACGTTCGGACGTTACTCCCGTACCCGAGTGCTACCGCCGGTACCGCTGACGTTAAAATGTCCTGACGAAGCTATTGCCGTGTGGCGCGAGCATTTATTCGATTCTCTTTCGTGAAATATCGGACAAACGATCGTAAATGAAAATACTTGGAAAAATAATAAATCGTGACGAATATTCGTTCGATTAATTACATTAATTGTTTATCTATAAATTTACCATTCACTATAGTTTATTACAAATTTCATTCATCATTTAATGTTCGTTATAAATGTTGAATCGACGCTCGTATCGTTTTTTTTCAAAATTCGAATGAAATGTTTGAAAAGCGTAAACATTGGCAGACTGCTGATCGATCACCGATCTGTTGATGGAGATGTTTATATATGTACACGTGTAGTAGATACGTCGGTACAGTATCGGACAATGCACAAGTGCAGCGACAGAACTTTCAACGTCAACTGCGCGTTCGCGTGAAGAATGAAAGAGCGAACTAGAGGGAGAGGGAGAGGGAGAGAGAGAGAGAGAGTCGAGAGAGCATTCGGATGATAGAACGGAGAGAGGCTTCATCACGCTCGGGATTCATCTCGCTGCATCGGAACAAAATAGCGGACAAAAGCCTCGACATCATCGCTTCTATCTCATGGTCCTCCCTATCCTCCCACACCCGGGGACCCCATTGTTTTTCTTCCGTTCGAGTGCCCTCTCGGCAAGAGCATCGACCAAACTTGGCGATCGACAGCCTCGAGCGTCCTAAGGGAGGCATCGACGCTTTTTTTTCCATCCCTATTTTAATATTGCCATACTCAGCAAAAATTCACAGGCATTGTACGAACATTGATACGAAAAAAAAAATGTATTTTCGGGCAATTCGGTAACAAAGGCGATTCCATCAATTTATCAAATTAATAAAATTATTCATTTTTAAAAAAATATATTTATAATATAATCGAATAGAAATTTTATTGGTAATTAAAAAAAGAAATGGAAAGATTCGCCTCGAGTCGATAAATTGTTTAAAGTTCGAGGTTATCGAGAGAAAGGTACGCGTATAGGGTATATCGTAGTCGCATCGTCGTCTCGTTCGTCCAGACTTGGATGATTTTTCTCGGACACTCGATACGCGAAGAAACCGAGTCAGCTATATCGACCGCAGAATTTTTCTTCTCGGTCACAGATCTTGCTAAAGATATTCGATTACCCCGCGCGTATACAATTGCAAAGGTTTTCGTCCCTTCTGCTAGTGTTCTCTTATCTTAACCGTATCTGCCGAGTCTTTCGTGCGGATTTTGTTCCCCCCCCCCCCCACCTTACCTCGTTCCCTCGTTTCTTCCTTTTCACTCGTGATTCTCTCATTTTCAGCCTCATTTACATCCACGCTGCATTTACAGAGCGTATATCCGATTCTCGAGCGTAAAACCTTCTCACGGAACCTGTCCTCCCGAAGTCCGCGAAATTCAACTCGAGTCTCGCAAAGCGTGAAATTGGGGAATTGAGAATTCTTCGAAGATCTCGCGACGACCGCGTTCCTCCTTTCGATATTCGCGACGTTCCCACCGTTCGAACGACTATATCGATGAATAAACAATACGAATTTTATTTAATATATTTTACGATAGAATTTCTGAAATAAAAATGAAAAGAAAATTTATGATGGAAGTAAAAAAATTAAACAACAAGGACAAAACGATAATCGACCGAGTTTAAAAGAAACGGGGAGATTGAAAGAATGGAGGACAAGTTCAGAAAGCCACATTCGACTTCGTTATAACTTCCATCAGGCGAGACAGTCAAATTCGCATTTATAGTTAACCCAACAATGACAGCGTCAAACGCGCACACTTCGTCCTCTCTCTTTGTTCTACTTTCGAGTGTATCGAGTTTATTGTATGTATATAAGCTAAACGAGAAAGGCAGAGAGAGAGAGAGAGAGAAGCTTCACGCCGGATGTAGCAATGAAGAGCGCAGCAGTCGACCGAGAGCTCAACGAGCCACTTCCGGGGACGTACTCGCACATACGCCACTGCAGAATATTACATTGATAACAGAAATTGCTCTTCCAAGTACGGATACGCGTTTCTTCCAACAACAAAAGAGTTCAAAGATGGCTGCCCCGATTTACTCATCCCTCGTGAAATAATTAACTTCGAATAATTATTCTAGACCAATATTTATGAATTTAGTAAATAAAAGAAAAGAAAAATAAAGAAAAAAGATACATTTGATGAAAAAGAAACGAGTTCCATCGCGTATAAGTAATATACATAAAGAGGAATAAGATAAGGAGTAGACGACGAGGAGGATTCCGAGTAAATGCACAGAGGTGGATGCATCGAATACGAATGGTCGTCGAGACCTCGAGGTTCGTATACTCAAATATCTTACCGCATGCTCGGAGAAGAACCGCGGCTCACAAATGAGATGCTTGAAAATGGCACTCGAATCTCTCGAGACGGCCAACAACGTCATCACTCATCGATCCGATTCTTTCGGGCCACTGTTATATGTATATAACGTATTCCATTAGCTCACGCCCACGTGGCCGTGAATAGACTCATTCATGCTCGAGACATTCTGTCACTTGGTTCTCCTCAAGGGCCTTGCTCGGCGACGACCGTCATCCAGCACCCGAGGACAGATGCAAGAACCTCTTAACGTCGACAATATCTACTCCCTCTCTCTCTCTCTCTCTCTCCCTCTCCCACACTCCTTCTGCCACCCTCGTATTTATTTATCGCGTTGAGAAATATTTTCTTGTCAGGAAGCCATGTTGGCTTCCTGGTAAAAGACCAGTGCGAGTCTCGAAAACTTTGGGAAAAATTTATCGTACACGCTCGCAAGATCGAATCTTACAAAATGTTAAAACGATCGATAAGAAATGAAACGTCGAAACGAGTGTTGAAATTATTTATACTAGCTCGAGAGAACATTTTCCGATCGTACGATTTAAATTGACAAGTTCACCGATCATATCGAAGCAAAGTGAAGCGGATCTACCTACATGAGTTAACTACGAAATCAAAGCTGTCTAGACTTCTTACAACGCTCGCAAGACGTTACCCAGCACCGAATCGTAAGAACCGAGGATTTATATATACGTATATTTATATCTATATATGTATAGAACGTAGTCGAGCGGAGGAGGAATATAAAGCGAATTCGTCACTTGTCACTGCAGTTGGCTCTAATTTAATACTCAATTTAATACTTGCGAACCGAGGACTCGTATAGCGAGTACGAACTCTATTGGATTACAACTTGGTGCAACTTTGTACAGCGTCGTAAAACACAACATATTTATTTATTTGATTCAAATATTGAGCCACCAAGTGGCTGGAGACTCGTAAACGCAAGCTTACTTTCTAATAAGCGGATACAAAATATCACGCGTGTGTAACACCGGCCTCGGTCTTGAATTTTATAGCTAATTTTATAAAGGTTAGCTTCGAGACCAATTGCGACAATGATTTTCCTTTGTCAGACGTTCCTCGTGCAGCATTGCCAGACTCGAAGATGACAAACATCGCGTAACATATCGCAACGAGGATAAATACTAAAAACAAATAAACATTTCCATTCGTAACGAATAAACGGTTGCTCGTTAAAGAAGCGAATTGAGTTTAAAACGACGAATAAGCCACATCGATGCTCGACCGACCAAAATGCCAGGAAGCAAGATTTTACCCCCAACTATCGCTCGAGCCTGATGACCACCGGAGTTACACGATCGAGACTCGTACAACTCGTATAAAGCAAAAGCAAAAGCCTCGGACGAAAGCGTTACATGCAATGCAGCTACTTGGTACGAGAGAGTAGGTACACCTTTCGTGGCTTACTCGACGAACTGGGTGTAGAGGGGAACCTCCGTGTACAAGCAAATTCGTCACGCTCGAGAGCCACCAAGAGATATAAGACCGGGAAGAATAAGTGGGGTCTAAAATCCGACGCTTCGGTAACACAGTTCGTAAAGCACGGGGCATTCGTCGATGATGATGATGATGATGATGCGATCGTTGTACCATCGCGGCATACCTGCCTCTAACTTCTCTATGCTTCTTATCTCGTATTATTCTTCATTGCGGACGGTAAAACATCGGCAATACGTTGCGGGAAGGGATCGCTCGAACAGCCCGAGTGCCTCGCTCTCTCTCTCTCTAACCGTACTCTAAATGTACGTACCTCTTGACTTTAACATGCTTCGCGCTTGTTCCTTCACTTCCTACATGCCCAATGATCCTTGTCGACAGCGAGAGCTTCTTATCCACCTGCTGTCGAACTTTATGGACCGGACCTATCCTCGATCTTTCTCCATCCAACCCTTTCTTTCTCTCCGTTTTTTTTAAAATTTATTTGTATTTTTTTCCTCGAGCGTCTAAACCGAAACCCTCTCTTGAACAAAATAATTCGAAAGCAGAGAGATGGAATAGGAAATTGTTATCTTCGAGTAGAAATAGATCATTCGCTTGGAAAATTATGTGGTAATCGTTGGGAAGATTCGAGTCAACGATAATGTGGATGACGCGTATAGCTCGTCTTTTTCCTTCCTGTTTGAATAACCGGTACTGCGAAATTACTCTTTCTTTCTTTTTGTTTTTACTCCAACGAAACATCTCGTTTTCGTCAGCAAAAAGGCCCACACACACACACATCTCGCACATCTAGTTTATGGCATTCCGAGATTTCTTCGCCATTCGGCGAGCTCCGTGACTACGTTAAACGGACGAGGAATGCGTAAGCGAACTTGTTTTCCGTTCGACGTTCAAACGATTGGAAATAAGCTCCTCCACTTACTTTACCGTTTATCATCTCGCATTATTTCACTACGATAAAACAGAAACGACAGGAAAAAGCCAACAGCGAATACTTCGCCGCCGATAGACTGGACCGTGAGCGTCTTGCGAATAGAGCAACAAATTCAGACGATACTGTAACCGTCGAAAATTTTTTTGCCCCCCGTCGTCGTTTTACTTATTGTTTTGCCGGTCTTGCCGAGGCGAGCCGATAAATTGATACGAATTAGGCTTGTCGAAGAGAATAAATAAATTGAAAAATATGTGTTTGTTATTAAAACGTATAAAAAATAAAAGTCCTCGGAATATTTTTCGACAAGCCTTGTCGTCGCGAGGTCCAAACATGTCCCGAAACTTGAACTATGTCTCAAACGATCTTTATATTCTTGCCCCCCCCCCCCCCACTCCAAATCTCTTGTTCGTTCGTTGGTCGTTCCTCGGGTCCCCCTGATACATTAACTACCATTTCAAAGTCGATGATATTGATAGCGCCGTGGCACGCGATACCCGACGTAATCACCGGAGAGAACTCTCCGCGGGAGCTCCGAGAGAGTGAGAGAGAGAGAGGGAGCCAGCACCTTCGAGCACCCTCCACCGAGTAGAGAACGATTTCTCTACACGTGTCGTACACGCAACGAAAATTATTCAAAAGCAAAAATAAAAAAGATCCAAACCAATTTCTATTCAATTAATACTTAGTTACAATTATTTATCGAATAAAAAATATATATATTCTTACAAAAGTATGAAAAAACGAAATATATTTGATTTATTTTGAACAATTTGCCGTCCGAATGTTGGTCATCTCTGGCACGAAGATGTTTCTCTTTAATCGTGCAAAATCTTCCTCGATCTTCACTCGTGTTCCAACGATCTGGGGCATTAAAACGTGTCTTGCATACGGAACAAAATCTTTTTTTCTTCCTCTCCCCTCCCACCGGTCTTCTTCTTCGCTCCGCAAGCCCTTTGCATGTTGCATGTCGCCGCATAGCAGTCGTTAACTCGGTATAGTCAAGTCGAAGATTTATAACGAGAGGTCCCCCCCCCCCGCGTTACGTTCGCTCTGTCGCGTCTGATTGGCTCGAGAGCGTTTTGCCGTCGATGGCCGAGCGAGACAAAATTGACGATAGAAATTCCTACGGTTTCGTAGCGCGAGCGACATATACCGCTGCTCTCAAGATCCGCATATTATTATCATATTATTATTATCATTATTATTATTATTTGACTACGTCAGCGCGCATCGATTACCTACCACACACGATACAAGCTTAAAAAATTTTCACGCTAATTAATATACAAGCGGGGGGGGGGGGGGGGGGGCTTTGATAGTCGCACAATGCACAAAAACCTGTTGGCGGTTGTACAATAATTAGCGAGGCGAGATTAGTTCGAGAGAGAGAGAGAGAAAGCTGTATGAAAGGACGCGAATTATACGATACCTTTATCGATCTATGTATGACGTAGGTCGTCCAACGGATGCGAGCCGAGCGATTATCACCTCGGCTTTACGATCAACTTTTTCCTCGATAATATATTTTTGAATTTTTATCTCATTAAAAAAAAAATATATATATTTTCTATATAAAAAAAAATCTCATAATTGATACGTCGCTGCGTTACGACAAATCGACGTCGTATTTCGTCGCGAATACGATAAATCGGGAGATAAAAATGTTCATCTCGGAATACGAGATAGGAGGTAGGTGTATATTTATAGAAAGAAAACGAGAGAGAGAGAGAGAGGGAGAGAGAGAGGGAGAACTAATTTGTACAGGCAGGGTGAGGTTGGCATGAGATGCGTGTATGGGCGAGGAATAATGCGTGGCTTGAAATTTTGTTAGCCGATATGTTCTTAGTAGAGACACAAGATCCTTTAATGGAGGTAGAGAGATGGAGATGGAGGGGGCGATCTCTCGGCGGAGCGATCTCAAGAGCAAAGAAGGAAAAGAGCCAAAAGGAGAGAAAGAGAGAGAGAGAGAGAGTGAGTTGAAAATTTATTGAATGACCACGCCACGATAATGGTTGCTATAGTTTACCTCTCTTTGCCTGCGATCATTCCGGAGTATGGTATATAAATGTGTATACGAGGCTACCGCAAAAGAATCGCGAGAGAGCAAGAGAGATAAAACGCAAACGAAAAGGCGACGCATCGAAACGACGTATACGCGTCATCCGATCGCGAGACTGGTATCAGGTGCAAACCAGTTTAGTCGTTGCACGGAGAAAGAGCGAGAGAGGAGCGTAGCCCGCGAAACCGCACGGGGAATCTGCAAATAGCAACACGCACGCACTCACGCAACGCACCAAAACCCCTTCCACTCGAACCGGAGTAGCTTGTGTGTATGGTAATAATACACGTCAATGCCATCCACACAAACATCGTCCATATAATTTTAAGAAAATTCTTTCATACGCAAGAAAAATTTTGATGAAAATTTGTAAAATTTTCGATTTATTATTAATTATTACGAATTATTTTATTAGAACAGTTTTTTCAAGTCGTGTTTTTGGATCGTACTATAAAAAAAAACAGTCACGCTAGATAAATATCAATTTTTTTATCATTCCTATCACCGTGATGTAATGTCGCGTGTATAATAATTCTTGATACAAAATCAAGATCGGGACAATTGTATAACGATGACGAAAACCGTAATATTATTCGCGAAAGAATAATAACGCGCGAGTGGCGAGGATTTGTGCGAGTCTCGCGTGATAAGTACAATCGTCGATGGATAATTAACTTTTCCGTCGATTCATCGTACGCACGATTATTCGACGTTTCTTCAAAAGTTTCACGATGCGCGTTACGAACTGCTTTTATCATCGAGATAATATATAGGTCATCGCGAGAAATTAACGTTAATTAGCTATATCCACTCGCTCGTCCTTCGTTCGTTATTTCTCAGCCGATTATTTCCATTGAAAACGTTCTCCATTGCGTTTAATTCCTCGAGCGTTTAATCCCGTCAGAAAAATTCTCGCGACCTCCATCGAGCGAATTATGCGGACGACGCGTCACGTTTTTTTTTTCTTCTTATTTTCATTTCATTCCTTCTTCTTTATTTCAACGTTTCTCTCGGTCGACGAGACGGAGGACGCGTTGCTTCTGTACTTTCTGCCGTCAACGATCGAAATGTTTTTTCCAACGCGATCTTCGAACGCACATACGTATAAATTTATAAGGCGTAAACAGCGTCATTCGTATAAAGTTATGCGCATTAATGATCGATCTCGTTATCGAGTCGTTCTTGATTTTGATAATCGTGAGCCAGTTGCGAGATGCTCGTATAAAGCGTCGCATAAATCAATTGTCGTATCGTAGTCCGCGAGTATCGGGTCGAATCTATTGAAAGATCGATCGTGAACGATCGAGAGCTCGAGCCCCGGACTTTCATCGTTTATATTTCATAACTTCGCTATCGGTGACTTTCGACGATACGACGCCTTATTTATTTTTCAAAGCCCTCCATCTTTTATTTCGTAGAAAATTGTCCGATTCGGAATTTTTCGATCAACGAATCACTATAAATTTTCATCTTCACGGTTATCGCCATTATTTTGTTTATTTTCCTCGAAGTAAATTTGAAATTCCCCGAGAGAATATGGGCGGAAGCAAGACGAGAGCTCGTCCGAGTATGAAATGAGAGTCTCTCGTTTCTCCGGGAATCGGTAACACGAGAGAGAGAAAATATGAAAATGAAGTACGAAAGAAAATACGAGACCCGAGAAAAAGTATTTACGAAAAATGATTAAATCACGAGTATTTCGTTCGTCACGCTCGTGAATCCCCTTTCACACGGTCGATTATCGAGAGGGTGGAGGGTGACTTTCTTCCCGTTTCGCCATAACTACGAAATTCATATTTTTTCGATACATTTTCCATACCGATTAAAATTCTTTTTTCATTATAATCATCAAAATTTTTGCATTTGTTGTCAAATATTGTTTTCTTTTTGACAAGGAATTCAACGCGTATTTTGTAATGCAAAGGTCGCCTCTTATGAAGAATCCTTGAGAGGTATCGGCGCGAGACGGGACGGTGAGGGAGACGCGAAATTGAATCGTTCGATTTGCGCAGTGTTTCTTCTGAGAAATGTGAAAATCGACGAATTCGCGTCACGTAGGAAGCGCACAAGACCCGACGCTCGGCTCGGCGCGCTTCGGGTACACCTGCCGCTACCGGTGGGGCTCTCTCCTCTTCTGCCGTCCATGTGCTTCTGGCGCTACCGGACGGCCGGAGAACCCGGACTGGAAACGGATTACCTGCTCACTCCCACACGCGCAACTCCAACGCGCACGTCCAAACTCGGGCCGTTCGTACGTGTCGAAAGAACCAATAACTTCGTATAACCGTCCGTCGTCCATGAAAAAAAATATATATTACATAAAAACACAGACACACGTGCGAATACGATACTCGAAAAAAAATATCGAAAATATTTCACGTATCGAGAGTTATGAAAGGAAATTGATTTATGTTGGATATCGAACATTATAGACCGGCTGCGAATTATTCGAACTTAATTCCGATACGAGAAATTTCTGAATACGAAATTTCTAGAATAAAATAAACGAATCTCTCGAGGATTGAATTTAAAAATAGGAGACTTACTCGGTAGAGCGTTCGATCGCGGAGAATTACGAAAAACAAAAAGCGAGAATATTTTTAGAGAGCGTCGTATTCCGAGATACGTTTTGAGGCGTCGAAACGAATTTCCTCATCTTTCGTACGATTTAATCCTCGTACCTGAAAGAACGCGTGTATAATCCGTGTAAGAGAAGAAAAAAAGCATGGCGCATAATCTCTCGCGAGTGAGGAAAAAAAAGGTAGGATTAATCCCGTGTAGAGGGCGAATTAGATGAGCGAAAAGCGTGTCCCTTCCTTGGGCGTCGTGTCGCATTAGTCTCGGTTCGTAACGCAACACCACCGCAAGTGGTGAGTCCAAGTTGTCTCTAAAAATGTGTCCCAAAAGAAATCCGTCAGGCATATAGCGACTGTCATAAATTCCAGACTCGCCAAATACCTCGTAAAATAATTTTATTGTGGAAAAAAAACTGTTTATATATTTCAAAACAGACAAAATCTTTTAATTCCCTTTCGACCCAAATCCAATGCGTTACGAAGAAAAACAAATCTCTCGTAGGTATCGAAAACGAATCAAAGTGTCGGCGTACGAGCAAAGAGCCGGAGGAGCGAAAGGAAAACAACAACAAGAAAAAGAAAAAGAAACGTAAATCGAGCACCGAATGAAGGAGAAAGGAAAAGTGAAGAGGTGGATTAAGAAGCGGAGTTCCGTGCGTAGAGTGACGAGTCCGAATGTACAAACGATGACTCGGATAAAAAAGATTCGGTGGCCATCGACGGCAGCTCCTCGAAGAAAAAGAGTAGCATGACTCGACAGGAAAAAGCTCGTATACTCGACGAAAAGAAGAAGAAAAAAAATTGGAATAAATAAAGGATGGATGCAAAAGAAGAAGAAGAGAAGGAAGAAGAAGAAGACGAGGTAGAAGACGAGGTGGAGAGACGGGGTAAGGGATCTTATTCTCGTTGGAAAAAGGAGATAAAAAATGAAGCGAGCCGCGGGCCCAGTTCTGTAAATTTTCGTCATCTCTAAACGCTTATTATACAAGGGGCACTTATTATCATCGCGGTGCACCACGAGTTGAAAAGTCGTTCGTACCCATTTATGCACGTAACTATACGGTCCACGTGTATATAGTACGTTGGATAGCAGGCGTTCGTATACGCGATGCGTATTACGCGAAGGGTAAAGGAACGTATACAGAGGGATAGGGTACGCGTTACAAGTGTACGCGTCACGCGAAGGTATTACTACCCCGGCGTCACGCCGCTCCGAGGGAAGTTCGTGCTGCCAGGAGCAGGACAAGCTTTTTTCTCTTATTTTTTTTTCCCTTGTTGTTTTTTTTTCTTACCCGGTGCTCTCTTTTTTCCTTTTTCTCAGGTGGCCGAGACTCGGAACATAATTACCGTTCGGTCGCGAATACCCGCCGCTCGCGGTCTTCGCGACGATAATTACAGCGCGCGAACGCCATCTCTCCTCGTCCCCGGTGTACCCACTTCGGTCGATGTAACCGACGAAAACGACGTAAAGGACTTGAAATTTTACGATTATAGCCGCGTATGAATATATAAACGGGGAGGGAGGTTTCGTATTGTGAAATTAATTGAGCGACTAGTACGTGCCGGGAAAATCGAACGATTTATTAAAAAATAGGAAGAATTGTTGTAGGTTGAACGAAATAGACGAGAACGTGAACGAAAGGAGAGAAATTTTGGCCTCGAAATCGTCGAGCATACGCGATAGCGAGAATATAGCGGGAGATCGGCTCGTTTGAACCGAGCGATAACAAATCGCAACGCAAACTCTCACCACTTTGGTCAACGATAAGAATATCACGCTCTAAAGGAACCAAGGAAACGAGTCTCTACCTCGGCCGATTTATGTCATCTCGATTATTTTTTTTACAGTTAGTACGTGGAAAAAAGTTTTTTGAACAATCAATTCTATCCAAACGTTGGTTCGGCTCTCTCCTCCTATCTCGACTTTACATTCGCGTGCGATACTAACCCGAGACTTATATGCCTTAAAATCACCAATAATCTTCATAAATCATCGTGAATTTCTTTTTCACTGGCTCGACTTTTACCTCTCTCTCTCTCTCTTGGCATTGCGGGTACACATACCACCAGGTATGCAAATGGTATGCGACTAATGAATGATAAATCTCTCTCCCGGAGCGTGGTATAAAACGGCAGGAAGACACTGCACCGGGGCGTCAAGGCCTCGTAAATTTATCACCGAGCAAATGTCTTTTTTTCCGTAGAGTGTTCAACCAGGAGAACTATGGGTATACTACGGATAGGTAGGTGGATACTCTTGAAGAACAACCGAGGAAGAGTTGGTACACACGTTGTACCGAGACAACGGCAAAGGCACTTAACCGGTTATATATTCAACGCCCGGAGATGTTCCGGATAGATTTGAAGAATGAAAACGCAGACAGGAAGTCGAATCTACGTAAACCGACTATAACGAAGAAAATATAAAATCACATTGATACGACGATAAGAAAAAGGAAATTTTATAGTAAAAAATTTATAAATACAATTCTTTCGATTTTAGCTTAATTAATTCAAGGACAAAAATATGTTATAGACGAGATGTTAGGAAGAAAAAATACGCGGTCTAATTTCGAATACGACAATGTGGAGAACGATAACGACGAACGTCTCTCGAACGACCACGACTCCGCCCGCGATAAATAAAAGTAATTGTATACGAAGAAGACTACGAGAGGGAAGATAGAGAGGATACTGCGAAATAAAAGCGAAGGGGCATCATATAGTATATAGAATATGAAGGAGTGGTCGTCCGCGCGAGCTTCGCCGGTTCGCGCCGGCTTTCTTGGACGTTATTGTAATTATACCGAGATTGACAGCTTAATGGGAAGCTGGAGAGGCCAGTGTATGTTCCCCGTTAGGAAGCTACTCGACATGCTCCCTGCTGGCCAGTTTGCCCCTTCTCGGCTCGAGGGTCTCTCTCTCTCTCTCTCCTCTCTCCGCTCTCACTCACTCTCTCTCTCTGGAGTCTCGCGAGTCTCGGTACAGTACCGGTAAGAAATCATGGCAAATAATCTAACGGAAAGATATACGACCGAGAGACGAAAAAAAAAGTGAGTACCTACTTTTAAACGGGAATAAATTTTGTCCATATCTTTAATGCGAATGTTAACGTTATATTTATCATCGGAATTGAATTGAATTTATTTTACAAACATCTATCCCAATTTGATAAACAGGTGGAACAATAAATTGTTAAGTTTATACATTTTTTAAATGCAAAATTGCATTTAATAGCGAGAAAAAAATTAAACGAATAATAAAAATTTTGGTGAATAAAAACGTTGTCCACTCTTCATATGTTAATTAATCGGCGACATCTTAAAGGTACGTCCCCGCAGACTCTTGGGCATTCGCATCTTGTGGATTATAATACAGAAAGCAGATCCGTGAGGATTATCCTTAATAATAATCGACGAGTGGAACTAAGAAAGGAGTTCTCCTCTCTACCCCCGTACTGTCGCGACAACGACGAGCACGAAGAAGTCGTCGTCTGGCGTTCCACTCGAGATATCAAAGTTTATTCTCGAAAGATGGTCGAGAAGGGGGAGGGAAGGGGGGATGATTCGAAGATTCGAACACTCGAACACTCGAAGACGGCGACTGCCGCTCGAGAGGACACTCCAAATGGTAGCTTCGACTTTTAAAATCCGATTACAACGGTCTCGAGACTTTCGAGTCAACGATTAGAATTTATAATGTTAAATTGTTCAACGTCGAGACAAATTTCTTTTCAAATAAGTATAAAAAACAAGAAGAACGAGACTTTGGAAGAAAAAAAAGAAAAAAAACGTACAAACAACTTGTTTTATCTCACTGAGAGGAATTTATTTGGCGCGTGTACTTACCCTCGAGAGGAAAGACGCGAAACGAGAGACGAGACGGGAATAAACAGCGAAGGAAGAGGAAGGTCCGAGGGAAAAATAAATGAGGAGAATCTAGGAGGGCCCGCATGTGACATTCGAGACACTCGAGGCGTCCCTCGACGTCCAAGGGTGGAAGGGAGGGATGGAAAGACAACGCGAACTACTTCTCTCTTTCGGTAGATTGAACCGTCCGGCGGACCAGCTGGTACCCCTACCCACACGCTGATACGCCTCACCTATGCCTCTATACTTCCCCCCCCCCTCTCACTCTTTCCCTCCTCTAATACACGAGCATCCTTGTAAATCCTTTCTCGCGCGTCAGTCTCCAAGAATGGCAAGCGAATCTTTGGGCATGGCCCGATATCGCGAATACGATACTACAGTACCAGCCCGCATAACGTAAATTACCCACGTGCAGGAATTCAGTCAATTTTTATATGAAAATAGTGTAATTAGGTATCGGTTATTATTGTTTAATTCGGAAGGAAATTTATTAATCGTGAAACGATAATTTGACAAAACTATTTGAATTCATTGTTTTGTGTGTTTTTGTTTGTTTTTATTAATTCAGTTCCCACGTAAAGCAACGAGATCCTTTTTTATTTCTCGATGGTATCCTTCGCGGTCTCTCCTCTTTACCCCCTGATCCTTTGCGATTCGCAAAAGTATATATAGCGCCTTGCATGTATATATAGACTTTTGTGAATCGGGACAAAAGGATTCTCTCGGCCACCATCGTCACCCTCTCCCTTTTTTAACCCGCGTTCTTTTGCGGCCAATCAAACTTCGGTTTGGGCTCAATCTCTCGCGTGCACGTGTTCACCAACGACGAGAAAGATCTCCTTGACGGAAAAAATCCTTGCGCAGGAGCAAGGATTTTTTTCCAAGCGATATTGTACCCGAGAATAATAATGATCCGAGAGTATAATCATATATAGGAGAATAATCTGCATATTTTACGAACGACGAGAAACCAGAGGAGAAATATTTTCGACTCTTCAATAAGAGAAATTATCTCGTCGATCGTTCGTCACTTCTTAAGGTAGTTCTAACACAGATCAAAAGTAATGCCAATTTAATGAATTTTTGTGAAAAACTAAAAATAGTATTGAAGAATACTTCTGCGAAATTTGAGACCGTTTCACCATACCGTTTTCAAGATATCGTTTATCAAAAATTTCAAATTTTGCATACGAGCAATGGCTCGTATACTACGAAATGAATACTTTCCGGATATTCAGTCACCAAAATGTACGAAGGAGTAATGCGAAGCTTTTGAAATTTGGCACAAAAGTAGTTTAGTATATGAAGAATAACATATATTTTATAGCAAATTTTCAACCATACAGTAAAAAAGTATAGACTATTTAAAAAATATTATTTGTAGGCTGGAACATGGAACACGTTAGTGCGCACGGCAACGTGGGTTTCTCACGACGACGCGACTTGTGACAGGGGAAGCGTTTTTCGTCGATTGTTTTTTTGTGCTTCTCTTTCCAACGCTCGCTCATGACAGTGCTAACTTTTCTCTTTCTGACCAGCTCTCGCGTTCGTATAAATTTCCCTTTCAATGTTTTTTCCGACATCTTTTTGATGTTCTCTTTATTTTAGTCACCAATAAAATATTTCAGGTTCTGTAGGGCTAACAAGCATGGTGTACAGAGATCACTGATACCCATACCTCACTTTCGGCACGCATACACGCAGATAAATGAATCACACGCATATACGAGTAGAGCAACGTTGTCACGTTTCAATTTTTGGCTGGGACTACGTGAAACAATTTTTTATTGAATTAATTTATTTAAATTGTTTTTACCTTCAAGATTTTCATATGGTCTAGAATATTCGTGTAAGCTGATAATATTATTTTTACTTGGCCATATAACTCTTTGTCGGAGAATTTTCGCTTCAGTTTTCTTTTGACTTATGCAGTCGTGTTAGAACTACCTTAACGTCATAAAAAGAGAAAAAATCATATGTTTTTTTCTAAGCTAGTAAACAAAACGAAGCTCGGATCGTCACGACAACGAGTGACGTTTGAATCGAAAAAAAGGATTGTTCGATTCGAGGTGATAATTAATTTTCAACATCTTCGTAATATCGTCATTTCTAAGATGAAAAGCAAAACGTAACGCTTGGTTCTCACGATAATCTTTCGTCGCGAGTGCTCCCGGTGTTTATTTCCGTAGGTCGAGACTCGAGTAAAATACTATCACCGTTATCCGTTATACGGGCCCAAGTAGATACCTACTTACACGTTTCTTTGGTAATCGAAAATTTCCGAGAATATTCAAAACTAAATTTAATGTGTGGATACAACATATCTTTGCGCAAACACTTGGCGGCAACGAGGAACGTCGCTTACGAACTCCGAGAAGCATAAAAAAAACAATATTTCACGCCCTTTTTCTATTTACCGAGATATGAAGAAAAAAAACGAAAGGGGCGAAAAAATTATTACTCTCCGTCTCGAATATTTCCGATGAGATAAAAATAATAATACTTTTCCGTCGTTGTTTGCACACAACGGCGAAACTTGGAGATGGAGAATTCGTCCGCGGGGAGAGAATAAATAGAATTTTTGGGATAGAGGGATGCCGACAAAAGTTTTTCTCTCGACATTCCAAGGACGTTAAAATATCATAATTGGAACTCCGCGTCGAATATTGACCCATTAGCGTTGTTTTTCCAGGCGCCGACTACCGAATGAACGTACCCGTGCAAGAGAGAGAGAGAGAGAGAGAAAGGTACGCATGGTAAAACAATATTTTGACGCGATATGTGAAGATCGGAGTTTGCCGGGCGGGGTTGACACTCGTCTCTTTCTCGACTTTTCCTTTTTTCACTTGGCTCTCGGTCTAACCTCGGACCTAGGTAAACACGAACAAGGACCTCTCCTCGACTTTGGATCCGAATCCTGATCACAATTTCTATACAAACAATAATTTTTATAAAAAGGACGAAAAAAAGAAAGTTTTTTTTTCATACTTTTCATTAAAAACGAAAAATCAATCGCAGACAAAACTGGAGAAAAATATAAATTTTGGACGTTAATTATTCGTATCAACGTTTCGTACAATATTCGTTTCGACATTCCCCAAATCCGATGATAATTACGCGCTTTGACTATAATTTAAAAAAAAGCCGTTGACAGAATAAATAATTAACGACGAGAAATAATCTTTCGAGAGGATTAATAATACAGCGCGATACGTCCTGATGTACGAGATGATGTTTTTCCTTGTTTTTCTTTTTCTTTCCGTCGTCGAGGAGATTAAAAAAAAACTTTATACGAGACGTAATAAAATGGTACATAAAATTATATGGGAGGCGCGTAACACGCTGCGTACGGAGTATGAACAAAAAATCAAGGGTTTCCGAGGGTGCTCGGGTTCGTTAGGACGGTGGGAACTCGAGAGACGCAGAGGGAGGGAGGCTATACGTCGTTGAGGGATTTGAGAGAAAGCCACAGGGGCCAAACGGAGATTATACAAGAGGTAGGTACGTACGCGTAACATCGGAATCGACCTGTTGCCTGCAGTCAAACGCGACCGGTCGGAAAACCACCAAATTATACTTGCGTTAATATACTCGTGGAGATTTTTTTATGCGTATAAATTGCGTCAAAGGCGCCCTCTATAACGCATCCCACAGCCTTAATTGCACGATACGGGATTAGCGAACCAACGCAATCGTCGCTCATTAGTCACTTAATTTTTCTAATCAACCTCGACTTTGATCAAACGGAGAAAAAAAAATCGCTCGCCCGAATTAGAGAGAAAGACATTAAAGTTGGTGTGTTATATCGCTCGTCCGCGCACGCTCAATTTGTACGCTGCTTTCCAAGAAATTTCGCCTCCTCGTTTCTCGTTACCATTTTTAGAAACCACTTTACGGTATCGTCTCACGCACGGTCACGTTAATTTTGTCAATTAATTTATCCGTTGTTTATGACGTGGCCGAGGAAAAAAAAAGCGAGGGTTGCGAGTTTCTACGGGTTTACTAATAATTTCGCGAATATTACGAGTAGGCGGCCTCGTGTTAACGAATTCGCAACATCCTGTTTCGGTCCTTCGGGCATCCCTCGCACAGCGTACTCTGAATTCGTTAAAAACGAGATGCGGGCAAGTCCGTTCCATAATTTGTGAAGCAGATATTCGAAGGACGTAGAAAAATACAGTGACGTTTCGGACTTGTTTGCAGGCGGTAGAAACTTCGTTCAATTTCGATCAATTATTAGATTTACGAAATTCTATTTTTAAAATAGAATAATTTTAATCGCGTTAGTGTCGCGTTTGATTTTTTGATATTTCAGAGACATCTACTCTTTCCAATTCATTCATTATTCGTATATACGTTCAGAATTAATTTAAAAATAAATATATAATTCATAAATAAAATTTCATTTTTAATTATAAAAATGATGTTTCCATTAAGAGGACCGAGAGACGAGCTCGAGACGATCGTGTAACGGAGAGCGAGTTAATAATAAATTTCTGCGATGAATAATAATTGGATTACTCACTTTCTGACGCTCTCGAGGAACCTGTCGAACTCGACGGACATTTTGCAACAGAGGGCACGCCTGTTGTGGGAGGACGAGCACTTGGTGTTGATCATGTGGCCGTCTGCGAAGGAAGTAACGAAAGCCTCCAATTAATTAAGAGGTTAATAATCGCATCGTACGATGCCTCGAGGTCTCGTATGTACCTACACCTATATAGCTACGGTTTCACAAACATTCCCTCCCTCCCTTCGACCCACGGCTACCGAGGAACGCCAATTAATTCGATCTACCTTTTATTCTCGATCATCGTATAACAATTATCCTGCCTCGGTGATCATCGATCGGATCCCTCGATATCGTATCACCACTCTTTCGATCTAGATCGCCTACTCATAATTCTCTCCACTATTATTTCAATCGATCGATCTCTACGACACCGCGACAGGAGCGAATCCATCCAAAAGATAATTAATATTTGATCGATCAAAGTTTAAATATAACGAGCAAAAATAAACAGTCGAAAATTAAAAGTAAATGATTTTTAATCATCTCTTTCACCCAATTAATAATCCGGATTAGAAAACCTTGAGAACGAGAGGAATAGCACAGGTGGTTTTAGAACGGAAGTGGAAGCAGGAAGATCGGATAAAGAGGAGAAACGATAAAACAAGAGAGAGAGAGAGAGAGAAGCCGGGAAAGAGGGAGATAGAGTTAGATAAAGAGAGAGAAGAAGAAACGAGTGTGTAGGGTAGAGGAGGAGGAAGCAAACCGGTGCAGAGTGGAGAAAGAGCGAGAGCACAGAGCGCGTGTTCGGGTCAAAGGTTCGACCGTGCCCGAGGGCTCGCGTGCGCCGCCCCTCTCCACCCTCCCTCCACTCTTCCTCACTCAACTCGCTCGCCACTCTTTTTTATTTTCCTCTCGAACCACGAGGATCGACACACGGAGATAGAGAAGCCTTCTTCTCTCTCCCTCGACTTATTACGTACATCGATCGAGCCGAGTAGTTCGTGTAACGCGTTACAGGAACCTCGTATAATCGCGGCACCGCGTGGGCGCCCCAAAAATATCGCGATACTCTACCCCATAATGGAGACCCGAGGAACGACTCACCCTCTCTTACTTCCTCTCGTCTACAACCACCGACCTCTTTCCCCTACCGTTTTAAAAAAAACACTCGAAACAAAATAATGGAGACACGATCGAACTTCGCAACTGACACGATATGTTCCAACGACGCTTCTTTTTTCTTATCATTATTTATTCAATATTTCAATTTATCAATTTTCTCCACCTATTATTATTATTACTTATTATTACGATTATTTTAATATTTCGTCATACGATACATCGAGGTCGAGCTAAAGATTTTTTTTCACGACAATATGCAATGTATCGTACAGAGTGATGTCGGTTTATACGTTCTACCTTCCACCATACCTTCCACCATACCGTTGACCACACCCGTGCCCGAGGGCACACTTCGCGTGGAGAACACGTACGCGAGCGGGACTATTACTACAACGAGTGTGCGAACGGAAAGAGGAGGAGAAAGAGGAGAAGGGGGGCGCAAAGCAAAAGAGAGAGAGAGAGAGGGAAAGAGGGAACGATATTACAGTGCACAATTCTCCACTGGTCTCCATCAGTCTCGAAATATATATATATATCTCTATATAAGTATACAGAGTTACGGTGAGTTCTATTATCTCTACGGTATAGAGTTATGTATATGCATCAGAGTGGTATTATATCGTTCGAAACACCACCGTCAGGAGCGCATAGAGATTCGAGGGAGGTAAAATGGAGAACATGTCCGGAAAGTAATCTTCAATCGAGCCAGGGCAAATTATAAATCCTACGTGACGCCGTGATAAGTATTTATTCACTCGGATTCACGTGACCGAGCTATAATCCAACGAGAGAGTCTTGAACCTTGATTTTGTGTTCTTTAGATCGAAAGAAACGTTCGCGATGTAATTGTGATGGAAAAAATTAATGATTTAATTCTCAACTATGAAACGTTGAATTTTTATTCGATTGAAATTTTTTCATTAAGACGAAGACACGCGAACACCCGAGAAAACTAGGATAGAATCGATTCCGTCCCTCCGACTGTTTCCTATCGATTGGTGTCTCTCGGGAATATTTAACTCCTACCCCACTTTACGTCGATCCATTCTCAAACTGCTTGAGGCCTCCCTGGTAAATGGCTGGCAATGTTCTATATTCATATGTGTGTGTATGTGTTTGTGTTTGTTTGTGTGAAGAGAACGAGGCCGATCTCGAGGCATCGACACGTAATTATTCCTCGGGGTCTGTTAACGCCCGCCCGTTTCGACGTTACATCGCGGCGTTAACTCGATACTAAAGTGTCCCCTCGGGGTTGCGAAACGCGCGGTTTGGTCGTGCCTTCTACCCTCCCCCTCATCGCTCTGTTCGACCGATCGTTCTATACGTAGTACTCTATCGCTCTTTACAACGGCCACATTGTAGATTAATCGGCTACAGAGAGCAGCTAGTGACACTGATATCTCTAACGTGGGGCTCTTGCTTCGAAACCCCGTGGTCGAATATTCATTATGGCCTTCGAGGCATTACCTATATCATTCTTTCACGCTCTCTCTCTCTCTCTCTCTCTTTCTCGCTCCCTATAGCTCGTTTAGGACACTCTTTACGCTTCAGCAGCAAATCTTGCTTTCGTTAAATTTAATACCCGGAAATTAAGCAATACTTTCTTGAGTTTCTATCGAATGGTATATGGCGGTTTTTCTTTAATTATCGTCTCTCGACGTTTCTTCTTACGCTGAGATTTTATTATTTGAAACTATCGAGCGGAAGGTCGTTCTCGATGTTATCGTTTAAAATGTCGTAAACGCGTTTTTTTTTTATAAATTTAATTCGACGATGAAAAAAAGAAAGTTTGGAGATTCTCAGATAGGAATCGTTGATTCGTAGGTACGTGCTTGCGTGGTTTTTAGATAGCGATGGTGGGGCTAATATTCTTCACAAATGAGGATCGTTAATGTCGATGCTCGTTGAATTCTCAAAATCGAGAAAAGATCGTCGTCACAATCTTGGGACGATCTCGAATATATATCTCTACCTCGTTGCCGACAAAGTCACAAACGGGTATAGAAAATAAATTTTAATGAAGAATCAAACGGTTGATAAAAGAAAATCCAGAAGTCGATAAAAATGTCATTATCGAAAATGTCTCATTTAAAAGTGGTCAGTCGCTAGTTAAATACCAAACGAATTTTACAAATCGGAAGCGGAAAGCCCGAAACCATTAATTAAGTAGGTAAATGAGAGCGCGAGGCGAGGATAAAAAAAAAGAAGAAAGAAATCGGTCAAAAGTCTGCCGCGTGCATCGTTTGCACGCTCTCGACTTAATCTCTCTGTCTCTGGTCGTTGGGCAAAACTTTCAAAATGATTGACGAGCTAAAACCTCACTGGACACCACGCATAATATACCGGACGCGTTACTAGCCACGAGTCTCGAGAGTCGATGAGGAACGCCGCGGGCAGTTTACAAGAGAAGCTTTCCTCCTCGTCCTCCTCCTCCTCCTCATCGTCACTCGATCCTCTCTCACTCCGCATGAGCTCTCGTTTCACCCGACGCGAACAATTATCCCATAAACGAGAGCACGATCGTTAAGCCACGTGCTCGCGTAGAATTATTATAACGCGACGAGCGATCCTCGCATCTTTGCATTCCCCAAGAAATAAAGGCCTGGCCGTTCCGTTATACGTTCGCGATATATATATACCTCTCGCTACATATGGAATATTATTTTTTTTTAAATTAAAAAGAAACCTTCGTTCGTTCCTCGCTGTTTCTTTATACCGTTGCCCTATAACTGAATTTCCATACGATCTAACCCCGTCGAATAATAAATAAATAATATCGAAACTCTGAATTTCAATATTTTACGGAATTTATAAAAAGTTTGAAAGAAAAAAACGATGAAAAAATTAAATTCGTTCGTTTCGTCGGATTGCGATTGATTAAATTTAATAAACGATTAAAGATTCGTGGAAACACGTAGCGATACTCACTGGTCTGATTCTGAAAATATGCGTCCTCCTTGTCGGTGAAAAACCACGTCTGTAACAAAAATTGTTAAATTGTTTGAATAAAATGGTAAATTGTGAAATTTCATGGAGATTTAAATTTATCGAGAGAGAGAGAGAGAGAGAATATTAATAGTACACGAATATAGGTACACCCGCCGGTATTATCGCATTCTCTCGGGTCGTTCTATTCGCGTTAAGGCACGTATCCGATCGATTGTTTACGAGTAACAATCCGTGCAAATAACACGTACGAAACGTCGGCACATTACCCAGCAATACTCCCAAACGATTGTATAAACCTTTCTCGTAAATCCTGCGCGAGTGACCGGTCCACGCCCTTGTCCCGTTCTCGACACAAAGTTTTTTCCCTTTACTTCACATCTCTCTCTCTCTCTCGTACTTTCTCACACCCCGGAAACTCGATTTTTATTCTCTCCTATCGCTCATTATTTATTTATTATTATTTTTTTCTTATTTGTTAACGCACTATTCAACTATTTGTTATGGGAAGACTTTTCTCTCGTTTCTCTTTTCTTTCCTCATTCTCATCGACTCTCTGTCTTTCTCCTCTTCCTATACGCCGTTCTCACAATAAATCCTCCATTCAACTCTCTCGACTTCTACTCTCCGACTTTTTTTTGTTCCTTTACGTACCAGCCAGGTTCTCACTCTGGCATCTGGTTTATCGTTACGCAGTAACGCGTACGTACGATCAAACCGTAACACATATGTTACCCGAGAGAGAGAGAGAGAGAGAGAGCGAGAGATAGACTATTTTTAGTCGCTGCAGTCACCGCGTGCATATAGTTATAGGTGGTGTCTTTTATATTACATCGAGAAGACCCTTTTCCACTCGTCAACTTCGTGAGAGCCAGAGGTCCTACGAGAATGTGGCGCCACGTTTTAGGTATTACGACATTTTTTTCGTACTTTCGTTCATTATAACAAAAAAAAACGTATTTATTGTAAAAAAAATGACTCCAATTCCAGAGGGACGGTATTATTGAAATTACGATCAAATAAAACCCATAACATTTTTTTCCATTCGAGAAAAAAAGAGTTGAAACAATAAAATGGCTCTCACGTACTCGCGCATCGCATAATCGTTGCAATCCACCGTGTCGATTCTCATTCGCGTCCCTTCTTTCGTGTATCCCTCCTATATGTACCCACACACTGGCAAATAAATGTGTAAGTACACCGGAGAAAAGAGCTCTCGCGTGATTCGAATCCTTTCGCAGCGAGATTTCGACTTTACCCAAGATGTTCCTGTTTGCACGTATCTCTTTTCGCGTGCACGAAAGAGAACGAACAGGAAAGAGGGCTTTTTGTAACCGGTGACTGGGCACTTCCGGTGGACCAGTGGAAGAGAAAGAGAGAGAGAGGGAGATAAAAATTTAAGATTTATATATAGATATATAGGCGCAACAACATGTGCGAATTTAAAACGTAGGTACGTTTAAAGAGGATGATCGGCGTACGCAAAGAGTCGTGACATGGCGTACGTGTACGAGTACTATCGCACCGACGCGTATCCGGCAATGCGAAACGAAACGAGATTGAGACTCGAGCAAAGTTATTATTACGATATAAAAGAAGTATTCGTGAGTATACGAGGATCATCAGCATTCGTAGAAAAGAAAAAGTAATCCGTTGCGTCGAGTTGCGAGAAGGGCGCACGGTAAAATAGCGCTGGAGGATGAGCTCCGAGTTTATAAACGGCTCGAGTGACGTCAGCCATTGAGAACATTGACGCGAGCCTCGAGAGTCTCGCGTTACATTGACATTATTGTATTTAATCGTCGTCCGAGTCATTGTCGCTTTTCGTCCCGTTGGTAAATGAGTTTTAGTTTAGGGTCGTTCGCTGATGCCGCGAATTGTCTCATATCACGCGGATTAAGCACGTTTGTACGTTCGCTCGTTTATCTATCTCTCTTTCTCTCTTTCTCTCTCGCGCAGTCTCTCCCTCGGATATACGTGTTAATCTCCTCGACGCGACGTAGACACGTAACTATTTTCGTTAACTCTGCCCTTCGCGAATCCCAAGAATTTCAAGTAAAACGAGACCAAGAGTATCATACGCGCCAGTCCCCAACGCTTTTTTTAACTCGACTAATTGGCAAAATGATGCTCGAATGGTAAATTTTAAAAAAGAAGAAAAAAGTAAAGTATAATCGTGCGACGATTAATACTCGCTCGATGCTCCTTTCATGGAGAGAACGAATAATCATTACTTTTTCGTTTCTTAATCTTTATAACGAGATTTATAAATTACGTACGAAACGAACGCGAGGAAAATCAATTTACAAAAATTAATCGATATTTAATCGTATCATATTATAGATTGGGATAATTTTTTCAAAGATTTCAATATAGGGGAATCGTGCTTAAGATGACATACTTTTTGTTTGGAGGCAAATATTTGATTATTGAAAGGAGATAAAAAATAAATCTGAGGGTACACATTAAAAACGTTTATTTACGAACACATAAAATGATTTTGACGCTAAAGAAAATTATAGAATAGAAATAAAATAACAAAAACACCAATCATCTCCAAGTGGGTAAGTTGACACACATGAGTCTAAGTTGACATACCTAATTATCGGTGCACAATTCACACTTGAACATTTTGGATCTTGCTGCAACGCCACCACATAGAGTGTGGCACCATTGCTTACACAACTAGCAACATACCCAATATCTCCTGGCTTCGATTTGCTCTATAATTCGTTGCAATAAAGGCATGCCGCATCGGAATCATCATTATCAATAGCGTTTTGAGGAAAATCTTTCGCAGGTCTAGCATCTGAGTCTAAACGTAAATAAAGCATCATTTTTAAGTATTCTCACACGTCGAGAACTTGAGGGTAAGATGACATACTATGTCATCTTAAGTCGACGGTTGATATGTCATCTTACCCCACGAGGTAGACAATATTTATCGCCTTTTGCGACTTAAAACTTTGAGGTTGCTTAAATAATTCTCCGATATTCATAGTCCATATTAATCACAGTTCATAACAAAGTAATCGATACAACAAAAAACGTACCTGATACAAATTTATCGCCAGAAATACTTTCAACACAAAAATATTTTTGAGTGACGAAATCAAAACATCGCACACCATGTCCAAACAACGCAAGCGAGCGGTCACTGAAGTTTTGAGTGGTGACACCATCTGTGAGTCGACATGTAAACGTCGTCTAGGAACTTGTGGTGCGTATAGTTTAACAGATAGAAGCCCTGTGTCATCTTACCTGAGTATGTCATCTTAAGCACAATTCCCCTACGATATATACGAAATAAGATATTTAATCGCGCTCGTTTCCGGTCGTTGTTTCGATTTTAAATATATATAAATATATATATACGTAAGAGTAGACTATCTCTCTGCGATGGTGAAGAATGCGATATAAGTATATTATTAATATTTCGTTCGTGTATGAACTCGTATAATATTTCAATCTCGAGAATGGCAACCCGAAACCCCCGTTATAATCGCCAACTCGACTGTCGCGATAGTCGCGATAGAACAAATATAAACGAGCGGTATAGTGCCCCGAATACAAATAAATATAAACGCGATATAAAGCCAATGAATAGGACGAAATAATTCAAACGCGGAAGAAAGAACCCTCGTGATTGCACGAGAAAAATAAAAGATTTTCAATGACTCGCGAGTTCCCGACCTCGGTTCGAGAGACCGACCCCAAGAAACGAAGAAAAGAAATCAGCGGACACCGTAAAACACACGAGGCTTAATAAAATCGTTCCAATTGGCCAATTATCTTAGTCAGGAGAGAAAGAAAAAACGTGTTGCAGTATCGAGCGTAATACGAAAGGGTGCTCCGGGAATAAATTGGAGGTTCGGCATCGATCGGCTTCGAAGCGAGTCACTCCAATTAAATAATAGAGAGGGAGGGAGAGAGAGATTCATCGAGATCCATGAGGTTGCTAAGTAAGCATCGACCCAAGTATATAAGAATGCAATTTCCTCAAAATACGCCTCGAACCTTTTCCTCGAGCCAATCAAAATCAATGACGATTTAAAAAGAAAAAGAAATAAAATAAACGAGCAAAGAATTGCTCGTCAACGATTTAATTTGGTCGAAAGCCGGTCTAAAAAATTATACGTGCAAAACAACCTTCAAGTATTTCTAATAATTAGATCGAAGAATGTAATTTAATTAATTTTTTCACCAAGATAATAAAATAATTCGATATGGAGAAGAGCGAGAAGCATTAAAAGCCGTGAAAGATGAGAGGTAACGAAAAGACGATAATGCGCACTAACGTCGTGGCCCCTCGATCCGGTGCAAGTCGTAAAGACTCTCTGTATATATACATACGTACCTACATATATATATATAATATATAAGAAAGCCCGAACGTGCTACCGGCGAGCCAATGTTCTTTGCCGGCGAAGCGAATTATTAAAACGCGTATTACGTTCCCTCCACAGGCTTTTACCCATAGACATCAAAACAATGCGCGAGCCATTCGTCAGTCCATAAAACTATTTAGTCGCGACGAGAAGTCCCGTATCCTACAATCCTATATATATCTATATTCATACGTGTCGTTCGATTTTAATTGGACGGACTATGTCCCGTTCTTTTCCTTCTTTCCTTTATCTTCTTTTTGTACTCGTTTTTTTTTTTTTTTATTGTCTTATCGGTTCTATCAAATATTCTCTTCGCGATGCTTTCTCTCTGCTTTTTTTCTCTAGGATTATTTATATCTATATGTATAAATGTATATATGTGTTTATGTGGTTCGTCCTTGGGATCGCTCACGATCGTGCTGCTCGAGTGCACCTACTTTCGAGCCACGCGAGATCCCGTCACGAGATTAGAAACCACATTCAGCGTTTAATCGTTCGCTGGTAAAGGAGGCCTTGAAACACACCGGGGGGAAAGAATCGATTGAAACGGGCAATCGGTCGAACGATAACGAATACACGAAAATTTCAATGTTGCAAGGATCGTATCGACATCAACGAAGAGAGATGATGTCTTCGACGCTACGATTCTTCAAACTCGAATCGCGTCGTTAATCCTACGTGCGCAATTTTCTCATACATCACACTGGGAAAATATGCTTCGTTAGAAGAAAAGAAAAAAAGAAAAGAAAATTGCCGGATGAGATAGTGTGAAATATGATGATTTTATTTAAAAACAAAGCGGCAATAATAAACAACCGGGAGAATTGTATGATGAGAGAAAAGTTCTCTAGGCTTCGCGTTCTTCTACCATATCGTTCACCCCCCGGTTGTTTAATTGTCGGTTCGGAAACGGAAGAAGGTGTATGCGAAGCGGCCGAGAAACGGGACTGAACGAACCGAGGAGAAGATTTCGCGGCTCGGGTGGTTCGGGATTAGCGTTGTTGATGTTCTTGATGTTGTTGTTGTTGTTGTTGTTGTTGTTGTTGTTGTTGTTGTTGTTGGAGGGTTAGGGCAAGACAAGTGTGGGGGAGGGAGGGAGGAGCTTAATGCGCGCAACGATCCGAGGTTCAGGAGGTCGAAGGTGATACCGTGAGATCTTCCCACGGAGAATCCTCAAGGGCCAAATCGGCACGGGCTCCACTTTTATTGTCTGCTCAAACCCCCACCCGCCCTTATATTCCGTATTTCCTACCTCGTTAAAATATAGTTACCGGCAAAACGCCGCTGGGAACTTTAAAAAATTCGTTATACAAATTTTCATTCGACATTTTTATTAATTCTTCGAACAAATTACTTTTTCTTTTATTCGTTGTAAAACAAATTTTATAGAATCCTTGATTTAATCTTTCGAAACAATTGTCAATAATTATCGTAAGAATTTCGATTGAAACTGGAATTAATCAATTGATTCGTTAATACGATGGGAGATGTATATTTTCTTTCAGGAGATTGTTGATATTTATTTTTCACGAGAGACAAAATAAATGTGGTATGAGAGAAGGGCGATCGCCGAGACGAAAACTGCGAGGCGAAGGGACGGACGAAGATCCGCTACGATTCCGACGAGACTCGGGGAATTTCGAGAATAACATGCTGCACGAAAGACCTCGGGCTATATATGTATACGAACGATTAAGAGAGAGAAAGAAAGAAACTAAGAGGCGTGCACAATGCACGCAATTAGCCGCACCAAGAGATAATATCGCCAAGTTCTTGAACGCGGGCGCGAGAAGCAAACGCGAAAGGACGAGAACCGCGCGTATATATAGTACAAACACCCAATGAATTCGTACCTACAATTTTCGAGTACACGACGAAAACAGAAGAATAAAAAATAGTGAAGAAAAAAAAAAGGAAAATCGTCTCGTCGAAAATATGAAAATTTGTGTAGTAAACAAAATATTTTCGTTAATCTTACGTATATATATATATATACAAATTTTTCCGGCTCGTTGAGTGACGAGAAAGAGAGCGTAAAGATCGGAGATGAGAGAGAGAGAGAGAGGGGAAAAAAGTACAGAAGAGACCGATGAGCGGATAAATCGCGAGTTCCCACAGTCGGGAATATCTTTAAGCACAACAGTCGGGAGAATCTCTCGACAAGACGCGGAAAGAGATGGGAAAATCGTCTCTCCTCTCTCTCTCTCTCTATATATATATATATGTGTCTATACAAGGCACAAAGTGATGTCTATACTGCGTTAATGATCGTGGTAAAATTCGCGAGGGACGCGAAGAAATGAGATTTTCGATCGTAAAATCTGGAAAAATCACGGTAAATACTACGAGATTCATTTTCTCCTGGAAAGATTTTTAATAAATCTTACTCCAACATTACATAACGAATATTTTTCGTATCGAGATAAAACTTTATTAAATATTTATCGATATTTATCGACAAATAAGAAGGAACAAATATATTTTGTGTATAGTTCTCCTCTTATAAATAAGTGTATAAATGTATTTACGTCGAGAATAAAATAATAAGGTTTTTTGCTAACCTGATCCTTGGCGAATTGAAACCACGTGCCGATAATCGCAGGCAGACGAGAATGATGATAATTCCGTGTGGTCTTGACGCTGATGAAGACGTCGTCGAGATCGGTGGAAAAAGGTGCCATGGTGGCAGTCGCGACAGGCGGCGTAACCGCTATCTCCTCGCTCATAATCATTCTCCGTGCAGCCGCTGGCACTTCGATCACGACGCTCGCACCGTTCGCGTCCACTATCGCATCCTCGGGCCACTGCTCATTCAACGACAATCATTTTTCAATTAATAATTTAACCGATAAACCTCTATAACGCCCCAAACTTTTATCGTCATTATTATTATTATTACTATTAATATTAATTCAACGATAAATATGAATTACAAGTTGAATAAATAACGATCTTGTCGTTACTCTGTAATCAAATTAGATTAACGTGTCGTGAATCAGTTACGAGCGAAAATTTCTCCATCAATCTTTTCCATTATATATCCGGTAATTATTATTATTTATTGTTATTTTAATTATTCGTCAGGGAGGGAGTTCTGTCCGTCAGGGTTGGAGGTAGTAGTCGTGTCGTTCGCATCGAGGGTTCGAAAGAAAAAAAAACAATGCGCAAGTGGCCATTACGCACGATATGGTGGTAGAAAAATGTTGTTTGTGGAATATTCATGGCTGTATCTATACGTATCGTGCGTACTTTAGTTGCCAACTGGTATGATCGTGGTATTATCAAACTTTTGCTCGGTACTATCGTACATCATATTTTACACGAGCCAGCTGGGTGTAAGTTCGTAATTACTCGCCTCGCGTATCCTCGTTACGGTACCAAGTGGCAATAGGGTGGGAGAAAGAGAATATAATTTGTAGGCTTGAAAAAATGTTAAGAGCTTGTAAATAGACATTGCCTCGTAAAGATACTTTATCGTTTAAAATTCGTCAATTATTCAATCGAGCGTTTTATAAATTATTCATTTATATTCATATTTGACGTATACACGAGCGTTCGAACGTCCATTTTGGATTCTCATAGTGTCGAAAATACGAGCCGGTTGTAACCCTCTCGAAAATCGCATCCTATCCTGGGGCGCGAATGTGCGAGAGTCAATTACACCGTAGGCTCGAGTCTTCCCTCTCGAGCGGTAAAACTAACTCTACGTACCGGCGCAACAAAGTTGCGCGCTCGTACGTACCAATTACGGAGGGAAAAAGTCGAGAGAGAGAGAGAGAGAGAGAGAGAGAGAGAGAGCTCGTAATATTCATATATGCGCGTAGATGTATTCACTACGAGAGAGAGAGAGAGAGAGAGAGAGAGAGAGAGCGGAAAAAAATAACTACAATCATCACCTGACGTGGTGCAACCGCTTGGTAAAGTAGTACGGTGGCATAAGCGGTTGCTAGTACGAGGGCGAGCGCTTGTAGGCCACGTCTCGTCGGCAAACCCCGTGGCATTTTGGGGTTTGCCGTGACAGCTATGGTGGCGGTAGCGGCGTTTGTACCAGCCGCAACCACCGGCAAACGGAACTCGTCCGTTTTCCCGAAACTCCCGCACTTGTTCTTCTCGATAATCTTCACCGTACAATCGCGATTATCCGTTAATTGACGATTCAGCGAGAACCACGAGACATCCTCGTTTCTTCGCTTCTCCGACGTGAAAACCGCGCTCATAACACCAAAGACACTTGTCGTGTGCTCGTCGCACACGATTAAACCTCTATTGTCGTTATGATAATACGGGATTCTTATATCCCCATTGTCGTATACGCCGCGTATACTACGTTATTCGTTGCCGCGTCCGCAAAACTATTCGCTGCGTTGAAACTCGCCAACATACTCCTTCTCCTTGGGCCTATATCTCCAATGACACGAACTTTCGACGACCCTCTTGTTTTCACTCGACCTGTCATCGATCTGGCCAATTTTTCGCAGAGCTAAGCGCCTTCGGTACGTGAAAATATTGCATTTTTTCGAACGATACTCGTTTGCATGCTCCGCTTTCACACAAGGTCACTTTGAGAGCACACGCTTATCACCGTTAGAATGATAATACAAACGTTTCTCATACGTTATCGTCCACCCGCGGCATTAACTTCTTCCTAACCTTTTCTCGTGGTGCATATTTTCTCTACGCAGAATTGACAAGAACGCACGCGATGACCTTCGAGCATATGTAAACAAAGTCTCGTGTAATGTTACCGATACTGCGGCAACGGCGGCTTCCGTTTGTATCCTTCACTGAAATAGTTTTATAGCTATTTCGCTCACTCGTACGAACTTGTAAACGGTTATAGAATATCAATAAAAAATAAAACGCGATTTTGTGGGTGAAAATCGATAAAACGAATCACGATATACCAAGGGATTCGACCAGAGATCGAGTCGCACGCGGTACGCACACTCGCGTCCTACTCGGCGCACGACGGATAACCGACTGAACGTTGAACACATGGGTCCGTCGCCGTGACTACAGTGTAAACATCGCGCCGGCCGTAAGCCGTAGCGCTCGCGACAGCGGTAAAGTAGCGGAGCACCGCACCCGGCAGACCAGCTAAGGGGAGAAAATCGCCGGTCCTATATATATACTATATACTCCTCGTGAGGCATATTCGCGCCGAAAGTATAATGATGAGAAAGCAGACGAGAACCGAGAGAACGGACAAGTCTGTTAAACTGGGCCTACGCCATACTATCCTTTTTTTGCAGGTGGAATGGTATAGAGTATGTAGAATACTACATACTCTATAGGGGGGGGGGGGCGTAAACATCTCGGACAAACTAGTACGATAATAATTAATGGAAACTTCGTGTTTATTATCATTATCCTATAATTAAATCTCGAATAAGGTAAATGCAACTTCGAACGAGTATAAATATTGTACATATGTTGAACGAAATTCAAATATAAATCGTGCTAGAGATCGTTTGGATTCCTTAAATTTCCATGAAATAATTCTGAAATTGATGCCTTCAAACCATTATTGAAAATATTGAAACGCAAAGCGTCGAAAAGAACGTCACTTAATCGTAATTATATGGTCTATGATCTATTGTAACGGTTCATTGTAATTTAAATCACAGAAATAAACAATACGTATATCACTTACCCACACCACCGCCATTTTGAATAATTAAAATGCCGTAAAGCGCCGCACGAGGGCAGGAGGGGATGGTGGACAAAACGAGCGGCGGGAACGGAGGGCCGGGAGGATATAAGCGACGAAACGACAATGAATTAATTTCTGTATAATAATTGAAAATAATTATACGTAATTATTCGTATTCGGTGTTAAAGCATATTAACGGTATTAGTATACATAGGACTCGTGTATATAACATTCAGTACATTGCCATAAATTGCTTATACGATACTTTAATTCATAAGTATAGATTATGTATACACACACATATATATATATATATGGTATACCATGTCAATACTACGTGTGTATATTTATATTTATGTTAAGTTATAAATATATATAGTACGTATATACATTTGTACATGATCGAATGCAGTTCATTGCGCGGAAAGAGAAAATTTACGTCGAGGGACTCTGTCGATATTGACGAATGCTTCGTACCTCCATGTACGAAATTTTGTTGAGCTTTGTTCCAGGAGGTTACATTATTCTTCATAACAGAGTTCGCTCGAAACTCTACGCTTAGACGTCTCGTTGAGGAACATTCGCACTTAAGGGGAAAAATGACTTCCGAACGTTAATAAATAGTTGCAAATTGACGATGAACCAACGAAGAAACGGTCGATTTGAGTACGATCTCGTAAAAACAATATAAATATGCAACGAGCGTGTGATCCCACTTTATTATTAGTATTATTATTATTATTGATGTTGTTATTATTATTATTATTATTAGCTGTCCGGGCTCGAGTTCTTCGTGGTAGAGCGAAACGTTCGATCGTCAGAAACTTTCACTCATGTGGCACGACGACGCAACAGAACTATACTGTTGTACAACTTTATCGCTGGTCCCAATCGAAGTCCCAGGAGAGTCACCAAATCCTCTTGTGTCAGCATTAGAAAAGCCTCGCCGTCGATGCTCTGAAGACAATCGAAAAATCAATTCAATCAATATCAACGAGTGAGAAACAAACCGAAATGAAATTTGAAAAAAGTCACATTACACGCATAAAAATTCTTGACTCGTTTATTAATCGATTATTTAGGAAAATTTTAATGTATAATTTCTAGTTTAATATAACTCTTAAACTCGAATAATTCGATTGTATATTTAAATCTCCAAGTTATCGTAACTCACGTGTTTTCTAAAGATGCTTCCAATTTCCTTACAATTGGGAACGCTCTGTATAAATTTGATAACTTCTTCGTTCGACCATCTTCGTGGATTGGTGTGCTGTCGCGCAACAACGCGATTCAGTGCATTACTATGCTTCGCCCATATGTGAGGAGCGTCGGGCAATGGATTATATCCGGGATTGTAAACGGACTGATAGAGTTCCGTTCGAAGTTGTTTATCGGGCATATTGATCGCGTAAGGCACGGATCCTAGCGTCTGCTCACTGTAACCCGAGTTTGACAAAGAGTACTGAAGCTCCTCCGACGCTTGCCGCCTGAAAATTATTTTTAGATGTAGAACGTGCCATCCTCCCCACATATAGTATATGATTGCATTGCGCATATGCAGTTTCAACGACTCGTTTCAAATTTACGATATAATAGAGCGATATAAAAAGGACGAAAAAACGACGATTACGTGAAAGTTACGAACCTTTTCTTTCGTTTTCTCGATACTTCGTCATCGTCGGTCTGACCGTCGCTGTGATGTTGCCGCGACTTGCTCGATCTGTTGAATTATATGAAATGTACGAGTCGGTCGCGAGCCTCGAGATAGATTAGATACGAAAGATTACGGAGAGCACAAATATTACGATTAGTTTTTTTCCCATTGTACTAACCTCTCGGACGTTTCCGATCTCTCGTTCTTGTCCGATGATTCTCCGTCCTCTTGTTTCATGTCCTTCTCCGTTTTTATCAATCTCTCCTCGTTTAATACGAATTTCTCCGTTTTTTCCACTTTTTCGACCTTTCCGTCAGACTTTTCCATCTTTAATCTGTCAGATCTCTCGCTCTTTTGTTTGTCGTACGAGTCCTCGTCGAAATCCAAAGGTTCGTGCTTCAGTACGTTGAGGCGATCGGACAGTAAACGTAATTTGTGCAGATTTTGAAGAGAATACGGACAGCCGGAGGCTGAATTGTGGGTTGCGAATTTGGGCCCTTTCACATGACCTATTCCACGACAACCATAACTTCCGCACTCGGAACGTTCGACGGAATTTTCCGGTGCTGTAAGAAAATATTAGTTAATAAAAAAACTTTCGTATTCCCGAAATTGTAGAAAACCAAAAATAAATTCCGAACAAAATATAATTTCCGTTATTATTATTTTATGAAGTTAGTTTACTAACTGAGAGGTCCTTCCAGTCCTTCCAAAGGATGTCCAGTTTTGAGGCACCAGCCCATTGGATGTATATCGGGAAAATCGTCGTCTACCCAATAAGCATGATTCTCGGGCCATCCGTCAAATCGTATCTTGAGCCTAATTAACATTAGAAAACGCGTTAATAATAATCAATGCATCTTCAAAGAATATCACCCATTTGTGTTTATTCGAATATAAAAAGTTAATCAAAGGCTCAATAGTACGAACATATGATCCTTGACGTCTTCGACCGTGGCTACGCGTATGAGTTGAGGAATTCTTTTGTCGACCGCTTCCAATTTCATGCCCCTCTTGAAACCACAGAGCGGTCTCTGTTTGAACGCTCTCGCAGGAGCAGCGACGGCCCTCGTTTCGCGCAAATAAGCGTCCCAGGTGAAGGATTTTGGATCTTTGAAATCTAAAAACGTGCGGTAAGTTCCTTTGTCAGAAGACTCCCAATCCACCGAGAGGCAGCAGAAAAAAGAGTCGCACGACAAGGTGTAAAGAATCGAAAAATTATCAACTCACTGTTGGGCGGTGTGAGACTATGACCGTTGTGATGACACCAACCGACCGGGTGTATATAAGGCGAACTCGCGTCTGCCCAATAATCGTAAAACTTCGTCCCAGGATCAAAATGCACCAATATCCGAGAATCCATTAGTCCAGCTATGCTGGCGACGCAAACCAATGACGAGTGCTTCCTATCGACGGCCTCGAGTTTCATACCGACGCGAAAGCCCGTAGGAAAAACAGTCTGCAAATACAAAATTTATTATTTTATCATTAACGCACGAAGAAAAAATCTTCGCGCATTCTTGACAGAGAAAACTCACGTTTTTTATTGGCGAAAAAAGTCTTCGGTGCTGCGGTTGCTTTGCAAATTTTGAGATAAGCGTTCCAATTAAAATTAGTCGGCACGTAGCCCTTCGGTGGATCCAAACGATGGCCGTTCTTGTCCGACCACCCGACCGGAAAGATATCCATACTGTCCGCGTTTACCAAAAATCATAGTTTTCCGGATAACCATCAAAGTGCAAACGCAATCGATATCCTTTGGAGACAAAAATACATCTTGTCTTGAGTGCCGTAACGGGAATATCATTAAACTTTAGATTCTCGAAATACTCACCGACTACCTCGACAATCGTGAGAACGCAGTAACGAGATGGATGCTCAGGATCGATT